>JARGCV010000009.1:1200000-2400000 GCA_034064705.1 Bothrops alternatus | reverse complement strand
TGAGTCTCCCCTCAATGCTAGGGATGTGGCTGCAGAAACTGCCACTGATCACACGCTTACACATGTGCTGACATGGGTGCTGTCAGGATGGCCTGACAAGTGCCCTGATACTGAGTTCCAAAGCTTCTGGCTCAAGAAGCATGAGTTGTCCGCCTTTAAGCATTGCCTGTTATGGGGTAGTAGGGTAGTGATCCCAGCCTCATTGAGGTGTAGAATCTTGATCTCTCAGCATGAGGGACATCCTGGTATAGTCAGGATGAAAGCACTTGCGCACAGCCATCTTTGGTGGCCTGGACTTGATAAAGCCATTGAGGCTCAGGTGCACGGGTGTCAAGTGTGCCAACAGTCTAGGCCTGAAATGCCTCAGGCCCCAGTACATAGGTGGGAGGAAACTCAAACCCCATGGTCTAGGGTACATATAGATTACGCTGGGCCCTTTCAGGGGCAATTCTTCCTCGTTGTGGTTGACAGCCATTCCAAGTGGCTACAGGTTGTTCCTGTTTCCTCCACTACTACTGCCAGGACCATCCAAGTGCTGAGAGGAATTTTTGCATCACACGGTCTTCCAGATGTTCTGGTTTCAGATAATGGCCCTCAATTTACCTCTTCTGAGTTCCAGGCTTTTCTTCAGGCCAACCTGATCCACCATGCAACTTCGGCTCCTTTCCACCCATCCACCAACGGACTGGCAGAGAGGATGGTGCACACCACCAAAGATGCCCTCAAGAAACTGACTTATGGTAAGTTAGCAGGTTAGCAGATTTCCTTCTTGCACATCACACCACACCATGCACAGCCACAAGGAAGAGCTCTGCTGAACTCCGCTAGGGGCACCACCTCATCACTAAACTGGACAGGCTGCACCCTGACCAGGTGGCTTCACAGGTGTCACAACTGTGGGCACCTAGGAGACTCCAGGTGAGCGATCCAGTTTGGGCAAGGAACTATGAGCTTGGTCATCTCTGGGTCACAGCTGTGGTCTGCAAGGTCTCGGGGCCTTTGTCATATGAAGTTGCCTTGGAAGACAGCCGCGTTCTGCGCAGACACATAGACCAACTGTGTTGGAGACTGGACTCTCACCCTTCTGCTCCTGGCTCTGCTCTGGGGGGGGGAGGAAGAGGACCATAACATGCATTCTGGGGATCAGTTTCACAGGTCATCACTAGCCACTGCTGAGGCTATTGGGGAGTCATCACAGGGTTCCACAAGTGCTCCTGACAGGAATTCACGGGATAGGGGGGTCATCCCACACATCCATCATCACTCCAGACAGGGAGTCACACCGGGGGTATCCACAGTATGACCGGGGGTATCCAAACAATCCACAAACTGCAAGAGAAGAAGAATTCCAACAGGGGCGCTTATCCAATTCTGCAATTGCTCCCAAAAGGAGGTCATCAGCAAGGGGGGTTACCAGGGAAGTGACTCCTGACTCTGGCACCTTGGACATGTGCTCGGGGGCCACTGGGTACTGGGACACTTTCGCTACCCAGCACTCTCCATCTGCTGGCCTTGGGTTCGAGGGACAGTGTTCCCAAGAAGGATTCATTGTGGACCCGGGGACTACCACCCCTCCAAGGTATGCTGGTTTGGACTTAGAGGGTCCAGGCAGCCAGCAGATGGGTGGGTCAACCGGGTATTTGGGGCAGCAAAGTCCTGGCCTGCCTAGCCTGGTAGGCAAGCAGGTGGGCCAGGCACTCTCACCGGGGTCACCTGAGAATTTAAGGCAGCAACGCCCTGGCCTGCCTCACCTGGTAGGCAAGCAGGTGGGCCAGGCAATCTCTTCTGGCCTTACAAGGTTGCAGCGGGCCAAGTGCCCACCCAAACATCTTAGGGAATTTGTGAAGTTGCTGTCAAGTCAATAAGGTTATTTCAGAAGGATCCTGAATACAGGAAGCATTCAGGATAGTATGTTGTAATATTTTTTTTATTTTGGAAACATTCAGGCATTACTGAAAGTGAAAGGGGTTTGTCTGAGGGCAGATCCAATTACCCACTCTCAGTGCATTGATTATGAGGACTGTATAACACTCCTTCCAGTAAATGGTGCACCTGTGTGTGTGTACAAGGTATGTTCCATCTAAGGGGGAGGGGTTGCATTGGTCCCGGGCATTCCAAAGCTGCCCGGGACCAGACTGGTCGGCGCCAGCCTCATGCGCACATGCACAGCGTTGGCTGCCCGGGACCAGACTGAACGGCACCAGCCTTGTGCGCATGCGCAAAGGCTAGAAATGCTTAGTTACATTGTTTGCCGTAGTCCGGGTCCGTCATCTTTAAAAGAAGCCTGTTTTATTTTTGTTCGTTGTTGGTTGTAAGATAGTCTGAGAAGAATAAAGAACTCTTCAAGGTTTCCATGTGTCTTCATCATTGCACTTGAACCCAGAATGTAACAGAGGTGATAGAGATCTACTCTATAATTTCAAATGAATATTCAGTACAGCATCTACTTCGGTTATAATTCTCCTGTCATTTACTTGAACATTTTTAAGGCTGTCCTTTAGCTAACCACCTTGCTATTACACTTCTGAACTTCAAGTTCATGTGTCAGCTTTTTTGAGAAAAAATGCCTTCCTTTCATTCCTTTTATATTTTGAACATTTCTTTTAGTTGCTCAGTGCCAGCTTTTGCCCTTCAGCTAAAATGGGTGTTCGATAACCTACTCCTTCTACATATGAAAGCTGGAGATAAAATTTTGATATGGCATACATTTACTTCAGCAGGACAGCTGTGATGTGAACCCCAGGTTGACAACTAATTTCTCACTGGAGTTATAATCTGAACCACACAAGAGTAGAAAGGACAACAGCATTAGTTTCACCTCTTGGCTTCCTTTGGCATAGCCAAAGAACAATCTTTCTAACACTTGTCATCTATTCCTGCCTGGACAGAAAGATCACCTGGGGTGGTTGTTCAAGATCATGAAAGGGTTATGGCAAAGGTTAAGAGGAACAAGCAGCTGAAATGCACCAGACAAAACACAGGGAATTACAAGAAACAAACAGTTCTGTCCCTGTCATTTCTTTTTTATGTTTAACATTTACAAAAAGAGTACAGAGTCCTTTGCTTGTATACTGATGGCATGACCATCATTTGTACATTTATTTATCTTACTGTTGTATTATTTCTAATCAAGCTCAGTAACCAGCAATGTCTGCAGGAGGGGAGGGGTTTCAAAATCAATACATGAGAATATTTGATTTGCACTGATGTTACCTAGTTTGGTAATGAAATATCTGTAAGAAAACAACCTAGTTCAGAGGGCACCCAAAGGCTTCTTGGCATCAAAATTTGCAACATGGTGCATATAGCATTATAAATCCTCCTGGACTCACGGCTGTCCTTAGAGGACCATCTGACGGCCGTGGCCGGGAGGATGTTCCACCAGGTTCGCCTGGTGCGCCAGTTGCGTCCCTTCCTAGACCGGGACTCGCTACGCACAGTCACTCATGCCCTCGTGACCTCCAGGCTGGACTACTGTAATGCTCTCTACATGGGGCTCCCCTTGAGGTGCATCCGGAAGCTCCAACTTGCCCAGAATGCGGCCGCGCGGGTAGTGGTGGGAGCGTCGTGGCGCTCCCACGTAACACCGCTCCTGCGTGAGTTGCACTGGTTGCCGGTGGTCTTTCGGGTGCGGTTCAAGGTGTTAGTGACCACTTTTAAAGCGCTCCATGGCATCGGACCCGGATACTTACAGGACCGTCTACTGCCAGCAAATACCTCCCGCCGTCCGGTACGCTCCCACAGAGAGGGCCTCCTCAGGGAGCCGTCGGCCAGACAGTGCCGGCTGGCGACCCCCAGGGGGAGAGCCTTCTCTGTGGGAGCTCCCACGTTATGGAACGAGCTCCCCCCCGAACTCCGTATAATAACAGATTTACGCACCTTCCGTCGGGAACTAAAAACATTCCTTTTCCGACAGGCCGGCCTGGCATAGAAGCTTCGGTTCCAATAGGGTCAAAATGTTTTAAGGGGACTGAGTATTTTTTAAATTTTGTATGTTTTGGGTTTTAGGATTTTGGCCAAATGATTTAATTTATTTCTAATTATTTTAAATTTTGTATATTTATATGTTTTTTAAATTTTAGGCTGTACACCGCCCCGAGTCCTTCGGGAGAGGGGCGGTATAGAAATTTAATAAAATAAATAAATAAATAAATAAATAAATAAATGAAGCCCTACGTCTTCTGTACATGTGTTGACAGATACAAAAGGGGCAGCACTTCAATTGTCTCTATTGACTTGCAGTTTTTGAGAGACGCACCCCCCCAATGCTCATGTTTGTAGAACAGTGTCTTCTTTTGGAGATGTAGGACATATAAACACATACCACTTTCTTTTCTGAGACACCCTGTTGCTTCTCATCCATCTCTCTCTCTCTATAGCCCATACAGAAACTACAGAATTCATCCAATCACATTGACTCCCCATGTTTTTCTTGACAAGCATGGGAGTAGGTTGCCATTGTTTCTTCCTAAGTGGGTTTTTTTTTTTACTTCTTGGCTTAGTCTACAGCAGGGGTGTCAAACTCACAATGTCACGTGATGTGTCACGACGTATTGTGACTTTTTTGCCATTGCCGGCAGTGGGATGGGCATGATGCATTTCGTTATAATGCATCTGGCCCACGGGCCGGCAGTTTGACACTCCTGGTCTACAGTTTTAATTTTCTCCAAAGGTCTCCCATCCAAGTACTTGTCTGACAAGATCCTGCTTAGCTTTTAAGCCCAAATATGGTGGACCAGCTGCCATACATATAAAAATATACATGGACATATCAGTTAGAAAAGCAACACAATAATATTACTGTTTGGTAGAACCGTGAAATGGTTCAGAATCACTTTGAAAGACAATTTTTGGAATGACAATGCAGGTATTCTTGGACTTTTAAATGAATGGGCAGACAGGCACTACATATATGCTCCTTTGCACTATGAAGGACCTCTTCTGAACTGAATCTGAAACGTTACACAGTTTTACTGTTGGCCCAGTTGGACCCTTTGTGGGTCTCTAATCAGGGAGAAGAAGGACTGCAATCTTGTCTTTTAAAAAATAAACATTAAACAACAGAAGCAAAATCAGAAAGCACTATTTATGTTTACCACTTGGCAGCAGCTCCTGAAATGAGACCTCCCTCCGATTTGTGATCACTGGCTTATATAATTAAATTTTAATCAGGAAAGGCACATTTTTAATTTGGATCCTAAGTTGCATTTCCCACAAGCATTTGAGATAGGTTCACTCACAGATCTCTCTGATATGGCCTTATTTGTATATCTTGTTTAGCTCATCACTGATACAGGTTATTGGTCTCTTCTGGAGAACAGGAATGAATAACATGATATTCCTCCATATAATTCCTAGCCTGTTTTTTTTTTCTAGTTATGATTTAAAAGTAGTGCTTTCTGGTCAAGCTGCTTTAAGACCTTCAGGGTGAATCCTTTCAAAAATTCCATTCCAGTATACAGTAGCTCCAGCTATCATTAGCAGCATGGCTTGCAAATTGCTGTCGCCTTGGGTGATCACTAACTACCCTGCATAGCTATTTCCTCCTGGGCTGCCAAATTGTTTAGATTTCTGCACCTTTTCTTTATTCATTTAAAATTTGCAATTTCAAAAATGTAAAACACAGGTAGTTCTTGTTTAGCAATGCAAGTGAGACCAGCAACTCAGTTTTTTGTTTAGTGAAGCAGTTGCTAAATGAGAAAAAAAAATCACATGACAGTAACAATGATTTCAATTTTACTTCAGCTTTCATTAGCTTTACAGCATCAATAAGAAGTGATACCAAACAGATCAGTGAGCCCAAATGGCAGGGGAGAATTCCAGAGCTCAACTCACAAGCAAAAACTGATTAAAAGGGCAAATCTTATAGCCCCTTTTCCCCCACTCCCCATGCTTGGGAATGTTTCATTCTGGAGCTGAGATAATCAGTAGGAAGGGAATTAAGGTTTGTACTTATATTCATTGGAGAGGAAGGGATTACAAGAGAATTACCACCACATACATAATGCAATAGCAAAGCTGCTTGCCTAGCAAACTTTTTGTAAGGATCCACCTCAATCTTACATCTTAAGAAGACAGAACTCTTGGAATATCTCTTCCAACAGGGATATTTATTAAGAGAAGCTGATTGTAGGCATGTTAGACAGGATCTAGGGAATCCTCTCCCACCCTTCAATGTTTTATGTTTCCAAGCAGCCCCCTCCCTCACAGTTCTTCCGGGCAATTCAATCCATCGTTAGCTCCATAGGCACAATCACTCATCCTCTCTTTCCCAGATCCCAGGCGTGGGATTTCCCCCACCCCTTTTTCCTCACTGCCGGCAAAGAGGAGAACTTCAGAGGGACTAAAATGAAAGGCAGATGGCCGCATTGTTATGTTTAGTCCTCTCAAAGAGAATCCACAAATGGTCACTTTGTTGTTAATGAAGGAAGTGAGAGTCATAAAAAAACCCTTGCTTATCCTCCTCCCCTTTCGTAGTATGACAGAATCCAGAATCGAGTAAGAATTGGGTTTTTTCAGAGTAGGTAGGTAGAAATGAAATATAATTGGATTCTGACACTCTTGCTATGAGCCATGAGCAGCTTAGGAGGCAAAAGACTTTAGTGTGAAATTGATTACGGCCTGGTCAGTTTCAGGCAGCAGCTGCACAGCTTTCTAATCAACTAATTAAGGTCACAGACCTGAGCTTATTAACTTGCCTTTAGCACTTTTTAGGAAAGTGTTACACTGCAGAGAAAAGCAGCTCAGAAAAAGACAGCTTATTTAGGCAATATTTCTGCTCTGTGAGGGGGAAGAGGAAAATTAAAAACTGGGTCAGGCACAAAACAATATGCAGTTATGCCAAACAGGCGACTAAGAAGGGAAGAAATTCTGCATAGGTAGTAAATATGGGCACTTGTTGCTAAGTTACCTTTTTAATCACTGTCATAACTCTGAATGGTTGCTGTCCAAGGCAGTCAGTCACTGAACAGAACAGACTAGAATGACAGAGTTGGAAGGGACCTTGAAGATCTTCTAGTACACACCCCTGCTTAGACAGGAAGCCCTATGCCATTTCAGCAAATAGTTGTCCAATCTCTTTTTAAAAACTTCCAGTGTTAGAACATTCACAACTTCTGGAGGCAAGGTGTTCCACTGGTTAATTGTTCTATCAGGAAATTTCTTCTTAGTTCTAGATTGCTTCTCTCCTTGATTAGTTTCCATCCATTGCTTCTTGTCCTGCCCTCAGATGCTTTGGAGAATAGCTTGACTCTCTCTTCTTTGTGTCAGCCCCTGAGATATTGGAACACTGCTATCATGTCACCCCTAGTCCTTCTCTTCACTAAACTAGACATACCCAATTCCAGCAACTGTTCTTTATATGTTTTAGCTTCCAGTCCCTTAATCATTTTTGTTGCTCATTAATGAGTTCTACTTGTAAATACTTTTGTTTAAAAAGATTTAGCAGTTTATCCAGGTTCAACATTACAATGTTAAATAAAATGAAAAAAAAATCAAGGGATCACATAAAGTTAAAATAGCACAGTGCAGGGAGACAGAGGGAGGGTATCTATGAGTGAAAGCAAAGAAGGTGATGAATGCAGCAGAATCAATCCCTAAAAAGGAAAAAACACACACACCAGGAGACCACCTACACAAAAGCCATCCATTAATGATAGACTTCCCTGCACAGGTAAGAAGGACAAAAAGAAGGGCATTGATCAATCACTATTCTGTGTTGGTCTTAATCCAGATGAACAACCAACTGAATCCCATTGTCAAAACACAGCAATCCATGACCTGAAGTTGGCTTAATTGCCTGGAAGATTAGCAATTTAGACTGCTGAGTGGAAGTGCCCTATGTTCTTTATTCTCAAATAGACCACAAAGTCCTGAATAGAAATTGAAAAGCTGAGATGATGGAAAGTTTTCTAAGTTTAATAATTTATTCTTTACTGGCAGCAAAACAATTATACTTCCATCAGAGATCATTATTCTGTTGATAGAATAGACATTCAATCAGTATGGGGGGGACAAAAAAGGTGTTCAAAGTAAATATTTTGGTTTCAAATGATTGAGTTCTTCTATTTTTTTGGCTCTGGCAGGACTACCGTTTAAATAATGTTGCACTTCCAGAAAATCTAATTAAAGTGCAAAATACTCAGAAGCAAAAGAATACTGATTAGTTCTTAATTACTTAGTTTTTAATGCTGAGAAGGAGCTAAGTAATTTGAGAAATATATAGTAACTCAGAACGCAGGAGAAAATATGTTTAACTTAGTCAATGCTTCTACATTACAGATAGTCCTTGACTGACAACTATTCATTTAGTCACTGATTGAAGTTACAATGGCATTAAAAATAAAAACGATTTATGACAATTTTTCACATGATCATGGTCATGTAATCAAAATTCATACATGTGGCACTGGCATGTATTTATGACAGTTGCAGTTTCCCAGTTCTGTGATCCCCTTTTGCTACCTTTTGACAAGCAAAATCAATGGGGAAGCCAGTGCCAACTCTGTTAGTAACTTAACAACTGTAGTGATTCACTTAACACCTGTGACAAGAAAGCTCGTAAAATGGCATATTGTGCTTATCTACCCAAATAGTCTAAAACAACTTAACCACTTAACAACTGCATTGCTTAGCAATGGAAATTTTGGGCTCAATTGTAGTTGTGAGTCAAGGACTACCTGTATATTACTATTCGCAGTGGAACACATATTTTGTTATGACCTGCCTTGGAGGGTAAGGAGTCCAAAAGTCCATTTGTTAAAATAATGTAGAAATGCACCTAATACTTTTATCAAGGACTGATCTATTCTTTAGAATTGTCAAATAATATTAAGCTTGGAATGCAGATTATACTGAGTCGATGCCTCTGGCCAAGTAAGGAAATTGTAAGGACCCACTTCAATCCCACATCTTAAGAAAGCAGAACTCTTGGAAATGGTTTCCTCCAACAGGAACTTTTATTAAAAGTAGTTGATAGCAGGCATAATAGACAGGATCTGAGGGATTCCTTTACAAATCGATACTTTAAAGTGTTCCCAAGAAAACCCCACCCCACAGTTCATCTGGATGGTTCAGACCGGTCAATCCCCAGGTGTTAAGTCTATCGTGGGAAAGGGTAGATAACATCGGTCTGGCTCCAGTCATAGCATGATGTTCAAGCAGGTCTTCGCACCTCCTTTTGAGACCAGAGAAATAAGCCAGACTCCTAAGGTTGTATTTCTTTCTCCCCTCCTTTTCCTAGCTGACAGGTTAGGGAGAAGAAAGTTCAGAAAGAGATGCAGTGTAGGAAGCAAACTGTTACATTGTAGCGGGCAGTGGACACAGAGGCAATAACAAAGCAAAAGGTTACATTGTGGCAAATAGAGGAAGTGAAAGCAATAACCCCGCAGGCATATCCCCCCTCTCCCTTGGGAGTATGGCAGAACCCAGGGAAAAGTGAGATTTGTTTTTAGATCAGAGGAGATAGAAATGAAATAGAAATGGCTCTGACATCCTGCCCCCCCTTAAAAATAAGAGAGATCCACCTGTAGAGAAAACAAAACAGGTATAGAGGTTAGTCTGGTTTGTTGGGATATTCTGTATGAAACTTCTTTACCAGTTTAGTGCTCTGACGTGACATTTATGGACCCACTCGTTTTGTGAGGAAGGAAGGTGTTTCCATGCTACTAGGTATTGAATTACTAAATGATACTTTCTAGAATCTAGGATTTCTTTTATCTCAAAGTGTTGTTCTCCTTCAACCATAATTGGAGATGGTGGGGGGATTTTTGGCCGTAAGGGCGACTGTTGTTCTCGTTTCAGCAAGCTGCAGTGGAAAATTGGATGTATTTGCCTGAGGTTTTTGGGTAGTTCTAATTCTACTGTTACTGGGTTTATGATTCTTTTAATTGAAAAAGGTCCTATATATTTTGGGCCAAATTTTTTACAGGGCTGTAGGGATTTTAGGTATTTTGTAGACAAATATACCATTTCTCCTACAGTGAATGGTATGGGTTTGACTCTTTTTTTATCCACTTGTGCTTTGTATGCTTGCCTAGCTTCGTCTAAAGCTTTCCTAACTACTGGCCAGGTGTTTTGTAATTGTGCTATCCATTCTTTCAGCGATGAGATTGCTGGTTCGTTTGGGATTAGTTCTGGCATAGGGTTGAAACTTTGACTAGTGGCTAATTCAAAGAGAGTGTAGCCTGTGCTGAAGTGGACTGCATTATTGTAAGCAACTTCTGTGAAAGGGAGTAGGTCCATCCAATCCATTTGCTGGAAATTAATAAAGCATCTTAAGTATTGCTTAAGTACTGAGTTAGAACGTTCTGTCTGTCCATTGCATTGAGGATGATGACTAGATGACAGTCCCTGAGTGGTTCCTAAGAGGGATAAAAATTCCTTCCAAAATTCTGATGTAAATTGCACTCCCCTATCAGATATGATTCATTGGGGTGCTCTATGCAGTCTGTAGATTTGCTGCCCGAATAGTTTCACTAAGGTTTTTGCAGTGGGAATCTTTTGGCAAGGGATAAAGTGCACTTGTTTGGAAAACAGGTCTGTAACCACCCAGATGACAGTGTTTCCATTGCTTTCTGGTAATTCCACTATAAAATCCATGGATATTTCTTTCCAGAGGGCTGTGGGATTCGCCACTGGTTGTAACAGTCCAGTTGATTTCCCTTGCAACCTCTTAGCAGCTGTGCATATTGGGCAGCTGGCCACGTAACTTTCTATGTCCTTTTTCATGGACAGCCACCAAAATTGCCTTTTAATTAAATGTAATGTTTTTACAAATCCAAAATGCCCTGCTGATTTTCTATTATGGCATAGCTGCATGAAAGTGACCCTCTGGGTGGTTGGTATATATGTCTCCCCCACCCATGGCAGTCCATCCTTGATTGTGCACACATGTCTATTTTTCTGGAACCATTCATCTGTTTCCAAACTTTTCCGGAATTTGATTCCAGTTTGACTACCCAGCTGTGGCTTTATTTTAGCTTGGGCTCTGGTGGTTACTGGAGCTGCCAGTTGCGGTTCAGGCATGAGTGGTTTAGAACTGGTGGCTCACCTGCTGTTATATTGGGGCATGTAGGACAGTGCATCTGCCAGGAAGTTATTCCCCCTCTGGCAAGTGCTTGAGCGTAAAATGGAATTGGTGAAAATGCTGGGACCAGTGGGCTTGCTTGGGAGTGAGCTTCCTGTGTGTTTTTAAGGCTTCCAAGTTTTTGTGGTCCATCCAGACCTGAAAAGGGATTTTCTTCGCTTCAAGGAAATGGTGCCACGTAAGTAATGACCATCTCACAGCATATGCCTCTTTTTTCCACACAGTCCAGCCCTATTCTGTTTCGGTAAGTTTCCTGGATGTGTACGTGCACAGTTGCAATACCCCTTCATCATTTTCTTGTAATAGTACAGCCCCCACTGCCACATCACTTGCGTTTATCCGTGTCTGGTGCCTCAGTACGTGTTTGGTGGAAAAAATGTCTCTTTAGCTTCTTGAACGGTGCTTGGCATTCCATTGTCCATTTTAGTGGCTGGCTGGGTTTCACTGAGGATTGTCCCTTCATTTTTAATAAATTTATGAGGGGCAGGGCTATTTGGGCGAACGAAGGGATGAACTGGCGGTAAAAGTTTGCGAAACCAAGGAAACTTTGCAACTGCTTTCTTGTGTGAGGTGGTGCCCATTCTAGTACTGCCATAACCTTCTCAGGGTCCCTTTCAATGCCCTGTGGGGATATACAATAACCCAGGTAGTCTATTCTTTCCTGGTGGAATTCACATTTTGATAATTTGGCATATAAGTGGGCAGCTTGCAGTTTCTTTAAAACCGCTCTGACTAGGTTGACATGCTCCTATTTGGATTGGGTGAAGATAAGGATGTTGTCTAGATAAACCAGGACCCCCTTAAATAGGTGCTCCCATAGTACCTCATTGATTAATTGCATAAATACTGTGGGGGGCCCTTGTAGTCCAAACCACAAAACCTTGAATTGGTAGCATCCCATTGGGCAATTAAATGCAGTTTTCCATTCATCCCCTTCCTTAATCCTAATGCGGTAATATGCTTCCCTTAGATTTAGTTTAGTGAAAATTCTTCCTTTCGATAGGTGTGATAACATGTCCTTCATGAGGGGTAGGGGGTATAGGTTACTTTCACTGATTGCATTCAGGGCATGGTAATCCATGCATAAATGCAAAGTGCCGTCCTTCTTCTCTCTAAAGGGGACTGGGGCGGCTACCTTAGGCTTGGCAGGTTTGATAAACCCCTTTCTAGGTTTTTATTTATGAATCTTTCCATTTCCTCCTTCTCCTTAGGGCTCATAGAGTATAGTCTGGGCTTCAGGAGTTTTGCCCCAGGCTTGAATTCTATGGCACAATCCGTGGGTCGGTGAGGGGAAAGCTCATCTGCCCACTCCTCACTGAAAACTTTTGGGTAGCCCCTTTTCCTCTCCCATCGATGCTTTCCCCACTCCTGGGTTTGGTAGAACTCCTTGGGGGTTTAAATTCACACAATCCCCCTTCAGGAAATTGAGTTCTGCCATCCTCCAATTTACCCAGCGGTTCCATTTCTTTAGCCACTCCAGCCCTAGGATCACTGGGCATTCCATGCCTGGAGCCACTACAAAATTTATGTCTTCCTCGTGGTTCCCCAGGGATAGGTGGACTGGTAAAGTGGCTAGGGTAGCTGGCACCCCCCTGCTATGAACCCATTTATTTGGCCAAATGAGATTGGTTGTTTCAGCCTCCTCACCGGGATTCCCATGTTCCCTACTAGCATCGGGCCAATGAGGCAGCGGGTGCAGCCATAGTCTATTAAGGCTTTCACTTTGACAACTTTGGGCATGGAGGGGGCTAATATAGTCACTGTCTTGAGGATGGGTGCGATGGGTCCACTTACCAGGGGTTTACCCTCTGAGCTGTCATCTGAGGTGTCCACTGCCCCTCCACCAGGATGTACCATTCATCAAGTTGGCGTGGGTCTCCTCGAGGCAGGCAAGCATCATACAGGTCATAGTTTAGGCCATCTTTGAAATGGCTAAGGAGGATGTCTTCTGGCCAGTTCAGTTTGTTGGCGATGGCCCGGAATTCTTGTGTATATTCGGCTACCAGGCATCTGCCCTGCCTCACCGTTTTGATTCTCTCGCGGGCCTTTCGATCAGCAAGGGTGACCTCGAATTGCCATCTCAGAGAGGATATGAAGCAGTTGAAGTCGTTGAGCTCTGGGGCATTGGAATCATGCAGGTTCACCATCCAGTCTGCGGCCACCCTGTCCAGATTGGATTACACGATACGGATATGGGCTTTGTCACTGGGGATGTCACATCCATATTCTTCCATGTAGCTAAGGATTTGGGTTAGGAAGAACCCCAAGCGTGGTGGCTCTCCCCTGAATTTCGTATCCAGCAGCAGGAATCTTTGGATGGATTGGTGCCTTCACCGCTGATGGTATTATTTCCCATCCTGATCGCCATTTGCGGGTCAGCAGGAAGTCGGGGCTGCCGAAACAGTAGCTGCTGTCTCTGCGGATGTTCCTGGGACTACAGTTTCTGATTCCCCCTCAGTGGCTCTCTGGTTGTAGCCCAAGGTGTTGGTGCAGCCCCAGGATTCAAGATGCTCCTCCACGAGGGAGCTGAGGGTTGTTTTCAACAGGTGAATAGCTTTCTCTAGGACCCAGTTTGAGTTCTGCGTGTGACCTTCTTCCTCTTCATTAAGGTGCAGGGATTTCTCCATCTCTTGCTTCCATCCAGGTTGGTGGCTGCACTACCTCAGGGTCACTTTCCCCGATACTTTTTCCCACTCATCTTTCTTGCCAATGCCCATTGACCAGTGAGGTTTGTGGTCACGCATTTCTACCACTTCTTCTGAGGAGTATGACATCTCGGATCCTGACAACTGGCAGGGTTCCTGCTGGATGGAGGGCTCCCCTTTCACAGTGGGTTCTTCATTCCTTGCCCTGTTGTCAGACATTGTAGTTTTTGCAAAGTCCCCTGGTAAGGGTCTTCCTTCCAGGTTGACTATTACTGCAGATACTGTCTAATGTAAGGACCCACTTCAATCCCACATCTTAAGAAAGCAGAACTCTTGGAGACGGTTTCCTCCAACAGGAACTTTTATTAAAAGTAGTTGATAGCAGGCATAATAGACAGGATCTGAGGGATTCTTTTACAAATCGATACTTTAAAGTGTCCCCAAGCAAAGCTCAACCCACAGTTCATCTGGATGGTTCAGACTGGCCAATCCCCAGGTGTTAATTGATTTGTTCTATTTGGGCTGTAATGGTAAAGTGGTTTTTTGTGTTTTGTAAAATCCTTTCATATTTTCATAATAAAATGCTGCTGTAATTTTGTATAGCCTAAGATATCTTTTCCAACAAAATCAGTAGAATTTGACTCTGAGTAGCATATATTTAAATAATCACACTGTTGATTTTTTTTCATTCCCCTTGATTTATTCCCAAGAAATAAAAATTAGTTCTATTCTGTTTTTAACATTACATACAATATATTGGTATTTTGCAGAAAATAATGAATAAGTGGCCATCTCTCTATCTGGGCAGGTAAAAGTAAATTCAGGAAAGTTGTCAAGTAAAAAATGTTTTGATTCTTTCCATGTAAAGTGCTCTGTTCAGTCAGAAGATAAAAATAAATAAGAGGTAATATCTGTGACTATATAAAAACTGTTGAGGATATGAATGTCATGCCTTAGAAAGGCTGTGTCAAACAGCAGAATGTTAATGGACTCTTCCAATAGTTAATAATGTAATTTAAATTCTGTGTAATAAAGGAACAGAAAAGTGGAGTGTCAGAGTCAAAGAAAATTAGGGGAAAATAGTCAAGTTTGTAGAGAAGGCTTGCAGAAACGAAGGTAGGTTAATTTAAAAAAAATACTATCTTTTTAAAGATCTATTTTCATCCAACACTCTAAAAGAAAGCAATCCAAACAGTAAAAATTCAATAATATAAAATGTGAAATCATTTAAAAATTGAACAGCAGAACAAAATCAATAGCAAAGCTAGATGCTTCAATTAAACTATTAAACCAGTGGGATGGAAAAGCGATCTAAAGTCTTAATTTGAAATGGAGAAGAATATCCCTAGCTTATTGTGTTACATCTATATGAGTGAAATTATATTTATTGTTTTGCCAGTCATAAACAAGTTCCCAAGTGCTAGGACACATTGATACATGTTTCTTTTTATAAATGTATTGAGCAGGTATGTGACAAGAATATTTGTCCTCAAGTTGTTTAGATATTAATCTATCAAGCTTTAGTTTAGAGTCTTCAGACAAGGCACGAAGGCCAGCAAGGAAAGAACAAATAATTTTTCCATGTAACACAGAACCTCTGACAACAACCAGTATCAAGTACAAGTATCAAATCCCCAAATCCTTAACTGTTAAACTTATTTTGCAGCCAACACATTTGGAATAACAGTTGAGAAATGATATTTTTTATATTCTATTGAAGGTATTCAAGCTTTTATGCTAAGATGGACAACATTGGGAAATCCAAATAATTTGGTTTTAGACTATTTGGGCAGTTGAGTGCTATATGTTAACCTTGCTTCCCCTCCATAGATAGATAACTGTAGATAAATAGGCACATCATCTTTTTATTCTAAATCTTACTATAAAAGCTCCAGAAAGTCACAAAAGTAATTAATCTATGGAATACAATTTACTGGGAGACTAGCTCTTTTAATTTGTTTACTTTTTTAAAAAAAAAAAACAACCTTTTTTAAACAGTACACTTTTTTCCCTTTTATTTTTAAAAGTCATACCATAACACTGGTATACTAACTGGAACCACATCAGAAATCTCTAATAGCTGTGTTTATATACTCCTTTAGCCAAAAATCCTTCCTTAGGCAACACAATATCAACAGTAGAGGTCTTCAAGTTTCTAGGTTTCTATTATCTCCAAGGATCTGAAATGGACACCTAACATTAGAACCATCATTAAAAAGGCACAACAAAGAATGTTCTTCCTGCGTCAACCCAGAAAGCACAGATGGCCCAAGGATCTGCTGATACATTTCTATAGAGCAGGGTTCTTCGAACTTGGCCCTTTTATGACTTGTCGACTTCAACCCCCAGAATTCTGGAAGTTGAAGTCCACAAGTCATAAAAAGGGCAAGTTTGAAGAACCCTGCTATAGAGGAATTATTGAGTGTGTCATTATGACAATTGAGCTAAGTGAAACATTTGTTAAGTAAATGTTGCCCTATTTTATGACTTTTCTTGCCACAGTTGTTAAGTGAATCACTGCAGACATTAAGTTACTGAGTTGTTAAGTGAATCTTGCCCTCCCCATGGACTTTGCTTGTCAGAAGGTCACAAAAAGGGGAACATTTGACCCTGGGACACTTCAACTGTCATAAATATGAGTCAATTCCCAAGCATTGGAATGTTGATCATGTGACCATGGGTATGCTACTATGGTTGCAAGAGTGAAAACTGATTATAATTCACTTTTTTCAGTGTCATAAGTTTGAACGGTCACTAAAAGAAACTATTGTAAGTTGAGGACTACCTGTACCTGAATAACTGGCTATTACTGGCACAGCAACCAAACAGGACAGGTACAGACTTCAATGGATAGTTAGAATTGCAGAAAAAAACCACTGCAACCAACCTGCCTTCCATTGAGGATCTGTACACTACACCAGGGCTTTTCAACTGGCTTTTCAATGTCAGATTCAAGAAGATGGAGGAAGGGTCACATGTCTTCACCCCAAAACTCCCAGCCAGCCTGCTGGCCTTTCGAACAGCCCTGGGGTTAGATCTGGCATTCACGGACCCGGCCAGAGTGAAGGGGAAGCGGGACCAAAGCCCTTCTTTCGGCTGCAAAGAATGAAGCTAGGCGGATTCGCCTGCAGGTTGTGCTGGCTCTTCCTCAGGGCTGGCTGCAGCAATGAATGAGCTGCTTCCTTGCTTGCTGCTTTTCTCTGGCTGTGGCCGCTTGCAACGCACCAGAGGTAGTTCGGCAGCTGCGGCTCTTTCCCTAGCCCGTGAGCTCCTCCGCTGCCTGCGCTCTCCTCCCCCTGCGTAAGAACTGCAGCTGTGCTGGGTTCCCGGCTACATTGAGCGCGACCGCCACTCCTTTTCAGATGAAGCAGCCAAGGAGAAGCAGCAGGCAGGAACCGCAGCAGCCCCGTCATGCAGCCATCAGGCTCAGCAACAGCTGAGGTGGCGGCAGCGGTGGCTAAACTCCAATTGCCTCCTCCGGGCTCTTTTATGCCCTCCCTGCTCCCGTAGCGCTGGACAATGGGAGGGAGGGAGGGAAGGAGGAAGGGACAAAGAGGGAGGGAAAGAAGAAAAGAAGGAAGGAAGGGACAATGGGAGGGAGAGAGGGAGGAAAGGAAGGTGCCCATGCCTGTCCCACCCCCCTCCACCAGAGACTCACAGATCCCCCCACATCCCCGCCCACACACCCCACAGGGACCCCGCAACTTGAGTGATGAGTTGGCCATGCCCCCCTGGCCATTAACTTCGCTTGTCAAAAAGTTACAAAAGGTGATCACATGACCCTGGGACACTGTGACCATCATAAGTATAAATCAATTGCTAAGCATCCGAATGTAAATCACATGTCCCTGAGGATGCTGCAACAGTCATTAAGTGTGATAAATGCCATTGTAACTTCAAACAGTCACTAAGCGAATTGTTGTAAGTCGAGGACTACCTGTACTTTATCATTTTCCCCCTTTTTTGGGGTCATCAAGTTTTTGACACCTTGCTGGGCGACTGGTGGTACTCGGATATTGCCTTATCCTAAAAGTGGTACAATGGGTGAAAAGGTTGAAAAGCCCTGCACTACACAAACCAGAAAGAGGGCTGAGAAAGTATCTACAGACCCCTCACATCCTGGACATAAAATGTTTCATCTCCCCTCTGTATGCTGTTATAGGACATTGCATGCCAAAACAATTAGACACAAAGATAGGTTTTTTTTCCCCCGGTGCCATCACTCTGCTGAACACCTAATTCCCACAGCACAGTCTTAGGCCTAAATATATTTACCCATCTAGCAGGCTGTATTGGTATTATCCTTCTCCTCTTTCTCCTCATCTTTCCTACTACCTTCTCCTATTGTATCTATGATTTATCTCTTGTTGTAACTTATGATCAGTGATTGTAATTAGGATCTATGACCTATCACTTTGTTGTTTGTAAGTACATTGAGAATTATGCACCAGAGACAAATTCCTTGCGGGTCCACTCACACTTGGCCAATAAAGAATTCTATTCTATTAAAATATAATGAGAACAAATAGCATGCTACTCCATGTAGCCTATTACTTCCCACCTCTTCATAAATGAATTAAAAAATCAGAAAAGACAAAGCTCCTTACTACATCTGAACTAATTTAATGGCTTCTTGTGCCAAACTATGCCACAATTGCTGTATTTAACAATCTTGCAATTATTGCTTACCAATCCCGATGCATTTTGGGAGAATAAAACTTTTTTTTTTAAAGAAATGTTATTGAATATACAGTTAAAGACAAAGAAAACACATTGGACAAGATACAGTTAAAAACCAAAAAAGACACATTGGACATGATACAACTTCCCTGGTTTAAACAATACTATTGGTACTATCTTATAAAAAATAAAAAAGTTTCTTTACATTGTAACAAAGTGAGCATTCTTACAGTAATATACATTGTAATAAATCACTTTTAATTCTATCTTATATAAAAAGTACTGGTATAAAAATTTCTTAGTTATCAACTTATTCATCAACATTCATCTCAGTATGCCTCTTTATATCTAGCCATTTATACACTTCATTCCAAATTTCAAAACAGTTTTATTGGACAGTTTCAGTTTTATTTTTGAGCTCTAATGTTAACCTATCCATTTCAGCTCAAGATAGGATTTTATTTATTACTTCTTCTTCAGTGGGAATTTCTTTCCCCTTCCATTTCTGAGTATAGGCTAGTCTCACTGCAGTTAGGATGTACAATACTAAGTATAAAGGTCCCTTGCTGAATTTATCCTTAGTAATCCCTAATAAAAAGGTTTCTGGTTTTGATTCAATTTTTAATGATAATATCTCTTCCAACCAGTTTTTTTTATCAGATGCCAATATTCTTGAGCCTTTGGGCATTCCCACCACATATGATAGTAAGTCCCTGGTGATTTTCTACATTTCCAACGTATCGATGAAGAATTTTTATCCATTTTTGCTAATCTTGTGGGAGGAAGATGCCACCTATAAAACATCTTATATAGATTGTCCTTATTGGTGGTAGCTAACGTTAGTGTCCTGTTCCTGTCCCATAATAATTGCCAATTGTCTAAGTTAATACTATAGCCAAAGTTTTTGCTCCAAGTTAGCATTGTATCTTTTACTTGTTCTTCTAGCATGTCTTGTTCTAATAGATACTGGTATATATATTTTTTATTATTTTATCTTCAGTTCCTAGTAAGATTTTATCCAATTCTGTGTGTTCTAATTTTATCCCAGGTTCTTTTTTAATCTTTCCTGTATTGTGATTGTATCTGCAGATACGCCCACCATTCCAGCTCTATGCCATTTTCTAATAGTTGTCCCCTTGTTTTCAGCTCTCCATTCTCATCTAGAATGTCCTTGTATGTAATTACTCTTCCTAGGTTCATAAATTTTGGGTGCAGAAATATCTCCAGTGTTGAAATCCAATTGGGGATTTTTTGGTTATTAGATTTTTAAATTTTAATCCACACATCTAATAGTGCCCGTCTAATATGGTGTTTCTGAAAATACTGATGTGCCTTGTGTTTCCCGTCCCATAGTATCACATGCCACCCTGTCTGCATGTCATGGCCTTCTAGTGCTAACAATCTCCTATTCCTTAGATGTATCCATTCTTTATCCAAGCTAGTGTTGCAGCCTGATAGTACATTCCCCAGTTTGGGAGGCTGAATCCTCCTCTTTCCTTTGCATCTTGTAATAACTTGAATTTAATTCTCATTTTTTCGCTTGCCAAATAAAGTTGGATATAATTTTGTTTAAATTTTCAAAAAAGCCTAGTTTAATCGTTATGCATTGGAATAGAAAAAGAAGTTTAGGGAGTACGTTCATTTTAATTGTTGCAATTCTCCCCATGAAGGAGAGCTGTAGGTTTTTCCATCTATCTAAGTCCTTTGTAATTTGATCTATTAATTTATCATAGTTATTTCTTTTAAGTGTAATGCATCTTGCCGTCAATTGAATCCCCAAATACCTTACTTTTTTGGCTGTTTGAATGTTATTTTTTCTGCAAGTTCATTTTCTTGTGATTTAGTCATATTCTTAACTAGCATTTTAGGTTTTTCTTTGTTAATCTTCAACCCCGGTCCATCTCCATAGTTTTCCAGGACCTGTAATAGTCTTGGGCCAGACTCTAAGGGCTCTTCCAAAATAAAGACTAAATCATCTGCATATGCCTGTAATTTAAATATTTCTTTCTTAGTTTCTAAGAAAGCCTTTAATCAGTTTGTCTTCTCGAATTATTCTTGTTCAAATTTCTAAAGAAATACGAATAATAATGCTGATAGTGGGCAACCTTGTCTCGTACCTTTTTGTATTTGGAAGCTTTTTGTTAATTCTTCATTTATAATTACTTTTGCTTCTTGTTTAAAATAAATTGCTTTGAACATGTTTATGAATCTTTCCCCAAATTCCATATGTTTAAGTTGGGTCAGCATGAAGTCCCATCTAACATTATCAAATGCTTTCTGCACATCAACAAAAATCAGTGGCATTTGTTTTTCATTATGCGATTCGTAGTATTCTAGCATATCTAATATAATCCTAAAGTTATATTTTATTTGTCTTTTGGGCAGGAAACCGTTTTGATAAGTATGGATAAATTCAGCTATATATCTTTTTAATCTTTCTGCCATTATTGTCATGAAAAACTTATAATCCGTATTTAATAAAGAGATGGGGCGTTGTCTTACCTGACGCCTTTTCTCAGCATGATGATGTAGAATCCACTGGTGGTAATTATAGCCTTCCTGCTCAGCTAGACTAAGTCAGAACTTTAGCCATGCCTCCTTCAGGGAGTGTCCTCCAGTTTTGACGAGGCAAAGCATCCATGACGAAGTCTGACACAATGGCTCCAGAAAAAACAAACAAACAAAGACACCTGCCTAGACTGCTAGGGTGTGGATTCTACATCATCATGCTGAGAAAAGGCGTTCAGGTAAGACAATGCCCCTTCTCCAGCATGATGCTTGTAGAATCCACCAGTGGGACATACCAAAGCCCAACAAGTCCCTACGGGTGGGAGTCTAGGCTAGTGTCTCCCGAGAAGAAACTACATGCTGCAGCACTCTTCTGCCAAACGAGGCATCTGCTGTGGCAAATCTGTCAATCTTATAATGTTTGACAAAGGAAGAAGGGGAAGACCAGGTCGCCGCCCTACAAATCTCCTCCACAGAGGCCTGAGTGAGCCAGGCTGCGGAGGCGGCAGCACTCCATGTGGAGTGAGCTGTAATGTTTGAGGGTACCGGGAGTGATAGAGAAACATAAGCTCTGGCGATACAGGCCCTGATCCACCTGCCAATGGTCGACAAAGAAACCTTCTGACCCATGGACGATGGCTGAAAGGAAACGAATAACGCGTCCGGTTTACGGAAGGCCAAAGTCCTTTTGACATAATGGAGCAGGGCTCTGAGAACGTCCAATGTATGCCATCATCTCTCCAGACAATGGGAAGGACGCGGACAAAAGTTGGGAAGGACTAGGTCCTGCGATCTGTGAAACCAGGGGTTAACCTTTGGAACAAAGGAAGGGTCCAAACACAGGGTGACCCTATCCTTTGAAAAGGTACATAAGTCCCTATGAACTGATAGAGCGGCTAACTCTGAAATTCTCCTAGCCGAAGTAATAGCCACCAAAAAGTCTACCTTCAAGGAAAGGTAGCGAAGCGAGCAAGAACCCAGGGGCTCGAATGGCGGTGAAGTCAATGCCTGTAGGACCTTGGGCAGGTCCCAGGACAGGAAGCGATGGACTACAGGTGGCCTTACTGTAACAGCCCCCTTCAAAAAGCACCAATGGCCGGGTGTTGTGATAAAAGTGCAAGATTATCACAGGAAAGGACCGTTTGCAAGGCTGCCACCTGTCTGCAGATGGTATTGAGTGCCAGACCCTTATTTATACCCTCCAGGAGGTACTCCAGGATTTTAGGAATAGTGACAGAAAGGGGTGTCAGGTTATGTTTGCTGCACCAGGTGGAGACGTTCCTCCACGTGGCGTCATATATCCAATTAGTGGAAGGGCGTCTTGAAGCCTGGATTATCGAAATAACTCCCACCGAATAGGATTGTCTAATTAGACCCTCCCGCTCAAGTGCCATGCGGCTAGTTGGAGCCACTGAGGGTCCAGATGTTGAAGGTTCCCCTGACTGAGAGGCACTCGGTGTGGGGGGATCTTTCACGCTGGCGAGAGCGATAGGTCTACAAGGTCTGCAAACCACGGGCGCCGTGGCCAATGCGGAGCAATTAATATTATCTCCGCCCCTTCCAGTAATAGTTTGCGGATTGTTGCCTGCAGCAATGGGAGTGGAGGGAAGGCATAAAGCAGCCCTTGCAACCATTTGCACCGTAGAGCATCCATTCCCTCTGCTCCCCTTGTTCGGAACCTGGAAAAGAACCGGGGAAGCTGGGCGTTCGCCGGAGATGCGAAGAGATCTAGGTGGGGGTGGCCGAACCTGTCCGAGATCTCCTCGAACAGAGTCGGATCCAGCCTCCATTCTGAGTGGTCTACTGTGACTCTGCTGAGAGAATCCGCTTGGCGATTTGCTTCCCCTGAGATGTGTTCTGCCTTGATGGAACCTAGGATTGACTCCGCCCACAGACCCAGATCTCGGGCTTCCTGCATGAGTGCCGCCGATCTGGTCCCTCCCTGTTTGTTCACATGGACCTTGGCTGCCACATTGTCTGTTAGCACCAGGACGTGATGACCCGCCAGAAGAGAAGAGAAGCAAAGGAGAGCTAAATGTATGACCCTGAGCTCGAGCCAATTTATATTGTGTGTTAAGTCCTGTCTTGACCACCTCCCCTGGGCGAGATGTGTTCGAAGATGGGCCCCCCAGCCGAACAGGCTGGCGTCCGTAGTCACTGTGATTCTGGGGGTTCTCTGAAGAGTGTCTCTTTGGACATTGCTGATGAGGCCCACCACAGGAGAGATAGGTGGGTGTGCTGAGGGACCCTGACCTTTCTTGGGGACAAACTGAGGTTCTGTTTTTGGAAGGGAAGGAGGAACCATTGTAGACTCTTGGAGTGAAGTCTGGCCCAGGGAATGATCCCCATGCATGAAACCATCTTTCCCAGAAGCTGGGACAGCTGCACGAGAGGGACCAATCTTTGTCTCCGAATGGCGTGTACGAGCTGTTGAATGCTGACCCAACGCTCCTGGGAAAGATAAACCATGCACGAGTTGGAGTCTATGATCGCTCCTAGATGGAGTAATCACTTTGTGGGGACGATGTGACTCTTTTTGTAGTTCACCGAAAAGCCATGAGCCTGAAGGGTGCGTAGCATGACCTGTAAATCTGCTTGGGCCGACTGGAGGGAGCTGGACTGGATTAAAATGTCATCCAGGTAACATTGCACACGCACCAGCAATGTGCGAAGGTGGGCCGCCAAGACGGCCAGTACCTTTGTGAATACTCGAGGGGCTGAGGATAGGCCGAATGGAAGGGCCCTGTATTGATAATGCCGGTGCGCGTAACAGAATCAGAGAAATTTTCGGTGTTCCTGAAGAATTGGGATATGTAGGTATGCCTCTGTTAGATCGATGGATGACAGCAAGTCCCCTTTTTTGATGCTGGCCAATATGGATTTGAGGGACTGCATTTTGAACCTTTTGTAAATTACAAAGTGATTTAGACTTTTTAGGTCAAGAATAGCTCTCCAAACTCCCGAGGCCTTGGGAACCACAAACAGGATGGAGTAGAACCCCTGTTTTCTCTGTTCTTGTGGTACTGGTTCTATTGCCTCGATTTCTACTACATGGTCTATTGCTAATGTTAGCAACCTTGCTTTGGATGGGTTGCGTGAAACTGGGCATTTTATGAAGCGACGTGGAGGGGGAGAGTAAAATTCTAGGGCTAGGCCCTTTCTTACGGTGTCCGTTATCCAAGAATCGGTGGTTGTTGTTTGCCAAACATCGCTGAACCTTGCCAAGTGACCTCCAATTGAAGCACTGTCCCTGGCATCACTTTGATCGTCTGTAAGGGCGGTCCCCCACACCCTGGTTTGGAATTGGCCCCTGGCTGTGTTTGGGCGGTCCTGGTGGCGATCCTGCCTGGGAGGGAAGGATCATGAGCCTCTGGACCAATCCCAAGACTGCCTCCAATCCCAGGAGCTGCTTGGGCAAAAGCCCTGTCTGCGGAACTCCTGCTGTGGCTGCCTGTCTGACTTCTTGGATGGGTGAGCTAGAATTTTACGCTTGTCCTTGCCTTCAATGATATGTGGCTCGAGAATCGGACCAAACAATTGTGAACCTGTGTACTTGGAGGTGGACAGGCGCCATTTAGACTTTAAGTCTGTCCTCCACTGTTTTAGCCAGAGAAGCCTCTGTGAGGCCACAGTTGCCGCAATAGATCTGGCTGAGTACCTTGTGGCATATAAGGAAGAGTCAGCCATGTACTCTGCTGCAGTCAGTAATTTGGTCAATGTTTGATGTGTGCATACCTGCTCAGGTGGAACACTCGATTGGAGCTCTCGGAGCCACATGATAGAGGCCCTTGTGAAGAAGGAGACTGAAGTGGCGGCTCTAATTGACCATGCTGAGGATTGGTGTGCCTGACAAAGGGAAAATTCAAATTTTTTATCCTCCGCCTTCAAGGCCTCAACCATGTCTCCCGGAATGGCAGAAATAGAAAAGAGAGAGATTAAGGGATCGTCCACCGACGGTAAGTCCAAGAGAGACACAAAGGAGGAGGAAACATTAAACAATTTTTTTCTCCGTATTGTTAGGGGAGGGAACAGTTGCTAAAGACGCCCACTGTGTCTGCACTGTGGAACGAAAAACCTTTGGGCAAAGAATCTGTTTATCCTCTGCCACCTGAGTGGTGAAGAGGGGATTGGATTCATCCTCATCATCAGAAGTGGTGGGTTTGGCTTCCTTTGCCGAGAAAAGATTGACCGTTGCACAGGCCTTATGGAGGAGAGAACGGAATAAGGAGGGGTCGAATAACCCTGAGGTGGATGCCTGTTCCGGAGCTGCCTTCTCATCCTCAGACATTGGAATGTCAGTCATCTCCAGGTCCACAGATCCCTCCTCTCCTAATTGCGAAGAAGCCTCTGAGATGCCAGAACCCTGGGTTGCGGCCCGTTCTGTACGGGAAGGGAGCGCAGATGGAGGCAAGGGGGCTTGAGAAGGAGGATGACCCCTAGAGGAAGACATAAATTGGTCAAAGGCCTGTTGCATAAATGAGTGGAATTGTTGTGACCACTGACTATGCTGATCCCTGGAACTGCCCCCTGCCTCAGCGTGAGTGGCTGCAAAACCTTGGTGTACAGGTGAGGATGATGTTGAGCAAGGGGAACCAACCTGCTCAGTTTCCCCCCGAGAAGACCATGCCCTAGGGCGTTGCCCAGATTCCAATTGCAGCTCAAATGGAATAGGAGTGTCCAATGGGGTGGGGGAAACCACTTCAGCCCCACTGGATCTGAGCCTTTGGGCCTTGGAGAACTTCTTTTCCAGTGCCTGGTGCCTCCTCGTGGCCTCTCGCTCGGCTGCCTTCGATGGCTCCCTTGTAGACAGGTGTTTAGTTTTGGCTTTCTTCTTGCCCCCCCCGCTTCCAAATCAACAGATCTGCGCTTTTGTGATGTGGGGGGGGGTGCCTGAGCCTTGGTATGCCTGGGGCGAGGAACTGTCTGCCATGCTGTCTGGATAATCCAGCAAAGGTACCCAGATGGTGGGGGGAGAACCCAAGGATGCAGATTTCGCCGCCAGAGATGGGAAACTGACCCTTGCTCTGGACTGATGCAATGGCAGTCACAGTCAGACAAGTGCCTGGAATTGTCTGCAAGGCCAGGTGATTAAAGGTCACGACTAAGTAACAACAGGTGGTATGAAATGCCCTTTTGTTCAAAACATCCAACAATAAGAAGGTACACCAGCTAAAGTTCCAATACCCTGTATAGTATGAGTACAAGTAGCAATAATGCCCTTGAGAGAAGTGAGCGAGTTCACGTGTTGTCTTTCCCCCCGGTAAGGCCTGACTCAGCAGGCACTGTGATGGAGCAAGCAAGCTCACTGTCCAAGGTCACACTAGGCCCTCAATGGCCTCTGTGAGCAAATCCGGGCACGCCCTCAGTCAAAATGGCGACCGCACCTATTCTAAAATGGCGGCCGCACCTGTTTCTAACAATGGCGGCCGCGCCTAATTCCAAAATGGCGGCCGTGACCGGTACACGCGGTTTCTGGCGACCGCAACCTCCAAAGCCTGCAATCAGGCAAAAAACCAGGGAAATTGATTACAGAGCCTTCAAACCCTCGCTAGGGCAACCAGGACTGCTTCCCCCCACTCCAAATGCACTTGCGATTCGGTTGGAGCAGCTCCGCTGCAATCCGGATCTGCCTGCTTCGTCCGCCGCAGCAAGGGAAAAATCGTTCCCAAATAAGGCTCGTTGTAAAGAGAGCCGGTCCGCTGATCGCCAGATGAGCAGCTGAGAGCAAGCGAGATGAAAATTCCCCCAGCCGGCTTGTAGCCAGAGCCTCTCAGGCTCTAAAGGCCCAAGGACCTAAATCCAATAGGCAGCCAAATCTCATTTAAAATCCAAATAAAATTAGGAATTTAGAGTATCCAATAAAATTTGAAGTTCTAATAATTTTTTTAAGAATTTGGATTAGTAACAAGGAATGCTAAAACCAATTACACTAACTAGGCCTAATTTAGCTAAGGAGCCACAAAAAACTGCTGCTGCTGAGCTGTAGACTAAGTCAAAACTGGAGGACACTCTCTGAAGGAGGCATGGCTAAAGTTCTGACTTAGTCTAGCTGAGCAGGAAGGCTATAATTACCACCGGTGGATTCTACAAGCATCATGCTGGAGAAAGGCCTGTAGTTTTTGATGAATTTTCTTTGGGTATTAACGTATTAATACGTTAATTGGGTATTAATTCTTTCCATGAATTTGGAATCTTTGCTGCTTTTAATACTTCATTAAATATATTCAATAGGGTTTGTCCCAAAAGTTCTTGATGATTTTTATAGATTTCAGAAGGTAATCCATCGGGGCCAGGTGTTTTATTGCTTTTTTGTTTTTTAATTGCTTCCATAACTTTCTGAAGTGTTATGTCCTTATTTTATATATTTTGGAATTCTTCTGGGACCTTCGGCAGTCTGGCATTCATAAGGTATTGTAGTATTCTTCCTTCACTAATCTTTCCATCGTCTTTATAAAGGTTTTTATAGAATTCGTAGGTCACATGTTTTTTCTCAGTCTGATATACCATCTCTCCCACTTCGTTGCATAGTTTACTAATCCATCTTTTACCTTTTTGTTTTTTAAGTCTGTAGGCCAACCATCTCCCAGGTTTATTTGTTCAAAAAACTTTTGTCTAATGCTTTTTATTTTTGTGCCAATGTTAAATTTATGTTTATTTAGATTTAGTTGTCGTTTTAGATCTCTACATTGTTTTTTTTTTGTAACCCTGTTTCTAGTTTTTTGTGTTCTTCCTCTAAACTTTTTTGATACTGCCTTTTCTTTTTATTTTCATTGGCTATGTATGTGATTGCAGTTCCTCCTGCAATTTTAAATCAAAAAGAATTCAAGTATAAGATGGAAGAACAAATGCAGATATTCTTTCAGACAAACAAGAAAGAAGAGACTAATACTCAAAACCTATGGGATACAGCCAAGGCAGTCAGGAGAATAAAACTTAACCTTAGATCTGGCTGTTGAGTTTTTTTGGGGGGAGGTACCATTCATCTGAGTAGAGAAGTAAATGGGAATGAGCAAGCTTTATGTAGCAGGACAGAATTCATTTACCTTGCGGTTTAATAAACTAAGACCTAGCTAGGATGTGCTGGAGGGAATGTGAAATTGCAATGGATGCTAGGAAAAGTCACCAATCTTGCAAAAATCTCATTAGGATGCAAAGCCAACTATGCCCTGAATATCTTTTTTTTCCAGTGTTCAGTGATGAAACACAAATAAAATTTCAGAGGATCCATGGGTCTCCAGAATTTCTTGATATTCCCATGGATGCAGCAACATTAAATTGTTCCTGCAGACAGAACAAAAGGAAAGGGAACAAGCATGCTACCTACGTGGGTGAATTTGCAAATGCTTTATGTAAGAGGTTACAAGGTGGTCCATCAACCCGGGCAATATTTGGTTCCTTAATTTTTTTAAAAAAAATTCAGCCACAGGTTTTCAAACAGTACAAAAGAAATTACAGTTGACTATGCATAAATAAGGTATGCACACAACTTTATCCATAAGTTATGAAATATAAAAAAAATCATAGAACTATGAACTTGTGTAAGATTAATCTCTCTTCCTGACAATGCAGGAAGCCAGAAATATTTGGGAATTAAATTTGTTTCAAAGGCAGGGATCAGGAAGGATTTTGTCCACTATCTTTCTGAGAACAAATTTGTATTTTTGCTTTCAGCAAAGTGTTTTCAGTTCTTCCTTAGGGGAAAAAAAATCTAGTTTCATTTCAAAACTCTATTTTACCACAAAAATATCCACAAACACAGAAGTTGTTTTCACTGGGAACATTTCCCCCCAGCCCATCTGCAAATAACATGATATACATCTTTTCAGTAGGAAGCCCGCTGTGTCCCCCAGAGATGATGACATCTCTTCACCTTATTAAGCAACAGATTGTGGCAGCATGGACTGGTGGCAAATTGACAAAATTTGGACAGCAAAGGCACCTGCATGATACACTCTGAAGATCTTTAGGGGTTATCACATACAACAGCAGGCTGATTTTTAAAAATAGATTCTAGCATTCAGTTTAGCTCAAGAGAAGAAAAGTTTCTCTTAAGAGGCTATCAAGTCTCACAAAGTTTTGTAAGTACTGTCGAACTGTGTTGCAGCATGCCTTGTTGCCTGCTGGTTATAGCATCTTTCTTCCTTCCTTCCTTCCTTCCTTCCTTCCTTCCTTCCTTCCTTCCTTCCTTCCTTCCTTCCTTCCTTCCTTCCTTCCTTCCTCCCTTCCCTTCCCTTCCCTTCCCTTCCCTTCCCTTCCCTTCCTGTTATTGCACCATGGGCAGGAACCGGCTTCAAGGACTGGCAGAAGTATATAAATTTTAATTTTGAATTTCACTCTGTAACCTTTGGATCAAAGAGATGCAATTAATTCTATGTTTTTACAGATATTACAGGATTGCAAAGAAAGACCATGGAAACAGTTTTTAGCTATTGCACCCTGCTGTAATTCTTGCACATTTCTTTAAAATTAGCATCTCCCCAAGTGTACTGCAATCCTGATGATACATAGCACTCAGCATCTCCTTACCTACTACTGTTTTCTACTGCTACAGTGGCCTTGGAGTGAAGGATGAGAGGGAAAGAGAGAAAACGAGACCCGTAGTTGCTCCCAAGTTCCTATTGCTTCTTTTATGCAGAATATTTAAAATGCTTCAAGTATTATTCTGACACAATACTCAAGCTGTTTCAAGTTTCATTCTGCAAATCAAGACATTTAAACTGCACTTATTTTGCCTGGCAAGGCAAAGCAAAGAAGTTGCCACAATCTGAGTTCTGTTTCAGTCTTGCACAGAAGAGGGTCATAACTGTGACATTTAATAGGTGTCATTGCTTTGCAATAATTACTAATAGATATCTAAAGCCACCTGACTTCTTGAAGCCGTTTCAGTGATTATCTGTGTTAATTAACACAGCAATTGAATGTTCAAAGTTAATTTTTAAACCTGCTCCTGCTGATGACTCTGATGACAAAATTAACATATTGAGGACTCTTTCTCTCTTTCTCTCTGTTTCTCTGTCTCTCTCTCTCTCCCTCTTCCCTAATTCCTTGGGATAGTGTAAGGCTAGGAACATATTTAAACATCAAGCAGAGTGACAGGTTGACCTAAAAAAGGTATGCAACTTCCCATTCCTGGAGATAGGTAGTAATGTATGCTGCATACTTCACACACTTGATCCCCCAAAACACAAAAGGTTTAACACATATTTGTTTCTTGAATATTTATCTTTTAATGTATTTAATATCTTTCTATTGGTTGTTTCTATAGTTGTTGTTTTATTGATCATTATATGCTGCTCAGAAATGATTTTTGTGACATTGGGGCTACACAAGTGTTGTATCTGGCCCTTCTCAGCTTAGTAAAGTCCACAGGAATATTTCTTTAAGAGTTTTATTTAACACAGTTCAAGATATTCACTTCAAAGCAAGATGCTGGCAGTTCATTTGCGGAACGGCCGAGTCTGACTTATTTACATTCAGCTTAAACATGCTCTCCCCCTTCCAATAACTCACTCTTTATCTCTCAGGTTGTCCAAGACTTCATTAATCTTCTGTAGATTCCAAAAACACCAGAAAACTGAGTTCAAACTAACTCCTCGAGGTATCAGGCTACTACTTGATATTAACGTTGCTCGTGACAAAGAATTAGTCCCTCCTTCACCTTCTAATATAGTTTTCGATACGTCACTTCCCCCATGGCTTCCTTTTTCCACGTAACTGACACCTCCGCCTATCAAACCTTCGGAATCTCGGATCAAGCCATATATTTTCCTGTTCCAAGTCTGACTCCCCGCTTTGAGATTCTGACCCAGACTGCATGCAAATCTCCTCCCTGTCAGTCTCGGCTGCCGGGAGGGGAAAACACCCAGAGGGGCCTGGCTGCTCCTCCTCATCCTCTGACATTTCCCAAGCTGGTCTAGAGACACCCACAACACTATCCCCCCCGCAGGCCCCGTCCCCCGGGTCCGTCGCAGGGGATGTGGTTTGTAGGGAAATGCAGCATGAAAATCCCAAATTAACCCAGGAGCCTCAATAGCATGAGCATCTACCCAACAGCAAGCGTCTGGCCCACCCCCGGTCCAATCAACCAAATATTGGAAGCGGTCGTTGAGCCATCGGGAATCTCGGATGCCGGACACCTCCAACCGGGAAACAGGAACTTGAGCACGGCGATCTGTCGGGCCCGGATCAGGAGGTCGAAGCGGAGAATCAGGGCAGACAGGAACAAGCAAGGAGCGATGAAACACGGGATGTACACGAAGAGACCGAGGCAAAGTCAAACGATAGGTCACCGGATTGATGACCGTCTCCACAGGAAAAGGACCCAGGAAACGTTGGTCAAGCTTGCGGTGAATTCTCCCTGGAAACAAGTACTTGGTGGAGAGCCAAACCCGATCTCCAACAGCCAACGGCGGCGTGTCGCGACGAGAGCGGTCAGCAACCCTCTTGTAGTCTTCCTTGGCCTTAGTCAAGTGCTGCTTAACCATCTCGTGGACTGACTGCAGCTCGGATAAATAGTCCTCTGCAACTGGAATCGGAGAATCAAGGAGTGTGAGCGGGAAAAATCTGGGATGATAGCCATAGTTGGCAAAAAACGGAGTGGTCTGAGTGGAAGTGTGCTGAGAGTTGTTGAAAGCGAATTCGGCCACGGAGAGATATTTGGACCAATCGTTCTGTTGGTCGTTGATGAAACAACGCAAATACTGCTCCAGGATGCCAATCACTTTCTCTGTACCCCCATCAGTCTCTGGGTGATGCGTGGAGGCTAGATTAACTTGGACTTGAAGCGCAGACATAAGTTCTCTCCAGAACACCGAGGTGAACTGGGTTCCTCGGTCGGACACTATTTTGTCAGGTAAACCGTGTAGCCGAAACATATGTTGAATGAACAGCTGAGCAGTGACCTTGGCTGTCGGTATTCTTCGGCAAGGAATGAAATGTGCCATCTTGGTCAGCATGTCCACCACTACAAAGACAACAGTGTAGCCGGCAGAAACAGGTAGACAAGTCAAGAAGTCCATGGAAATAGCCCCCCAGGGTCTCTCCGGCATGGGCAATGGCTGTAACAATCCCGGAGGGGCTCCTGTGGCATGTTTTGCCTGACGGCACCGTACACAGGAATTCACATAAGAATAAACATCATGGCGAAGTCTGGGCCACCAAAAAGTCCGAGACACTAAGTGGAGAGTCTTAAAAAGACCAAAATGACCCGCCGCATGGTTATCATGGCATTGAGTCAGAATGAGACCACGGAGTGGGCCTGCTGGAACATATAACAGGTTGCGGAAGCGTAATAGACCCTCGGACAAGGTCCAAGGTGAGTCGGGACCCACCTCTTGCTTCCTCTGTGCCACAAAGTCATCTAGTTGTTGCGCTTCCCGAATCTGTCGTCGTAGATCTACCGGATTGTGCACGGCTGCGATCGATTCGACAGGCAGAATGGTTCGAAGCGGCAAGGGGTCCTTGTTCTGTAGATACTCAGGTTTACGGGACAAGGCATCTGCTCTTTTGTTGTACCTTTTCGGAATGTAGGTGACTTTGAAGTTGAATCGAGCGAAGAACAAAGACCAATGGATCTGACGTTGATTCAATTTCCTGGCAGATTGCAGAAATTCCAAGTTTTTATGGTCAGTCCGAACTTCAACTTGGTAGCGGGCTCCTTCCAGGTGGTGTCTCCAGGTCTCAAAAGCAGTCTTGATGGCCAATAGCTCCTTCTCCCAAATGGTATAATGGCGTTCGGAGGGACTCAGTTTCCTGGAGTAATAAGCACACGGGAACAGGGGGCCGCCATCTTGGTGTGTTTGAAGAAGCACGGCCCCTACCGCAACATCTGAGGCGTCGGCCTCCACTACAAAGGGACGACAAGGATCTGGATACTTGAGAATGGGTTCCTGAACAAACGCCTTTTTGAGGGTCTGAAACGCCTGTTGCTCGGCATCGCCCCACTGGAACTTAATGCCTTTCTGTAACAGTCGAGTAAGGGGCGCAGTCAAGGCAGAAAACCTCGGAATGAATATCCGGTAATAGTTCGCAAATCCCAAAAGTCTTTGGACATCTTTTGCTTTACATGGTGGTTGCCAGGTTTGCAAGGCCTCAACCTTGCCAGGATCCATGGCGATGCCTTGTGGAGAAATCACATGTCCCAGAAACTCAATGGTGGTTTGATAGAATTGACATTTCTCTAACTTGGCGTAAAGGTGATGCTCTCTCAAGCATTGCAGAACTTGACGGAGATGCTGGAGATGAGTTGCTCGTGACGGGGAGTAAATCAGGATGTCATCGAGGTAAACCACCACAAATTGATCTAATAAATCCCGGAAGATGTCATTTATGAAATGTTGAAAGACGGCCGGAGCATTGGTGAGTCCAAAGGGCATGACTGTATACTCAAAATGACCATACCTGGTCCCAAACGCGGTCTTCCACTCGTCCCCCTCTCGGATGCAAACCAGGTTGTAAGCACCCCGTAGATCTATCTTGGTGAAGATGGCCGCTGATCAGAGACGGTCCATGAGATCAGGAATCAAAGGCAGAGTGTACCGGTTGCGCACCGTGATGGCATTGAGCTTGCGATAGTCACAGCATAGTCGTAAATCTCCGGTTTTCTTCTTCACGAATAATACAGGAGCTGACAGAGGCGAGGAAGAGGGACGAATGAAACCCCTGGCCAAGTTTTTGTCCACAAAGTCTTTTAATGCGGCCAACTCGGGTTCTGACATGGAGTAAAGGCGTCCCCTTGGAAGCTTGGCAATTGGCAGCAAATCAATGGCACAGTCATATGGTCTATGCGGAGGCAATTGGTCTGCCTCTTTCTCACTGAATATATCTGCAAAGTCCGCTAGGTCGGCCGGCAAGGTGATGTCCGGGTGGGATGGTAGCTGGGCTGCGCAAAATTGGCGTACGTGGTCTACGCATTGCAAACTGGGAAATGAAACAAAGTTGTGGGACCACACCACACAAGGATCATGGGTTCTCAACCAGGCTAGGCCGAGAACTAAGGGGAAATGAAGTCCCTTGGTAACATATAATTGGATGGCTTCTTCATGTTGTCCTATGACCAGGCGTATGGGCTGGGTCATGAACTTGATCGGTCCAGACAACAACTCACGACCATCGATTGTCTCAACCAACATAGGCGGCTTAACGGAGCACAAAGGTATGGCATGCTGACGAGCGAAAGCTTCATCCATGAAATTAGTGGTGGCTCCAGAATCCAACAAGGCGTGTGCCGGAATGCCCTGGGCATGGTTTCCCAGAAGTATATTGGTTGCTAGGATCAAATGTATCAGAGGACCAGGGTCTTCGTCTGCAGAACTGGAACTGGGTTTGGTGCCTGCCCGACCCAACATTTCCATTAGGCCGGGCTCTGGCCGTTTCCCGGCAAGGTGGCTTGAAACTGCTGAGTGGGAGGCCGAGCTGGAACAGGAGTAGGACCTGCCATACCACGTCGTTTCTGGGGGCAGGCCATGACGAAGTGACCCATCTCTCCACAGTACAGGCACAATCCCTCAGCTCTCCGTCTTGCCTTCTCAGCCTCGGTCAAGCGAGATCTGGCTGCACCAAGATCCATGGGCTCATCTCTGGCCATGGGTACAGGACGCCTCTCAGTGTAAGCCGGCAGTGGTTGGAAAATACGTCTGGGTGCCGGGATGGGTGGAGTGATAGGTAGGGTCTGGAATCCTCTGCGTGGTGCAGGAACTGGCTTGGCACTTCCGGTGACTGGAACCATCTGTTTGACCAGGCGGGCATCCGTGGCTTGCGTTTGCGCCTCAATAGCCAAACAATGTTGATATAAGGCATCCAGGGTCGCGGGCATTACAGTATGTCTAAATTCATTCAAGATCTGGGAAGACAGGCCATCTTGAAAGATTTCCATGAGAGCCTCTTCATTCCAATTAATTTCTTGAGCTAGGCGGCGAAAATCTGATATATATTCCGCTACGCAGCGCGATCCTTGACGTAGCTCTCGTATCCGCCTGGTGGCGTTTTGTCTACAAAGGGGGTCAGCAAATTCTCTTTCCATCAGCTGGCAGAATCCTGCATAATTGCGCAGGACAGGATCTTGTCTGTCTATCAGAGGAGATGACCAATCAGCAGCTGGACCAGAGAGCAAACTTAAAATAAAAGCCACTTTAGTCTCATCAAGCTGGAAATCTGCTGGAGTTGAAGCAATGAATGTTCTGCATTGGTTTAAAAAAGCTGGAAATTTACTACGCTCTCCAGTAAACTTATCAGGCAATGCTAAATAACACCTGCTTCTTCTGGGAGGGGGGGCTGGAGCTACTGCAGCTTGCTGAATCTGCTGCTGCAAATTGCCAATTTGTAGCTGGAGACCTTGAACTAGTTGATACAGAGCAGGATTATCAGCTAGAAGCTGCTCCATAACGTCACTGGACTTGCGCAGTACTGAAAGCTCGGACTATGGTTTTGTTTTTTGCTTTTTGGGTCACGAGCAATCTGTTGTATCCGGCCCTTCTCAGCTTAGTAAAGTCCACAGGAATATTTCTTTAAGAGTTTTATTTAACACAGTTCAAGATATTCACTTCAAAGCAAGATGCTGGCAGTTCATTTGCGGAACGGCCGAGTCTGACTTATTTACATTCAGCTTAAACATGCTCTCCCCCCTTCCAATAACTCACTCTTTATCTCTCAGGTTGTCCAAGACCTCATTAATCTTCCGTAGATTCCAAAAACACCAGAAAACTGAGTTCAAACTAACTCCTCGAGGTATCAGGCTACTACTTGATATTAACGTTGCTCGTGACAAAGAATTAGTCCCTCCTTCACCTTCTAATATAGTTTTCGATACGTCACTTCCCCCATGGCTTCCTTTTTCCACGTAACTGACACCTCCGCCTATCAAACCTTCGTAATCTCGGATCAAGCCATATATTTTCCTGTTCCAAGTCTGACTCCCCGCTTTGAGATTCTGACCCAGACTGCATGCAAATCTCCTCCCTGTCAGTCTCGGCTGCCGGGAGGGGAAAACACCCAGAGGGGCCTGGCTGCTCCTCCTCATCCTCTGACATTTCCCAAGCTGGTCTAGAGACACCCACAACAACAAGTTTGATAAATAAAAATGTTAATTTCTCCCTGACTCTTTAGAAGACCACTCAGAACTGGAAAATTGGTTGTATCGGATTAGACAAATTGAGCGATTCCCTTTTTAACGCTATCCTGTAGATATATAAAATGCTTTAATTTCTCCTATGCTACTAAAAGTCCCAGGTCATATGGACAACCCTTTCTTTACATGGTACCATTTATTTCTCAATAAATATGCAGAGTGGCCTACTTTGATGTTGCAATATATAAAGTTAATCAAGGACATATGGTGAATAAAACCAGTAGATTAAAGAATATATCTAGAATATTGCTGCTTCTGTGAAATTATTTGCTTAGTCTTAGTGGCTTGACATTTTACCTTTTATTTAAATTGCACTTCTGATATTTTTTAAAATTGCAAAGTTAATGTTATAGAAAATAACACTCTGACATTGTGATTATTGGAGATATAGCCCTTAATATTATGTATTTTGTATAATGTAATGGGGCATTAGATAACTTTATGTATTTCATAGTGCCAAGTTTTTATAGGCAGTCTTTTATTACAATCTTCATTGTTTCTGTGTTCAGAAACTGGTTTATGGTAACTACATTTGAAATTTAGCTAATTGAAACTGCAATTGAAACATGGCTCTGCATGTTTAAGAAAAATCATTATACAATCTTGAGGAACGTAAGTGTAACACTCTGCTGCACCTTTTTCTAAATAGCTTTATGACCCTATTTTGGTCCTTTAAGTTTGAATTATTTGTATTGCTTACAAGATGAGAAATGTCATTTGGAACAAATCTCTTGAAAATAGAGAGCAAACGCTCAAAATTAGAAGAAACACTGGCAAAACAAAACAACAACAAAAAAAGCCCAGAGAGGGTAGAGGAAACAACACACACTGCATAAACATGTAGCAAACCATCAGTAAATGACTCAGTGAGTGAGGTAAATTTTAATCACTCCATAAATAATCTCAAATTTTCTATGTTGGATTGGCATGTGGATCTACAGTAAATATCCTCTACTAAGTTTGATATAGACTTGGAAGCAAAAATTGTTTGCTGATACCATATATGTATTTTCAATATATGAACAGTTACAGTTTGCTAATATTAAACTAGAGAATTAAAAATATTCCTGGGGAAATGTAAATTAAGACTAAAACAAGATTCTTTTAAAGAACAGATCTCAATAGCAGTAGGTATAAATATTGACAAGTACTCTACTGGCAAAAATATAGGAAAGACCCTAGGAAGACTGACAAAATCTGTCTCTTACAGCACAAACATATATGTACAATATATCCAGTCATATTCATGACTTATAGCTTTAATGGCAATTTAATGGCAATAGAATAGATTTAATGGCAATAGAAGCCATTCCAAAGCACCTTTTCTAATTCCTTTTTCCAACCATTGTGCTATCAACTGCGCCTGTGTGAACTAGAGATTTGTGTATAATCTTTAAGCAGATTATTTGATATTTATTTCTTTTATTTAAATATTTATATAACCACCCATCTTATATCTAATTCTGGATGGTTTCCAGTCAAGAATTGAAACAATAGAAGTAATAAAACAACACTAAAATAATATTAAAATTATTGAAAACAACTATATACTACTACAAATTTTGCCGTGACCTTTACTTAGATGTAACTAGGCATCACAGGGCAACAATTTTTGAAAAGATATCTCAAATTTACCCAAAATCCAAAACTGATGACTCCTGAGGAAATAAAATTCAGAAAAGTTGTGGCTGCTTTAGTGCTAGTGGCTGCTGCTGTAGTCACATGATCTTCATTTTCAATGTTTCATGACAGTTTTCCAGCCACTCCAACAATCTTTCTTTCCCTCCCCACCCAGCAGCAAAGAATTGACTCATCAAGTGGCTCTTAAAGAAGCAACAACTTAAGGTGCATGAAGAAAGGCCTGGGTATTTTATTGTTTTATGTGTCCCTTTCTAGCCTTCAAACATGCATATCTTGAACAAAGATATCCTACAGTATCTTTGTTCAAAAAAATCAAGGCACATACATAGTGCTCCATCCCCATCCTGCTATTTTTCTTCACAACTTTGTGAAGTAGATTGGGCTGAAAGTCATCAAGTGAGCTGCTGCAGATGAGTAGAAATCTGATTTCTCTGGTGTCAGTCAAATATATTAGCCACAATATCTTGGTCCTTCACCACTCTGCTGCTACTCTAGACTTGATTGTAGACTAGCCCCTTCTTTGGCTGCTGGAGATCATGAAGACTGGTCCCACCCTAGACACAGGAAGTCATGGTGTTCTGTTTCTTGCATTGGTAGGCATTGAAGAGGCAGGACTCACAAACAGGTACTTCTTTATTTGCAGCTAAACAGAACTCCGAACAAAATGGCTCCATCCCTTTTTATATATTCGGCTTAGGGCGCTGTCAGCCAATCAATGCAATTAATTAATTAATTAATTAATTAATTAATTAATTTATTTATTTATTTATTTATTTATTTATTTATTTATTAAATTTTTATACCGCCCCTCTCCCGTAGGACTCGGGGCGGTTCACAACAGAATAAAAACATAAAAACAATAAATATTTAAAAATAATTAAATTAATATTAATACAAGGCTGTTGCTAAAAACCTGTTAAAAACCCAATTCTAAAACCCAAACAGCCTTGTTTAAAACTTTTAAAACCCGAGGAGATCTAGGCCAGGCCGGCTTGATTGAAGAGATGAGTCTTCAGTTCTCTTCTGAAGGTGCGGAGATCATGACATGTCTGGAGTTCCCCCACTCAAATGCATACTAATGATCAGCCAGACAGTAAGTTTGGCTAATGGTTTCCTTGCACCTGTTCCTAGTTTAAGCTCAATACATAACACCCCTCCCCTCCTGGTTCTTTAGCACATACGTACTATTTTACAATACTACATGCATTCCCACAATGCATATTATAACAGTCAATAATACACAACATTATAGGTCTTTCCATTTCAAAGGAACATACATAAGTATCTCAACTGCAATTAAATACATAAGCATTTACACTTGCAATGACAGAAACCTCACGTAGTCCCTTAAAATCTCTGGTGGGCCTTTAGCCTGCTCCAATCATCTTGGAACTGCTGCAAGCGCCTGATCTGCATGCTCATCTGCCAGGTTTGGCAGACTGGGACTTTGGGACCCGTTCGATATGGGTGAACCCGGATCATGAAGGCTGGCCTGTTCCGGTAGACCTGAGCCTTTGTCCATTTGACTTTAGCCTGTTCCGGAAGGCCCAAACCAGAGTTCCGTGGTGGGGTGGAATTCCCCTTATCAGCGTAAGAAACCAGTTGGGAGCACTGTCCTGTTGGCACAAGGGCTGAGGTAGTAGCGGCATAAAAAGCCAATTGAGAACAATGGCCTGTTGGCGCATTGCCTGCAGAAGGAGTGGCATGAAAAGCCAGTTGAGCGCAATATCCCAAGGACACATTGCCAGAGTCGGGAGCCACCTCATTGGCAAAACCCCCGTTCAGTGAATGCAATGTCCTGCTTTCGCTGAGCAGCTGAGATTCACAATTGGGATCATGGTCCTCCTCCCTCCTGAGAGCAGAGTAAGGAGCGTAAGGATGGCTAGGTAACCTCCATCACAGCTGGTCAATGTGCCTGTGCAGCACACGATTGTCCTCCAATGCCATGTCATATGAAAGTGGCCCAGTAACCTTGCAAACCACAGCTACCACCCAGAGTTGTCCCGGGCCATAGTTGCATGCCCAAACTGGATCACCCACTTGCAATTGCCTTGGTGCCCTTGGCTGTTGCACCTGCGATGCCACCCTATCTGGATGTAATCTATCCAACTTGGTGATAAGATGGTGATCCCAGCAGAGCTCAGCTGGGCTCTTGGCTGTTGATGTGCATGGTGTTGTGCGGTGGCAGAGGAGAAACTGTGGTGCCAGTTTCCCTTGGTTATTCTTTTCAAGGCTTCTTTTGTGGTGTGAACCATGCGTTCCGCTTGACCATTTGAGGCTGGGTGAAATGGTGCCGAAGTAGCATGCCTAATCATATTTGCCCTTAAAAAGGACTGGAACTCCGATGAAGTAAACTGAGGTCCGTTATCAGAGGCAATGACGTCTGGAAGCCCATGAAAGATGAAAATGCCCCTCAGAACCTGGATGGTTCTGGCGGTCATCATAGTGGACACTGGAATGACTTCCAGCCACTTAGAGTGACTGTCCACAACAATGAGGAAGAACTGCCCCTGAAAGGGGCTGGCATAGTCGATATGAACATTTGACCAAGGAGTATGCATGGTTTCCCATCTATGGATGGGAGCCTATGGCATTTCTGGCCAGGACTGCTGGCAAATGTGGCACCCTTGGACCTGGGCCTCGATCTCTTTATCGAGCCCAGGCCACCAAAGGTAGCTGCACAAAAGCGCCTTCATCCAGACTATTCCTGGATGTCCCTCTAGTCCTTAGTGAGGTCAGGATTACTACCCTGCTTCCCCACAGTATACAACCCTTAAAGGTGGATAACTCATGCTTCTTTTTCCAGAAACTCTGGAAGTCAGTGCCAGGACACATGTCAGGCCATCCTCTGAGCATGTTAGCGTGTTGTCGGTAGCTGTTTCTACAGCTACATCCGCTGCATGGAGGGGAGACTCCGGCAAATCCTGGATAGACAGGATGTAGTTGGCCGGTGTAGGATCTGGCTCTACCTGCTTTAGAGGCAACCTACTAAGGCCGTCTGTGTGACCTATTTCTTGACCCGGTTTGTGAACCAGGCAGTAGTCATATGCAGAAAGAAATATTGACCATCTCAGCATTCTAGGAGAGATGATTTGGGGGGTCTGTTTGTGGGTAGTGAACTACCCCAGAAGTGGCTTGTGGTCAGTGTATGGCAGCCATACAAAAAGTCGTGAAACTTCTTTTTTTTTTTAAAATATATTTTTATTGGTTTTTTTAAAATTTTACAGAAGAAAAAAATTAGTCAGATCAAATCATAGTATTAAAATAAACAATCATCCATAAACAAAACATAAATACATTGTTCAATACATCTAATACTAATAACTCAACTGAAAATAATCATCCCAAACAATTAACATCACTGCTCGGCACCCCCACCACCACATCCCCCCAACCCTATCCTTCCCCCTCACTTACCAACTAACTACCTACCTTCCTCCCTCCTTCTCTTCTTTCTTCATCCTTCTCTATCTCCATCCTACTCTTCCCCCTTCTTATCAACTTCCACTTACATCAGCCTTCACTCCTCCTTCCTCTTTTCCATCAGATGTGGTGCCCAGAGGCCACCCGAGCAACCCCTTAATAACAGTAATTACATATATTCTTCCACCAACCCCAATTACAGTTGAGAAAACATCATATATAAAATTATAAACCCTCCCTAACCCTCCCCCCCGACTTCCCAGAGTGAGTACAGGGTACAACAAAAGAAAACCCCACTACATCAAACAAAATTATTATATAATCCTAACAAGAATTTTAAACTATATACTATATACACTCTCTAAATCAATTCAATCCATTAAACAAAAGAAACAACTCATCTTGTTAAGAATAATAATTATCATTTACATCTAAACCATCAATCTAAGTCAAATCTTAAATCACTTCAATCCATTGAGAGGTCATATAAAATCACCCAAACCATCAAGTTTAATATATACCATTCTTTTTTTTTAAAAAAAATAAACAAATAATATCAATAACAATAAATCCCTCAATTCAAAAAAAAATTATGTTCTTAATCAATTTAATATATCTTAATATATCTTAATATATCTTCATTTAAACATCCTCTCTTACGACTTACTTATAAAATTGATCTTTGATTCAACCCATAGTCTTAGATTGGCCTTAATTCCTTTCATTTAATTATAAATTCTTATCAATCGACTTCTGGGCTCTCTCATCTGTCAAATAAACCTCCATAACAAATACAGTCTATTTATTCCATTTCTAACTTACATTCCTTCAACTTTAACCAATCAGTTAATGCTTATCTATCTCATCAATAAATCAATCTAATGTCAAACCTAGATCATCAAAACAAATACATTCTTCATCAATTTAATTATATCAACCATTAATCATCTTCTCTTACATCTTACTCATAATCTTAGTCCTTAATTCAGTCCATAATTTTAGATTACCCATAATTCCTTACATACAATTTTAAATTTCATTTCTTCAAACGAATTCTAGGTTTTTTTTTAACCAAGTAAACCTCCATAACGAGGCCTCCCATCCAAATAATAAGTCTCTCTTCTTTATTTCTTCAGTCCCATAAATAAGTTGCTTCTTAAACTGAATCAATGTCTCTTTTTTCTCAATTAAATCCTCTTCTTGCTGCTTAACTAAAAAAAAATAGCCGTCCTTTCCTTTCTTGAAACAAATCCTCTTCCTCTCCATAAATAAACTGTTCATCAAGCAGGATCCATTTCCCTTTATAGTCTTTATTCTCAGAACTATCTTCTTCTTTTTCCTGTTGTTCTTCTAGTTTATATTGTATTATAAAATGCTCAGCAGTCAGTTGTAAATCAATTTCATTTGGGAGAAAGATTCTAGTTAATTGTTCTTGCTCTTCTTCTTGTTTAGATTGTATTATAAATTGTTCAGCAGTCGGTTGTAAGTCAATTTCATTTGGAAAAAGAAATTTAGTTAATATTTCTGTAAAAGTTTCTTTCAATATTGCTTTAAACTCTTGCGTAAAACTCTTCACTATTTCAAACCTTTCTTCATGAAATTTCTCAATACAGTCCAGAATAGGTTCAGCATTTAACTGTAAATTCCACTCCATTTTAAATTTAAGACAATCACAGCCGTCTCTCTGACTTCGCTTACGAGAGCAGGAAGAGAGAAAAAAGTAAAGAATTCACTTTCACTTTCCAGCACTTTCCCTAACAATGAAAGCAGTGAAAGCTATACGCCATTTTGAAAGCCTTATGTTGATTGTAGACGTTAGAAATATATAGCAAAAAAAACAATAAAAAATACTTGCAATCCATTAAGAACTCCTGTATTCACTCAGTCTGCTTACAATCTCTCCTGTGTTGTATTTTAAAAAAGCAGAAGTGGTCGCGGCGTCTTTCTCTGTCTGATGACAGAAGCGTCTCTGGGCAGGAGCGTCCTCCGGAGCTTTAGGGAGCTCACTCTTGATCCCTGAAAACTTCTTTCCCAGGGATTTAAGAGGGGCTCAACCTTGCTCCCGATGCTCTACACCTCTCCTTTGCCCAGAGAGGGGGTTTTTCACCGTGAAAAACAGCTGGTGTGCGCTGTTTTTTGCGGCTTTACAAACCCAGAGAACGGAGTCTCACAGAGGAGACCCTGGCGGCGCCGGCAAAGCCACCGGAAGTCAAAAAGTCATGAAACTTCTTGATGCCAGCCACAATGGCCAGTGCCTCCCTGTCTATTTGCGCATAATTGCACACAGCAGTAGAAAAGTCCTGGAGTAATAGGCTATAGGGAGGTGGCTTAAGATAGTCCCAATCCGGTAAGGGGATGCCTCACAAGCTATGCTAACTGGCAACTGCTCATTGAAATGAGCCAACATTGCATTAGAGGAAAACAAGGCCTTGACCTCAGCAAAACTCCTCTCGTGGACATGTGTCCACTTCCATGGGGCCTGTTTGTCTAAGAGCCGGTGTAACGGTTCTGCCACTGTGGCCTTGTGTGGGAGGAAAGCATGACAGAAATTAAGGAGACCCAAGAAGGCTTGAAGCTCTGCCTTTGTTTTGGGACTAGGTGCCTGCTGAATCGCTTTGGGCTTGGATTCAGCAGAGTGGATGCCTGCGGCATCTATACGAAACCCCAGGAAATCTGTGGAAGTGACTCCTATTTTACATTTCTTCTGTTTGAGTTTCAGCCCCCCTTCACGGAAACGTCGCAAAACAGCCGAAAGTCTATCAGACAGGTTTTCGACAGATTCCCCAGCGATGAGGACATCATCGAAATATTTGGGTTGCAGAATCTAGTAGTAATGCTATAAATACTTTGAAACCTCCTCCCAGAAGGAAGCAACGGAAAGAGACAATGCTTTGAGCTCTAAGCACATAGCACTTGTAAGCAGTATCCTGAATAATGGGAAGCAGGTATATGGCAGAGAAGAGTTAGCTTAGAAGCAATTAGGGCTATTCTCAAATGCAATAGTCATGTCAATACCCATTATATTATTATTCCATCCTGGATACTATCTTTCTACTCTTCTGAATTCCAAAGTATGACCAGACGAGCCAACTAAAACAGTACTCTATTACCACAACCCATTACAATTATGGCACTACAGGCTGAAGGTCACAAATCAGCATACTTAGTTATATTCAGAATGTTCAATATATGTTAAGATACATGAAATTTCATAAGGATGTGACAATATCACCAAAACATACAGTTTTTAATAGTTTATTAAATTTATATTCCACCTGACTCCCAGTGACTTTGGGCAATATATACATTTAATATCATGGCTTGTTCTGCTGTCAGCTAGATGCTCAGACTGGATTTGGATTTTTTTATCCTGGGACCTGAAATAGAGAGATATTGATGTTGATAGTGTTATCATTGCAGGATGTAAGCTGTTTGAGTAAACTTGCCTTTTGCAAGTGACGGATGGTGATTTTGTCAATGGCCGATGGTGTTCAAGTGGTGTTCCAGTTGTTTTGGAATTGCACCCAAGACACCTATTACCATTGGCACTACCTTTGCTTTCTTTTGCCACAGTCCTTCTACTTCTATTTGCAGCTTCTTGTATTTGGTTATCTTCTCCAGTTCTTTCTCTTCTATTTTGCCATCTCCAGCTACTACCACCTCCACTATCATTTTTTTGTCCTTCTAATCAACAATTATGTGGCAGGTACCTGTCTGTTTCAATTCAAAAGCCCCAGAGAACTTTAGCTTCATTTTCTATGGCTTTCTCTATTTTATGGTCCCACTGGTTCTTGCTTGCAAATAAATGGTATTTCTTCCAGATCTTCCTGAACATCATTGTTGCCAATTTGTCATGCCGTTGCTTGTAGTCAGTCTGTGCAATGTGTTTGTAGTTCAATTCTGGTTTTGTGTGCATTTGTTCTTAAGGCTTGATCTTGTGCAACCAGAATTAGTCCCTCTGTCTTTAAGTTTTCTGCTCTTAGTCATTGCCAGGTCTTGTTATTATCTATTTTGCCTGCTATTTTTTAATATACTGGCCATGTAATACCATGTAATACCATGTAATACTTTTGGTCTTTCTTCTAGACAAGTTTGTTCTTTCCAGTACTCGGTTAGCCTTCAATGTCTATTAGCTTCAGTGTGTTTTTTCCCACTGTCCATTAGATATTCTTTAAATGCCTTTTTTTCTTCTTCAGCCATCTGATGCAACATCCTATGCCCACCTATTTTCCTTGGTAAGTAGATTATATCAACATTGCTGCAAGGATTAGCAGCATGATTCATTGTGATTATTTTTCCAGGGCTTTTAGTTCTGCTCGAGTCCAGTCCACTATTCCTATTCTGACTCATTGTGATCAAGAGGGAAATAGACAATATGATATATATTAGATAGATAGGAAATATGTGTATGTGCCTTCAAATACGTGTTGACTCCTAGTGACTGCCTGGACAAGTCCCTGCAGTTTTCTCTGCAAGATTTTGGAAGTGGTTTGCCAATGCCTTCTTCTTAGGGCTGAGAGTCACCAGCCAAGGTCAGCGTGATGGGTTTTTTTTTTTTTGCCTCTAATGAGATTAGACCCCATGGTTTCCTGGTTTCTAGCCTGATGTCTAAACTATTATACCAAACTGACTCTTAGATAAGGAACAGATAGCATTAATATAATAACAGAAACGTAAGAGAATGAGAATTAAAGAACAGTTTGTATAGTTTATTCTATGTCCTTCTTTTTCTTTTTCCTCTTCTCTTTTAGAACAGAACAGAACAGAACAGAACAGAACAGAACAGAACAGAACAGAACAGAACAGAACAGAAGCTGGAAGGGACCTTGGAGGTCTTCTAGTCCAGCCCCCTGCTCAAGCAGGAGAACCTATACTGTCTCAGACAGGTGCATGTCTAGTCTCTTCTTGAAAATCTCCAGTGATGGAGTGCCTATGATTTCTGGGGGTAAGCTGTTCCACCGGTTGATTGATTGTCCTCACTGTCAAGAAGTTTCTCCCTAATTCCAGGTTGCTTCTTTCTTTGATCAGTTTTCAACCATTATTTCTCATCCTTCCCTCTGGTGCTTTGGTGAACAACCTGCCCCCCCATCTTGTGGCAGTCCCTCAGATACTGGAACACTGCTATCATGTCTCCCCTATTTCTTCTTTTCTTTAGACTAGCCAAACTCAAGTACCATAGCCATTCTTCATATGTTTTAATCTCCAGGCCTTTGATCAACTTAGTTGCTATTCTCTAATTTTTTTCCAAACTCTCAACATTTTTTTTGTGATATGGTGACCAAAATTGGCTGCAGTATTCCAGGTGTGGTCTTATTAGGGTTTTATAAAGCGGTACTAATACTTTGTGTGATCTTGATTCTATGCCTCTGTTTATACAACCCAGGATTGTATTAGTTTTTTTGATAGATGTCAATCTTTCAACTTTTTTTCAATTGCAACTGAAAAAACTGAAATCTTTTTTTTCCTTCCAAATATTCTTCTTCAAAGAATACTTTATACCAGAGGTCCCCAACCTTTTGGGCACCAGGTTCCATGGAGAGAGGTTTTTCCACAGACTGGAGGGTGCATGGGTTTTATGTGCTGCCTGCATCCCACAGATGGTGTTTTGCTTGTTTGTGAGGTATGTTGCTGGTATGCCGTGGCCCGGTACTGGTCCATGGACCGGGGGTTGGGGACCCCTGCTTTATACTGCATCTTTTCTACAGAATGTAGTGACTTTAGCTGTCATTGCTGAAGATTCACCCATGTAATATTTCAATTGCAAAAACTGTATTGGCTAATAGTTGGTTTTTGAGTATAATAAATATTGGTTGTCACCTTTAGACTCTGGGTAACAATATAAAAATACCTACTGTATGTAAATTTGCTCATTGAGTAAGATCTGGCAGAGAGAACTTACTCCTGCTTCCAAACTTCTTGGGATTACTCTTAGGATCATGGGGCCTGTATCCCTTTGAGATAAGGCAGATCACTCAAACAATCTGGACAAGGATCACAAGAATCCTTTCTTATTGTCACAGGATATAATAACATAATCTTGAAAGTAGGTGTTGTGTCCTCAGAAATGTTGCAAATGGTCCCGGGCAGACCAAAAGCTGCCTGGGACCAGACTGGCTATCACCAGTCTTGTGTGCATGTGCAAGGCACAAAAACAGCCAGATTTCTATTGGCTGACGCTGTCCAGGTTCAGGACAGTATAAAAGGCCTGCGTGCTTTTTTGGTTGTTGCTGATTGTAAGGAGAAGTCAATAAAGAAAGTTCACCATGTGTCTTTGTTTAATACCTGTGACCCGAAAACATAAAACTGGCGATGAAGGTGGGATCACTGCAGGCAAGAGGAAGATTTACAACTGAATTGAGGACTCACAGAAGGTCCTGAAGCTTGGAAAGTCGGCATCCAGATCTGCGACTCAGCCTGCCAGTACAGCATCGCTGGAGGTGAGCTTGGCAAATAACCCCTTTCCCCCAGTAAGACGAGCCTTGCAGCAAAAGGCATTAATGAGGCCTGTGAAGACTTAAGATGTCGAAGATTGGCCGCTTATCTGACTTTGATGTCTCCCACCTGGAGCGCTGGAATTCATACGTGGCGCGGGTGGAGAACTACTTTAGGGTCAATCAGATAAGGGAAGACAGCCTTAAAGTGGCAACCCTGCTGTGTGTTTGTGGACAGGAAACATTCGACATAGCAGAGAACCTGGTGGCCCCTGCGCTTTTAGAGTCAGTAACTTATATTGATTTGAAGAAAATGCTTAGAGAACATTTCCAGCCTAAACTTTCTGTAATTGTTTGGAGGCATGCGTTCGAGCAGAGAGACCAGAGGCCATGTGAATCTGCTGTGGACTTTATTGCTGCCTTAAGACAAATGGCCAGGCCTTGTGAATTCAAGGACATGGAAGAGAGGCTGCAAGATCATTTCGTTTGTGGCCTACAAAGTAGAGAGCTGCAACAGAAGATCTTCACCAAGGAAGAAGTTTCATTCCAAGATGCATTGAGAGAGGTTGCAGCTGAAGAAGCAGCGGGTGGCGCTGTGAAGGCTTTGTGGCTCACCAGAAACCCTCCAGCCACTGTGACCATTCATCAAGAGGTCGCTAGAGAAGATCCAGAAATGGATCCTCAAGAGGAGGTGGATAGGCTACACCAGCCAGCTGAGAGAAGGCCGAAGGAGCATCCAGACAAGGCTCCAGCATCTCCTCAGTGCTTCGGGTGTGGAGGACGTCACAAGTGCATGGACTGCAGATTCTGCTCTGCCATTTGCTGGGCATGTGGAAGGCAAGGCCACATTGCCTCCATCTGTTTGGGTCACCAGAAGGTCCAACCTTGGGAAGAATTGCTTTAAAAGGGTACCAGGGTCCCCAGCCACCACAGGGTGGGTTTCTGCGTGTCGTGCAGAAGTATTCTGAGGACAGGGACACACAAGCCTCTTAAGAAAAAGCTTTGCATTGACGTGAAGCTGCAAGGGGTTCCCTTATCAATGGAGTTGGACACAGGGTCTGCTCTATCGATCATTTCACATGACACCTTCAAAAGGATTTGCAGCAGTAGTGGCCTTCGAGTCAAACTCAGGCCATCACACTTAATCCTCACTGACTTCCAGAATTCCAGAGTCAGTGTGAAGGGAGAGGCTACGCTCAAAGTGCAACATAAAGCTTTTGAAGGCCTACTAGATGTGGTGGCAGTTGGGGGTGATCGCACGAGTCTCATTGGACTCGATTGGTTCGAGGCCCTTGCAATCCAAGTGACTGGGCTGTACAGCCTGCAAACACCAGGCCTTGCAGAAGTCTGCAGGGAGTTTGATGATGCGTTTAGCTCAGAGCTTGGCTCTTACAAGGGGCCTCCCATTGCCCTACGCTTAGACCCAACTATGACACCTATTAGGATTAAGCCTAGAAGGGTGTATTTTGCTCTTAAGAGCAAAATTGATGCAGAGCTGGACAAACTGCTCCAGCAAGGCATCTTAGAACCTGTGGACTCTAGTCCATGGGAAATCCCCATTGTAACACCTTTAAAGGCTAATGGAGAAGTCCAAATCTGCGTGGACTATAAATGTACATTGAACAAAACACTGCAACAGCATGCATACCCAGTCCACATTCTGGCCTCCCTCAAGGGAGGTGTATTTTTGCAAAACTTGATTTGGTACAGGTCTACCAACAGCTACCTGTTGATGAGGCAACAGCTGAGGCTCAAACAATAGTAACACAGAGAGGAGCCTTTAAGGTTAAAAGATTGCAGTTTGGGGTTAATGTAGCCCCTGGCATATTCCAAAGTGTCATGGAGCGCACACTTCGTGGTATTCCTGGGGTCTGTCTCTATTTTGATGACATCCTCATTGCTGGGGAGTCATCTCTAAACTTAGCTGAGAGATTAAGGGCTGTCTTGCTTCGTTTCCACCAAGCGGGTCTGAAACTGAAGCAAGAAAAGTGTAAGATTGGAGTCACTTCCACTGAATTCTTAGATTTCAGAATGCTCAAGGCATTCATCCTGCTGAATCAAAACTTCAAGCGATTCAGCAGGCCCCAAGCCCCAAGTCCAAAAGCGAGCTGCAAGCTTTCTTGGGGCTCTTAAATTTCTATCACGCATTTCTTCCACACAAGGCTGCAGTGGCAGAGCCATTACACTGGCTCTTAGATAAACAAGCTCCATGGCAGTGGACTATAGTCCATGAAAGGAGTTTCAATGAGGTTAAGGCCTTGCTGTTTTCAAATGCTGTATTAGCACATTTCAATGAGCAACTGCCTATGTGCATCGCATGCGATGCATCTCCTTATAGGGTGGGAGCAGTACTTAGCCATCTGAAGGCTGATAGGACACAAGTCTCTGTGGCCTACTACTCAAGGACTCTGTCATCTGCAGAGCGGAATTAGATTCAGAGAAGCCTTGGCCATAGTGGCTGGCATAAAGAAATTCCATGATTTCTTATATGGCCACCATTTCACAGTCTACACAGACCATAAGCCTCTACTGTGTTTGTTTACTACTAACAAACAGACACCACACATTATTTCTCCACATATGCTGAGATGGTCCATTTTTCTGTCAGCATATGTCTACACTCTAATTCACAAACCTGGAAAAGAGATGGGCCATGCAGAAGGCCTCAGCAGATTACCTCTAAAACAGATAGAGGCAGATTCTGCTCCTACTATTAATGTTCTTTCCATTCAGGAGTTGCCTGAATCTCCCCTCAATGCTAGGGATGTGGCTGCTGAAACTGCCACTGATCACACGCTCTCACGTGTGCTGACATGGGTGTTGTCAGGATGGCCTGACACGTGTCCAGATATGGAGTTTCAAAGCTTCTGGCAAAGGAAGCATGAACTTTCCACTTTCAAGGGGTGCCTGTTATGGGTTAGTAGGGTAGTCATCCCAGCCTCATTGAGATCTAGAATCTTGCTCTCTCTGCATGAGGGACATCCAGGCATAGTAAGGATGAAAGCACTTGCACGCAACCATCTCTGGTGGCCTGGGCTCTATAAAGCCATCGAGGCCCAGGTGCACGGGTGCCAAGTGTGCCAGCAGTCAAGGCCTGAAATGCCTCAGGCCCCAGTACATAGGTGGGAGGAAACATAAACCCCATGGTCACAGGTACATATAGATTACGCTGGGTCCTTTCAGGGGTAATTCTTCCTTCTCCTCGTTGACAGCCATTCCAAGTGGCTAGAGGTTGTTCCTGTTTCCTCCACTACTACTGGCAGGACCAACCAGGTGTTGAAAGGGATCTTCACCTAACATGGACTTCCAGATGTTCTGGTTTCAAATAATGGCCCCAATTTACCTCTTTTGAGTTCCAGGCTTTTCTTCAGGCCAACTTGATTCGGCATGTGACTTCTGCTCCATTCCACTCATCTTCCAATGGCCAGGCAGAGATGATGGTGTGCACTACTAAAGATGCCCTCAAAAGACTTAACTTATGGCAGCTGGCATCACAGGTTAGCAGATTTCCTTCTTGCACACTGCACCACACCTTGCACAGCCACAGGGAAGAGCCCAGCAGAACTCCGCTAGGGTCACCGCCTCATTACAAAACTGGACAGGTTGCACCCAGACAGGATGGCTTCAAAGGTGTCACAGCCGTGGGCACCTAGGAGACTACAGGTGGGTGATCCGGTCTGGGCAAGGAACTATGGTCCTGGACATCTCTGGGTCACAGCAGTAGTATGCAAGGTCTCTGGACTGCTGTCATATGAAGTGGCCTTGGATGATGGGCGCGTCATCTGACGACACATAGACCAACTGCGCTGGAGGCTTCCCAGCAACTCTTCTGCTCCTGACTCTGCTCTCGGGGGGGGGGGGAGGAGGACCATAATTCTAATTCTGGACCACAGTCCAGCTCCAGCTCCAGCACATGTTCCCATGGCAGAATGGGGACATTCACAGAATTCAGTTATTGCTCCTGATCGGGGGGTCATCCCAGGCTTCAGCAAGTGCTCCAAACAGGAATTCTCCTGAAAGGGGGTTTGCCATGGAGGCGGCTCCTGACTCTGGCACCTCCAACATGCACACAGGGGCCATGGGGTATTGGGGCACATCCATCACTCAGGCCACTCCAGCTGTTGGTCTTGGGCTCGAGGGACAGTGCTCCCAAGAGGAGTCCATTGTGTACTTGGGGAATAACACCCCACCATGGGACTTGGGGAATTCCACCCCCGAAGGAACTCTGGCTTGGGCTTAGAGGGTACTGCCAGTCAGCAGCTGGGTGGGTCACCTGGGTCTTTGGGGCATCAAACTCCTGGTCTGCCTAGCCTGGCAGGCGATCTGGCAGGCCAGGCACACTCACCGGCCATCAGAAGGTCACAACAAGCCAAGGGCCCACCTAAACATCTTGAGGACTATGTGAGGTTTCTGTCAATTCTAAGGGAACCTTTCTAGTCTGTAAACAAGACGCAGTGAAGGGGTGTTATCTTCAGCTTATTATTTGTTCTATTTTCTTTCTGAATGATTGTATATGTAAGAGTGCTGCTGCCCATTCGGGGCGGCAGCAGGCAGGCCCAGGTGCTCCTGGGCGGCCGCGGCAGCGACGGTGCAGGGCAACCATGGGCTGGGCCACCAGCTGGCCCAGCCCAAGGGAGGTAAAACACCTGCCGGGCCCCATGCGTGCCAAAAACCCTCCCTGCGCCCACTGCTGTCCCGCTAGCCTTACCTTTGCCGCCGCCCGTTCGGGGTGGTGGCAGGCAGGCCTAGGCACTCCTGGGCAGCCGCGGCAAGCAGCAGCGACGGTGCAGGGCGACCACCAGCTGGGCCCCCAGCTGGCCCAGCCCATGGGAGGTAAGGCACTTGCCAAGCCCCATGCGCGCCAGCTGCCCTCCCTGCACCCATCGGCCTCCCACCTTCCATCCCTGGCCCTCTTTTACTTACATTTTTAGTAGTTGCTCAGCAGGGAGGGGTGGAAAGTTCTGGATAGCTCACCTTCGCTGCAGACAACTTGCTGCACCGTTTGCAGACTGGGACTTTTGGCGGGCTCAGCAGGGCGGAGACAGCATGGACAATTCCTATTAGCTTTTGAAAGCCAATAGAATTAGACTCTATTCAAGAGAGTCTATTCTATTGGCTTTCAAAAGCCAATAGAATAAAAGGGAGTAGCACACCTAAGGAAAAGGGGGAAAAATGGCGGACTGCATTGTTTGGCGACCCCCGTGAAATGGTCGTTCGACCCCAAATGGGGTCGCGACCCACAGGTTGAGAACCACTGATTTAATGCCTGCGACCCAAAAACATAAAAGTATGTCCAGAGTTTATCAGACTCAAGATGAGGTTGAATTACTTTTTTCAAGTGTTCTCCTTTCCCTTGACTGAATTGTCTCTTATCTTGCTTTAACTGCTCCTCTATACCAAGCGTGTCAAACTGCCGGCCCATGGGCTGGATGCATCATAGCGAAACCGTGCCATTGCCGGCAATGGCAAAAAAGTTGTGATATGTCGTGACATGTCACATGACATTGCGAGTTTGACACCCCTGCTCTATACCTTTTTCGGTGTTGTCAGTCCATACCTTTAACAAGGCTTTCTCTGTTGCTGCTCTGACTCTTTGAACTAGCATGAACCTGGGATTGGAACTGCCTGGGCCATTCTATCTTTTGGAAGGCTATAAAGCTAGACTCTTCTGAGGAATTTTGGAGGGATGATTTATTTATTTATTTATTTATTTATTTTTTATTTATTTATTTATTTATTTATTTATTTAATTTATATGCCGCCCCTCTCCCAAGACTCGGGGCGGCTCACAACAACAGCGCAATTAAAAAACACAATTAATTTAAAAATTTAAAAATTAATATCATTCACACAACATACAAACACATTCAACTCACAGCCATTGATGGCGGGACACTCTTAGGGCCGAGGGGCAGAGCACAGCTCATATGCCCCAAGCCTTCGGCATAAATGTGTGTTTAGCGCTTTCCGGAAGGCCAGGAGGGAGGAAGCAGTACGAACCTCTGAGGGAAGCTGGTTCCAGAGGGCTGTGGCAGCAACGGAGAAGGCCCTTGCCCTAGGCCCCACCAGATGACACTGTCTAACAGACGGGACCCGTAGGAGGCGAACCCTATGCGCCCTAACCAGTCGCTGGGATTCATGAGGCAGAAGACGGTCTCGCAAGTATCCTGGTCCATTGCCATAAAGGGCTTTATAAGTCATAACCAGCACTTTGAATTGTGTTTGGAGACCAATAGGTAGCCAGTGCAGCTCGCGGAGTATTGGAGTAATATGAGCATGTCTTGGGAGACCCAAGACAGCTCGCGCGGCCGCATTCTGGACTACTTGCAGTCTCTGGACATTCTTCAAAGGCTGCCCCATGTAGAGAGCATTACAGTAGTCGAATCTCAAGGTGACAAGGGCATGGGTGACTGTGAGGATTGACTCCCGGTCCAAATAGGGCCGCAACTGGTGCACCAGGCGAACCTGGGCGAATGCTCCCCTCGCCACAGCCGAAAGATGGTATTCCAAACTTAGCTGTGGATCGAGGAGGACACCCAAGTTGCGAACCCTCTCCGAGGGGGACAAAACTTCTCCCCCCAGGGTAATGGACGGACAGTTAGAATTGTCCTTGGGAGGCAGAGCCCATAGCCACTCCATCTTGTCGGGATTGAGTCTGAGCCTGTTGGCACCCATCCAGACCCCAACAGCCTCCAGGCACCGGTTCGTCACTTCCACTGCTTCGCTGTAGTGACACGGGGTAGAGATATAAAGCTGGGTATCATCAGCATATTGATGATAACTTACCCCGTGTTGATGGATGATCTCACCCAACGGCTTCATATAGATGTTAAAAAGCAGAGGTGAGAGAACGGACCCCTGAGGGACTGCACACGGAAGAGGCCTCGGAGCCGATCTCTGACCTCCTGCAAACATCGACTGCGACCGCCAGAGAGGTAGGAGGTGAACCACCGCAGAATGGTGTCCCACACTCCAAGCCCCTCCAACCGACGCAGAAGGATACCATGGTCGATGGTATCGAATGCCACTGAGAGGTCAAGAAGCACCATGATAGTGGAATAACCTCTATCCCGGGCCCGCCAGAGATCATCAATCAGTGTGACCAAAGCAGTTTCTGTGCTGTAACCAGACCTGAGCCCAGACTGCCGAGGGCCCAGATAATCAGTTTCATTCAAGGACTGTTGGAGTTGGAGTGCCACCACCTTCTCAACAACCTTCCCCCAAAAGGGAAGGTTGGAGACTGGACGATAATTATTTAAAACTGCCGGGTCCAGGGAAGGCTTCTTGAGGAGGGGGCACACAAGTGCCTCCTTTAAAGGAGCCGGGAAGGACCCCTCCCTCAATGAAGTGATAACAACCGCCTGGACCCAGCTCCATGTCACCTCCCTGCTAGCTGAAACCAGCCAGGAGGGGCACGGGTCCAGTGAACAGGTGGCAGAACTCACAGCTCCAATGGCCTTGTCCACATCATCAGGAGTTACCAGGTCAAACTCATCCCATTCAACAAGACTAAGACAGGCCTCTGTCATCTCGACTGACTCATTGTCAGCCGACACTGCAACCCAATTGGAGTCCATGTCTGCCTGGATCTGAGCGACCTTATCTGTGAAAAAGATGTTAAATTCCTCGGCATTGCCCTGCAAAGGTTCCTCCCTCCTCCCCGTATACAGGAGAGAGCGAGTCACCCTAAACAGGGCAGGCGGACGAGATTCCGCAGACACGATCAATGCGGAAAGATACTGAGATCTTGCCGCAGTGATCGCTTCCAAATAGGTCTTAATACAAGCTCTTAAATTTTAAATTCTGTTCCCTTTGAAAAGACACTGTATGTTGTCTGCTACTATAGATAGCAAGGAAGATAGGCAAAAGAGGATAAAGCAACAGAATGAGCTACATTTGGAAATGGCTTAGGCATTTCCTAATTCACAGAGATACAAAGAGGAGAAGGAGGTACAACACAATTAGGCTTTCAAGATTCTGTTATTATAGCCAGCAGTTTCAACTTTCCTATGAATTTGATTTCTAGTCTACCTTGTACGATAGCAATTATTGACTGCATTGTGTTATATAGATAGATAACCTTTATTGTCACTTTTTTTTTACTGTGGGCACAACAGCACACATTAAAAATGAAAATTAGTTGCTTGCTCTCAAAGTGTACAAATATATAACACACATTTAAACATATTATATACAACATATGTATAGATCTACACCCTTACATATAAGTAACATAAATATTAATTACTGTCCATCTTGAATACATAACGGAAGGAGGAACTTTAGAGTTCACAAGGTTAATACTGTCTGGCACAAAACTGTGACTGAATCTGGATGTTCTGCATAGTATTAATATACTATGTTGTATTTTAATGTATTGTACTGTGTTGCATTTTTTTAACTTTGTTATTGAGTAAACCACTCAAAATTGCCATCTATTGGAGCACAATATAAAGCTCTTTTTTCTATATATGTATACTTTCAGTAAGAGCTCTTGAAATGATTCATTAGGATAAAACTGAGAAACTAAAAGCAGCAATGATTAACCAGTGTAAACAATTAAGTGTTGTTAAGCATTGCATATTAATAAATCCCAATCTTTGAGGGAATATATCAAGGGGGGAAATGTCAGTAACTACAAAAGGGGAAATTGTTTAGAAACTGTTCAATAAAAGATACCACAAACACAGGTTTATTTTAAGAGAAACAATGTTAGGAAGAAGTCACATGTTAATTGGTAATTGGCAGTCATTTGCCTACTTTCTATTCAAGTTGTAGACTAAGGGCAGCTGTGCAAGTTAGTGCCTACTGAAATCAAAGAGTTGTTCTTCTCAGCCAACAGACTGCTCACTTTTTCATATTTAAAGGAACTCAAGAAAACCTTCCAGGACCTAGAATTTTACATTAGCTATAACTAAATGACTAGCAGGTGGCTTTGTGCATGGAAAAGCAAGGACAAATATTAACTAAACATTTATTTAGCTTGTCTGTTGTCTATAGTATTATTCTAGGAAAAATAGGGTTTTCCACAAACAACAGATTAATGTTTCATAATGCAAAAAAGGAACAAAAAAACCAAGTCCCAAATTCTTATAAGGATTTCTATGTTATAATGAATAGATTTGCAGGCATATATGTGATGCAAAATTATGTCCTTTTATTCAGCATAAGGCTGGGGAATTTATACGTATATCCATAGCTGCTCCTGATGTGATAAATTACTAAAAATATTCATTTCCTTATCCTGGCAAAATAAGTATTGCTTAGCCTCAGATCAACGCTTTTTAATTTCTCAAAACGTTCAATTCTTTTGTTAAAATTCTGAAAATGTGCCTTGCTGCTGTAGAGCAATTCAGAAATTGGTCTCTGAACTAAAGTTACAACCAAAAAAGATTTTCTGAGGTTGTGTCCTTCCCTGAAAACTTATTCAAGAGAAAAGTAAAGTATGAAAATGATATTTCACTATTAGAAATGCAAGCAATGGCTTTGTATTTTGTACAAGATCTGCACTGACATTTCATTGATTGCTAGTAAAGGCAAACTGAAATGAATCTAGTGGGAATTCCATTCATATGAAATGGTAGTTAAAATGAGCTGTTTAACTCCCATATTTATATGTCTTAAAATATAGAAATACGTACTATGGAAATTTGGGGGAAAATATCTCCCCATTCCACCCGTTCTAGTAAGAGGACATGCTGCAGGTTCTGTCATTTAGGGAACTACATTGATCAGGATTATAATAATCAACATTTTTCCAGTGAAATGGCTGAATTAAAGAGAATAAAAGAGTGATAATAGCTCTGGAGAACACATAACAGGAAACCACAGATGCGTCGCAATGTTGCTTTCTAAATATGCTTCTAAATGTATTTGGTGAGCAGCAATATTGTGACACTTTCTGCCTTTTAATCTACTTTGTGCAAAGTATTTCCTACTTGTGTAACCAAATAAATCATTTGGAGTTCTTACAGCTTTATGGGAGGACCCACCTTTGTCCAGATCTGACTCAGAGAGAATTGAACTCTGCTTCTTTGTTCATGCCAGGTCAAACCTACATTTCCTGCTTGACAATGGCCCTACCGGTAGTAAAAGATGGTGGGTCTTCTCAGCTGTGGCACTGAGATATCCCACCATCTATTCTAAGGTAAGGCTTGTACCATCAGTCCTGGCTTTCCAAAAGTCCTTGAAAACATAGTTGTACCATGAAGTCTGGGAACTCCAAGGAACTGGTAAATTAATAAAGTGACTCCATTATTATTAATATCCCTTCGCCATTATTTTATTTTTAACTGAATTTTATAGATTTTAATTTATAATAATCATCATCTTTATTGTTGAGCTGTGGTGGTGCAGTGGTTAGAATATAGTACTGCAGTACTGCAGGCTAATTCTGCTGACTGCCAACTGCCAGCAGTTCGGCAGTTCAAGTCTCACCAACTCAAGGTTGACTTAACGCCTTCCATCCTGAGGTTGGTAAAATGAGGATCCAGATTGTTGGGGGCAATATGCTGGTTTGGTAAACCACTTAGAAGGGCTGTAAAGCAGTGAGAAGCGGTATATAAGTCTAATTTGTTATACACCCAAGGTCACTTTTTTTGTGAAATGGGTGGCTATAGACAGTAAATTTGAAAAATAAATAGATATGAAGCCCTGATGAAGCAATTAGAATAGGAACATGTTTATTTTGAAAAGAATATTTATTTATAATGAAAAAGCACTCAAATCATTATTTCTTTGAATATGGAATTCATTTTAAATAAGAAGCACACTGAAAAATATTCTATTTCAGTATATTCTAATTCTGGTTTAGTACTTTAACTACTTAGAACACAAGCTTGACTGTGAATGGTACCATGTAATTAAGAATATATATAGCTAAGGGTGCAATTGCTGGGTTCCTGGATTTTCTCAGCTTGATTTTCTTTCCACAGCTTTTTCATTAATGAAAAAGGTAACATCATCAGCACTTTGGATCTGGAAAAATGAGGCTTGCTTTTAAATAGCACTTTATATTACTAGCCTTGTGTCGTTTTAGGTAGGATGTGATAATTTGCAGTATTGTTCCTTCTTTGATTGGCATTCTCTGGTTCTTATTGTGATGATTATGTGTTGGTTTCTGGCTTATCTGGGCATTGGTTTGAAGGTATGTGACAAGGTTGTTTGCCCCCTTCTTTAACTAATTTGGCTGTTCTTTTGAATGGTTTATAAATGGGGTTTATTTCTATATTGCTAATTTGTCAAGCTTCCTGCATTCATCCTCCTAAAAGGTCTACAGCTCTCAGACCTAAAATGTCTACAGGTTCTTAAATGAATTTCTCATTGGACTTGTCTGTATGTTGTGAAATTAATGAATTTTGATTATGACTTCTGCATGCTATTTAATATTCATTGATGCATTCTACTGGAGATCGTACAATGCAGGAAACCCCATGAGCCAATCAGCTCTTTTCTTCCAGCTGATCAAGATCAAAATACATTCCACCTCATGCTACAAGGAAAAAAAGCTAATTAAGCCCCATTCCATGGAAAATTACTACAGGTAGTCCTCACCTTGTGATCACAATTAATCCCAAAATTTCTATTGTTCAGTGAGACAGTTGTTGAATGAGTTTTGCCCCATTTTACGACCGTTCATGCCATAGTTGTTAAATGAATCATTGCAGTTGTTAGTAACACAGCTGTTAAATAAATCTGGCTTCTCAGTTGACTTTACTTGTCAGGAGATTGCAAAATGGGATCACATGACACTGGGATACTGTAACCATCATAAATGTGAGTCAGTTGCCAAGTGTTTGAATCTTGATCACATTCATGCAGCAATGGTTGTAAGTGTGAAAAATGGTCCTAAGTCACTTTTTTCCAATGCCATTGTAACTTCAAATGGCCACTAAATGAACTGTTTTAAGTCAAGGACTTCTGTCCATATCTCATGTTTTCAGAAAATAGTGTTGGGACTAGCTGTGAAGCCACATAGCCACTATTCCTCCATTATATTTAAAGTCCTACTGCTAGCTATAATAAAAATATAGGACACTAGTAATTTTCAGATACTGGATATTCATGCATTAGTTACTAGCTGATAGTTGTAGTGGTATTGCTGTGGTGGCTAGAATGGAGGAGATAATTTACCATTCTAAAATGAGTTTTTTCAAAATGAATCCCTATAGGAGTATTAAAAAAAATCTCTTGAAAAGGAATTCAACTGCCCTTACATAAATACAAACATAGTCCTAAAAGAGAAAGATTGAGAATGTACCTCCAGATAGCCTCCTTAGTTTTCTTGGGGAAAAGAAGGGAAGAGAGAATCTTTGTCAGTTTTTCAAAATTCTGCCATTAACAATAAAGTATATTTTTGTGGGCATCTGTTTCCTGACTTGGCCTGCTTCTGGAAAGCCTCACTATTCTGTATTCAGAGATGCATAGAGCCTTGTTGGTTTTTTTTTTTTTAATGAAAATGGAATCAGATTCTTGGGTCATCTCAGTGTCCACAGAATTTGATTAAGCCCTGTAACAACATCAACAGCAAATACAGTATGAGAGAGAGGGGGAGGGAGAGAAGGAGAGAGAGAGAGAGAGAGAGAAAGAGAGAGAGAGAGCAAATGTTCACAATGCTGTCACACAATTAAATCAACATTTTGGGTAACATTTGCATCAACTGGGAGTTACATTCCTACAGTAGGTGAACTTGCCAAAGAAGCTTGGAAATGTCCAGATTAATATCAAATTTTCATGATTCAATGTAAATTGCTTAGGATAGGCCAGCCAGCAGAATTTCTTACAGATTATTCCAAACTGACTTTTGTTCTGAGTCTGTTGAAAGAAAGGGCAATCAGATAGCCTGGGTCCTGATCAAGGGCAACAATCCTTTGCTTGACAATTACTAGATGTTCATTGGGAGCTGGAACAATTTCTTTTCCATCTCAAAGATGGCTACAGCACTATTAGATTCCCACTCTCACCTTTTTCCTTCTCTGATTCAGCTCTTGGAATGTCTTCCCTGCCTGAAAACTACAGAGTTTGCTGATATTGTTATGGAGCAGAAAATAACAGCATTGCCTCCTTGTTGGGTATGTGAACAGCTTGTAGCCATGAGCCCAGATTCAACTAGGAGCCAACATCAATGTCTCTTAAGAGTTAACATTAAAAAAAGGATGTTAAGTTTGAAGAAAACATTAATTTACCATTTTAAATTACAAGCATTAGCACTTACATTTTTATGCCTAAGAATGATAATTTCTGAGGACTGTTCATGACCATAGACTTCTGTATTCCATGACCATTAGCAATCACTATCTATTGCCTCTATTTCAAAACTATTTAACCATCTTTAGAAGCACAAATTGTCACTAAGTCAAACTTGAAAGCACTTTGATCAGAATGAAGGAGTGGTGTGAACGCTGAAGTACCTTGGATACTAGATATGGCAAATTTGAGTATACAATACATAAAGTTCTATAGACTGCCCGACTGTCCTGTGGCCTTTTTTGAATTCATGAAGGAAATATTTTCTGATATTTTGCACAAATATGGAGTGGTGTTTTGGTTGATATCCTGTTTTTTTTAAAGGAGACATGTTTTTGAATGAGACTCATGTTTAAAGTATTTTGGAATGACTAGCAAGACAATTCTTTTCCTTAAATTGGAAAAATCTGATCATCCTTAGATGGATTACTTGGATTACTGGATCTCAACAGAAAGCATGCAAATGGATCTTGCATCTATGCTGACATGGCAAGTACCTAGAAATGTGAAGGATATTAGCATTTTTATAAAGGAAGTTCGTCTCTAAGGTTCAAAACATACAAATCAACTCTTTCAACCCTTAATGAAAGAATTTAAGTTCAAATAGTATACCAAAAACCAAGCAGTGTTTCAGGAATTGAAACCTTTTCTATTCTTAGCTGCTGCTCAAACATATAGACCTGTTCTATTTCTTTGATGAATAGCAAGAAGAGGAGAGGAGATTCTCCAACACTATCTGACTTGCAACAATATATCTCTATTGACCCAGTTGAGTGGCCAAGAGAGGGTAGGGGATTAAGTCATTACTTGCTTTCTATGGCACCTTTCCAGTCTTTCCCTTGACAGGAAAGAAGACTGAATCTGGCCAAGCCAGGGGGAAGAAGCAAAAAAGGAATTAATCTGGCATCCCTATGTGGGCAGAAGAGGATGAAGTCCAACCCCCCCCTTGAATGTCTTTATCTAGCCTCATTCAGATGGAAAATGTTAGTCTGTGAAGATTCCTGCATATAGGCTTAAGCAATAAAACAAACCTAATTGAACTCTTCAAGTATGTTTCTGATTGTTAGTTCCTGACAAGCTTTGAAGAATGTTACTATATCCTTTAACAATAGAGTCCAGAGGTTTGTTTCCTGACCTGGATTACTTCAAAGGGCTGATAGTTTCTTTCAGAGAGTGACTAAGGGAAAGAAGGGGGAGGTTGCTTTTCCTTACTATGTTGCAACAATTCTTGGATGGGTATATGGATGGATTTACTTAAGCATTTAAAGCAGTGGTTCTCAACCTTTCTAATGCCGTGACCCCTTAATACAGTTCCTCATGTTGTGGTGACCCCCAACCATAAAATTATTTTCATTGCTACTTCATAACTGTAATTTTGCTACTGTTTGGAATCGCAGTGCAAATATCTGATATGCAGGGTGTATTTTCATTGTTACGAATTGAACATAATTAAAGCATAGTGATGAATTACAAAAACAATATAGCAATGCTCACTGGAGAAGCTTACTCTTCCTTGCTCAAAAATGTTGGGAGGGAGGGAAGGGGAAGGAAGGAAGGAAGATTGAAGGGGAAAGGAAGGAGATGGAGATGGAAAGAGATTGAAGGGGAAAGGAAGGAAGGAAGGAAGGAAGGAAGGAAGGAAGGAAGGAAGGAAGGAAGGAAGGAAGGAAGGAGAAAGAGATTGAAGTGGAAGGGATGGAGATGGAAGGAAGGAAGATTGAAGGGGAAAGGAAGGAGATGGAGAAGGAAGGAGATTGAAGGGGAAAGGAAGGAAGAAAGGAAGGAAGGAGAGGGAGATTGAAGGGGAAGGGATGGAGTTGGAGATGGAAGGAAGGAAGGAGATTGAAGGGGGAAGGAAGGAAGGAAGGAAGGAAGGAAGACTGAAGGGGAAAGGAAGGAGATGGAGAAGGAAGGAGATTGAAGGGGAAAGGAAGGAAGGAAGGAGAAAGAGATTGAAGGGGTAGGGATGGAGATGGAGATGGAAGGAAGGAAGGAAAATTGAAGGGGAAAGGAAGAAGATGGAGAAGGAAGGAGATTGAAGGAGGAAGGAAAGAAGGAAGGAAGGAAGGAAGGAAGGAAAGGAGAGAGAGATTGAAGAGGAAGGGATGGAGATGGAGATGGAAGGAAGAAAGATTGAAGGGGAAAGGAAGGAGATGGAGAAGGAAGGAGATTGAAGGGGAAAGGAAGGAAGGAAGGAAGGAAGGAAGGAAGGAAAGAGAGATTGAAGAGGAAGGGAAGGAGATGGAAGGAAGGAAGGAAGGATTTTTTTCCAGATGGTGATGAACTGCAACTCCCAGCATTCCCCACTCTTCCACAGTGGTTTTTAGGCCTGCTGGGGATGGTAGTCCAGTAAGGTCTGGAGACAAACAGATGCCCTCCGACGGCGAGGGAGGCAGGCCGGGCAGCGCAGGGGAGGTTCCAGTGTGGCGCAGAGGGTGGCCAGGGGCAGAGCGCGGCTGGGCAACTAGGAGGCATGGGGACCGGCTTGGCACCACACCTCAGCTCAGCTCAGCTCAGCCAGCAGCAGCATCAGCAGCAACAGCAGCAGCAGCGCATTGCCCAAGCAGGGTGGGAAGAGAGGGGGCAGTGGTGGCAAGTCATGAAAGCAGCGTCCACATGTTCAGGGTGCAAACGCCTTGGACAGTTTGGCTCCCCACCCCTTTATTTACTGATCTGCCACAAGCTCATGCAAATAAGCCCCGAGCAGTTCTGAATGAGTGGTCATTTAAAAAAAAAAGCTTTCAGCAACGAGGCAGAAAGGGGAACTCGCTCACGGCTCTTTTTTTCCCTTTCTCTGCGGCTGGGAAGGCAGCAGCCAGAGACGCCGCTGCACAAATGGAGGCAGAGAGAGGGGTGAGGGGGAAAACCTCACTCAACTTTTGCCCTTATCAGACCCGGTTCCCTTCTGGTCGACCCTCACCCACCCGCCCCCTTCACCTCCCGCCTTGGAGAGTCATGTTTTCCCAAATGGTGATGAACTGCAACTCCCAGCATTCCCCACTCTTCCACAGTGCTTTTTACAGCTGCTGGGGATGGTAGTCTGGAGCCCCCCATCCTCATCCCGGCACCTCTTGCTCTCTCCCAGCTGCCCCCCTGGACCTGCCTGCCCCTCCAGCCTCCTGAGCGCCATCGCAGTGGTGGGATTGTGGGAGCCCTTTTCCACGCTGTGTAGTCCTTCACTGCCAAACCCTTCCCCGATTCGTCACATGCGAGAGGGGTGCGGCCGGAGTGCCAGCTCCCGCTCGGAAGGCGCTGCTTCTCCCCTCCTGGCCTGTCTGGCTGGCCTCTGACGCACATGCGGGCATTGCCCTCTTCCCCGCCTCCTGGCCGCTTCCGAGGCCCAGAGCCCAGCAAGCCGGGAAGGAGCCGCTCCTGCCCGCCAGCCCCAGGGCCATGCCGGGCACCAGAGGGCCGAGGCATCCTCCAACAGTGAGGGAGGTGGGCCAGGTGGTGCAGGGGGAAGCTCTGGCGCAGAGGGCGGCTGGGGGCGGAGTGCAGTTGGGCAACCAGGAGGTGTGGGGACCAGCTCAGCGCCGCAGCTGAACTCAGCCAGCAGCGGCAGTGGTGGAGCAGCCCAGCAGCAGCGCCAGCAGCGGCCCAGACCCGGCTCGGCTTGGACCGGCCACCCCCACCCCCATACCCCCACCTGCAGTTGCCTCGCCTCACCCCGCGCAGCCCCTCCGTGTAGAGCGGGCCCCGCAGCTCCCACAGCACCAGCTGCACACCACACTGATGGTGTAGAGCTTGCGGTTGCCGAGCCAGATGCCAGTGCAGGGTGGCGGGAGGGCATGCGCTGCGGGCAGGCCGAGGCGGCGGCAAGCGTCGTGGGCCAGGTGCTCCAGGGTGGCCATGTAGGCACACAGGGTGAGGCAGCGGCAGGACAGGTCCAGTACTGGCTAAGCCACCAGCTGGCCCGGACCAAGGAAGGTCAGCCACCCATCGCACGCCATGCACACCACCTACGCACCCAGCACCTGCCGCTGCCCCGCCAGCACCACCTCCGCCACCACCTTTCCCATGCAGGCCCGCTTGTCAAGCGGGTCCCACGGCTCCCACAGCAGCCGCCACAATGCACATCAATGGCTCACGAGGTGAGCATGAGGCAGGTGAGCAGATGTTTCCCGTGTTTCAGTGCCAGGCTCTCCATGCTGCAGCACAACCCTGGAGAGCCTGGCTGACATGGGTGAGCATGAGGCAGGAGTGCACATGGACTCCGCTTTTTTGGCAGGGCAGAATTAAGTGTTGCTCCCCACCTCCCACTCCTGGTCCTCTTTTACTTACAAGTAGGAGATGGCGTAGTTGCTCAGCAGGGAGAGGTGAAAAGTTCCTGCAAACTTGCCTTTGCTGCAGACAATTTGCATGTGCAACGTTTGCGGGCTGCGTCTTTTGGCGTGCTCAGCAGTGCAGAGACAGCCGTTAATGACCAGGTCTGGACAATTCCTATTGGCTTTCAAAAGCCAATAGAGTAGAGTCTATTGAATAGACTCTTAATCTGTTCAATAGATTAAGAGTCTATTCAATAGAGTCTATTCTACTAGCTTTCGAAAGCCAATAGAATAGAGGGTGTAGCACAGCTCATAGAAAAGTTGAAAAAAATCCATCAAAAAAAGGTGCTGGAACACGGTTTTGAGCGTTCTATGTGGAAAAAAAGCCCTGGTCTTAGGCGACCCCTGTGAAATGGTCATTTGACCCCCAAAGGGGTCACGACCCACAGGTTGAGAACCGCTGATTTAAAGTAACAACTTCTGTAGCCTGAGAAAGTTTGAAAATCCCTGTCCTTGAACAATGGCACAAATAAAGACCAGAAAAAGGCCTTAAAGATTGGCAGAGGATGAGGAGGAGAGATTGACCATCCTGGAGCAACAAAAATGGCTTACCTCACAGGAAAGGAAAGGAAAGGAAAGGAAAGGAAAGGAAAGGAAAGGAAAGGAAAGGAAAGGAAAGGAAAGGAAAGGAAAGGAAAGGAAAGGAAAGGAAAGGAAAGGAAAGGAAAGGAAAGGAAAGGAAAGGAAAGGAAAGGAAAGGAAAGGAAAGGAAAGAGTGAAAAATCTATAAGACTTGCTTTAGTCCTCTTTCTTTCTCTCTCTGTCACTCATGAACACAAACACACATAGTCCTAATGAAAAGCAGGAGAAAACAGAAGAATAATTGTTAATTTCATTCCAGTTTTTTTCTTTTGCTGGGCTATTCTGGGCTATTCTTGAATTTTAAAGAATCCAAATCAATGCCAACTGCATTTTAAAGAGAACACAATAGACTGCATTTGTATATAGTGGTGGTGGTTCTGATGGTGATGATGATGATAATTGTGGCTGCTGGGAAGTTTTTATTTCTGTTTTCCTTCTAAGAAACTACTGTATGGATGCATCAACTAAATTCTAAAAAGTGGGATGAGGAGAAAAGAAAAGCCTGTCTACAAAGTTTTACAGATCTGCCTTGCTGCAAATGAAAGATTGCATTTTTGCAATTTTAAATTAGATGGAGTATAAACCAACTAAATATATTAAACTATGTTTTTAATCAACCATCTTTATAAATAAACTAATTGTAAACCAAACATTATGCTATCAACTTAAAAAAGTAGTGAATTGGCACCATCATTTCATCTGATCTCACTTTGTTTCATCTTACTGCAATTTTCAATTTTAAGCTTAAGTTTGGATTAATTAGATCAAGTATTAATTAAAAATCAAGCAAGTTTATAGTAAGTTGATGCTCACTAAATTTGTGAGTCTGAAAGGAAATTTGGCATTAATCTCAAGGTTAATAGGTAAATCACTCATGTCTTCATTTTCTCTGGACTACCTCTTTATCTTTTACTTAGTTGCAGGGGATCTTCATCGTCAGACATCTTCAGCAGATATGTGTTTAAACTGTGGTCTTATTAGCAAGGAACAAGACTAATGCAGTGCTATATGCCTATTAAGAAGAAGTCTCACTGAGTAGATTAGTGCAGGTCAAAGTTTATTCTGTTCTCTTTTTTGCTTTCTGTACACAAAAAGTCTCATTATTTTCTTGGCAGAGTTCTAGAGCAATATTAAATTTGTTGTCAGAACTGTAACTCCTATTGATTTAACTAATCAGCTGTATTGTAATTAAACTAAATTATATTTTTTCAGAATGCAGATAAGTGGGCAAAAGGCATCAGGAAAGAATGGCAAAGAAAAGCAAGTGATGAAGGGAGGAATTTATACTATGACACCATGACATACATTTTGTTATTTTTGCATTAACATGGCTAGCTGAGCCGTGGTGGTGCAGTGGTTAGAATGCAACATTGCAGGCTAACTGTGCATTCCATTACCAGAAGTTTGATCTTGACTGGCTCAAGGTTGACTCAACCTTCCATCCTTCTGAGGTCAGTAAAATGAGGACCCAGATTATTGGTGACAATATGCTGACTCTGTAAACCACTTAGAGAGGTCTGTAAAGCACTATGAAGTGGCATATAAGTCTAAGTGTTATTGCTAGATATGGAAGCCAAGAGTGGACAAGGCAACTGATTGGCCTATTGGTTATTGATTTCCTAATTAAAATAGTGTCTTCCTTTTAACATAGTTTTTCTGGAGAAGAATTTCTCTCGACTTTCTGTCATTGTCTACTCCAAAGTTGGAAGAGCTGGAAAGTATTTTATGCAAGAGAATTTCATTCTACTTTAATTTTAAAAAAGCAAGAATATATTCTGCTTAAAGACCAAATCTTTTTAAGTCAGAAAATTTATAAAGTTTCATTTTACATTTTCTTTCTATTTGAATGACTCCTACAGTGATGCAGACTTTTTTCTCAGTTATTTCCCCCTTCTGAAATATCAGAGTCCTGAAATATCTGACTTAATAAGAAAACATCCTATTGTACACTTCCATAAAAACATTTATTTGTTTTCAGAACTCCTTATATTCTTACTATTAATTACAGAAATATTTGTCATTTTAACTGACTGATTTATGAATAATGGATTTCTGTCTATGACTATCAATACAGAGCAGTAGCAAAATTGAATAGCCCTAAATTTTAAAAGTGTTTAAACCAACAGATGGCTTAATATTGTAAGAACCCTGTGGAATAATTGCAGTAATGTTTCCTTTTCACTGAAATCAAAAGGATCTTATGCTGTGATGGATGTCACTCCATCTAACTTAGGATGTCACTCCATCTAACTTAGGAAGAAATCTATTTTAAATAATTAAATATCTTACATAATATATTTGATTATCCTTTGGTTTATTACTAGAATGTCCTGGGTGGATTGAAGCACTGTTGCTGAAGCAGGACTGAGAACAAATGATTTAGGAGATTTTAGAGAAGAAATCTCTAAAAATATACTGCTTGATAAATGTTCAGCACATGTTTTATTAATTTAGAATTGAAAAAAGAAATATTTACTACTGGAAATACACAGAACAAGTCAAAGGTAGCAGACCCTAAATTTAAGAAGACTCTCTCCTGAAATCACAAGTAGTCAGAAAAAAATCCCCCAAAGACAAAAACAATTATGTATTTCCAATACACTGAAGTACCCTCCATATATGACTCTTGGTCTGTTCCTCTGTGATTCCATAACACTTTCCTTAGGGAACCATTTTCCTTCTGCTAGTCCTTAAGGAAAGCTCTTGAGCTCAGTTGGATTCACTCTATTTTGTTTTTAGTTATCGAATTTTATACTGTCTGACTTCCCAACAGCTCTGGGTGTCTCATGACAACTAAAACAAGGAGAAACAATAAAACCAATTACAAAGATAAAAGATGATGAGAACAACAGACCAGATGGGGATGTTGCTTCCCTTCACCAAAGGGGATGTAATGTGAGCTGTGAGAATAACCTTGACTTGCAACCAAGGCAACAGTCAGATAAAAGAAATCCGGAGTTCAGGGCAGAAATGTAATTTGAGAAAGTGTCTCTGACTGGAACACCCCCCCCCTGAGTTTTTATAAAGCTATAGGGAGGGAAGGGGAAGCACATTCAGATTTGCAAAATTCTATTATTGTAACTTTATAATAAAATTAGTATTAAAATGTATGACTTTGATTTCCTAATCTGGTCTACTTTCAAGGGCTGACACTAGCTGAAGAGCCAGGTTTCACAACCTTTCTAAGTGTGTGTGTGTGTGTGTGTGTGTGTGTGTGTGTGTGTGTGTGTGTGTGTGTGTGTATCTAGATCTTGGGGGAGGGAACCTCATTCCAGAGGGCAGGTGCTGCAAAAGGGAAGAAGCACTTTGGGGGTTCTGACAGGTGGCTTGTTTAACTGAAGGAACCCTGAGCACATGAACATTGCAAGATTGAATTGCCAGGGCAGTTACTGCAGGAGAAGATGGTTCCTATAACATGTAATATTCCCTATATATGGGCAAGGGGAATATTATGCACATACCAACATTTCTGTAAAGATTTAATACATTTTGTTTATCAGGGGAAAATACTTATGACAAATCTTGTTCATCTTTTACATATTATTATTGAATATGAAAAGTGAAATTGTTTATTTATAATTCCACTATTTGTTCTGCAGTACAACCTAATTAAAAATGTGTCTCTGTGGTGAACTTTTGATACATTCCTTTGACTTAAAAATAAAGTTTTTTTTTCCCAAGGCAAGTTACCAATACAACAATAAAACTTCTTCTTATCCTGCTTTTTAAGCCCAACACTGGATAAGATCACAAGAAGTTTGACACAGGAAAAAAAGAACGTGCAGTATGTGTTAAAAAGCTAGACTGTCAGAAACTTTGATCATAGTTTACCCCAAACAGAAGAATCAAAGATTTTTGGATCTTGAAATTCTCAGAACAAAATGAGATTAAAATTTTACTTCTTTTATTTGTCTCTTGTTAATTTGTCAGGAAACCTCAACCTGAAGAATAACTTTTCTTTTTTTTAATATATTTTTTTAATTTTTTTTAACAAGCATAAGTCACTCAATAATTGGTAAACAGTGTGTTGTCTGGGTTACATTTGTAAAAACTCTCCTTAACAATTCATTTCTATAATCTGTATTCCATATATTAATTTTAATTGATTTCCTCTTTCCCCAGAACATCCTTTTTTGCAAACATTAATATAATTCTTATTGTTTTAATAAATGACAATTAAGTATATAATTTTTCCAATATTCCTAAAAAATAATCATATTAGTATAATATTTCTTTTCTTTTCAGTCATTTGGGTTGCCTAATCATCAATCCTGTTGCGATCCTTGTTTTAGTTTGTTTCTCCCACCAAGTTATATTTCAACACTACAAAGCAAACTTGAGGATGAGAGGAAGTACTCGATGGAGAGACAAAAAGTGACAAAAGAAGTGGAGAGAAAAGGAAGGAAAAAGATTCCTAATAAAAAGGAGTGGGCAAATGCCCATGACAAAGACATTGATTTACTTTCTGTATCTATAGCAACATCTATGATCATACAGGAAAACCTTTTGATTCAGCAAAGTACATTGATTAAGAAAGATTCTGGGCAAAGAAAAAAGATTAAGATGGAAACTAAGACAATAGATGATGGGACATATCAGAGAGAATACTTAAAAAAGAAGCATGTGTTTGAATACGGTTAAAGAAATAGAAAATTTTTTGGAATATACCACTTTAAGAGGGATGAAATGTTTTAGATATTTAAATGTGACTGAATTTAAGGAAAGTATATAAAAATGTTCTGAATCAGAGTTAAGGGATTAGATGATAGATCTATTGAATGGAATGTCTAAAGATCAAATATATTCTTAACTATGGTTAAAAAGAATAAGAAATTTGAGGAAATAATTACATATTAACCTAGGAGGGATATATATTCTAAGTAGTATGTTATTTCTTATGTTTTGTTGCTCTTGTTTTTTTCCTTTTTTATTTTTTTTCTTCGTTTTTCTTTTTTTCTTCTCTCTTTTTACTCTTTTATCTATTCCTTAAGAAATGTAAAATTCTGAGATGGCTTATATGGGAAAAATAAAATTAAATCTGTCAATGTAAATGTAACTAATTGTTGAGAAAACCTTTACTATTAAAAATATTTAGAACTGAAGAATAACTTTTCCAAACAACAGTGTGCTGCATTACTTCCTGGATGCCTTCCCTAGTGATATCTCTCAAAGTCTACAAATTATCAAATGTCATAATAGAAGCACATGCAACTTCATATACATTGCAAGAAAATAATTTCAAAATATTGTGCTGCCTCAATCCTCCCCCCTCACACATATATGGCAAAGTTCTAAAGGTATTTATTCAAAGCCCCCAAACAGGTCCTCAGAAAGCACCCCAGTTGTGCGGGTCCAGATTCCCAGATCAGTAGAGCAAGAGTCACTGGGTAATTGAGTCCAATGGGCACACACAAAGTCCAGGAAACCAGTCCAAGAGTCAAACCAGCCAGGATACATGGCACAAGTACACAAGGCACAGAACTGGGCAAGTTGCTCCAGCAACACTCAAGTCCTCAGGGTGGGGTTAACTAGGCAATGCAGGAGAAGCAATTCATGAAAGGCAAGGTTGCCTCCTTATGAGTAGTCAAGCTCAGGGGTCCCCAACCCCTAGTCTGTGGACCAGCACCAGTCTGCAGCATGCCAGAAACCGGTCTGAACAAACAAGCAAAGCCCCATCCGCAGGATGCAGGCAGCACACGAAACCATGCCCCCTCTGGTCTGCGGAAAAATTGGTCCCTGGTGCCCAAAAGTTGGGGGCCTCTGGTCTAACTGACCAGCATTGTGCCTGTCTCCTTTCTGTTCTACATGTCCTTGGATTAGGAGGAGGTGTGGACTCCACCTCCTCCTCATTGCCAAGGGGCAGCAGCTGCTCCCGGTTCTTGCCTGGAGCCTCCTGGCCAACTTGCTGTGGCTGCAGTTTGCCTCTCTCAGCCTCTCCTCTGATTAACCACGCTGAGGCTGCTCCATCAGGCTAGCCTTCTCTGAGCCCCAATCCTGACCAATACTTGGTTCCATGCTTTCTTCTGCAGATTCAAACTTACTCTCCTTCTCTGAACCTGCATCGGAGAGGGGTCTGAAGGTGGATCCATGACGAATATTATGGGCCATCTGTCCCCTTATTTCCTTGCCTTACTTGGGAGAGTTAAAAATGTTGGTTATTTTCCAAGAAATGAAAGGAAAAATACTTTAGGAATATTTATCACTGAAAAGCATGTAAATTACTGAACTCAATAAAGCATAGGCAAAATGCACTTTCCAAATAGAATATAAAGCCATTTTCTTGTTAATAATGTATATATTATTTATGGTGTCATAAGAAATAATTTCATAATTTAGATAAATACTCACCATTCCGACTTTCTTCATCAATTGGAACTATTGTTGCTGGAGGTCCTGCCCTGGCCAACTTGCAGTCTATAAATATAAAAATAAAAGTTATTCTATATGCCATAAATTTTGGCATATAAAACAAAATTTGTTGGTAATCATTTTAACAAGTATTGTGAATATAGCTATAAAACAATCTGTGCTAGGTGCTATCAACTTCCATAATATAAAGCCAGATTTTGCCTGACTCTTAATTATGACTACATATAACCTTTAACCAGGAATATATTTTTCTTTATATCCAATGTGCCTTGTTTTGCTAATATTTGCTTCTTAAATTTCATATATTTGGATCATATCCACAAACACCAGGTCTTTACCATAACACAACACAATAAAAATAATTATTTTGCTTTTAATCATGTCTTGTGCTAAACAGAAACTACTGAGGAACAGAGGGTTTTTCTAGATATGATGTGATAGTAATTTAAACCACAATAAAAAAAGAAAAAAATTACAGAAATAAATCATAATTAAAGCTTCACAAGAGAAAGACACATAATTGAAATTTAATTACAACACAAGTCTCTAATTAGAGTGAATAGAATTTCAACAAAGTTTTAAACAGAGCCACAGTGAAAAACAGATAAGCAATTTTCAGGAAGTTTCACAGTTGGCCTTCTTACCCTCATACTGCCACTCTGCAAGGAAGTTAAGAGTCATCAGTGGAAGCAAAGCAGAATAATGAAAGAAAATAAGTAAGATTTTGTTATGATTTATTGACATTTTTAAAAAAAACATATGAAGCAGTAAAAGTCGAGAACTGAGATAAGTGTGTAACAGTACAAACAGTTACCCATAATGAGATAGGTTTAAAATAAACCACTGGAAACCTTTAAAAAAAATATCTGAGAACACAAGAAAACAAAGTGACATCTAACAACAGAAAGAAAAATTAAGTCAATAATGCTTTGAGGAAATGAAATAGCAATTGCTCATTAAAATATAAAGAGAATCTTTCAAGTTAATGAAGAATACAATATCAATTAGTCAGGTTTCTCCAAAGTGACTTAACCATAAATATTACTTCATGAACTGAGCCTAATAATTGTATTTCAATATGCAAAATGAGGCTAATTTTCAAAGACAGAATGATTTCAAATTAAAAGTTTTATTTGTCTTGAGCTGTTTTACGGAGTTTTCATGCTTTGAAAACAATTTGGAACTATTGAGTTAAGAGAAAAGATTGCTGTTAATGAAGGAAAGTTAGTGGTTTTTCTGGGTTGCAACTTTTTGAAAAACAATTATTATCCCTGGGGATACCCAACTCTCTGAACTACTTTTAGACACACAAAAATACTCAGTTTCATAACTGAAAAGGCTTTTGATAGTGATATCATAATGTTTTATAATGTCGTATAAAGCCTATCTTCATTAATGGTGTATTGCTATAATGATGGCAGGGATGACTAGTATAACAAGCTGGCTTGATTTGCACAATAAGTTCAATTAGATCAAAACGGAGTTGTGTCATTTGCATTTCAGCATGTCATAGGAATCCAATCTTGCTCATAAATTACTAATGATAAAATAATTTAAATCTGCTCCCATGTTTTATAATCCACTTTTATTTTTCCAAGATTCTAAAGCATGACTTTGCAAAAGACTTGTGGCCTCAAAGTTTCTGTGACAGATATAGAAACATTGTAAAAAATAGTAACATTCTGAAAACATGGTATAGCAAACATCGGCAATGACATCTTTATATTTCACCATGTAAAATGTTGATAAGATATAAAGAATTCAGCTTAATACTAACATATATCTATTACTAGTGCACATGTGTCATTTACCAGAAAGATTTATTTCTAGCATAAGAATATGATGGAGATCACAACAGTCCAGATCATCACCAGGCAGAAGGTAAAGTGTTAGATGACAATATATACTTATGGCAATCAATGAAGATCTTAATTATGATGTGCATTATGAACTGCAGCAAATTTTATACTGAATCTCCAGAATTATTCCTACATTTATCCATTCACTGTACTTTTATGATTGAACCAATTCTGTTCAGCCTTTATGCCTGCATATATATTTAATTTTCATTCCTTGCAGGATTCTCTTTATAAAAAAGGTATCGAGAAATATTATTGCAACCTTTATTCCAAAATGGATTGCCTAAACTTCATACAAGATACATTTCATGTTTAAAAGAACTTTGGGCTTTTGAATTAGATTTTTACGTCAATGACTATTGAAATATATATACTGCTTGTGTCGAAAAGATATGCAGCTGTAATATTTTTATGGAAAACATTTATACTTTCTTTTTTCTCCATCATTCACGTTTTAAATTAAAAATATTTCTTGTGTATATCCCATCTGTTCTTCAAGGATAGTGTTTAGATGGCTGTTTTATTCTCAGTGTCAGAAGTAAATTGATCAAGAGTAACCATAGAGATCTTCATGGACAAGTGGAATGTAACTATTGATGCCTATAAGTCTTATCAGGACTCTGTCTCTCTATAGCTATGAGTCATGTTGACTTTATTATTTATGTTTATTTCTATTATTACAAACTAAAGAACCTCATCCTATACCCGAGCTGGAGATATTTGCTACTATTGCAAACCAGTTTGGTGTAGTTGTTAAGGAATCAGGATAGAAACTAGGAGGCTGATTCTAGTCACACCTTAGGCACAAAGCTAGCTGGGTGACCTTGGGCCCGTCACTTTCTCTCAGCCCTAGGAAGAAGCAAGTGCAAACCATTTCTGAAAAATATTGTTCCAGGCAGTTTCTAACAGATATGATTGAACAGAAGAAAAATGAATATTTCTATTGCACTGCAATCCTGGTGGTTTACAGAAGTTACAATAACAATTAACATAGTCGTGACATATCTATCATAATGAAACCCCAATATATATGATAAAGCATAAAGCATCAGCTATGAGTTTATATGCCTCGCTCAAGATACTGTCACACCCAAAATGTCCTCTCAAAGAACTCCATTTTCTGTTACATTCAGAAGAAAGCTAACACAAGGACCTAACTTAATTTCTACAAGGAGGACATTACAGAGGGCTATTGTTTCCCCAAAAAGTCAGGTAAATTTATACAGCCATTAAGTACAATCCATTTTAGTAACTGGTAAGATAAATGAGAAAAAATGGAGGAAGGCATATGTACACTGCATGTTGAATGAAAATTGAACAAATAATATATCTAATTTATTACCCATCATCTTTTGTTGCTAATAAGTTCTTCTATTAGTTTCCAAATTTTGGAATAGGATTGTAGATAAAGAACATTTAACCTAGGTCAGTGTGCATTAAACTCCAAAGCTATATGAAGCTCTCCCATGCCACTAGTTTGCCCTTCTACATTAATCAACAACAGTGTTTCAATTAATTTACTTTGATTACATGGGCAATAGATCTTTTCCATGATGATCTGTCCCTAGCTTAGACATTCAGATCTTTTTTCTTTTTTTATGTTTTCTTGTACTATTATGAGATGCAACTAATACATTATATTTTGATTATGGTAGCATTTGTCCAGTAATAATTAAACATTAAGACTATGATAATTTAGGGCAGCGGTTCTCAACCTTGGGGTCGTGACCCCATTTGGGGTCACACGACCATTTCGCGGGGCTCGCCGGACACCGCGGGCCGCCATTTTGGTTTTTTTAATTTATTTTTATTTATTTTTAATTTTTTTAATTTTTTTTATTTTTTTTATTTTTTTGGCACGCGCCGCGCATGCACAGATCCGCCCATCACGCCGAAAAAAATAAAAAAAATAAAAAATAAAAAAATAAAAAAAATAAAAAAAATTAAAAAAATTTAAAAAAACAAAAAAAAATTAAAAAAAAAACAAAAAAAACACAAAATGGCGGCCGCGATGGGCGGATCCGTGCATGCGTGGCACGCGCAACGGGCCAATCTGCGTATGCGTGGTTCCGCCCATCGCGGCCGCCATTTTTTTTTTAATTTTTTTTAAAAATTTTTTTTCCGGCGCGCGCGGGTCAGGGTCGCGGCACGCATGGGCGGGGCAAGTGGGGTCTCAACCTGAGAAAGGTTGAGAACCACTGATTTAGGGAATATTGAAAGCTAAGGAAAATGTATTCAAAAGTTTTTCTTGTGCTGAACCTAGTTACATCTGTTCCAAATTAGTAATGAAGAGAAACTCCATTCATTCATATCATTTCATTTATATCCATATCATGATTATGCTAAATTCCCTCCCTACCCCCCATGTAGCTGTATATCACAATGTTGAATATAAGTTTTATGTTTCATCAATTGCGAGTGATGGACTTCAGTGAAAATTTTACAAATGCAATTCAAGCAATCTACAATGAACAATCATCAAAGATACTTATAAATGGAGACTATACAGATAATTTTGAGATTAGGAAGGGTACAAGACAGGGATGTCCACTGTCTCCGTTGTTATTTATTCTTACACTGGAAGTGTTGGCCAGGAATATTAGACAAGATGGGGAGATCAAAGGACTGGAGATAAAAGATCAGAAATATAAATTACAAGCTTTTGCAGATGATTTGGCTTTTATCTTGGAGGAGCCTTTGGAAACAGCCACTAAATTATTGCAGAAAATAGAGGAATTTGGAGAAGTGGCTGGGTTGAAAATAAATAGGGAAAAGACTTACAAGAAATTTAACAGAAAAACAGAAAGTTTAATTTGTGGAAAAAACAAATAGTTAAAAAAGTTAAATATTTAGGTATTTATTTAACATCAAAATGTATAACAATAAAAGAAGATAACTATGGAAGATTATTGAATCAAATCAAAATGGATTTGGAGAAGTGGAAAAATTTTCAATTATCGTTACTAGGAAGGATAGCGACCATTAAGGTGAATATCCTACCTAAATTGTTATTTTTATTTCAGACGGTTTCTGAAATCAGAAATTTTTGATGACTTAAATGCAACAATAATGAGATTTATATGGCAAGGGAAAAAAAGCAAGGATCAAAATTAAACTGCTACAAGAATCAAAAGACAGAGGGGGCTTTGGGCTCCCAGACTGGAGACTTTATTACCAAGTCACTATTTTGTTGTGGCTTAAAGAATGGATCACACTGAGAAATAAATTACTTCTTTACTTAGAGTGACATGATTTGCAACTGGGTTGGCATGCTTTCCTTTGGTACAAGAAAAACAAAGTACATAAATATTTCCAAACCCATGCCATAAGGAATGTATTACTTTCAGAGTGGGAGATAGTTAAAAAGAAAATTTATATGAAAATACCTGAGTGGCTTTCAACAATGGAAGCATTTGCGTATCCGAATTTAATTAACTATGACAAACTTGTGGCCTATAAAGACATTTTAGATAAAGAAGGAAAACTTAAAGATAGGCAAAAACTTCAACAAACTGGCATTGACTTAACATGGTGGTCATCTTGCAAATTCAAATAAGATATGAAAAAGATCTAAAAGTAATGGGATTTTACAAAGAACAGAAACCACTAGATAAAATACTTTTGAAAACTGATGAAAATCTGATTAAGAAACTTTATAAATTCCTGCTAAACTGGAAGATGGAAGAAGAACAAGTGAAAGAAACAATGACAGTGTGGGCAAATAATTTTGGTTATTCTATAGATTTAGAAGATTGGCAAAAACTATGGGACCGAAATATTAAATTTACTAAAGCAGCTGCATATAGGGAAAACTTATATAAAATGTTTTATAGATGGCACATGACACCAGTTAGAGTAGACAAAATGTTTAAAAATGTATCAAATATGTGTTGGAAATGTAAACAACAACCAGGCACTTATTACCATCTCTGGTGGATATGTCCTAATGCTAAAAAGTTTTGGTTTAAGATCCATATGTGGCTAGAAGAGATGATTAAAATACAGATAGAATTTAAACCAGAACTCTGTTTGTTAGGAATATTAGGTTTGAATCATAGGAAAGAGAATGAGTATTTAATATTGCATGTGTTGACAGCCGCAAGAATAATATTTGCCCAATTTTGGAAAAATGAAAATTTACCATCTGACCAGGCTATAATAACAAAAGTACTCGAATGTGCAGAAATGGATAGATTGACTTTAGAAATGAAAGAGAAAGAAGACACAATTTACTTTAAAACACGGGGGAAATTTTATTATTGGTTAGAAACACGCTAGAATGAGAAAAGGTTATGAAATTTAATGAGATAATTGATAATTTGTATTTATATTCCATGATTATTTGTATAAACTTGTTCTTATTTCTTCTTCTTCTTCCTCTTTGTATATTTGTGATCTTAAATATATGGTAAACTATAATTAATATGTAATATATTATTATTTTAAAGCGATAATTAATTAATACTAAGCATTGTTTTTTTTACTATAAAAATTCTTTTATTGAAACAATCAACATTGAACATAAAAACATATTATGCAGCAATCATCCTGGCACCTGAATGAGATTTATTGACTAATTTGTTATTTACATGATTATATGGAAAGTTGTTTAATAATAGAGTAATTATTAAGATTTAATATGTAAACCCGGACTGGTAGTCTTGCTGAAGCGATGTTATTTTGTGGGATTAATCCCACTTTTGTGTTACCCCTTTTCCCTGGTCTAACCTTTTTGTAGGTTTCCCATTGTCTTATCCTTTTTGATCCTATCCCTTTATTATCTTTATAAAACTCAATAAAAATATTTATTAAAAAATGTGGTTTAAAATTCCACTGAATGGGTTAAAAAGGTTGTTGACATTTGGATTGTTTTAATAACAAATGAAATGAATGATTCTGTAAAAGGATATTTTTGTAATAATATTTAGAATTAGAGATGATAAATAGTTGGAGGGGTAAATTTTACTTAATTGGTTGATAGAATATATATTTAAAATAGACAGAAATATAGCTCTTTGGACTGATATCTTTATTTTAACCAAGATAACTATTTTGTAAAAGAGGGAGAAGATGAGATATTTGTGATAAAAGAAATAATAGTATTAGTAAATGATGTATTAGTTTTAGCAATACGTTATATTTTAAAAAAATGTAAGGATGTTGCTTTTTGGGATAATATATTTATTTTAAATAGAATCATCATAATAGGGAAAAGAGAAATGAGGGATGCCCGAAGTGTTAATATGTCTACATAAGCTTAATTGGAATATGATAATTTCTAAAATAGTAAAGCTTAAAAACAGGATTTGGATTCTTATAATTGAAATGTGATTGATGACCGATTGGATTGATTGTGCTTTTTTTATATAAATGTAATAATTTTATTTGGTAAAATAATATGTGGGAAATAGAGAGGGAACTGTTAAGGAATTAATCTGTGTGATGTATGTATGATTTTGTTCTTGGATAATTGATAGCCCAATCACCACATTGTTTCTTAAGCACTTTTATGTAAAAATGAAAAAAACTAATAAAATTTCTTCAAAAAAAAAAAAAGTCATCTGCTGAGAGACTATTAGGCTTCCTTGTAAAGTTGGCTGGCCACTGTCAGAACAGAAATGCTAGATATAGTAGAGATCTGATCTAGCAGACCATTGCTAATGATTGTATGTTCTTATTAAGAAGTGGGTTATATACAACAGCATAACCTCATATTCATGGACTACAAAATCATGTGTACCCAAACAACATAAGATGATAGGTGAATCAATTCTCGTTTGGTCTTGAGTAATGATTGCTCATATAGCCAGGGGTTAGAAACACAGCTGATGAATGAATCTAAGGTGAAGGTTTATGAGGCAATATAGATACACAGAGGCTCTCATACCAAACATTATGTACTACAGATCTCATAGGTCAAAGCTTACTCAATTTGAGTGATATGATTTTTCTTTATCATAACTGGAAGGGAAAGAAATGCCTCTGTAGTAAATCTGTGGAGGTTTCTGTTCTGAAATTATTGTAGCTTTTTCCAATATTCCAAACTATTTGTCAGTGAATTGAAAGTGTACCATCTTATAGATAACATGTTTTTTCCTCCACAAAAGACAAGTGAAAAATCTTGTGTGGGAACTGATAATCTCATACAGGAACAAAATAACCTTCTTTTGACAGGAGGAAAGAAAGTATCTGCAATTTAAAACATTTAAATTAGACTGCAAAAGTATAATAGTGAAGCAATTATTTCTATTCATTTGTCTGGAAATTATTTTTTTGCCTTAAGGAATCATATCAGAATCTATTGTCAGGTAAGAGATTGGATTGCAAGATTCTAACCAGCATTTAAATGCATTCCCTCCATGTCATCACCTGATACTTTCAACTTCAATGCCGGTGTGGGACATCAGCTCCCCAGAGAAGGAAATATTTAAAAGGGCAGAAAACTATATTTCCTTCAATGATCTTAAAGAGATAGAAAAGCATGCCCAGTTTTCCTTGATAGCGCCAGTTCTCCCTCCCCCAAGCAGAAGACAGCCCTGTACAAATGCAAATATAAACCATCAGGAAAGTTGGAACCAGAAGCTCAAGAATACAAAGACCTAAAATCTGCATACCCCACCTGTGACAGGACATGGTAGGATTAACTCACAAAGGCCAAAGGGCACACCCAGACTCAGGTCAGAATACATGACACAGGAAATAGCCTCAAAGTTCATGCCACAGGAACAGGAAACTATTCCAAACAAAAGGCTAGAGAGGGTATAAAAACCTATACCCATGTGCTCAGCCCTTTTTTTCCTCTGGTCTTTCCTGCAAGAACCATCTTTCTGGCTCTTCAATAAACTGCAATTTTCTTTCTAAAGCAGTTGCCATGTTGTTTATTTACCCCCGATTTGGATGAACCAGGATGAAGCCTTTTCCTTCAACAATCTGGCACCCCAAATGGGACTCCAAGCTAACCTCTCCAATGGACTGAGACTGGTAAGCCCCATCTTGCTGGCAGCAGACCCCCTTGTGTCTGTAGATGGGTTTCCTAGGCCTTGCCCATGTGGAGCCAGGGTAGTAAAGGGAGTTTTGGGTTTGAGTCAAGGACTGCTTTGGAAAGAAGGTAAAGGTGAGTATCTCTAAATTTTAAGTTTAAAGCCCAGTGGAACAAAAGAAATGTTTGTATGTCTGTGTGTGTGAGTGAGAAGACCCTTTCCCCCCAATCACAGTTGTATTTTGCTCTTTCTGGTCTTTCCTAGCCACAGAAAGGATCTGTTTAAGTGGCAGACCCTGGAAAGCATGGGGGTTTGGCCAGAGCGCAGGACCTTTTGTTAGAGAAAAGGGAGGGGCTGTGTGAAAATGGAATGGAATGAGTGAATGAGAGAATTGGATTTGGGCAACCAGCTGGTAAGGCCCTGTAAGCAAAGCCCACCTATAGGAAGGGCCCGTACTATTGCAAAAAGCACAAGTCTTCTCAGACTTCTCCTAAGTCTGAAAACTGCAGGCTGGGTGTAAACAGAGGCTGGGTACCTGTGCAGCAGGTCCTCCTCGGACAATTTATTTTTGAGGTCTGCAAAGTGACGGCAGGGAGTTTCCTAAATAGGAAGGACCCTTACTCTGTGTAGGGAACCAGAGTCTTCCTGGGCAATTTTTTAGTGCCCAAAAACTGACAGGTGGGGTGGCAGGGTTGTTGTCACTAAGAGCAGCTGGGAAGTGCTGCTAGCAGAAACCCAACTGAGCCAGATTGGACGCCACATCGGAAGGGGAACATGGGTAGCTGCAGTTCGAGGGTTGGAATTAGGTCACCTATTGGAGATTTGCTTGAGTGTGGGACGAGAGGTAAGTGCCTGTCCTGGATGGTATGAAAAAGAAAAAAGCAAGCAAGACAAATTTGTGAAGAATGGGCTTTGCTAGGGCTTTGCTGGGAAACCAATTTGGCTAAATAAAGGTACTTAAAGGGAAAATAAGAAATAGTGATTCTCTCTCCCTCTTTCTCTCTCTCTCTATGCAACCATGTGGAATGTTTAAAACGTGTGAGTTATCTGAGATTTATGGTGGGAATGACTAGGATGTGTAAAACGTTTGGTGGGCCCTAGGGGGAGGGCCTTCTCTGTTGTGGCACCTGCCCTCTGGAACCAACTGCCCCCTGAAGTCCGTGTTTCTCTGACTCTCCCGGCCTTCTGGAAAAATCTAAAAACTCATCTTTGCCGGCAGGCCTGGGGATGACTGTGGTTGATTGTTAAATTGAATGTGTGTTTTTTATTGATTTTTTTTAGATATATTTGTTTGGGTTTTTTATGGTACTTCACTGTTATATATATGTTGTTAGCCACTCCGAATCCCCTGGAGAGGAGCGGCATACAAACCCAAATTAAATAAATAAATAAATAAATAAATAAGACTTCTGTTTCCTTTTCTGTTCTCTTGTCTCTGTGTATATATGTGTATCAAAGTCTTTGTGTGTGAGGTAAATGTGACTGTTAACTGTTTCAAATCCAAAGAGAAAAGAATTTTAAAATTCTGCTAGAAATTCTGCTTAAAATAAGACACAAAAAGGAAATACCTCACTCTGTTTGTCTGGCCAACAAACAGAGTGAAGAAAAATGTGTTTGTTTGTTTGTTTTCTTTTCCCCTTTCTCTCTCTGTACTCTTAAGAACAGCCCAAAGTTACCAGGAGGGAATGTTTTAAGTTCATCTGCTGGAAAAGTTTTACTTGTATTTACTGTATGTGTTTTATCTATCTATCATTTTCCTGAAAAATGTGTATCTAGCTACAAGAGCCTCCTGTAGCTCAAGTTTGCTTGTGTAGGGAAATAATCTTCTTAAGCTACTTTTCTTATCCTATCAATAAATGGTGAAACTACTATGAAGCTAATCCTGAAACATGTAAGCATTTCTCAATCTCTAAACAATGCGGTCTATTTTAGAATAAATGTTAAAGGTAGATTCTCCAGCCCCTGGCAAATTGCACACCTTAGAATATTAGGCTTTTAAAATTATTTGGAGCTTTCAGCATTCTCAAGCTGCCCAGCATTTTTTTTTCAAGTTGCAAGTCCTTGTCTTTAACATGTTGCAAATGTTCAAATTCAGAAGTGAAACATTTCGTGTATGTTCTCTTACCAGAATCCAGGTTTTTCTTGTCCTCATCTGTGATTGTCCTCATTTGTCTGCCTATTTGTTCCTTTGACCACTGCAGTATTAATGCCTTTTCAAACTGCCTACAAGCTACCCCCCTCCCAATTCTTTTCTTGTCCTTTGTTCTCCATACCTTTTGTCTGCCTCTCTTGGGAGAGTCCACCCAGAAAAGGGGGGAGATCTTGTTCTTGTATCTTTCAGCCCTGCATAGATGACTTCCAACTTTTGGAAGCAGAGCACACTGACCCAGATGTTGCCTCCATCCATTTGAGCCATGGAATTGAGTTTTGAATCCAGCCATCCACTAAAAAGCCACCATGCAACCTGAGTGGAACATCTTCCCAAGTCCTACCATTCCCCCAGATGCCTGTGAAAAACTACAAAGCAGAAGGAAGAAATCCTGGAACCACTGGTTCCATGTGAAGCTTCAGGAAAACAAATTAGAAAGACTATGGGGGGAGGGTGGAAAGTCATTGTAAAGTTTTCTTTCTTGCCCCATTTGTATTGTAACAAGCCAGTTGAATGCATTTATGGAGAGATGGCATTTGAGAATAGTTGGCACAGCAAGTACTGAACACCTTGGACTTCTATCTGGTGGGAGGGAAATTTTTATCCAGAATGTTTGTATTGCCTGTTTTGTATTAGTAGCTGCACACACACATGCGCACACCATTCATAACCACACTGAGTCTCTTCCACCTACCTTCAGTAAAGTTCCCCAAGCTGATTTTTGCTCTATTGCACCAAAGCTTTGTAGGGACAACTTCCAGCAAAATTCCAAGGGGGAGGGAACCAGCCCCCCTCATGTAATTTGCAATTCATATGCCCTGACTGAGGAAGTAGCAAGAAAGAGATCCCCAGACTTCAGCCCTGAATATCTTGCACTGGTGGACTCAGATTGGGAGTGCACTTTAAGAAAAAAAATGATAGCTGGCTTGCATACTGGCTAACTTCAATTGGACATTACAAACCTGGATGCACTGAACTAAGAGCTAAGGCAGGAAACAACCCTTGAAAATGGGCAGCCCGTGGTTATGTACTGAGGCAAACCATGGCTGTGAAGAATTTTGGGAGGAATGTGCAAACCTGACTGGAAGCTAAAAGTGACATCCAACATTTGAAAATGATTGGCACAGAATATCGGACACTATAAATTTCTTTTCCACCTAACAAAATTTTTGTCCTGACTTTTAGAACTTTATGGGTTGCAGGCTCTCCTTTTGGGAGCCACTAAAGGGATCTTTTTCTGCTGCCTCTATTAGTGTCTTTTTGTTTTTGCTTAACAGTTTTAAAGCTTGTTTACCAAGTCTCCCTGACCAAATCAATTTTAATCTTGTGCCAGTAAGTGTGTCATTCACACACTTGTGGCACAAAGTGGGGATTGTGGGAAGTCAGCTCCCCGGAGAAGGAAATATTAAAAAGGGCAGAAAACTATATTTCCTTCAATGATCTTAAAGAGATAGAAAAGCATGCCCAGTTTTCCTTGATAGCGCCAGTTCTCCCTCCCCCAAGCAGAAGACAGCCCTGTACAAATGCAAATGTAAACCATCAGGAAAGTTGGAACCAGAAGCTCAAGAATACAAAGACCTAAAATCTGCATACCCCACCTGTGACAGGACATGGTAGGATTAACTCACAAAGGCCAAAGGGCACACCCAGACTCAGGTCAGAATACGTGACACAGGAAATAGCCTCAAAGTTCATGCTACAGGAACAGGAAACTATTCCAAACAAAAGGCTAGAGAGGGTATAAAAACCTATATCCATGTACTCAGCCCTTTTTTTCTCTGGTCTTTCCTGCAAGAACCATCTTTCTGGCTCTTCAATAAACTGCAACCTTCTTTCTAAAGCAGTCGCCATGTTGTTTATTTATCCCCAGCTTGGATGAACCAGGATGAAGATTTTTCTTTCAACACCTGTTTAAAGAAACTCCTTTAAAAAAAGATGTTTGTGTGTGTATAGCTATATAGATATCTCAAATAATATGTTGATATAAGGAATAGGAATATAGGTTCTGCATAGAAATTCCTGTGCTGGATACACGCTTGAAAGATCTGCATTAATCTAAGAACAGATTTCTAACTTTTGTGAAGTGTTCAATATGTATAGAGCCAAATACACATCAAGTCATGCAAAGTCAAGAGGCTTCCTCAGCCTCATATCTCATGGGTTTTTAAAAGCCCTTTAATTAGTGAATTAAATTTGAACAAGATTGTCTGAGTAAGTTGTTTTAGGTAACTAAGAGGATTCAATAGTACATCATTTACTTGCAATCTTTGAAAGTGGTTTAGTTTTTTACATACCAGAAAACTGCAAAGGTAAATCTTGTGTGTATGATTATCACCTTGTTTTTTTAAAGGATGCAGAGTAGACAGATAGCTATCCTGTTGCTGCTGTACATGCCTTTCAAGGAAATTGGAGGCTGCAGATTAAATAGTGGTAAACTGAAAAGGAAAATGCAAGTGGATACAAAATAAAAAAAATGAAAACTATTCCATTTTTACAAGGTGCTATCTTCCGGGGCTTGGTTGATTTAACACACTGTAAAAAGCTTGCCTCCTAGAGTTGTGTCTGTCTTCAACTGCTCTATCTGACTTCTTCAGAAAGACTAAAGTAGTGATTATTAACATTCATCTACTCCTGACCTCAAACATAGCACCACTTCTCCTCCCCAGTCCCTTCAGGTCACTTTGAAGCCAATAACTATTTTCTCTCTCAGCATGTTGATAATCACCACCATTAACCAATTAGTGCTCTTCCTCCAGTTGATCAATAGGACCTTGCAAAAAAAAATTTAGTAATTCAGTCAGCCCCCTGTTCAAATTGCTGGCAAGTCTAGAGTAGAATGTTATGATGAAATCAGTTTATAACCAAGCTGTCTTCCCAAGGCCCTTAACTAAGTTTATAGGCTGATATAGTGACAGAAATGAAAGGAAAGGAACAGAAACCTTTTAGGTAACAAGACCTGAACTTATATGGGGAGGAGGGATATGGGGAGGAGGGAGGAACCTTTGCAGGGCAGTGCCGAGGAATTTAACATCTTTTTTGCAGATAAGGTCGCTCAGATCTGGGCAGACTTGGACTCCAATTGGGTTGCAGTGTTGGCTGACAATGAGTCAGTCGAGATGACAGAGGCCCGTCTTAGTCTTGTTGAATGGGATGAGTTTGACCTGGTAACACCTGATGATGTGGACAAGGCCATTGGAGCTGTGAGTTCTGCCACCTGTTTATTGGACCCGTGCCCCTCCTGGCTGGTTTCAGCTAGCAGGGAGGTGACACGGAGCTGGGTCCCGGCTGTTACTAATGCTTTATTGAGGGAGGGGTCCTTTCCGGCTCCCTTAAAGGAGGCACTTGTGCACCCCCTCCTCAAGAAGCCTTCCCTGGACCCGGCAGTTTTAAATAATTATTGGCCAGTCTCCAACCTTCCCTTCTTAGGGAAGGTTGTTGAGAAGGTGGTGGCACTCCAACTCCAACGGTCCTTGGATGAAGCTGATTATCTGGGCCCTCAGCAGTCTGGGTTCAGGTCCGGTTACAGCACGGAAACTGCTTTGGTCGTGCTGACCGATGACCTCTGGTGGGCCCGGGATAGAGGTTACTCCACTATCCTGGTGCTTCTTGACCTCTCAGTGGCATTTGATACCATCGACCATGGTATCCTTCTGCACCAGTTGGAGGGGCTTGGAGTGCGGGGCACCATTTTACGGTGGTTCACCTCCTACCTCTCTGGCCAGTTGCAGTCGGTGTTTGCAGGAGGTCAGAGATCGGCTCCGAGGCCTCTTCCATGTGGAGTCCCTCAGGGATCTGTTCTCTCACCTCTGCTTTTTAACATCTACATGAAGCCATTGGGTGAGATCATCCATCGACACGGGGTGAGTTATCATCAATATGCTGATGATACTCAGCTTTATATCTCTACCCCGAGTCATCACAGCGAAGCAGTGGAAGTGATGAACCGGTGCCTGGAGGCTGTTGAGGTCTGGATGGGCGCCAACAGGCTCAGACTCAATCCCGACAAGTCGGAGTGGCTATGGGCTCTGCCTCCCAAGGACAATTCCAACTGTCTGCCCATTACCCTGGGGGGAGAAGTTCTGTCCCCCTCGGAGAGGGTTCGCAACTTGGGTGTCCTCCTTGATCCACAGCTAAGTTTAGAACATCATTTCTCGGCTGTGGCGAGGGGAGCATTCGCCCAGGTTCACCTGGTGCGCCAGTTGCGGCCCTATTTGGACCGGGAGTCACTCCTCATAGTCACTCATGCCCTTGTCACCTCGAGATTTGACTACTGTAATGCTCTCTACATGGGGCAACCTTTGAAGAATGTCCGGAGACTGCAGGTAGTCCAGAATGCGGCCGCGCGAGCTGTCTTGGGTCTCCCAAGACATGCCCATATCACTCCAGCTCTCCGTGAGCTGCACTGGCTACCAATTGATCTCCGAACATAATTCAAAGTGTTGGTTATGACCTATAAAGCCCTTTATGGCAATGGACCAGGTTACTTGCGAGATCGTCTTCTGCCTCATGAATCCCAGCGACTGGTTAGGGCACATAGGGTTGGCCTCCTACGAGTCCCATCTACTAGGCAGTGTCATCTGGTGGGATCTAGGGCAAGGGCCTTCTCCGTCACTGCCCCAGTCCTCTGGAACCAGCTTCCCACAGAGGTTCGCACTGCTTCCTCCCTCCTAGTTTTCCGGAAATTACTGAAGACTCATTTATGCCGACAGGTTTGGGGCATATGAACTGTATTCTGCCCCTGGGCCTAGGAATGTTTTCCCATCATTGATTGTATCTTGATTCTGATTGTATGTTGTATGAATGTGTTTTAAATGAAATGAAATGTGTTTTAGATTAAATGGTTAATTGTTATTGTTAAATTTCTTATCTGTTATTGCATTATTGTTGTAAGCCGCCCTGGGTCCCAGGAGAAGGGCGGCATAGAAATTTAACAAATAAATAAATAAATAAATAAATAAATAAATAAATAAATAAATAAATAAATAAATAAATAAATAAATAAATAAATAAATAAATAAATAAATAAATAAATATACAATGCAGCCATATTAGTCTCCCTTTCCACTCTGACATATAGGAAAAGAATATAGGTTAAAAATGCCTGACATTCTGCACATGTCTTTGTTCCCTGCCAAAGAATAATCCTAAATAGCCAGAACTCCTCTTAATTTTACTTTTGTGAAAAAAGTCAGCATTTCCTTTAAAGGACCTTGGGGTGGTTGAAGCTGAGAGAAAACATGAAGCAAGGAGAAAGCTCTGCAGAGCTTCAGATTTCGAAAAGAAAAGATAGCTTTTTTTTTTTTTGCAATTTGGGTTATACCTTGGCTAAGCTAGAAATATATCAGTTCAGCAGCTGAGCATAGCCAATGTCATGAGGTCAGGGAGGTTCAGAGATGCTTTTAAACTGGCACAGCATCCTTGGGTGGAATTATCCTTAGATTATAAGCTATTATTTTTTAATTATATATCACCTTGAGAGATTTAGTGAAGTTTGTACAAATGTAGCAACTAAGTCATGAGTACAGATAGTACAATTACTATTTTTATTAGCTGCATATTTATGTATGAGCCTTATGCTTTGTCTGCTTGTGTTGGTTTATATTGCTGGGGGTAACTTACAGTACTTGTGCCTCCTTGTTCAGTTGGAAAAGTGTATAAACATGTGGATCTGAAATACATTTTACACATTATCTCAACCAAATGGGCTTTGTTCCTCTGTCAATGGCTTAAAGAGCGGTTAACTGGGTTAATCTCAATGGCCATTATCCTAGATTCAATGTCCCATTAGGTGTAAAGTAGCAGTTCTGTGAAGTTCAAATATTCCCCTTATGTAATTGGGTCATACAACTTATCATAGCTGTGCAAAATTTACAAAGTGCATTTTATTGGATACAAAACAATGAGTGAGTTAATTAAGCAATGGGTTATTTTAATCTTGGTTACTTAAAGAAGCCAAAATACTTTGTTTCTACATTCACTAGACCAAATCTAAATATAATGAATGGCTTGGTTTGAAATGTAAAGTAAGGCTATTATATTGGCTGTGTGACTTCCTTTTCCATGGTTGTTAAACAATAACCATTAGGAGGCTTAATTTTTGGTATCCTATGTTAGTAACCTTATTCTCTCCTCTTTCCAATTATACTACGATTTCTCAGCCATATTTAAGATTTCATAAAGGTAATAGGCAAAATAAAATTTGATCATTTAAGGAATTCTGCTCATGGATCAAATCACAGAGCCGGATAAGTTTACATAACAACATGTTCTTGTAATGATATGATGCTTTTATTACAACAATTTTCCAGCATCTATGCACAGGGAGATTACAATTCCAGATATATGTTTTGCTTTGTTTCTGATGTAAGGGAAACTTTGAAGCAAAACTGAATCCAAAAGGATTTTGATAGGCTTTGGAAGTGAGTCAAAGTGAGTCATGGTTTTCAGTGTTATAGTTTTCAAATTAAAACAAATTATCATAGCCATATACAGCAGTTACAACATTCTTCACTTTAAACAAATGACTTGGATAGGTCTAATATTGGTGACCAAAAATGCATTTGCCAGTCTACTATTTCAGTACAACTATTACATCATACTTATCATAGTTTTATGGATATGTATTCCAGTTTTGGGGAGGGTGTCAAGTAAATATTCAGAGAAAATATCAAAAACATGAATTGAATTTCTGAGTTCAAATAGGCATTGGTTCATTTCTGCCATTTCTTCATCCATTTCTTCATAGCTGTACAATAGCTATACAAATTAATTGTATTAACTTCCTGTTAACTTGTTCATCATATTGGAATATTCAAAACATTCTCTTCTTAAGGACATTTCTACTTAAATATAAATCAAAATTACCATCATCATTAAAACTGACTGTAGCTTTCCATTAATTTAAGCAAAAAGATGAAGAAAAATAGGGCACGAGAATGGTGCTCATTTGTACCACGTAGTCACCATCTCTCCAGGAAATAAAAAGGAACCAGAGGAATGGAAATTTATTTATTTATAACAAACTGTACATGCTGTGATTTAATTATGGCAAAAGAAAGGAAGAAATGAGATGATCAAGTTGTTCATTTTTCATTTTTGGTGGATTTACAAAGCAATGATAACGCCATGATCAGTACAAACAAGCAAAACAGATCAAAGTTTCTAATTTTTCTATTTAACAGTAGGGTAAGTCACATTAAAATGATACTTAAAATGATGCATGATTAAAGATAAAAATCTTGCTGCAATACAAAAATAATTGCAACCCATTCCTAGGCACTTCTTAAAAGTGGGAGTTCCTAATTTTCCAGTAAAATGTATTTCACTGGGTTTCCTATTTCATTAATTTTCCATGAAAATATCCATTCCTTTCACCTAATCCATTTAACCTACAGTGAAAATGGGTCAGAGATCAGGACCAGATCCAAGATTCGCATTGGGGAAGATGGTTTTAATCAATATATACTGATTAAAAGTGATAGTTTTCTGCTTCTCCTCTCTTCAAGGTTAGAAGAAAAACATCACATCTGAAATTAGTTATACTTCATATGAGTAAATGATCTCCAAATCTCTTCAGAATCATCTTCCTAAGTTAGCCATTCATCAAGGTAATGTCACATATTTACTCCATGAAAATATGTGGAGCCAACTTGGATGCCACATTTTGTGTTAAGAAATTATTATTTAAAAATATTTCTAGGATTATAAAGTACTAATTATTTCTGCTCTTTAAACTGCATATCCCGGGAGCACGGTGGTTAGAATACTGGGCAGGAGGTTAGCAAGCCCATGTTCAAGGCCCAAGAGCTGCCGTGAGGTGGGGTTGAGCTCAGTGATGGGATTCAAATTTGTGAACAACTGGTTCTCTGTGTGAATGCCACTTCCAGAAATCCATTCTGGGCCTGGGCAACAAAAAATTAGCTACTGGTTCTGCCGAACTGGTGCAAACTGGCTGAATCCCACCACTGGTTGAGTTCTTGTTCTTCACTCCTGCCAGGGACATGAAAGGAGTCCCCAACTGGACATCCCTACGGCAATGGTGATGTCACCAGCTAATCCTTTTAACCCAGAAACAAACTGCATACCCTGTCTGCCTTATAAGGTAGAGCAGACCAAGAAACAGATGCCAAGCATGCCTAAAATTAATTTAAGAATGTACATAGTAATAGAATCTTTCAAGTTGGAATGTGAACCTTCTCCTCCTCTTTCTTCTATCTTTATGTGAATTTGAGGAGGTATCTGAGATGCTTTTAGATCTCTTTCCCCTCATCTGTGTTTCTGTAATGTTTGCCTTGCTTGTTGTCACAGTAACACATTTTCTTTCTCTCTATCAAGATCATCCTCTTTACTCCTGTAGAATTCCTTAAAAAAAATAATCCTAGAACTTGGACTAAGCAATATAATACCTATATCTTTCTTCTAATTAGGAGAAAGGTAAATAGAAACATGCAGATGAATAGACCAAATGCTTACAATTTCTTAGTAAGGCAGAGACTTGTGGTCTATGACAAATTCAGCATCAGTCACTCTCTCCGGTTACCAGCTAATACACACAGCTAATGGTTTTCTAAGCTTCCTTTCTAAATCCACTCCAGGTTGCAACTCTCTTATACGGTATCCTTAGATGACCATATTCTGTACATTATCTTGTGACTGCAAAGTGTCATCAACATAAAAAGGACCACATATTTTTTGCTTTAACTTAACACTCCATTTGATAACATTCCACTAATTCTCTGTGCTACCAGTTATAATGCAGAAAAGAAGAGTCTAAAAGAAGAGTTAACATTACATTTTTTTCCAAAACTTGGTCAAAGAAAGGAACTATGTGTTGTTCCCATATTGACTCATAAACACATATCATGAACTATCAGAATTGTAGAAGGTATTGGATGTGTCCTCCAGTCTGTGCCTTTTACTACCAACCCTCAACTTTTTTTATGCTGCTATCATGTCATTTTCACTGAGTAAGGACAAGTCTGGAAAAATGGAAGTGGGCACAATATCTCTTTCACATTATTTTACTAAATGTTCAAATTTCTTGTTTTTGCATTTTACAAAACACACACAAAACAAACAAAAATACAGAACAATGTCCATTAAGTATTTTCCCTTTCAGTGGTTTTTTTTAAAAAACCCAAAAACAATAACAAGCTATAGAACATGTGCAGCATTATACAGATCCATACTGTATATCCAAATCAGTTGAGTTTATAAGTAACACAACGTTAAGGGGACATCATCTTATTCATTTCCTGTGTGAGTCAATTCAGAAGGACAGCTGTGAAAATTAGGATAAGCTTGCCATATCCCTTTACATTAGCCAAATTTTAATACAATTCATCTGTATTGAAAATAGCATAAGAAATGCTTTCAGACTTTTCCTAGCTCTTCCTGTGGAGATCCAGTTTTAAAGTCTCTGAAAGGAATGACAATGAGCTTTAGACTGTATTCATTTAGGAAACTGTAGCATACTGTACATGTAGCTACACTCAATTTCTGGGCTGTGGTTTAGACTGTAAATTAGGCACTCTATTAAGCAGCACTCAGAAATCTGTAGTTCAAAGATTCTAAAAATGAGATGGCAGAAATAAAAGGACCTTACAAAAAGTTGACCTGACGCAAAATGCTGACTGCGGACAATTTTCGTTTTGTCTTTAATGCAGGAAAGAATAAACTCTAAATGAATAGGTGAAAAAAAGACCTTTTACCTACTAACATTTAAACTGAATCTCATTCTCTGGGAATTTTCTGAATGAAATATTTTGTACTATCAAGAAATACTCTTCCCTTATTAAAAAAATCTTTTCTCTTAAATATTTTATTCATGTTAATTAATATATGAATAGTGGAATCCTTGGTGCTCTCTGAGCTTGGTTGTCGCTGGATAATGAAACATTTGCAACCAAACAACCAAGTTCAGAGAGCACCAAGGACTCAGCAGTTGAATCCAGTTGAACAAGCTACATATGTTCTCTTCTATTGAAAATACGAACATGCTGAGGAAATAAAGGACAATTTTCACATTATGCAGGGTGTTAAAAATCAACCATTTCCTTAAAAATATATTTAAAAATATTTTTCATATTTGATGTTATTCAAATAGCATCAAATAACATTTTTTCAAATCCATCTGTGTCACATTTCCCAAAAATAGTGTGCAGTATGTGCCTAGGCTGAGGATAAGTGTTAAGTGAGGCTTATTTGTAATAGGACTCACTAATGCTTACAGTCCTGGAGCTGTCAGAAGACATCGGAAAGAAATAAGCCATACGCACTAGGTGGCAGACTTAGTAACTTTCTAAGAAGCTATCATGAGCATCATGCATATTTCTTCAACATGCTTTGAACTCATTCCTTCAGAGTTGAATAGAATGAAGCATCCATCAAATAGAAGAAAACAATGGGTAAAAAAATATGAACAAAGGCAGTATGTGATGACATGAAGAAGAAGAAAAGAGAGAGAGAGAGCTGCTGACAGGCAAGTCAATTGCCCCCTGCTGGAATGTAGGCTCTGCTTTGAATCTGCTTGCCAATTTCTTTCCATTTTGTCATTGATCCAGGTCCTGCCATTTTTTTTCTTTCTCATTCACCCAACTATGCCCTCCTTGTCTTAGAAAATTTTTGCCTCTGCATAATTACAATTATGAGAGCTGCCACCCATTTCTTCAGTCATTAAAAGTTGACTATCTTCACAAGAGAGAAAATCTACCTATAGATAATAGAAACTGACAGTTTTTAATTAAATGGGATGGTTACCAGTAGAGATTAGTCCATATTACAAAGCCAATACAGAGTCCTATACTGAAGTTGAAAATTGAGGATGTGATTAAAAAAGGGCATTGCACTTGACATTGATCTCTCCCACAAAATGATTAGAATGATTGAGCATCTGGTTAGCCAAACAAATATAAGTGAAAATCTCCCTGTTGAGCTTGCTGAAGCAAACTAACACCTCCCATTTTGTTTCAATTCTTAGAAAAAAATAAAGCATTTAAAAAAGTGAAACAGTGAGATCCTAGAGGTACATAATTACTGCTGTATAACCCATTACACACACTTATCTATGGTTCCATAGATAAAAATGTTGAGTAGAGAATCAATCTCCTTCTTCAGCATCCTGAAGGAAAATACTCAAACCAAATTTGGATACACTGATGACTTGGCCATAGCAGTACAAGGAAAACAAAGGGAGGTGGCTGACAGCCTCCTGTCCAAAGATGATGAAAGTCTTGGGAAAATTCTTCACAGGCTCCTTCCTAACACCAGCAAAACAGTAACTACATGCTACCACCTTAACAACAAAGGTCTACTTAAACAATAACAATAGCAATAGCACTTAGAGTTATATACCGCTTCACAGTGCTTTATAGTTCTCTCTAAGCAGTTTACAGAGTCAGCCTATTGTGCTCAACAATCTGGGTTCTCATTTTACCGACTTCAGAAGGATGGGAGGCTGAGTCAACCTGGAGCCTGGTGAGATTCGAACTGCCAAATTGCAATCAGCCAGCATTCTTCTGGGCTAACTTCCTTCAGACCCAAAGAGAAACCAGAGTATGCACTTTTTGGACTCAATAATAAGTAATTTCCACCAAGCAAAAATTTGACAATTGCAAGTAGTCTAATTATGTGGAACTAAAGATAATAAATGAGCTGTACCTACAAAGGTAAAAGTTAAATTTAGTTTAAGATAAGGTAGTGCAAACTATAGGCCATTAAGTACAATCAAAAAGCTCATAAAATATACTCATGAAGGTGATATCCTTCGTTCACTGATGTTCTCTAGGACTTGGTACTTAAAATATATTATCTGTGACTTGGAAAATATGTAGTCTGAAGGCTACTGGCTATTGATAAATCAGTGGTCACTACATATCTAAAGGCAAGCAAGGAGAACTTTCAGTAGTGTATCCCAACATAACGGATGTCAATCTGCACATTCAGAAATCCTATTTCTTTCACAATAGGAAATGAAAATAGAGAAGAATGAGTTTTCCTTTTATTTCTGGAGTGTTTTATATCTCCTATTCTGACCTGTTTTAGAAAGTGATTGGGGACAAATGGCAAGTGTTGTGTCCAGGTCAACAGTGACCTAATTAGATAAGGAGAAAGAACACAAGGTATCCCTTGACAGAGAGGTGGAAGAGGGCTTTCTGTGCAAAAAAAAAAAAAAAAAAAGTGGTGGACTGGAAGAATATGTGAAAGGAATCCATAAACTCAATTGTCTTAGTTATGAACAGCTATTACTCATATGGGAAGCAATGGGAACAATGACAGTTTGTGAAGACCTCCATGGAATCCCTTCACAGAACTTGTAATTACAAAGAACTTTCATTGGAATTTGACATGGGTTTTCTTAGAATTTTCTCATTCTTATTGCTTTTTTATATGCTGTCTACTCTGAGATTTTGCCTGTGTGCTTGGGGAACTTGAATTGAATTTAGGATTTTGAGATAATCCTGATTGATTTATAGCAGCCTTAAACCAAAGCTATTTATGAAGCCTGGAGTATATGTTCCTAACACAAGTGCAAAATGAAATAATACAAAGAAAACATCTAACTTGTAAAGGACAAGAGAAAGGAGCAAAATCATCTCTTTTTAACTGACTTGGAGCAGAACAACTGACTTGGAGCAAATTTGTTTGAGTTGAAGAATTGTATTTGACCAGCCAGAAGTTTAAACAAAGTAACCAAGGCAAGATAGAACTGAAATATTTTCCCACTTGAAACTTTTGTTATATGAGTGGATGTGTATATTTAACATTAGTACTCTTTCCCAATTTGAAACAAAACCTCCAAAATTAAGAATCATAGAAAGCATGTAGGCAATCAGAGGAAAAGAATGTAGAATCCCTGGAGAAAATATCCTTTAATAAACTAGCCGAAATTCTTTAATTATTATAAGCTTTTGAGAGAGAGAGAGAGAGAGAGAGAGAGAGAGAGAGAGAGAGAGAGAGAGAGAGAGAGAGAGAGAGAGAGAGAGAGAGAGAGAGAGAGAGAGAGAGAGAGAGAGAAGGAATAAAAATGATCTTTCATGCCACTATCAATACTGGGCACTTAAATGCCCTAGAGTCATAATTAATATTTTTCAGAGCGTCTTCAAAATAATGTACTTGTTAGCTTTGCTATTTCAGTGAAGAATAATTGGTAAACTAAGCCTCAATCTATCAACAAAAGCTATTAAAGACCACAAAGTACTCCAGGTTTGACTGATTAATCATTCCGGGGGGGGGGATATAGCCATTTAGATATAACAGATAAGTATTTGCAAAGTAAATTTTTGTCATATGATATTACTGGCTAAATATTGTAAACAAATGTGAATTAAAACATTAATACTGAAGCCTCAGAAGAGCAAATCTGAGTGAATCAACTTAGCTGTATTTAAGAACATAAGAACATAAGAAGAGCCATGCTGAATCAGGCCAAAGCCCATCGAGTCCAGCATTCTGTGTCACACAGTGGCCCACCAATTGTACATGGGGACCTTGAGCAGAAAGAGAAGGCAACCCCCCCCTTTCCCTTGACCCCCAACAAATGTTACTCAAGGGAATCCTGCCTGCCTCAACCAACATAGAGGCGGCACATGGACATCCGTTTTAATAACCACCGATATACTTGGCATCCATGAATCTATCTAACCTTGCCTTGAAGCTGTCAAGGCTGACAGCTGTCACGACCCCTTCTGGAAGTGAATTCCATAAATCAACGACCCTCTGGGTGAAGAAATATTTCCCTTTATTTGTCCTCACTTTCTTAGCTATGAGCTTTAGGGAGTGCCCCCTTGTCCTGGTATTGTGTGATAGAGAAAAATTTTTTTCTCTATCCACCTTTTCTATCCCATGCATGATTTTATACACTTCGATCAAGTCACCCCTTGAACGTCGTCTTTCAAGGCTGAAAAGACCAAGGCGTTGCAATCTGGTTTCATAAGGGAGGCGCTCCATTTCCTTGATCATTCTTGTTGCCCTTTTTTGCACCTTTTCCAGTTCCATTATATCCTTCTTGAGGTGCGGTGAACAGAACTGTACACAGTACTCCAAGTGTGGTCTCTAAGTGTGCATGGAGGGGTTTTGCTTTTTGTTTTAGCTTATTTGACATGGTATTGATTTTGAAATTGCGTTTGAGACCTATTAATTGAGAAACAAATGAAAACATTTGATTTAATACATTTATAAGTTACAATGGGGTTCCATTTATCTGGCAATACACCAATTCACTAAAATGATTTTGGAATCTTCACCTTTTCATTTTTTTCAAATAGCTGCTCAACAATTAACATAGAAGTGGGAGCAGAAGTAATGCAGCAGTCTTTATTCTAGAGACTTCCAGAATTCCACAACCAGTTTGAGGCTGAGAAACAGTGTCTTAGATCAGAGGTCCCCTGGTTACATCAGGGACTGGTTACATGGAGAGAGGTTTTTCCGCGGACCGGAGGGTTTTTTTTTTTGGTGTGCTGCCTTCATCCCGCGGATGGGGCTTTGCTTGTTTGTGCGGACTGGTTGCTGGCATGCCACGGCCCAGTACCGGTCCACAGACCAGGGGTTGGGGACTCCTGTCTTAGATGATTAAGAATAAGTTGCTCCAGAATTGTTGTCCCTTTCTGGAGACTATGTGTGAGAAGTTCAAAAATTCTTAACATGTTTTTCCAACCCATCCAACTTTCTTCCAATATGAACATCTCAATGGGATTGTGCACTGTTGACCAGACACTTATTTAAGTTATTTAGGTGCTCAGTAGGTGCTCCTTACCCTATCCTCCCCTTATTTAGGTGCTCCTTACCCTATCCTCCCCTTATTTTGAGATATATATATATATATTTGTGAAACATTAGGATTATAAAAAGTCTTAAAAGCAGAGATCTATTATATATTTCCTGCTTTTTAAGATAAACAAATGGAAGCTTCACAGCAAATTGACTTTCTCTGCAACAAAACAACAAGTTTGAGTTGTTGCTTTTCAGTGTTTCACATGTGAAGGAAAAGCAGAGTTTCAGAATTTCTGGAAACAAATTCCTGGAAAATACATTTTTAATTTAAGGAGCTGCTGACAGGTGCTATGTGTGTGCCTATGCAAATTGAAAAAGACTTTTACTTTTCAAAACTAAACTACAGCATAGTAATATTAATTTGCAAATGGCCAGATGAATGCATGTGACATGCATTAAAAAGAGAGAGGAGGGAGGGAGAGAGAGAGAGAGAGGGAGAGGGGAAGCAATTCATTTTTGTTCACTTTTGTGTACCGTGAGTGTTCTGTTTTAGAATCAGAGGCATCGAAGCGAGGCAGGAGTAATAAACACAACTTCTTTATTGAGATCACAAACAGAACAGAACAGCAAACAAAATGGTGTTGGCCCTTTTATACTCCCTTTGCAGGGACAGCATCAGCCTATCAATGCAAGGCTAGTCTCCCACCTTGTACATGCTCACAAGGCTAGAGACAGCCTGTCTGGTCCCAGGCAACCACATGGTCTGCCTGGGCCTTCTGCAGCCTCCTGAGCCTGCTAAGTCATTCAGCAGGCCCAGGACATAACACCCCTCCCCCCTTGGATAAAACAATAAGTGAATACTTACTGTTTTTATAGCAGCATACATATACATGTATTCAATTAAGCATGTTGTTATTTCTAACACAATGATGCCTGCACGCGGGCAGACCCAGTCATGACATTTCTCATATTTACAAGTATACCACATATTGTTTAATACTATCAAACAAAACATCCCAACTCTGAGTGTGCCCTGAGTTCAAGAGAACTATTAAGCCTCCCTTACATACATTCTATTTTTTCACAAGACTATTAGGCCTGTCCTGGAATTGAAAAGAACCTTACATAGTCTTGTAAATGCTTAGGGGGACCATTTGCTCGCTCTGATCTTCTTAGAGCTGTTGTGGGCGCCTGGCCTGAGAACTCGCCTGCCAGGCCTGGCAGACCAGGACATAGATGCCCCCTTGAATCCGGTGACCCTCCATCGTACTGACTGGCCACAGCCTATAACCCCAGACCAGAGTTCCTTGGTGGTGTGGAATTCCCCAAGTCCACAATGAACCCCTCTTGGGAGCACTGTCCTGTGAGCCCAAGACCAGCAGATGGAGAAGCCTGTAGTGCCAGATGACTGGCCAAATCCATAGACCCAGTGCCCGAGTCAGGAGCCGCCTTGTAGGCAGAACCCCCTTCTGGAGCCAGTGTATCCCCACTTTCACGGAGAGACTGTGGTCCACGATCATAATCATGGTCTTCCTCCCCCCCCCCCGAGAGCAGAGCCAGGAGTGGAAGTGTTGCTGGGAAGCCTCCAGCATAGTTGATCGATATGCCGCCTTAACACACGACCATCGTTCAAGGCCACTTCGTATGACAGTGGCCCAGAGACCTTGCATACCACTGCAGTCACCCAGAGATGTCCATAGTTCCTTGCCCAGACCAGATCGCCCACCTGTAGTCTCCTAGGTGCCCACAGCTGTGACACCTGTGAAGCCACCCAGTCTGGGTGCAACCTGTCCAGTTTGGTAATGAGTCTGCGACCCTAGCGGAGTTCAGCTGGGCTCTTCCCAGTGGCAGTACAAGGTGTGGTGCGATGGCAAAGAAGAAAGTCAGCTAACCTGTGATGCCAGTTGCCGTGAGTGATTCTCTTTAAAGTATCTTTGGTAGTACGCACCATACGCTCAGCCTGGCCGTTGGAAGCTGGATGGAATGGCGCAGATGTGGCATGCTGGATCAAGTTGGCTTGAAGAAAAGCCTGAAACTCAGAAGACATGAATTGGGGTCCGTTGTCAGAGACAAGGACATCTGGAAGACCATGTGAGGCAAAGATTCCTCTCAGCACCTGGATGGTCCTAGCAGTAGTAGTGGAGGAGACAGGAACAACCTCTAGCCACTTGGAATGGCTGTCCACGAGGAGAAGGAAGAATTGCCCCTGAAAGGGCCCAGTGTAGTCGATGTGTACCCTCGACCATGAAGTATGTGTCTCCTCCACCTATGTACAGGGGCCTGGGGCATTTCAGACCTTGACTGTTGGCACACTTGGCACCCATGAATCTGGGTCTCGATCTCTTTATCTAGCCCAGATGGCTACACAGAAGTGCCTTCATCTGGATTATTCCCGGATGTCCCTCATGCAGAGAGAGCAAGACTCTAGTCCTCAATGAGGCTGGGATGACTACCTTGCTACCCCATAGGATACACCCCTTGAAAGTGGAAAGCTCATGCTTTCTTTGCCAAAAACTCTGGAATTCTGCACCAGGACACGTGTCAGGCTATCCTGACAACACCCATGTCAACATGTGGGTTAACGTGTGATCAGTGGCTGTTTCTGCAGCCACATCTCTAGTATTGAGGGGAGACTCAGGCAAATTATTTATTATTTATTATTATTTATTCGGATTTGTATGCCGCTCCTCTCCGAAGACTCGGAGCGGCTTACAACATATATATATAAACAATTGAACAAATCCGAACAACATTAAAAATACAAACCCCATACATACTCATCAATCACACCACAATCAACAATCAACAATCATCCCCAGGCCTGCCGGCAGAGGTAGGTTTTTAAATTCTTTCGGAAGGCCAGGAGGGTCGGAGAAACGCAGACTTCAGGAGGTAGTTGGTTCCAGAGGGTGGGCGCCGCAACAGAGAAAGCCCTCCCCCTAGGGCCCGCCAAACGACATTGTTTCGTTGACGGGACCTGGAGGAGGCCGACCCTGTGCGCTCTCACCGGTCGTAGAGAAGTATGTGGCAGAAGGCGGTCCCGTAAGTATCCTGGTCCCAAGCCATGAAGGGCTTTATAGGTAATAACCAACACCTTGAATTGGGCTCGGAGACCAATAGGCAACCAATGCAGCGTGCGGAGAGTTGATGAAATGTGGGCACAACGAATGGAGAGAAATGTACAGAGCAGGAGGAGGATCTGCCTCTACCTGCTGTAGAGGTAATTTGCTGAGGCCATCTGCATGGCCCATTTCTTTATCTGGTTTGTGAAACAGGGTGAAGTCATATGCTGACAGGAAAACTGACCATCTGAGCATTCGTGGAGATATTATGTGAGGGGTTTGTTTGTTGTAAACAAGCCCAGCAGAGGCTTATGGTCTGTGTAGACTGTGAAGTGGTGGCCATATAAGAAATCATGGAATTTCTTTATGCCAGCCACTATTGCCAAGGCTTCTCTGTCAATCTGAGCATAATTACACTCTGCAGATGAGAGAGTCCTGGAATAGTAGGCCACAGGGACCTGTGTCCCATCAGCCTTGAGGTGGCTCAGCACAGCCCCAACCCCATAAAGGGATGCATCACAGGCTATGCATACAGACAATTGCTCATTGAAATGAGCTAACACAGCATTTGAGGCCAGCAAGGCCTTGGCTTCTGAAAAACTCTTTTCAAGGACTTGTGTCCACTGCCAAGGAGCCACTGCGGCCTTGTGAGGTAGAAATGCATGGTAGAAGTTTAACAGTACCAGAAAAGCCTGAAGTTCGCTTTTGGACTTGGGATTTGAGGCCTGCTGAATTGCTTTGAGCTTGGATTCAGCAGGATGGATGCCTTCAGCATCAATACAGAACCCCAGAAATTCAGTGGAGGTAACTCCAATCTTACATATGTCTTGCTTCAGCTTCAGCCCTGCTTGGCAGAAACATAGCAAGACAGCCCTCAACCTTTCAGCTAAGTTCCAAGATGACTCCCCAGCAATGAGGATGTCATCAAAGTAGGGACAGACCCCAGGAATACCATGGAGTGTTCGCTCCATCACACTTTGGAATATTCCAGGGGCCACATTAACCCCAAACTGCAGCCTTTTTACCTTAAAGTCTCCCTGGTGCGTCACAATTGTTTGGGCCTCAGCCATTGTCTCATCAACAGGTAGCTGTTGATAGGCCTGAGCCAAATCAAGCTTTGCAAAGATTTGCCCCCCCTTGAGTGAGGCCAGATTGTGGCTCACCACAGGCACCGGGTAGGCATGCTGCTGCAATGCCTTATTAAGTGTACATTTATAGTTCGCACAAATTCGGACTTCTCCATTGGCCTTCAATGTCGTGACTATAGGGGTTTCCCATGGACTAGAGTCCACAGGTTCTAAGATGCCCTGCTGGAGCAGCCTGTCCAACTCTGCATCTATTTTGTTCTTTAGGGCAAAAGGTACCCTTCGGGTCTTGATCCTTATGGGTGTGATGGCTGGATCTAAATATAAAGCAATGGGAGGCCCCTTATATGAGCCAAGCTCTGAACTGAACACATCAGTAAACTCCTTGCAAACTTCTGCAAGGCCTGGCGTTTGCAGATTGTGAAGTCCAGTCACTTGAATTCCAAGGGACTCGAACCAATTGAGTCCAATAAGACTTGTACGATCACCCCCAACTACCACCACATCTAGCAGCCCTTCAAAACTCCTATGCTGCACCTTGAGTGTGTCCTCCCCCTTCACGTTGAGTCTGGAATTCTGGAAGTCAGTAAGGATTAAATTTGAAGGCCTGAGTTAACTTGTAGGCCACTTCTGCTGCAAATATTTTTAAAAGTGTCTAAGGAAATGATCGATAGAGCGGACCCTGTGTCTAACTCCATTGACAAGGGAACCCCTTGCAACTTCATGTCAACGTGAAGCTTCTTTTTAAGTGGCCTGTGAACCCCGGTTTTGAAAACGGCCCTACAGGATGCGCAGAAGCCCACCCTGTTTTGGCTGGGGACAGAGGCAATTCTTCTTCTGCCCTATTCCGAAGAACTCAGGGCGGCTCACAACATAATAGAAATCACCAATAAAATACATGAATATAAAAACCCCTAAGTTAAAAAAGAAAAAACAATCATTCCACAAACATACACACAAACATACACTGGCTAGGGGCAAGATGTTAGCTGCCCCAAGCCTGCTGGCAAAGGTATGTTTTAAGCAGTTTACGAAAGGCGGAGAGGGTGGGGGCAACATGGATCTCTGGGGGAAGTTGGTTCCAGAGGGCCGGGGCCGCAACAGAGAAGGCTCTTCCCCTAGGCCCCGCCAGGCAACACTGTCTGGCTGACGGGACCTGGAGATGACCGACTCTGTGGGCCCTAACCGGCTGCTGGGATTCATGAGGCAGCAGACCGTCCCGTAAATAACCTGGTCCGATGCCATGTAGGGCTTTATAGGTCATAACCAACACTTTGAATTGGGTTCGGAGACCAATTGGCAGCCAATGCAGCTCGCGGAGTGATGCCGAAATGTGGGTATTTCTGGGCAAGCCCAACACTGCTCGCGCGGCTGCATTCTGCATTACCTGAAGTCTCCGAACATTTTTCAAAGGTAGCCCCATGTAGAGAGCATTGCAGTAGTCAAGCCTCGAGGTGATAAGGGCATGAGTGACTGTGAGAAGAGACTCCCGGTCCAAATAGGGCCGCAACTGGTGCACCAGGTGAACCTGGGCAAATGTCCTCCTCGCCACAGCCGAAAGATGATGTTCCAAATTTAGCTGTGGATCGAGGAGGACGCCCAAGTTGCAGACCTTCTCCGAGGGGGTCAAAAGCTCCCCCCCAGGCTGATGGACGGATAGATTGAATTATCTTTGGGGGGCAAAACCCATAGCCACTCCGTCTTGTAGGGGTTGAATTTGAGCCTGTTGGCACCCATCCAAACCCTAACAGCCTCCAGACATAGGCACATCACTTCTGCTGCTTCACTGAAATGACACGGGGTGGAGATGTAAAGCTGGGTATCATCAGCATACTGATGATATCTCACTCCGTGTTGTCGGATGATCTCACCCAGCGGTTTCATGTAGATATTAAACAGCAGAGGGGAGAGGACCGATCCCTGAGGGACCCCACAAGGGAGGAACCTAGGGGTCGACCTCTGACCCCCCGCCAACACCGACTGCGACCGACCAGTGAGGTAGGAGGTGAATCACTGCAAAACAGTGCCCCCAACCCCCAACCCCTCCAGTCGGGCAATGGAGGCAATGTGGCCTTGCCTTCCACATGCCCGGCAGATAGCAGACCAGAACCAGCAGTCAGAGCGCTTGTGGCGTCCTCCACACCCAAAACACTGAGGGAATGAGGTTGTCTGTTGTTTACCTTCCTGAGGCCTTCTTTCTGCTTGCTGCTGTAGCCTGTCTACCTCCAACTCTGGATCCTCTTCTGGATTCTCCCTAGCAACCTCGTGGTGGATGGTGCTAGGCATTGGGGGGTTCTTGGCAAGCTGCATGGCCTTCACAGCTCCTCCCGCTGCTTCTTCAGCTGCAATCTCTCTCAAAGCATCTTGAAATGAGACATCTTCTTTTGCAAAAAGTTCCTGTTGCAGCTCACAACTTCGTAGGCCGCAAATCAAGCAATCCTGGAGCCTCTCTTCTAGATCCTTAAATGCACACAGCCTAGCTGCTTGTCTTAAGGCAGCAACAAAGTCTGCAGCAGACTCACCAGGCCTCTGATCCCTCTGCTCAAAGGCGTGCCTCCATGCAATTACTGAGAGCTTGGGTTCGAAGTGCTCTCGCAGCATCCTCTTTAAGTCAGCATACACAATTGATTCCAGTGGTGCTGCGGCTACAAGATTCTCTGCAATATCGAAAGTCTCTTGCCCACAGACACACAGCAATGTAGCAGCTTTAAGGCCGTCTTCTTGGATCTTGTTTACTCGAAAGTAATTCTCTACTCGAGTCACGTAGGAGCTCCAGCGCTCAGGGTGAGAAGTATCAAATTCCGATAGGCGGCCTAGCTTTGACATTGTTACAGCCTGGAGCCTCTTCCATGCCTCTCGCTGCAAGGTATGAGAAGGGGTCCCACAAAGCCAAGCTCACCTCCAGCGTTCTTGTACTGTCTGTTCTCTCCGGATGCCGAACTTCCCAACGCTTCAGGCCTCCTCTGGTAAGTCAGCCTAGCTTCTCCTGTTGTTCTTCTTGCAGCCAATCCCACCTTCGTCGCCAATGTTCTGTTTTAGAATCAGAGGCATCAAAGCGAGGCAGGAGTAACAAACACAACTTCTTTATTGAGATCACAAACAGAACAGAACAGCAAACAAAATGGTGCTGGCCCTTTTATACTCCCTTTGCAGGGACAGCATCAGCCTATCAATGCAAGGCTAGTCTCCCACCTTGCACATGCTCACAAGGCTGGAGACAGCCTGTCTGGTCCCAGGTAACCACATGGTCTGCCTGGGCCTTCTGCAGCCTCCTGAGCCTGCTGAGTCATTCAGCAGGCCCAGGATATAACAGTGAGGATAAGGATATTTTTATTTTAAGCCAACAGATATAGAAACTCAGGGAATAAGATATTGTTTGCCCATTTTTAAGCTCTTCTACTAGTTAGCTGGAAAAATAACTCACAGTGTGCCCCACCTGTTTCTCAGTGTTCTCAGAAGAAACACAGATGATTGTTTGAATGCTTCAAACTGGCCTATGAAGGATTAGGACTGGAAACAGGATGAAATAATTGCTATGGTATTTGAATATTTGAATTTCATATTTATGTCAGATTTTCCCAGGTATTGATCAGATTTTTTGCAGTCATTTCATCTCACGACCCAGAAAATCTTCCTCAGCAATTCAGATCTGTGGGTTGCCTTGCAAAACTTGTAGTTTCTGCAAGATTTGGACCTGGGGGTTGAATGGCACTTGGGTGTTTCCTGGGAGATGTTGTTTAATTGGAATGATGTTGTTTCTATTTTGATTGATTGATTTTGATTGCAATGTGCAGATGCCTGACTATGATGCATTGACTACTGCAGGTCGTTTGTTATTTTTATGGAGCTTATCTTGGCTTTATGCCTCTAGCAGATTTATAAATGTATATATTTGTGAGAATATGATCTTGTGTTTCCCTCTAGTCTTTTGTGCTTTACCTCATTCGTCAAAATATTTTACAAACAGCAAGATGAATAGCAGATCTAACCACTTGCTTTATTCTTACACTGTAATAATACAGAGATTGCTTTTATTTCATTTATTTGTATTGTGCCATTATTATTTTTATGAATAATCCAAGGTGCAACACACCTTCCTCCTCCTATTTTCCCCACAACAACCCTGTGAAGTGCATTGGGCTGATTGTTGTGAAGATTCTGATGAAAGACAGGTGAGATCCAAAATGTTTCAGATGATGTTTTATTACTACTGCTAGTTACCACAGACTGAAACATTTTAGATTGTACAACTATAGAGAAAAATGAAGAAATAGGTTTTAGAGGCTATACAATGTACAGTCTCTGAGTCCATCTTGATTCTTTTGGTCTTCAAAAGAATCTGAAGCTAAAACTCTAATTTTCTTGTGGAATAATTTTCCAAATCTAGTCTATAATTAGGGTCACTCTTCCTATTATGTGTGAGGGCTTTTTACCAGCTTTGTTTTCACAAGTGTTTTTGCTCCTTGGAGTCTCATCTGAAAGAGTGCTGTCAGCTTGTTGTCTATATCTCCATTGTAAATTGTTTGTGTATGATAGCAAAGATCAGGAGTCTGGTAGCACCTTTTCTGACCAACAGATTATATTAAAAGATGGAAGTTTTACTACCTATATTATACTTTAGATGTTGAAATTACGAAAAATTGCTTTATCAAGCCTTGCTCCAGTTCCCAGTATCCCAAAAATATCTTTCTCCAAGAAGATTATAGGTCCATAACATGTTCTATGAAATACAGATGGTCTTCAACTTACCACCACAATTGAGTCCAAAATTTCTGTTGCTAAGCCAAATATTTGTTAAGTGAATTTTGCCCCATTCTATGACCTTTCTTGCCACAGTTGTTAAGTGAATCACTGCAGTTATTAAGTTAGTAACACAGTTGTTAAATGAATCTGGCTTTCCCATTGACTTTGTTTTTCAGGTCACAAAAGGTAATCACATGACCCTGGGACACTGCAACGGTCATAAATATGAGTCAGTTGCCAAGCATATGAATTTTGATCATGTAACCACAGGGATGCTGCACCAGTTGTAAATGTGAAAAAGGGACATTAGTCACTTTTCTCAGTGCTGTTGTAACTTCGATGATCACTAAATGAACTGTTATAAGTTGAGGACTACCTGTATGGAGAAGGGGTGAGTGGAATGTAGTCTGGATTCCCAGGAGGGAGAGGCTGCATTCCAGAGGACCGAGAGCCAGCAAAGTTTAAGTAGTTGGGCTGGGATAGAGTTAACACGGCTGCTGCCTAGCAATTCTTAGAATATAGATTTAATGATGGAAATAGTTGGAAGTACTGGGAATAGAAATGGCAAGATTTCTATCTGTAGATGAGGAACATTAGCGTAAACTGCTCAGAAGTAATTCTTTCTTGGTTGGAAAGGAATGTTGGAAAGACTAGAATTAGGATTGTTCCAATAGAGGGATGTTGAAAAGACTAAAATTTTGTCCTTGGTCTTTCAAGATCAAAATGCTTTAGAACAGGGGTCCTCAACCTTGGTAATTAAATTGCCAAGGTTGAGGACCCCTGCTTTAGAATTTTTGATGGATGACCTAAGAACTGATGGATGACCTAAGAACTAGGGAAGGACAAAGGACAAAGGAACTTGAAATCAATGTTTCTCAACCTCAGCAACTGTAAAATGTGTGGACCTAAACTCCCAGAATTGCCAACAGCATGCTGGGAGCTGGGAATTCTGGGAGTTGAAGTGCATAAAACAAAGTTTTTGAGGTTGAGAAATACTGCTTAAATCACAGCAGATCCAGAATCACCTGCTAATTAAAGATTCTACTTATTTGCATCCACGAGACCTAGATCAAGCCAAATATATCTAGAAAACTGTTTTAGATTTCTGTGATAAATTATCCACAATTTAAAAAGTGGAGGTTCTGTAAAAATGTCCAAGATAATGAGAGAACCTATATGTCAATGAAAAGCAGAAGAAAACTTATTATTTGCTCTGTACCTAAACTGTCTACTTCAAAATCATTGTGTACTGGAAAGGAGAGGTAGGCAGAACTTTGTTTAAAACTAATCAACTACAACACTTTAATTTATGTAACTCTGAGAAAGAAAGAATTACGGAACATTTGGCTTGTAAAATCCAACACAAAAACAAGTGGTGCCTTCATTGCAACAGTTTAAGGTTATTTGCAAATTAATTGTCTAAGAGAAAAAAGAAATAAAAGCAAACTGGCCCAGTTAAATGCATGAGTATGAAGTGTTGTAGCAAGGGAAAGGAAGACGGTGAATAATTTGCTAAATTAAATCAGAAAGAACTCCCCAGATTGTACTTTTGCCATTGTAAGATGGGATATGTATTAATTCTGATGCCACAAATAAACTTTACAAACAACCTCATTAAAGAGAATGAGAGATTTGTTGGTCTCATATCAGCCCTTTTTAAAAAACAAATGGACAAAAGTTCCTTTCAGTTTAATCAGGCTCAGCAAAATTTCATTGGGTTCCAAGTAAAGGAAAGGAGAACAGTTTAAAAATTCAAGATGCACAGTATGTCCCACATAAAGAATCCAGTCTGTTCTTAATAAAATTCATGACACAGAAGTAATGTGAACTAAAACTTAGGACAACCATTGCATAGAGCAGGGTTTCTCAACCTTAGCAACTTTAAGATGTGTGGACTTCAAGTCCCAGAATTCCCCAATCAACTCTCACTCTTCCCATTTGTTTCCTCCCAACTCTGAATTCCAAAGAGGAATGCCAACTCCTGAAGTCTCAGAAATTCTGGAGATTCCAATTACAGTGTTTAATCTTGACGTGTTTCTAATATTATTTCACTTTATTTCAATAGCCTGAAATTCACAACATTCAAAATATTTAGATAGCACAACAGTGGTTCATCTTGTTATTCTATAGTATATAGTCATAGCAGATTTGACAAAACTGTGATTCAACTCTCTGAATTTATAATTAGAATTGTAGCTGTGATTTCTTTAACCATAACTGTAGGCCATACCTTTAAGTGCCTTTTTCGATTGTTAAATTGTTTAAGTTGCCATGGATGACTTATGGTAGATTGGCAGCTAAGAATCTAGTTAGTTCTTCATTAATCAGCTTAACCTTCTTTCCTCAGATATGTGTAATAACCCCAAAATCAGGGATATATTTACCTTATTTTCTTATAATTTTAAAATCTCTTTACTTACTTAGGATTCTTTTTCCCCTTCATAAAACTGTTCTAAACAGCGTGTTTCAGAACATAGATCTTAATACTGACATTTGTTATTTTAACACACCACATTAAAATATATTAGGCTAGTCAGTTTATTGATTTGTGGGTTCACTGTCCATTCTAAATTGAGAAAGAATTCAGTTACTACATTTTTCATGTTGAAAATGATTATTATGGTTCTTGAAAGAAAAATAAGTGGGAACATCATCACTGCAATTTTAGGTTTCTGAACTATATTATAATAATCACATTCTGCAATCATTGTTCCTAAAGCTTGCAAGCTTCTATCAAGAGCTTTTTTTGATTAACATAATTGTCAATAACATGAAATTGTAATGGTAAATACAGCAAGTCACAAAAGGAAAGCCAGAAAATGTTATAAGATAATTTAAACTGCATGTTTTTATTAAGATATGTATGAGAGAGCTAGTTTGGTCTAGTGCTTAAAGCCCTAGGCTAGAAGCCAGGAGACTACAAGTTCTAGTCTGCCTTAGGCAAGAAAGCCAGCTGGTTAACTTTGAGCCCAATCTGCATCATAAGGTTGTTGTGGGAAAAATAGGAGAAAGGAGGAAGTTTGCTGCCGTGAGTTATTTATAAAAGTAACAAAGGAGGGATAAATTAAATAAATAAATAAAAATTCTATCTGCTGCAAGTTAAAAAAGAAAAGGAAAAAAAATACACAAAATTATTTCAAGGATTCTATGTTTTCCATGCAAAAAAATTACAAACTAACTAGAAATATTTCACCATATATTATTAGTAAACAGAATTATATTTCACCTTATGGAGATCCATTTTTGATAGAAAACAGAATGAAATTTATCAATTAAGTAGATGAAAAAGGAAAATAATTGATTATAATCAAGTTTCTTTATAACAAATTTCCTTTTTGATCAGTTTTGAACAACCAGAACAGTGAATGTGAGTTCCTGAATGTGAAGAGATTTTTTTTAAAAAAAAGAATTTATACATTTCAAGTTAATCTACTTTCCCAGTGATACCGAAAAAGCCTCTCCGTATCAATATTTCCTTCAATCTCAATATTTCACACTCTTCCATGGATATTAAAGGGAGAACCATACAATACCCATCAAAATGTCATTGGATGTATTGTGAACTATAACTGGGTATGGGCTAGAAGGGGCATTGTCTTACCTGAACGCCTTTTCTCAGCATGATGATGTAGAATCCACCAGTGGGTAATCTCAGCCTTCCTGCTCAGTTGAGACTAAGTTAGAAATCTGCCACGCCTCCTTCTGGGTGGTCCTTGCCCAGTTTTTGACCAAGGCGAAGCAAAACATGATGAAGTCCGACACGTTGGCTCCTCCTACTCTGACACAGGCCCAGACGGCCTTTAAGGGTGGGTGTGGATTCTATATCATGCTGAGAAAAGGCGTTCAGGTAAGACAATGTCCCTTCTCCAGCATGATGAGTGTAGAATCCACCGATGGGACATACCAAAGCCGCTCATGTCCCTAAGGGGGGGAACTAGTCTGGGCTTGTGTCCCACCAGAAGGAACTATTGTTGCAACACCCTCCGACCAAATGAAGCATCCGCAGAGGCAAATTTATCTAGCTTGTAATGCCTAATGAATGAAGGAGAGGACCAAGTTGCTGCCCTGCAGATTTCTTCAATGGATGCCTGGGTAGCCCAGGCCGCTGACATGGCCGCACTGTGAGTGGAGTGGGCCGTAATGTGTTTGGGGACCATTAGGCACTGAGAAAGATAGGCATGGGCAATGCACACCCTAATCCATCTTCCAATGGTCGAAGAGGAAATTTTCTGGCCCATGGAAGAGGGCTGGAAAGACACAAATAGGGCCTCCGACTTCCGAAAGGCAGAGGTTTGTTTTATATAGTAACGCAGGGCCTTGCGCACGTCTAGTGAATGCCACTGTCTCTCCAGCCTATGCGCTGGATTGGGGCAAAAGTCCTATGGAACCAGGTATTAACCTTCAGAATGAATGCCGGGTCCAACCGAAGGACCACTCTATCTTCATAAAATGTACACAGGTCACTCCTGACCGAAAGGGCAGCCAGCTCCAAAATACGTCTGGCTGATATGATTGCGATCAGAAATGCGACCTTTAGAGAAAGAAATCTTAATGAAGAAGACCTGATGGGTTCAAATGGAGACAAAATTAATGCTCATAGAACCCGTGGTAGGTCCCAAGAGGGGTAGTGGTGAACCGCCGGTGGCCTGGCATTGGTCACCCCCTTGAGAAAAGCACTTACTGCTGGGTGTTGTGTCAATGGAGTTATGTTGTCACAGGACAGGACTGTGGATAGAGCCACTACCTGCCTCCAAATGGTGTTGGATGATAGCCCCTTGTCTATACCCTCTAAGAGATAGTCTAGGACATTTGGAATGGTGACAGACAGAGGTTGGAGTTGGTGCTTAGTGCACCACAGGCAAAAGTTCCTCCATGTGGCATCATATATTCTATTGGTCGAGGGATGCCTGGAAGCTTGGATCATCGAGATCACCCTGGACAAATAGGATTGTCTAGGTAAATTTCTCCGCCCAAGTGCCAGGCGGCCAATTGGAGCCACTGGGGATCCGGATGTTGAAGAGCCCCCTGGCTGAGGGAGATACGGTGTGGAGGTATCCTCCATGGTGGAGAGATTGAAAGTTCCACCAGGTTGGCAAACCACGGCCGCCGCGGCCAGTGTGGAGCAACCAAGATGACCTCTGCTTGCTCTAGGAGCAACTTGCGGATGGCTGCTGGTATTAATGGGAGTGGGGGAAATGCGTATAGCAACCCCCTGGGCCACTCGCTGTGGAGGGTGTCCGTTCCTTCAGCCTGTGGGGACGGGTACCTGGTAAAGTACCTCGGCAGGTGTGAGTTGTTCGGAGATGTAAAGAGGTCTAACTGAGGCTGGCCGAATCTTCCCGTTATCTCCCTGAACAAAAGTGGGTCTAGTCTCCACTCTGAGTGGTCCACTGTGGACCTGCTCAGGGAGTCCGCCTGGTGGTTTTCCTCCCCTGATATGTGCTCTGCTTTGATGGATCTTAGGTTGGCCTCTGCCCAAGAGGCCAGGCTGTGTGCTTTGAGCATCAGGGACTTGGATCGGGTCCCTCCCTGCCTGTTGATGTGTGCCTTTGGTGCCACATTGTCTGTCAGTGGAAAGGACCGAGCGTTCCAGGGCCAATCCCAGGACTACCCGACCCAAAAGGGCTGCCTCCAATCCCAGGAGTAGCTAGAATGAAAGGGATGCCTGCAGACCTCCTGTTGAGGTTTCTTGTCTGTCCTCTTAGAGGGATGTGCAATCACTTTGCACTTGTCTTTTCCCTCTATGAGGTACGATTCAAGGACTGGATCAAAAAGGTGCATGCCGCTATAAGGGGCAGTGGACAGGCGCCATTTAGACTTAAGGTCGGCTCACCATTTTTTTAGCCAAAGTAGTCTATGGGATGAGACCGTGGCTGTGATACACTTTGCAGAGTACCTGGCAGAGTGGAGTGATGCGTCCACCACATACTGTGACGCCGCAAGCATCTTCCCCAATATTTGGTGTGGTCACACCTGATCAGGATGAATGAGTTCTTGGAGCTCATGTAACCACATGATGGATGACCAGGTGAAGAATGACACCTCTGCCAGGTCTCCTGGAATGGTGGAGGTAGAAAACAAGGAAGTTAGAGGAGTGTCTACAAGCGGTACTTCCTGGAGAGAAGAGAAGGATGAAGAAACATTGTAAAGTTTTTTCTCGGTCACTCTGGGAGATGGTAGAGTGCCTAGTGCAGACCACAGCTTCTCCACCATGGTGCGGAAGAAAGACGGGCATGGGATTTGCTTTTCCTCAACCACCGGCTCTGAGAAAAGAGGGTTGGAGTCCTGGGTGGTGCTGGTCGATGTCTTAGCATCCTGTTCAGGAGTAAGATCGGCTGTAGTACAAGCCTTGAGAAGCAGTGATCTAAATAGGGAGGGGTCAAAGAGCCCTGATGCTGGGGATGTATCCAGCACGGCCTCCTCATCTTCTGACATAAGTAAGTCCGAAGTCTCAAGGATCTGGGATCCCTCCTCTCCTAGCTGGGAGGATGTATCTGAGACGTCCAAGCCAGGTAACTGGGTAAGGTCTGCTTGGGGAATGGGTGGTGGGGGGAGGGAGTCTCTGTAAGACTTATTGACCCATGGAGGAGGCCATAAATTGCACAAAGTCCTGGTTCATAAAGGCCTGAAATTGTTCTGGCCACGTGCCCTGTTGGCCTGAGTGGTGAGTGACAGCTGCCGTAAGGGTATATGTGGCTTCTGGAGGTTGTGGTATTGCGGGAGGTAAATTCCCTCAGGTATCGGGGAGAGGGGAACCTACCTGTCCAGTTTCCCCCTGAGGAGACCACGCCCTAGTGGCATCCTGTGGAGGTGCTAATTGAGGCTCAAATGGTGAGCGGTCTAGTGGAAGTGGGGAAACCACATCTGTTTCACTGGAAGCGAGCCTTTGGATTCTGGAGAACTCCCTCTCCAGCGTCTGATGTCTCCTCGAGGCCTCCCTCTCAGCTGACTTGGAGGGCTTCTTCGTGGACGAGGCCTTTGCCTTGAATTTTTTCGTTCTCCCCACTTCCAATTCAGATGATCTGCACTTTTGTCCTTTGGGGGGAACAGAAGAGCCCTGCGATGGCTGAGAGGCTGAACTGTCTGCCATTGCAACCTGGATATTCCGGAAAGGAGATATCCAGAGGGGGGGGATGAAGTACGCAGATCAAGTTGTCAGAGAGGTAAAACCTCACGTTATGAACAACAGCGATGGCAGACAGCCAGACAATTATCTAAAATTGTCTGTTAGGCCCTGCGGCACAGCGCCACACCGGCTAAGTGGGACAGGTGGGTTATGACCAAAAATTCCCCCTCTTAAATATGGCTGTCAGTGATAATAAAATTAATAGTACTGACAATAAAATAATGATAATAATATGTATTAATGAAAGGGAAGTCGGGGACTTGCAGGCCTCTAAATTTGTGTCTGAGGGCATTTGTCGCCTTGTCCAGAGACCCAAGGCCTATCTGTTAACCTAGGAGCCGAGGCTGTGAGGGCCTCAAATGGCAATGGTCTCACTGATTCTGAGTCTGAGGTAGGCTCTTATCAAAGCAACATCAGGTAGCTGGATACTTAGGATATGCCCCCCGATCCGTGCCTGTTACGGCAGGAGAAGTTGGAAAGCCAAGACAGGCAACAGTGAGGAGGCTTTCAAAATGGCGGCTGCACCTTGTGATCATTCCAAAATGGCATTCACGCCAAAAATTAATGGCCGTTAGTAGACGTTAGGGTCTTCCCAGCCCTCAGGAACCCCCAGGGAGTTAAACCAGCAGTTTGGGGCTTCTCCCGTCGCCCCGAGGTGAAAGGAATTGCACTTGCGGTTCATCTGAAGGAGCTGTGCAGCCTCTGCTGTGATCCGGATCGCCGGGAACGTGTGGGGAACCTCCGCATGAGGGAAACATGCTGACAGCCTCTCAGGGAGTCCCCGGGGAATCGCCCAGTAAGGCTAACTCCCAGCCGGCAAATCAGCTGTGAAGCGCAGTAGCGATGCGGTGGGTCCGACAGCTGTCAAAGAGCTATGGACGGAGTCTGTGAGGCTCATTAGAGCTGAGGCTGCAGTCAGCTGCAAGCTGTCTCCTCAATTGGATCTAAGCCCCCAATTTGAATAACTTTGGAATTTTCATATTAAGTAGCCCAATTAACATTCAAATTTATAAATTAAGCAAGAACTAACTGATTAACCTAATCTAATCAGAGGAGCCAAATAATTTGCGTCCTGCTGAGCTAAGACTAAGTCAAAAACTGGGCAAGGACCACCCAGAAGGAGGTTTGGCAGATTTCTGACTTAGTCTCAACTGAGCAGGAAGGTTGAGATTACCCACCGGTGGATTCTACACTCATCATGCTGGAGAAAGTGTTCACTCTTTCATTAAATGTGACTCCTGGGCATATTCATAGTATAAAATAAATAATTCTGCTGGCAAATGCGGAAGAGATGTTTATTTTCCTCCTTCTTAAACTCAACCGTGCTGCAGTGAGAGTCAACGCACTTAAATAATGCTTTAATGCAGCTGACCTTATGGGATACTGGATGATTACTCCTGTAGTGGAGGATTCTATCTGTTTGAGTGGGCTTACGGTATACTTGTGTGTGTAACGACCCATCCGGCTGGCGGTGGATCAACACATCCAAGAAGGCTAAAGAGCCTAGTTTCTCTTCCTCCACTGTGAATCTTATATCAGGATAAGTTGAGTACAGTATTCCCATAAAGGTGGTATCATCTCTTTTGATACTTTACGTGAGTCAAGTCACAATAGTCCCACAGATAGATTGGTATGTAACCTTTCCTCGAAAGTATTAACCCACCCACAACTCACCCTGCTGCAGCGAGATACAGGTTATAACCTTATGGATGCACATGCCTTAGACTTTATAGCGGCATTAGAACCTGCTATGTATTGCATGGGGACGGATGAGGACATTAAGAGCTCTATAAGACAGCAAGTCACCGGGTTACTCATGAGCCATAGACATTACCATACATTATCCAGGGAGGAGACGGAGGCCCTAGGACAGCTCAAAAGAGATGATACCATCATTATATTCCCCGCAGATAAAGGGAGGGTGACTGTTGTCATGGATAAGAGGCTTTAAACAACAAAAGTGCTATAGCTTCTTAATAATAGAACAGCGTATAGAATAATTGGGAAAGATCCCTCAGTGACACTCAGGAATAAAATCAACAAACTGCTGGATAGTTTTAAACACAGCAGAAGGATGAGTGATGACACCCTGAAGAAAGTGCGCCCGTGTGACACAGCACTTGCTAGGTTCTATGGGCTGCCAAAAATCCACAAGGAGGGCATTCCTCTTTGCCCCATCGTTTCATTCAGAGGTACACCTACCTCGGGGTTAGCAAAGTGGCTTAGTAGCTGTATATGCCACCTTATTGATGATAGTCTCACTACAGTCAAGTCTGCAGAGGAGTTCCTGAGTAGGATTAAGACCCTCAGGGTGGAGGATGATGAGATGATGGTATCATTTGATGTTACCTCACTTTTCACCTCCATCCCCCAGGACTTAGCCATCTCTGACCTGAGAGACCAGTTAACTAACAATAAGGGGGGTCACCACCAGGACTCCCTGCAGACGGAAGACCTTATGAGACTCGTGGAAGTATGCCTAACGACCTATTTCACCTTTCAGGGTACCATATTCGAACAGGTCAAAGGGACACCCATGAGCTCCCCCATCTCCAGCATCATAGCAGAGGCAGTGCTCCAACAATTAGAGCATAAGGCGATGACCTTATACCAGCCCAAGTTTTTGGCTCGGTACGTGGATGACACGTTTGCTGTTGTTAAAAGACAACATGTAGCCACCTTTATGGGAATACTGAACTCAATTTACCCTGATATAAGATTCACAGTGGAGGAAGAGAAACAAGGCTCTTTAGCCTTCTTGGATGTGTTGATCCACTGCCAGCCGGATGGGTCATTACACACACAAGTATACCGTAAGCCCACTCACACGGATAGAATCCTCCACTACAGGAGTAATCATCCAGTATCCCATAAGGTCAGCTGCATTAAAGCATTATTTAAGTGCGTTGACTCCCACTGCAGCACGGTTGAGTTTAAGAAGGAGGAAAAGAAACATCTCTTCTGCATTTGCCAGCAGAATGGGTATCCATCAAAGTTTATAAAATGATATGGCATAACACCTAGACACCGAGGCAATCAGCAGAGAGATGAGCCACTACAGCAAAAGACACACATCTCACTACCTTATATCAACAATGTCTCAGAAGCGACAGCCAGATTGTTGGCCCCCCATAATATAGAGGTGGCTCACAAACCAAATCAAACGCTACACTCTAAAGTCATGCGCCCTAAGGACCCACTTTCCGTCATGGAAAAATCGGCGGTAGTTTACAAAATTGACTGTAAGAACTGTCAAAGCAACTATGTGGGTGAAACAGCTAAACGGCTAAAAACTCATTTACACGAGCACAAGTTGGACATAAAAAGGGGTGAACAACATTCCCAAGTATGGACGCATATGGCACAGCACGGCCATTGTTTTGACTTTGACAATACATGGGTTGTATCTAGTGATGCCACAAAAGGGGGCCAGCTATTAAAAGAAGCCTGGTTCTCAGACAAAAACTCCATTAACCGCCATATAGATCTCTGCCCAACACAACAGGCACTGAGGAAATGGAGTGCGAATCAACACCCCACTCGCCATAAACAACTCGTCTGATGTTTGCAAAACCGAGGAGGTACTATGACATCTAATTCCCGATATGAATGGGTATATGAGACTTCAACCAATCCTCAATGGCCCACAGGTACCTCTCTTGCACCTTACCAATGTCAGATCCATTCTGATGAACAGCTGAGGAGCCTGTCGGTGCCTGACACAGATAGATGTCTATCGGGAGCTGAGTACTCTTCGGAAAATGAAAGGGAGCAAGCCCACTGCGTGGATGGTCTATGCATCTCCCAGAAGCATTCCAATGGACCCCCACCCTCCAGGTGGAGGAGGAGCGATGGTTGTGTCAGTAGGGAATCCGGGAGACTCAGCGGTAAAGTTTTAGAGCCTAACATCGTTCGTGACAATGAAGGGGGACGATTGATACAGGAAAGAAGGAGGTGTGGAATGATGACTCGCTTGTGCCAGACATGCGAGGAATTACGGACAGGGGATGCCCACACCCACAACTGAAATCTTCTCCGGCGAAATGTAGGTGACCTACTTTGAATAAGAATGACGACTGCTGGCAACAGATAGAACAACCGGAGATATCTAATATAGAGAACACCAAGATAGGGGGTGAGGGCACAAATGCTAGATTGCACGATACTCGGATAGATATTACCCATATGGGAAAGGGAAAGAGGAGGGTGAATACAGAGCAGAGAGAGACCATCAACCCACAACTGAAGGGGGTGGGAGGAATTACCTGGACCCCCAATGGGACATATGATAGTACAAAGGAAAAACCAAATACCCCCCAAGACCCGCAATAGAGGTAAAGGTGACACGAGAGTAAACATCATTGGAGGGAAGGAGATGCAAAGATCTTTACAAAGTTAGGAACTAACGTTGGAAGAATAGGTGAGAAGGTTCGAGGGAATGACAGAGGAGAGATCAATGCAGACGTCAAAGAAACATCCAGAATGCAAATTAACCGGCTAGGACCAGTGATGTGGTCTAGGAGCCGAGTGCAGGCATTGGCTAACCCTATTTAAGGTATCCTTGTCAACTGGCATTTAACCCTGATGATGTTGGAAGTTCCCAACGAAAGCTCGGTTTTATTAAAGCATTTTCCTTTTTGGAATCTAAAATTCTGCCAGTAAGGAGAATTACTTTTACTTGTATAAAAAAAAATCAAATATCTCTTGCTACCATTTATGTCACTATAAAATCAACATTGAAGCATGGAGTGCCTATGCACAATTAGAGTGGACATTAGCCCTGAAGTGCTATACACACAATTGACACACAAACACCTGAATATCCCATTTCAAGACAGGACTTTTAAATCCATCAATTGATGACCAGGTAAAACTCTGGGAAATATAGCTATCAATCTGAACAAAAGGAAGTAATCTAAGGAAGCAAAATTTCTTATGAATACAGATTGGCTAGTCAGGTAGTTGCTCCTTACCTAGTATCAGAGAACCACTGATTTAGAAAGGCTATGACATTCGCTCCTCACACTAAATACATCTTGGACCTAGAGGATATGTTTATGCCTGGTAGAGTAATCCAGTAAGCTAATACACACACACACACACACACACACACACACACACATTCGAATTTCTTTTTTGTTGAGAAAGATTTAAAAAGTTAAATGGCAGACTAGGATGGCCATTTCAAGCTCATTTTGCTCTCATCAGCTAGCCATACCCTTTATGGGATTCAAGCCTGGGCAGTCTGCATGCTAGGCAGATGTATTAACCTCCAGGCCACCAGCTCTCCTCCCCTCTTTTGTCAGCTGAGCCAAGGGAATATATAGAAAGTTACTGATTATAACAGTAGAACTGCAGTATAGCAGTCAAAATACTAAGGTGTATCAAGAAAAAAAACAGTCTGAGCAGAAAGGGAAAAAAAGCCAACTTCATAGCTTTCACTGGTCCACTGCCAGCGTCATCAGAGTAAGCGTTTGGGGTGGGGAGTTTGCTTATAAACCCAGTTGACTCTGTACTCTACCCATTGATCATGTGATGGGACCGCCTATTCTAACTGACCATAATTGCTCTAATTTTCTCGCCTCTCCTCGTCTGCCGTCCTGTCGCTCTCCATTACGCGATCAATAGGTAGAGTACGGAGTCAACTGGGTTTATAAGCAAACTCCCCACCCCAAATGCTTACTCTGATGATGCTGGCAGCGGACCAGCGAAAGCTAAGACAGTCGATTTTTAGGTGTTGCTTTTATTGTTTTAACAATAAACAGCAGTTTCAAAGTTCATCCCAGAGTTCGAGGATTTTATACCATTACACACACACACACACACACACACACACAAACACACATCTTCTGATATGCTGATTCAAGAATGGATACTGCTATCTATTGTTAGTTATTAAGAAAGCAGTGCAATCTCTGCATAGAAAGGTTCTAGGAAGAGATTCTTCTATGTCAAATTCTTTCTGCCACATTTCATAGAAGTTAGGCAACGAAAACAACATGTATTGTTTCATGCTGTGTGGTCTTGAAGAAGCTGACTACCATTTTGAAATCATTATTCTTTAGCAATAGGAGTATTCCAAATAACAGTTAGGTGATGAGAAGGTGGGGGGATATGTTTCTAAAGGTTATTGCTTCCTTTGGAAAAAATTCAATCCAAGTTTTTGAGAACAATTTTTTCAAGCAGCTCATTGCATTTTGAACATGGTCTTTTGCTATGAAGCTGGCCTACATAAAATCAAAACTTCTGTCCAGATTTTAATTTTTTTTTCTATTTCTTCTTTTTCCAGACAGCTTGATCCCTTTAATTATGATCAACAGCTTTCAGTCTTTTGGGTGCCAGGCAGTACATGCTAAATGTAACTTTATGGCTTGATGGGCTATGGATGTGCACTAGATCCTCTCAGAAAGCAGCCCATTGACTTAAGAGCCGCAAACAGGTTTTTCTGTTCTACTCAGAAACATCTTCTTGAACCCTTCTGCACATCTTCTCCAACCACCCAAAATTCAGGTCTTTATCTTGAGTCAGATTCAATGTCTTTCCAACAGCTTTTGCTGAAAGGAGATACTAAATATCCCCCTTTGAACAGAGACTATGTCTATGCAGTGGAGGGAAACATTCAAATGTTGGAATTATTCTGTATTCCGCCCACCCTCCATCCCCACCACACAGGAATTATTATTTCTCTTTTTTTACTAAATGTCTTGGTCATTCTTACTTGTTTAATCTTGTTATCATGGGAACAATCTGATTTTATTTCCTTGACCATAGATAAGTAGTTTGTATATTTTGAACAGTATGCCATACTATTTCTGCTAACCTTTTTAGATATTTTATAACAATTATATTTGCTAGTAATTATTCAGATTTAAATCCCATTGTACAGAAAATCGATGCCTCCTGATGAGGTTCACCAAATACCAGCATAGGGAATCTTAATTTACACTTCTGTCAACAGTGGCAATAATAATATTAAAACAAAGAAACAGATGATAACAGATTATCCCTATTACATTCCAGATAAAGGCTATGGACATGCACTGTAAAGCAGGAGTCCCCAGAACTGGGCCATGCAAGCAGCAGGCATGTGCTTTCGAGCAGCTCAATTGATGCCAGTGGCAGGCACTCGCGCGCACGTGTGAAGTTCCACTTGTGTGAGTTGTGGACATGTCTGCCACTGGCACAAATTGAGCTTCATGCATGCACACAAGTGCCTTCTTCTCATGCAAACGCTCTCCCCTGCCTCGCTGGTCTGCAAAACCAGAAAGGTTGGGGACCACTGCTGTAAAGAGCTGATATGCTCTTTATTGGCTTTGTAATAACTCTTTGACCATTGGAGATTTAGAATGTTCTCACAGAGTAATTTGCCAAGCAAACATAAATTGAGATCCTCTTAGGATATGGAAAAGAAACTTGCAATGTATTTGTTATGCTTGTTCCAATAATTTCTTTTTTTCATGGGACTTTATATAAAAATGTTTAGTAACAAGGGGAAAAAAAAAGCTAACACTTACCATCATCATTCTGGGCCAAGCAATCTATGAAGGCAACTGAAACTGCAATGCTTATTGCTAACCATTTTGAAAAGCCAGGCTGCTGTAGCATTTTATGTCACGCTTCAATCAAGAGAAAGCTAGAAAAAGAGAGGATTTATCATCAATATATTATTATTATTATTATTATTATTATTATTATTATTATTATTATTATTAAAACTGCGCATAAATTAACATCCAGGAAATGATTCCAAAATGATCTGTTTTTACAGTTTGAAAACCAAGGTTATGAAAAAAAGAGCATTTTTTTAAAAAAAAGCTGAGTCCATTAACATAGCCTTAAATTATCCTTGTTCTGAAATGACACAGGTTAAAGCTCTGCCATGGAAAAATCCCCAATTATCCGAGTTTTTAGGAAAGATATTTCCTTCATTTGTAACTTGCCCCTCCATCCTTTGTAATGCTTTTAACAGCTGAAACCATCCAGTTGTTTTTTTTAGTGTGTCTACTTATGGAAGAAATGACTGTGGTTTGCACTTGGCCTCTCATTGTCCATTAAAGGATACAATCACAATGCCAGCTTTTACCATTAGCCGTCACCACATTGTTTGAAAGGGTTTCCATTTGCATTCCTAAAATGATTCAGGAGGGCACTGATTTGGCCACTGTATTTTCAGATATATCAATAGCATTGTGAAAATTAGACTTGTGAATATTATTGAGCTAATGCATATGAAATATTTTGACTGCTGAATATATCTAATACATTTGTCCCTCTCAAGCAGATTGTTATGACAAGCTGCATTTGGATATACAGGTAGTTCTTGATTTAGTGACCGTTCAAAGTTACATCACTGAAAAAATGACATGACCAGTGGTGGAATTCAAATACCTAAACAACTGTTCTCTTATTCGATGCAGGCAGGGGCTTCTGAGGCCTAGAATGGGCTTCTGGAAGTGGAATCCATGCACTTCCGATGGGCCGTTTCAGGCCTGGAGGCCTCCTCCAGAACTCCGAGGCCTAGACTGGACTTCTGGAAGCCAGCTGGTTCTCCAAATACAGCAAAATTTAGCTACCGGTTCTGCCGAATCCTGGCTGAATCCCACCACTGCTTATGACCATTTTTCACACTTACAGCCATTAGAGCAGCCCCATGGCCATGTGATCAAAATTCGGATGTTTGGCAATTGGTTCATATTTAGGACAGTTACCATGTCCTGTGGTCATGTGATCCCCTTTTGCAAGCTTCTCACAAGCAAAAACAATGGGAAATCCAGATTCACTTAACTATTGTGTTACTAATCTAACAAGTGCAGTGATTCACTTAACAACTGTTGCAAGAAAGGTCATAAAATGGGGCAAAACTCACTTAACAGATGCCTCACTTAGCAACAGAAATTTTGGGCTCAGTTGTATGTTGAGGACTACCTATAATTTAAAACCCTGGACATAGTACCTAAAAATTGTGAAATATAAGTAAAATTTTGATAATTACAATGTTATAATGTTACAATGTTCCCACCTCCGTTATAACAGCATTGCCCAATCTTAAAACCATAGTCACTTGAATAATACTTACCTAAGTCCTCCTGAAAATTAGCAATCATAATTAAATGACAAGTTATACTGACAAGTCCCCATTGTGTAAAAATAAAACTGAATAAAGCCTAAAATTAAACATCCCCAAATAAAGCAACAGAAACAAGAAAACTAAACAATAAAGGGAAGGAATAAAGGGTTATATTACAATAATCTCAGTGTTTGCAACCTTTTCTATACCCCACACCCTAGAATGCTTTTGATATATTCTCGCACTCCTTACAAAAGTTGAAAATAACAGCAACGAACTAAACATATACACTATAATTTTGAAAACCCAAGTTTTTGCACCCCTTGGAATATTGTCCCACACCCCCAGGGGGTGCAAGAACCCCCAGTTGGGAACCCCTGCTTTATAGCAATACAGTAAAACACTAGAACAGTGGTTCTCAACCTTTTTCAGGTTGAGACCCCACTTGCGCCGCCCATGTGCGGCGCGACCCCGACCCACGCCGTGCACGCACGCGCGCGACGGGCCGATCCGCGCATGCACGGCATGTGCGTGACGACCTGAACCGTGCACGCGCAGCGCGCGCGACGGGCAAAAAAAAATGACAGACCGCGGTGTCTGGCGACCCCACGAAACGGTCGTTCGGCCCCAAATGGGGTCGCGACCCATAGGTTGAGAACCGCTGCACTAGAAGTTTAACCATCTAATTTAATTTTTTTTTCCCTGTTGTTCCATAATTGTGTGATTTTATCTTAGCTTTGTGAGCTTGGCTTCTTTTTTGAGTCTATTTTCTTTCTTATTGTTTAACAATCACTAACTTCAAAACTATTCAACTTTCATACTAAAATCATTTCAACCACTGCTATCCTTTCTCTCCCAGAAGTCAATTTTGTGTGTTGTCTATCAGAGCTGTCCCGGGAGTTGATGAGAGAGCTTGACTGAACACACCCGGCATTTCAACCTTTTTTTCCCCTGATAAGCAGAGGGAAAATAACCCCAGCATCAGTTCTTTCAATTAACTAAATATTTGGGAATATATTCGAAATGCAGCTAGAATTCTTTTAAAATATAGATGTAGAACAAAGTAAATACGCTAAGTAGATTTGTCTGAAATCAGTGGGATTCAGCCAGTTTGCACCACTTCAGCAGAACCGGTAGCTAATTTTTTGTTGCCCAGGCCCAGAATGGACTTCCGGAAGGGGCCTCCACACAGAGAACTGGTTGTTCACATATTTGAATCCCACCACTGTCTGAAATAGTATAGGGCAGGGATAGAGCACACTTGTCTCTTTTATGACTTATGAACTTCAATACCCAGAACTCCTGAACCAGCCATGCTGACTCAGGAATTCTGGGAGTTGAAGTCCACAAGTTATAAAAGAGACAAGGTTGCCTACCCCTGGTATAGGGTTTCCTACATGAGCAGGGGGTTGGACTAGAAAACCTCAAAGGTCCCTTCCAACAGTTATTTTGTAAAGAATGAAGGCTGACAAAATTGATTTTAGACAAGTATAAACTATATAACACAAGTATAGTGTTGCTCAATAGTAGCAATTGTGAGAGGGATCTCAGAGTCCTAGTGGACAATCACTTAGATATGAGCCAACAGTGTGCTGCAGCTGCCAAAAAGGCCAACACAGTGTTAGGCTGCATTAACAGAGGGATAAAATCAAGATCACGTGAAGTATTAATACCACTTTACAATGCCTTGGTAAGGCCATACTTGGAATACTGCATCTAATTTTGGTCATCACGATGTAAAAAAGATGTTGAGACTCTAGAAGAGCAACAAAGATGATTAGAAGTCTGGAGGCTAAAACATATAAGGAACGGTTGCTGGAATTGGGTATGTCTAGTTTAATGAAGAGAAGGACGAGGGGTGACATGATAGCAGTGTTCCAATATCTCAGGGGCTGCCACAAAGAAGAGAGAGTCAAACTATTCTCCAAAGGGCCTGAAGGCAGGACAAGCAGCAACGGATGGAAACTAATCAAGGAGAGAAGCAACCCAGAACTAAGGAGAAACTTCCTGACAGTTAGAACAATTAACCAGTGGAACAACTTGCCTCCAGAAGCAGTGAATGCTCCAACACTGGATGTTTTTAAGAAGAGACTGGACAGCCATTTGTCTGAAATAGTACAGGGTTTCCTGCCTGAGCAGGGGATTGGACTAGATGACCTCCAAGGTCCCTTCCAACTTTACTATTACTATTATTATTATTATTATTATTGTTATTGTTATTATTATTATTATTATTGTTGTTGTTGTTATTATTATTATTATTGTTATTATTATTATTATTATTATTAATCATCGCACAGTCAGCCAGATGTTCAGACTGGATTTGGCATTTTGTCTACCTATCGAGTTCTTACCAAGGATGTGGGATAGGCAGATGTGGATGTTTGATGGTATTACAGATATAGTCGCAGGGTGGAAGTAGTTCCTAGTAAGGCCACCTTTTGCAATTGACTAATGGCGAATTTGTCACTGCCAATGGTGTTCAAGTGGTGCTTCAGTTGTTTTGAGATTGCACCCAAGGCGCCTATTACTATTGGTACTACTCTTGCTTGCCTTTGCCACAGTCTTTCTATTTCTATTTGTAGGTCTTTGTATTTTGTTATCTTCTCCAGTTCTTTCTCATCTATTCTGCTGTCTCCAGGCACTGCCACGTCCACTATCCAGACTTTTTTGTCTTTCTTATTGACAGTTGTGAAGACTGGGGTGTTATGTTGCAGGTGTTTGTCTGTTTGAATTCTGAAGTCCCAGAGCAGTTTAATTTTTTCATTTTCTATGACTTTCTCTATTTTATGATCTCACCAGTTCTTGCTTGAAGTCAGGCCCTGCGCAGGCCACTTCAATCCTCATGGTGGGTCCTACACATGTGGGCCGAATATTAGAGATGAACACATGACTCCAGTCAGCTTTCTCTCTGGGGTGTGAGGCACACAGACAAAAGGCTGCCTTCCCCTTTTTATTCCCTGTTACAGTGGGCGGTTACACAATGCATCACATGGTTACAAACAGCCAATGACAATGTTATTTCTTCAGCCAATGACAAGGCTACACTGCAGGGCCACCCTGTGGCCAATGGATTCAAATCTTGGTACAACGTCCATCCACCTCTTAGCCCCCCTTATTTCCTGTCCCAAGACCATATGGTCAGCCACATGGTCTTCTTTGTTCCAGGCCTATGGCATTACAACATAACATGGCCATCTTGCTTCCTTTGTTCCAGGCCACCTCTTGGCCCCGCCTCCATTTCCTGTTGCTCCAAAACAGCATGGTAAAGTCACATGGCACAGTCTCTTTGTCCCAAGCCTCTCCAAGCCTCATGCATTACAACATATTACAACATATCAACTTATTTTATTTTATTTTTAGCAGCTGTGGGTTGTTCCACCTATGCTCCGTCCAGCTCTGTACACGTCCAGCTCTGTACATGATCCTAGGGCACAGGCCATCATCTGTCCAGTCCTCAGAGGCTGCCATCATAGAAACATCTCTGTCCAGTCATCAGAGGCAGGAGTTGGTTCTTTTCCAGGATATGGTTAGAAAAGGGAGGCTTACACAGGTTCAGCAGGGGAGGAATACATTTGTACACCGCAACAGATTGTTACACAAAATATTGGAAACATTATAATACTAAAAACCAATTCCTTGAGCCACCCAGCATTAGGTAGTCAGGAAAATAAACTGTCAATCAAACAAGGCACCAGTTTCTTGTGATAAGGGATTGCTTTGTACCATATTTTCCATGTGAGCAATTGTAGCAGAAATGTTGTGTGTGTTTTGTCAGAAATGTAAATGTACCAGACCATTTCTGGGGTATTGACCAATGTGCATTCTTTCCACATAAGATCTAATCTTTATCAGATGTGAGTATATTGTCTTTAGAGAAGTTGTACAAAGTTTCAAAGTTTTCACCAAAATCAAACAAGGGAACAGAATCAGCACATGCTTTCTTGTTGTCATTGCTTCATTATCTAGCTTTATAATCTAGCTGCAAGGGATAGTTGTTACTAACTGATGAAGCTGTGTGATTAAATGCCTAACACAAAGTAAGGAAGGATTCAAAATTAAAGAGAGAGATTGAGAGATTTCATTCATATGAACATATTAAGGAAAAGGTTGTGAGGCAAGGCAGACCATGAAAGGGAGAAAACATGTTTGTTCTGTGCTGGAATGTTATCAGATCCAACAATTGAATGCATTCAGCAACTTATGGTGAGAGACAAAAAATGCAAAACAGCAATGATTTGTCACAAAAATTAAATCATTAAAGAAAAATAAGAAAGAGACAGAAATAAAAATCATTAACAAACTAGAACATAAAATTCAAAATAGGCAAAGAGAAATGAGAAAGGCAAATTTTGCAAAGAAATCAGAAAGGCAAGATTGGCAAAGAAATAAGAGTGGGGGGGGCATGGTTTATTAAGCAAAACGACCAGAGAAGGGGGGGTGAGAGAGAGGAGGTAATTCAAAGAGGAGGCAATTGGAATTCAAATGTAATTTGAGTCTCTGTTTACAGCCATTCGTTTCCTTGGAAACCAGGAGAGACTAGCTCATGTCATTCACAGCCATCCTTTTGTTCCTTGGAAACCAGGGAAGACTGGTTTTTCCGGGTTTTTTAAAGTGTTGGTGACAAACAAAGTCTTCAAAGTCTGCAGATCTGGGGCTCTGCTGCAAAAGAAAAAAGGAAAAGGGGGGAGAGAAAAAGGCCCTGCGGGGGAGGAGATGGCTCTGCTGCAGGGGAAAAAGTTTTTTTTTAACAGTAAGCAAGGCATTATTGAATCAATGGATTACCAGGAAATATTTTCTCTTTTTCAACTATAAGAATTAGAAACACAGACTTCAGATTTTTTTTAACAAGTTGAAAGGTAAGACAGTAAAGACTGAATTAGCATAGTAAGATCAAACCAGATAAGCAGAGGCAGTTAAGTCTTTAGTAGAAGTCAGAGCTCCATCTTTTAGCAAGTTAAAAGGTAAGAGAGAGAAGACTGAATTAGCATAGGAAAGCATGTTCTGAGTCAGAAGGAGAAAATAGGGGGGGAGAGAGGGTAAATCTTGAAAGAAACAAAAGACTTAAGATTTTTTAGGAGACAGGGCAGGAGAAACAGAAAGAATCCTGCAAGCCAATAGCTACAGAAGAAAAAGAAGGCAGATAGCCTTTTGAAATAGCCATGCATACAATTCTTTCACATAAGGAGAATTTGGGGAAGAAGCAGAGAGCTCCTCCATAAGCCAATTTTAATCCAATTAGCAATTTTTTTGTGGTCCCTTTAAGATGTAAGAGAGACAATGCCAAACAAACAATAATAATACTTTTAAACTCCTTATGCGAAGGCAAATTGTGAACTTTGTTAGTTGCATAATTAAGGTCCTGACAATTACACCAAGCCCTCCCCTTTGATCCTTGGAGAATTCCACCCACATACTCACGGGGGGGGGGGGTGTTTCTTGCTGAAGAAACTCCACGAGGTTTGTTCCTCCAGTTGGCCAAATTTAGAGTCAGATCGTAACATTTTGTCTCTAGGCTTGCTTTTTTTTAGCCTGAGAATTAGCCAATTTAGCTTGCTCTGTTTTTGCATAGTGTAATGTCAGCATGGACAAATACAGCCTGTCATGGGCTAGGAAATCTGGCGAGGCTCTCAGCAATGGAGCCAGATACCTATTGCCATGTGGCGAGATCTTTTTGAGTGACAGGGGAAACAGTCTAATTAAGTTTCTGAACATAATTTGCTCTCCTGACTAAGCTAAGCAATTGTTTCAGGTACACAGCCCAATTTTTGCCTAGCTTCTGTCCCCCACTTACCAATAGCGTGCACATGGGTCTATTCCAGACGTAGTAAATGGTGGGCTGCCAGAAGGACGTGACTTTTGCATCAAATCACATCAGGGGTCACCAGTTGAAGTCAGGCCCTGCGCAGGCCACTTCAATCCTCATGGTGGGTCCTACACACGTGGGCCGAATATTAGAGATAAACACATGACTCCAGTCAGCTTTCTCTCTGGGGTGTGAGGCACACAGACAAAAGGCTGCCTTCCCCTTTTTATTCCCTGTTACAGTGGGCGGTTACACAATGCATCACATGGTTACAAACAGCCAATGACAATGTTATTTCTTCAGCCAATGACAAGGCTACACTGCAGGGCCACCCTGTGGCCAATGGATTCAAATCTTGGTACAACGTCCATCCACCTCTTAGCCCCCCTTATTTCCTGTCCCAAGGCCATATGGTCAGCCACATGGTCTTCTTTGTTCCAGGCCTATGGCATTACAACATAACATGGCCATCTTGCTTCCTTTGTTCCAGGCCACCTCTTGGCCCCGCCTCCATTTCCTGTTGCTCCAAAACAGCATGGTAAAGTCACATGGCACAGTCTGTTTGTCCCAAGCCTCTCCAAGCCTCATGCATTACAACATATTACAACACTTGCTTATAGGCAAATGTTATTTCTTGCAGATCTTCCAATGCACCATTGTTGCTACTTTGTCATGCCGCTGCTTGTAGTCAGTCTGTGCAATCTTCTTGCAGCAGCTTACCAGATGGTCCACTGTTTCTTCAGCTTCTTTGCATAGGCGGCACTTACTGTCTATTGCTGTCTTCTCAATTTTGACTTAATATGCATTTGTCCTTAAGGTTTGGTCTTGTGCAGCCAGAATTAGTCCTTCGGTCTCTTTCTTCAACTTTCCTGCTTTTAGCCATTGCCAGGTCTTGTTATTATCTGCTTTCCCAGCTATTTTTTTTTAATGTACTGGCCATGTGGTGCTTTGTCTTCCCATGCCTCTATTCTGTTCTTCATTTGGTCTTTCTTGTAGGCCAGTTTGGTCTCTCCAGTAGTCAGTAAGCCTTCCTGATATACTAATTTCAGTGCGTCTTCATCATTGTCCTTCAGATATTCTTCCAAAGCCATTTTTTCTTCTTCAACCATCTGATGTACTTGCAGCATTCCATGCCCACCTATTTGCCTTGGTAGATAAAGTCTGTCAATGTCACTGCGTGGATGAAGGGCATGATTCATTGTCATTATTTTTCTGGTCTTCCTATCCATTGCTTTTAGTTCTGCTTGAGTCCAGTCCACTATTCCAGCTGTGTATTTATTATTATTATTATTATTATTATTATTATTATTATTATTATTATTATTATTATTATTATTATTATTATTATTTTCTCCCATTCAGTCCCTTGGTGGCCATCCGATTCACTGCATTTCCTGACTTTTCTCATGATGCTTTTAATTACAGATAGAAAATAGGAAGTGGGCAGGCTGCAAAGCAAAGCACCAAACACTTAGCATCATATTAATCTGCCACGAGACCCCAAAAATCTCACAGGGTTACAGCTTGTTTTTCTTCTGACTTCTCCTTGTCTCCATAGCATCCGTTTCATTTCATTTCATTTTTCAAGCCAGTTTGAGACTGTTTCCTACACATATTTTTAACCTGTCCTCTCCACCTAGGTCTAGTGCCTATCTGCCATTTAGCCCAAGTTTTAGGCACGGATACAAAATGTACCTACATTTACTTAACATCATCATGTAGAAATAAAAGGTGAGAAGCTTTTGAATGTTACTTAACAAATATTTTAAAATATATTTAGAGTATTATGCACAAGTTCATCTACTGACAGTAAAATGTCTTGGGGGCATTTTTGTGAACAAAAGTTCTACATATTAAGAATTTCATTTAAAAAGAAACACAAATCTTCAGTGATAGGAATGAAGTTTAGTTATAAGTTAATGAGATCCATAGTGATGAGATGCATATTTTCCAGGGATATGATTGCATGAAGATTTTATCAAGAAAGAACAAAAATCTTTATATAAACTTTGGTTGTCACTAAGCAATGCATTCCAAGGAAATAAAGTAATGGTATGCATGCAGCAATTACCATATATATTTATGATAAAAAAGAAGAGTGCATAAAGCAGATTAGGGGCCACATTAATTTCCTGTGGGCATTGAATTCACCTCATTCTAGGCTTGATCTATTTTAGGGAAGCAAAGATCAAAAAATACCTGCATATGACATCTTTTACCAACAGATATGAGAGGACATAAGCAAATTATATGCCATTCATTGTAAAAAAAGTCAATTTTGAGGTTTATTAAATAGAGATACTCTATAGAATAGTACTGCTTCTTGGCATTTTTGTACTATACATCCAAAAGAAATCCATTACAGTGGATGCATTCAGAAAGTTCTAAAGAGTAGGAAAATAATGTCCCCTCAAGCCCTCGTAATAGTGTGTGAATCACTCAAAACCATTTGCAGTCTAATTTACAAAATATAACTCATTGAACATATTTGCATGGTAATTTTACAGCCCTTTTATTGGTTAAATTTCAGTTTGCTCTCATACTAGGTTGGAAATCAGAATGCATCATTCCTGTCTATGGAGGGAAAAGAGCTTCAAAATATGATATTTCTTTCCTTCCCTTTTCCTTCCTTCCTCCCTCCCTCCATTCCTTCATTACAGTGGTAGGATTCAGCCAGTTCACACCCCTTTGGCAGAACCAGTAGCTACTTTTTGTTGCCGAGGCCCAGAATGGACTTCCAGAAGCAGCATCCATGCAGAGAACCACTTGTTCACGTATTTGAATCCCACCACTCCTTCCTTCCTTCCTTCCTTCCTTCCTTCCTTCCTTCCTTCCTTCCTTCCTTCCTTCCTTCCTTCCTTCTCTGTCAGGTGGAATTGAAATATTAGCAATAGATTACAAACATGACTCCAATGACTTCAGTAGGTCATAGAAATTGTATAACTAAATATAAGAGACCATATTAGGACTTACTTAGTGGCAATAAGGGCAGAGAAGTGTTCTTATGTCACTGCCCTTATTGCGTCATCAGATAACTGCCCAGCCTCCCTGTTTAGGGTAACCCGCTCCCTCCTTCATCGGGAGGTGAGGGGGGACCCCTTGGAGGTAAGAGCTGAGGATTTTGTGCAATACCTGCATGACAAAATCGCTCAGATTCGGGAAGGCTTTAACTTCAACGAAGGCGGTCCAGCAGAAGTGGCTGAGGCCGGTCTTGAGACTGCTATCTGGGCTGAGTTTGACTACGTGACACCTGATGACGTGGACAGGTTGCTGGGAGGTCTTAGAGCACCAGGCAATTATCAATGCCTCGTTGAGTGAGGGTGTCTTCCCCGCCGCCCTGAAAGAGGCAGTGGTGCGACCCCTCCTCAAGAAGCCCGCCTTGGACCCGGCTGTTCTATCTAATTACCGTCCTGTCTCCAACCTTCGCTTTGTTGCGAAGGTTGTTGAGAGTGTGGTTGCTCGACAGTTCCCTCAGCACCTGGAGGAATCGTCGTACCTGGACCCGTTCCAGTCGGGCTTCAGGCCAGGTTACAGCACGGAAACAGCTTTGGTCGCATTGGTGGATGATTTCTGGCGGGCCCGGGACAGGGGTTGCTTCTCTATCCTGGTGCTATTGGACCTCTCAGCGGCTTTTGATACCATCGACCATGGTATCATGCTGCGCCGGCTGGTGGGGCTGGGTATAGGGGGCACAGTGTTTTGGTGGTTCTCTTCCTTCCTCTCTGGCCGGACGCAGTGTTGACAGGGGGTCAGAGGTCGACCCCGAGGCCCCTTGATTGTGGGGTACCTCAGGGGTCAGTCCTCTCGCCCTTGTTGTTCAACATTTATGTGAAGCCGCTGGGTGAGATCATCCGAGGTTTTGGGGTGGAATTCCATCAGTACGCTGATGATACTCAGCTGTACATTTCCACCCCGAACCACCCAAATGAAGCTCTTGACGTGCTGACCCAGTGCCTGGAGGCCGTGCGGATCTGGATGGGGAAGAACGGTCTCAAGCTCAACCCCTCCAAGACCGAGTGGCTGTGGTTTCCGTCGTCCCGGTACAACCAGCTGACTCCATCGCTGTCTATCGGGGGTGAGTCAGTGGCCCCCACGGGAAGGGCTCGCAACTTGGGAGTCCTCCTAGATTCACGGCTGTCCCTTGAGGACCATCTGACGGCCGTGGCTGGGAGGATGTTTTACCAGATTCGTCTGGTATGCCAGTTGCGCCCCTTCCTAGATAAGGACGTGCTACGCACGGTCACCCATGCCTTCGTCACTTCCAGACTGGACTATTGTAATGCTCTCTACATGGGGCTCCCCTTGAAGTGCACATGGAGGCTTCAACTGGCACAGAATGTGGCCACGCGGGTGGTAGTGGGGGCACCCTGGTGGGCACGAATGACCCCCATCCTGCGCGAGCTGCACTGGTTGCCGGTGGCTTTCCGGGTGCGCTTCAAGGTACTGGTTACCACTTTTAAAGTGCTCCATGGCATAGGACCCAGTTATTTACAAGACCGCCTTCTGCCAGTAAATACCTCCCATCGACCAGTTCGCTCCCACAGAGAGGGCCTCCTCAGGGTGCCATCGGCTAAGCAGTGTCGGCTGGTGGTGCCCAGGGGGAGAGCCTTTTCTGTGGGGGCACCGATGATGTGGAACGAGCTCCCCCCGGAACTCCGGACGTGTCATGATCTCCGCACCTTCAGAAGAGAGTTGAAGACTCATCTCTTCAATCAAGCCGGCCTGGCCTAGATCTCCTCGGGTTTTAAATTTTTAAACAAGGCTGTTCGAAGGTTTTAGAATTCGGTTTTTAACAGGTTTTTAGTAACAGCCTTGTATTTATTTAATTTAATTTAATTTTAAATATTTATTGTTTTATATGTTTTTATTGGGTTGTAAACCGCCCCGAGTCCTACGGGAGAGGGGCGGTATAGAAATTTAATAAATAATAATAATAATAATAATAATAATAATAATAATAATAATAATAATAATAATAATAATAATAATAATAATAATAATAATAATAAAAATATATATCTTAATTTAACACTACAATATAGTTATAAATTCAGAATAAGTGTAAAAAGCCATTCAAAAACTGATAACCTGCAAATAGTACAGTAAATAAGTAGATAACATTATTTATCAAAGACCCTCTTAAATAGCTCCATTTTTTTAAATAATTGCCAAATCTTAAAAGTTGGACAGATGATTGGATTTTCTGGAGTGTCATTACAGCAACAAAAAAGGTGAGTTTGTTTTTTCTCTTACCTAGCAATAGTGAATAACTATTAGCTGCAACAGTTTGTAGAAGATGAGAAACTGCAGACAGAAGAGAGAATCACCTTGAAAGACAGGAAAAAGAATGGCTTCCAAGACCTGGGCTAAGAACCTTACTTGAGTGAATGTCTTACTTGAGTTCCTTCCCTGAAGAAAAAGGGAGGGAAGGACATTCAGAGGTGCAAGCTTCTTTTGTTATAGCTATTACAATTGATGTGCTCCTGGCCTGTATGCCATTGGTTTCTTAGTGTGATTTACTATGTATGGCTGACAGGAATAGGATGTTTATCTCAGAAGAAGCATGCTAGAAAATCAGCTTCTTAGAAATGTGAAAACAAAAATAATTTTAAAGAGACCCTACCTTTATTACTCAGACAGAGACTGAGAAATTGCTCTTAATCTTTTAAAAAGAGTATTTATCCCAGATTAGCTACCTTCCTGAAAGCCTTATTGCTTTTGCTTTCTTGGTTTTGCTAGGTTGCCATTAGCAGTTTCCCCTGGAAGCTCTGATTTAGGCAGATCAAAACTGGGTAGAAAGGACATTTCTGGAGATATTTCAGTAGGCAAGGCATTCAGGACTTTGAAAGTGACAGTCTATAGAAAAAGGACTGGCAGAAATTGGGGGAAGAGTTAAAAGAGAGATCAGCCCAGAATCTCTATGTAGCTACAAGCGAACCAAGTCCAATCTCCCTTGATTTCCACTGAATCTTATCTAATTCCAAGATGCTAACCATATTTGAGAATATTCCTGTGCAAAGGCATGAGTAGCAATAAATTAGTTTAATTGGACATGTGGATCTGATCTTTTGCTCCTGACAGAATCAGCACTTTGAATTGCACATGGAAGCTGATAAGAAGTCAGTACAAATCCCAGAGCACAATGCACATGTTTATGTATACCCACCCAAAATTGAGTCATTGTTGCAAGATCCTCTTGTGCCAGATATGGGTACTAGTACCATTATCTCACCAACTGATGTTGGATAAAGGCCCTCTTAATCACACCCTTCATTTAACAGTAAGTCCAGGAGAACCTACAAATCATGGACATGTCCAGGTCCCAAATAAGATATTTTGCTTATTCATTTATTTATTCATAACATTGGAATTTAAGTGGGGAACATACTGAGAGCAAGACATCATTTGACAATAGACACAAACCTATTCAGATATGTTACTGAAAGTTACAGCTAGCTGGATCTTCACTTCAGTTAGAAATTTAAACCAAACAATTTGTCACAATATACAGTATATTTCTCCCCTTTTTGGTCAGCAAGACTTACTTTGCTTTTTGAAGTTTTATGAATTGTTCACCTTCTGCTAACTATCCCTGCAGTCTTTTTAAGAACTGATATAGGCGAATTCTATAGCAGATTAACATCCCAATCACGTGAAGTATTAATACCACTTTACAATGCCTTGGTAAGGCCACACTTGGAATACTGCATCCAGTTTTGGTCACCACAATGTAAAAAAAGATGTTGAGACTCTAGAAGAGCAACAATGATTAGAGGTCTGGAGGCTAAAACATATAACTCAGAGAATGATACAGACTTTACTATTGGCTGATGAACAGGAGTATTGCTTATTTGTTCCTGAAATATGTGAGAGGCACCAACCAAGAAGAGAAACAAAGGGAGAAAGAAGAAGCAGAGAAAATAAATTTAAAGTCCATTCAGAGCAGATAGACAGTGACCCAGTTAACACAGGGTGATTATAAAGAGGCTTTAATTTAGCCTCCCCCCCAAAAAAATCAGAAGGTGTCTGCTAAATCCTCTTCTAACAAGTTTTACTAAATGGCATAAGCCTTTGTGAGCCACAGTTCACTTCATCAGATGCATTGAATGGCTAGATTGAAGTAGGACTGTTAAAATGAATAGAACTACTTTTAATAAAAATTGCTATCAGAAAAAAGGTTGTAAAATGTATTCTGATTTTTGGCTACCAAATAAATCTTGGCTAGATATATTGACCATCGGTTGTGTGAATGAAATGTGCTATAGCAGACAAATATATCCATTATAGTTTTACTTTTTTAAAAAATGTACAGCTCATCTGCTGCTTTATTCACTGCTACTGTGAAAATTATTGGCTCTTATTCTGTAATTTCTTTAATGTTGCCAGAAATCCCCAGATAAATAATTATGGTAGATGCCAGTTGCACTGATGTAGTGCAGATTTTTTTTTCACTTGCAAACAGCAGATGAGCTGTATGTTTTTTTTTTTAAATAAAACTATAATGGATATCTTTGTCTGGCTGTAGCACATTTCATTCATACAACTGATGGTCAATATATCCAGCCAAGATTTCTGAATATATGGAAGCCTATTTAAGTCTCTTTGGTGATCTAACTACGAGGTACTGATAACAGAGGAATCGAGAATTGGCTTTACTGTAGATATAAAGCATAGCAATGAAAAAATTCTTTCATTTCAGTATTATTTATTCAAAATATAGAAATAACCAGGTGACTGCTGATTTGCATATTTTCACAGTAAACACTTTACATTAAGGGATAATTTATCACTTTATCTTCTATTCTTATGAATAGCTGCAATACTCAGATATCTCAGCAGACATAAAAAAAAGAGTACAGATGGTGTTTGGAAGACAACTTAAAGACCACCATATTTCTTATCTTCTGGAAAAGCTTATGCCCTGTAAAAGCTGTTCTTTTTTCAGGTGTTGTAAACATCTTCATGATTGTTGTTTTTTCTTAGTTTATAAAAACTGTTATCACTAGTATTCTGTAACCTTTATAATTATGCTGGTCTGATCTAAAACTACACTTTCTATATCTCTGCAAGGCACTTATACATGCATGTAAATTGGTGGCTATTGCGATGGCATTTTAAACAGAATGGCATATGCTCATTAAGTCTTACAGTGCATAACAAGAAAGATATAAAGCCACTGAAAGATAATGCCATGGTTACAACTTTGATAATAAATCCTTAGTTGGTCTAAAGGTTTCTGCAATGACTTTTAATTTCTGGTCAATTGCTTTTATGCTATCTCTTTGTACAACCTTGCTATTTTAATTTTCAAGGGAAAAAAACGTTAAAATTTAACATTGTTGCATTACTAATACTGGATATTTCATGGAAAAACCAATAAAAGTGGGCATAATTGGAGCCTTAATTTTCAGTTTTAACTTAATAGTAAAATATTATTTTTCTTTATTAAAGTATAAAAGCAGCAGAGAAAGAAATCTCCATCCACAGCTGTGAGGCTCTTTCATGATATGTTACAATATTACTGGTGTTTCATTGCCTAAGTTGCTGCTGGGCTGAAATAAATGAAAAGCTAAATGTCTGACAGAGTCCAGCATATTTTACATAAAGATAATGGCACCATAATATCATACATACATGTATATATCCCATTCTCTGAAACAAGCCACTTGTTTCATTTATATTTGTAGCAATACATGATTATAAACATTTGAGGAAACAATTTAATACAACTTTAGCTTGCTCCACAACAACCACTGCTAAAAAGCCCTGAAGCTTTTTTACTCCCAAAAGTGTATTTCTGCTCTATGTCCTAGTAAATCAGAGTTTTGTAATGTTTAAGATAATTGGCTTTAGTCTAAATAATTCTAAATTTTTGGACTTCCAGATCCTGTGAACAGCGAAGCAGTTGAGGGATTCGGGATGCTGAGCCCTCCAGCTAAGTTTCTTCCTGTTTGGGGACCCTAAATGGGCCAGAAGATGCCCCGGAGCAGTGGCAATGAAGGAAGGTAGTCCCAGGGACCTAGGAGAGATGGCGGTCTCCCCGATTGGTCCAAGAGAAGCCTTCCAGAAACCAACAGGAGAAAGGCTAGCTAACTCCACTGTCTAGCCCCAGCTGCAAGCAACAGAAGTCAAAAGCTCTACTTTAAGCTGATTGTAAACAGCACATTTGAAGCTGGGTAAGAATTGATTTTCTCTATCCTACTTACTTTCCTGAAGAGGAGAACTCCCAAGAAGCAAAAATAAACCTCCGAGAGTGAAAAAGGGACGGTTCCCCCCCCCACCTTTTGGCTATTGGAAGCGGCGAATCTAACCCTTTAAGGAGGAAAAAGATTACAATGATCTGAAAAATGATCCAATGCTGACACCTACTGGTGGATGAGGATTATGAAATCTCTCCCTGTGGCCTTCAAAGTTTTAATAATCACAGCTGTTTAGATAAAGTGCAACTTACAGAAACAATGTATACTTCACAAGAGGAAATATATAAGCTGCAACCAATTCAAAGGACAATGATCTCAAATTACAAAGAAATACAGAACAACTTTGAAAGTATAAATCAACTTATCTCCAATTTAATTTTACTCCCCCCCCCCAAAAAAAAACCTCAGGAGAATACAGCAGCGATGACTGAACATAAATCCAAGGACAAATACTTAAAGAAGGACTTCCACAAAATAAAAGAGTATGATTTAATTCAAGTGGAAGAAAAGACAATTTACATTTCAACACTACAAAGCAAATTTGAGGATAAGAAAAAAGACTGGATGGAGGGACAAAAAGTGACAAGAGAAGTGGAAAGAAAAGGAAGGAAAAAGATTCCTAATAAAAAGGAGTGGGCAAATGCCCATGACAAAGACATTGATTTACTTTCTATATCTACAGCAATACCTATGATTCAGCAAAGTACATTGATTAAGAAAGATTCTGGGCAAAGAAAAAAGATTAAGATGGAAACTAAGAAAATAGATGATGGGATGTATCAGAGAGAATACTTAAAAAAGAAGCATGTGTTCAAATATGGTTAAAGAAATAGAAAAACTTTGGAATATACCATTCTAAGAGGGATGAAATGTTTTATATACTTAAATGTGACTGATTTTAAGAAAAGTATATAAAAATGTTTTGAATCAGAGTCAAGGGATTAGATGACTAGACCTACTGAATGGAATGTCTAAAGATTAAATATATTCTTAACTATGGTTAAAAAGAATAAGAAATTTGAGGAAATAAATACATATTAACCTAGGAGGGATATATATTCTAAGTAATATGTTATTTCTTATGTTCCATTGCAATGCTTTCTTTCCTTCTTTTTTCTTTTTTCTTCATTTCTTCATTTTTTCTTCTTCTTCTCTTTTTTACTCTTTTATCTATTTCTTAAGAAATGTAAAAATGTGAGATGGCTTATATGGAAAAAGTAGAATTAAATCTGTCAATGCAAATGTAACTAATCATTGAGAAAATCTTCACTAGTAAGAATATTTAGAATTTGGTGGGAGAAATAAACTAAAATAAGGACTGTAACAGGATTGATGATAAGGCAACACAAATAACTGAAAAGAAAATAAATATTATGCTAATATGATTATTTTTTTAGAAATATTGGAAAATTATATACTTAATTGTCATTTATTAAAACAATAAGAATTGTATTAACTCAATGTTTGCAAAAAAAGATGTTTTGGGGAAACAGGAAATCAACTAAAATTAATATATGGAATACAGATTATAGAAATCAACTGTTAAGGGGTGTTTTTACCCAGACAACACACTGTTTACCAATTATTGAGTGGCTTATGCTTTGTTAAAAAAATCAATAAAATATATTATAAAAAAATTCTAATTTTTTGATCTATTTGCTCTGTCTATAATTAATCCAACCTCAGAACTGTAGAGTCCTCAATAGTTTTTCTTCTTAAATCTGTAAGTGCCTTTACAACAAATAGGTTAACACCCTTTAATACAGCATTTTTTGTCTAGCGTATTTTAAAAACAGTAGTTTACATTGCAAATACACAATTGCTTAGCATGCTAAATGTTTACTATAAGATATATAGTTTGAAAGACTTTCACTCTTGACAATTAAATGATATAATTTCAATGGATCATAGACAAATTTATGAACATTGTGTCAAGTCAGACTGTTGAAAATTTGTGGAATTAAGTTTCTACAAATTAGCTTCCAAACTCCACTCCTCATTCAGTGACTAAAAATAGCAAATAGGTCATTGTCCCAATATTCTCCATGTATGGAATTGTAGGTGGACTAATGTATATTACCTACAACAGAAGTGTCAAACTCAATTTCATTGAGGGCCGCATCAGTATTGCGGTTACTGGATGTGGCCAGGGTGGGTGCAACCTATTGGGTGGGTGTGGATGGAGTGGGTGTGGCCTACTGGGTGGGCATGGCCAGCTCTACATCATTCACGTCAAGGGTGCCTGTGAGGGCCTGGGCAGGAGTGGGACAGATCTCTGGCAGAAGCGGGTGGGACCAGGGCAAGTGCCAAGGCATGGTCCACTGGAGGAACCTCACTGTTCTTCTCAGGCCATGAGGAGGGGCTGGATGGTGGCAGAGGCTGCCCCTGGGCAACAGAGGTCAAGCACCCAGCCTGGCCCTCGAGCACCTGCAGCACCAAGCCCAGCCCCACTTCCCCAAAGGGGAGCCCAGCTGCACTTACCTCCTCAAGGCTGCTGCTGCTGTGCTTGGTCTGATTAGCCAGATTGCTCATGATGGGTACGAGGGCAAAGTCAGAGGGAGGCCCATTCCCTCACCATGGGAGAAGACCCGGCTTTGTAACCAAAGCTTCCTTAGCAATAGGATGGGAGACCCCAGGATAGGCCAGGAGGAGGGGGCAAGAGGATGGTGAAAGGGCAGCAGGGCAGGACTAAGACAGGACTTCCCTCAGACCCTCCCTCTCCTTCTTTCCTTCTTTCCTTGCTAAATACAGAGTGGTGGGAAAATATTTGAGATGAGGGAGGGAGAAAAAAAAGGCAAGAAACGCAGCTGGGGAGGTGTCACCCTTCGTGAGGAATGAAGAAATGCACCATCACCTGGAAATGGCCAGCACATGGCTCTCACCTACTTCACATATCTGGCTTGGTGGGCTTTGGGGGAAGGGATGCCATGAGCAGCATGAGAGTCAACATTACATGCACAATGCCGCCCAGCCCCCAGCCTGCCCGGTTTCGGCAGGTGAGGCGCTCTCCTCACAGTGCTGAGAGACTGAGCCAGGTGGCGCGAATCTGAAAAGAAGCATGATGCTGCCCAGCCCCCAGCCTGCCCAGTCTTGGCAGGCAAGGGGGCGCTTTCATGACAGCACCAAGAGGTTGAGCCAGGAGGTGGGAAGCTCGCCAGCTTTGCACCTTGCTGCCTGCTGAAATTGGGCAGGCTGGGAGCTGGGCAGCATTGCACTTCTCATCAGATTTGCGCCACCAGCTCAGCTCTTGGTGCTGAGAGGAGAGCACCCCACTGCCTGCCGAAACCAAGCAATCTGGGGGCTGGGCATCATCGTGCTTCTTTTTGGATTCACACCACCTGGCTCAGCCTCTCGGCGCTATGAGGAGAGTGCCCCGCTGCCTGCCGAAACCAAGCAGGCTGGGGGCTGGGCATCATCGTGCTTCTTTTTGGATTCACACCACCTGGCTCAGCCTCTCGGCGCTATGAGGAGAGCGCCCCGCTGCCTGCCTAAACCCCTCCCCCGGAGCCAATCAAGCCGGATATGTGAAGTAGGCGAGGGCTATTTGCTGGCCACTTCCAAGCGATGATGTATTTCTTCATTCCTCACAAAGGGTGACACCTCCCCAGCATGCACCCAGGGGACGGGGATGATGTGGCAGGGGCTGGTTCTTTGCTGTTTCCAGATGGCCTTGTGGAGCTAAGACTGAATACGTTTCAGCATAGATGGCCAACACAAAATTGTACATTGGCTCCCAGCTGGCCTGGGCTAGGGCCAAGGCAGCGAGGACCATTCCCTCACTGTTTCCAGGATGGCTTCGCGGGTCACATGAAACCACTTTGCAGGCTGCATCTGGCCCATGGGCCTTGTGTTTGACATGTCTGACCTACAAGAATTCCAAGAACGCCACTTTCTTCCTAATGTGCCTTTCTGTGTGTGTGTGTGAGAGAGAGAGGGGGGGGAGGGAGGGAGGGAGCTTAAGCAGGAGATGCTATACCACTTCATACAAATAGTTGTCCAATCTCTTCTTAAAAACCATCAGTGTTGGAGCACCCACAGCCTCTGGAGTTAAGCCATTCCACTGATTAATTGTTCTGTCAAGAAATTTCTTCTTTGTTCTAGGTTGGTTCTCTCCTTAATTAATTTCCATCCATCTACTGCTTTCAGGTGCTTTGGAAAAAAGGTTAACCTCCTCTTCTTCGTGGCAGCTCCTCAAATATTGGAACACTGCTAATCATGTCACCCCAGTCCTTTTTTTCCATTAGATTGGACATACCCAATTCCTCCAACCATTCTTCATATCCTTTAACTCCACCCCCGTAACCATGTTTGTTTCTCTTCTCTGCATTTCTACAGGATATATTTTTGGAAGAAAAGAACATGTGGAAAATTTAGAGACAATGAATAAGAAATAATATCCAGAGAAGGTAGACCCTCATAGAGCATTCTTCTACAGCACTGTGAAAAGCTGAGACCTTCAGATACAATAAAAGCAAAGATATGGGCATTCCAATAAAACCATATGCTTCAGTGAATTCCTATGTAAATAGAAGATGACATGACCTCTACATGGTACTGAGTTAAACACAAAACCTTTCTGCAGATCTGCATGCAAAGTTATTATTTATGTGCAGTTGTTCACAGATTCAAAATAAGGAAACATTGAATATGACAGGTAAATTTACATTTTAGATCAGGGCTTTTCAACTGGTGGTACGCATACCACCAGTCGTACGCGAGCACCTGGCTGGTAGTACGCGTAGGACGGGTTAAAAAAATGTTAAAAAAATAAAAAAATGTAAAAAAAAGTGTAAAAAGTGGATGAAGTGAAGCGGTTGTAATGATGCTAGCAGTAAGATGAATGATTCTGGAATTATATTCTATTATGCATGGCAGCATCAAGTACTGTCCAGGATGTAAGTTTTAAGCAATCAATAAACATTCAGAAATGGTTTTAAAATGAGACAGCTGCCAGAGGCACCATTATTGAGGCTGCAATCCTGTTCTTTCTTGTCTATGAGTAATTCTGCTGGTTAATGACCACAATAAAGTTACTTGAATCTTATCTATGAGTAAATCTCACTGAATTCTGTGCAGTCTACTTCTGAGTAAACACATCTAACCTTCAGATACATAAAACTGAATTGTTAATGTCCATTTGTTCCTTTTTTGAGGTAGAAAACTATTTTCATCACCTGCAAAATTATTAAATTAGGATAACAATGTATATAATAAATCCCTTATCCACCCCCTTTCCTTAATTGATTAGGGATAACAAAGTTATTTTTGCTGGCAAATAATCTAAAACAAAGGATAAATATCCCAATATTTTTAATTTATTGTAGTTTATGAAGGCATACACTTTATGTGGCTAGGCAGCCTTTCCAACTCAGTGTCTTGTATATATGTTGAAGACCCACAATACATTCATAATAGAAGTTCTGGGAATAGTGGTCAACATTTCTGAAGAACAACAGATTAGGAAAGTTTGGGATCTATATATAGGAAAAATGTGATCTTGGGCTAACTCAGAGGGTTTGTTGCATCTATAATGAAGAAAGAACAAGAAACTGTTCCAGGTCTTTTGATGCAAAGTAAGGAGAGACAATAACATAACATCCTCACTCTGAATGTCTTGGAGATTCTCAGTCATTCAAAGGTTGTCCCAAAGGTGGCAAAGAAGCATCTGGATTTTGTTTTTCAGAACTGAACAAAAAATGGCTGCAGGACTTGGGTTTGGCTAGTCTAAAGAAAAGAAGAAATAGGAGAGACATGATAGCAGTATTCTAGTATTTAAAGGGCTGCCACAAAGAAAAGGGGATAACGTTATTCACCAAAGTACCAGAGGGCAGGACAAGAAGCAAAGGTTGGAAACTGATCAAAGAGAGAAGCAACCTGGAATTAAGGAGAAACTTCCTGACGGTGAGGACAATTAACCAGTGGAACAGCTTGCCTCCAGAAATCGTGGGTGCTCCATCACTGGAGATTTTTTTATATATAATATTTTATTAATTTTCCAATTTTACATTTAAGTATTTAAAAAGCAATGCGGTGGCTGGGGTAATCGATAGTTCAATAACAAAATCTTTACTACAAATCTCAAGTTACAACATCAAATATTTACTCTTTTTCCCTTAACATTTACTGTCTCGTATTTAAGCTAATACAGTTCTTATTATATCAACTCAATAAAAACATCATTATTACATTTATCAATAATTATTAGCTTATACATATCTTAATTATTTTTTACATTCAATCTTCATAAACAATCCATATCCTGTTATTAATTTTCCTAATTTTTAGTTTCCCATCAATATTTCAATTTAACCTTTGATATTTTTAATTTTCAGGCTTTAGTTAACCAAGATTTCCATTATCTCAATTCACAACAGAATCTAATATCCAAAATACACATTTTATCTATTTGAATATAATCTTGTTCTATTTCCTAAAAGTTATCTATTTCCTACCATATTAAATCATCTACTTAATAATACAATATCCCCTTTAATAAATCAAAACCATTGTATATATTACCTGGGTTAATCAATAAATCAAACATATTCAAAATAATAATTTTTTTTCTTTTAGGTCTAATTTTTAAATATTAAACAGATAAAATCCTTATTTTCAACCAATTTCCAAATATTTTAAATCTAATGACCAGAATTCCCCTTATCTCAACTTCTTCCTTTAACCCTCTGGTTAATAATATGAAATCCCCTCTAATAAATCAAAAAACCCAATTTTCTTCAGCCTTTTTCTGGCTGTCTTCCTTTGCCAACTAGGCTTCCATATCAGTGCTTTTAGATCATCAAATAGATCTCCCTCTATTATGATATATGTTATTTGAAATAAAAGAGACCATTTAATTGCCATTTTTGGAAGGACTAGCCCATTTGAATTCATAAAGTTGTCTTCCTATTATTCCAATTCCCCATAATTGCCGATATGTTCATCTTCCATTCAATCTGTTCTTCTCCTATCTCAAATGTCTTCTGATTTATATAGAAAGTCTTTTCCATTTTCAATGTTATCACTCCCTTTTCTGGATTTTTCATTAACTGTATTTGTTGGTCAATTGAGTCCTCTGTTTTAATATTGATTGTTCCACTTCTTCTGTTATCTTCTACGTTGTTAGTTCTTTGGTTGGAGTCAAAGTTTGGGTTTGTGTATCTAAGCTGGCATCTTGATCTTTTATGTTAGGCCTTATTTTATCACAAGCTGAAAGAATGGTTTCATGTACTGCTTTCAACATGAAAAGGATCTTTTCCTGATCTTCATCCATCTCTTTCAGGTGTTTATAAATAGTCTTTATAGTAGAAGTCATTTGTCAAGCAAGATTTTATAGTCTAAGGTATTTCATCATCTCATATAGTAACCAATGTTCCTCAAATAAAGAGATAGGAAGGCAATTCCCCACATATAACTCTGAAAGTCAGTAAGGATTTACATTCACAGTTATGCCGCCCAGCTGTTCTCTTACAGCTGAGTTTTTCACAGGTGGTGCCAAGGTCAGAAGAGTCTTATCTAAGGTCTGGGCTTCGAGCCAAGTCTCTGTTAGGAAATAACAAGTTGTAATATCAAACTTTGCCACAAGATGTCACTGATGCCATTTAAGTTTTTTTTAGTCCAAAATTTTTATAATCCTTTTTCCAATTTTATTTCTTTTTTGTAGATAAAAGCAAGAGTCTCCAATAAAAATAGGAAAATTTTTGGTCCCCAAGTTTCAGGAACATATAAACCCAATTAAATTAAAGTTGTTCTTTTAATGCTTTAATTCCCCTTATAGTCAGTCGCCGCTATTCTTAGAGGGTGGGATAGGAATTCCCTTCCCTCTCTCCTCACAGGGGGAAAATACTTCAGGCAGCTTTAACAGGAAAAGAAAGTACTTAGGGTAAAGAGAAGATCGGATCTCAGTCAGTTTCATCTGCGTTGCTTTTGAAGTGCTTGGTGGTAAGTTTGACTTCAGCTGTCCGCAGCCTAGTGACGGGCCATATTACTATGGGCCGGTCTTTCCTCTGCCGGTTTGGAGGGCTGCCCCAGATCAAGTGGAAGGGCTGCCACCCTCCCATGATCAAGCAGGGGTCTACTCCTTGCTCGTCACCCATACAGGGCAACTTTCAACCCTTTCCAGGGTCCCCCAGCAGAGCAAAACCGAACGCGGAAGACAGAGCTCACCTTCCAGCGTCCACAGCAGCTATGATGGCAAACCGGAAGTCCATCATGGGAGACTTTAAGAACAGGCTAGACAGTCACTTGTCTGACATGGTGTAGGTTCTCCTGCTTGAGCAGGGAGCTGGACTAGAAGACCTCCAAGGTCTATTCTATTCTATTCTATTCTATTCTATTCTATTCTATTCTATTCTATTCTATTCTATTCTATTCTATTCTATTCTATTCTATTCTAGGATGAGAAGTGAAATATCTTCAGGGAAAAAACAAAGAAAGTCCAATTGTCTCTTTAAAAAAGCACTTTGGGACTTCATTCTGAAAGTTTTTGGATTTATATCTCTGGCCTGGATCCCAAAGAACTACATGAGGAATTCTATTCTCCAACAAAACTTTTCTGATTTCTTATTCCAAGGATTGGAAACCTTTCTCAGCTGTAAGTTTATCAATTCCAGTGAGTGAATGAGGGTGAAAATGTTGGCATCACTCCATCCCCCCATTTTAAGGGCAGAATATATTGCTTATTTTGCTTTCACCTTGAACCACTGCAATCTCATCGTCTCAAAAAGTGATTAGTATTGAGCAAAATTCCACAATAACACTATATGACCTTTTCTGAAATTGTGAGGAAAATAGTTCCAAGGTCTAAGTATATATCTTTACATTTCAGATGTTTTTAATGGGCAGAGATCTTTCTGTAAGATAGCTTTCTAAAATACTTTCCTAAGCATAGATACCTCAAAAGGAAAAGGAGACTTTGTGCAAACATTTGTTAGATGATGCAGTAAATCTGTTATTTCTTAATGTAAGAGCCATCGCAAGATTAGTGCTGAAAAAGTAACTCATCAAAATAATGCATAGGACCTTTTTCCTTTTTTTCTCCCTTCACTAATGTTGTGTGTAGTGTTTTGAAATGCTATGATGAGAAAAGAGGACTAATAGTGAGATGGACCAGAAACGTAAAGAAAACAGTCTAATGTGAAGAAGATTTCATATGTCATCTAGTTATTTTTTTTTCTCTGTGAAGCATTCTGCTTACACTCTTAAACAATTTTCTGATTAAAACTAGAATATAGGTGGTAATATCCTACAAGATAATTTTATTCAGATTTGTGTTTTATGAATCTGCCATATACTAAGGTCATATATGAACTCCTATTTTGAGAACATTTGTATTTTTTCTAATACTACCTATTCCCCAATTCTTCATGTTACTAATCCAAACAATTCATTGCGTTTATATTTTAATTAACAAAAATCTTTGTTTGGACAAATATTTTCATAACTTCTTTTCAAATCAAGAAATTGTTTTAGCCTTGGCACAGTATTTTTAATCATACTAGAAAATCAAGGAGAATATTTGTAGCTCAGGATTGAAATGAGGGGTCCTTGGTGCTCTCTGAGCTTGGTTGTTTTCTTGCAGACATTTAATTACCTAAATTAGGCAACAGCATCAGTGCTAGTAAATGTAAGGACCCACCCCACTTTGCATCTTAGGAAGACAGAACTCTTGAAATATTTCTTCCAACAGGCATCCTTTATTAAGAGAAAATGATTGCAGGTGTTCTAGACAGGACCTGGGGCCCAAGCCCTATGGTTCAAGGTTTTAAGGGGTCCCCAGCAGCCCCACCCCCTTTTTCCTCACTGCCAGTGTAAGGGAGACTTCAGAGAGGAGTAGATGAAAGCTGATGGCCCCATTCTTATGCTTTAGTCCTTTTGGTGGTATCCACATTCAATCCCTTTGAAGTTGTACCGAAGGAAGTGAGGGCCATAAAACCCCTTTGTTCACCCCCCTTCCCTTTCATCATATGACAGAATCCAGAGAGGGCAGAAATGGGGTTTTCCATAGTCGATAACTAGAGATGAAATATAATTGGATTCTGACAGTAAAGAGTGGGGCTTGCTCTCAATTTATATTCTAGTGGCTTGCCATGTTAGTGTTGGTGGGAGTGGTTCTTTGGTTGGGTTGTTTACTCTTAGTTTGCTTTGGCAGTTCCTTAATTGGGATATTATTTATTTCTTGATTGTTGGTCTGTTAATCTGTATTGATTGCTGGTAGACAGATATTTTGGTCTTTTTGTTTCTTTTTTAATGTATTGATTATCTCTCTTACACAGCATGTAGAGGTTGTTTATGTCTATTTGTCTACTGATGGCCAGTTTGTCAAAGTACTAGGCTTCAAGGAATTCTCTAACATTTTTGGATTTGGCTTGGTCTAGTATGGTAACAGTTTCCCAGTTGAAACTATGGTTATATCCAGACGTTGTGAAATTAAAGAATTTTCATTATGTTGCTCTGGTGGGTGGGGTAGTGGGGAGGGCATCTTGCTCAATGGGTAGGGGACATAGGGGGAGGCTCCTGAGCCCCACAGCTCTTCCGAGGGGGGGAAAGGAGAGTGGGGAGGGGCTGTGTTGGGATCAGAGCTCCTCGTGCCTTCTGCTGCCTGCCTGCACTCTTCTGCTGAAGATGCTGCAGCTCCGCTTGTCTGGCAGAGCGGGGACGCGCTTGTGCACGGGGATGCACATAACGCTGCTGCCTCACTTTCAGTGCCATGCTGGGACTGGACTGGACTGGGCACAGAACCTCCTCATGGCTTCTTCCCTCATGGACATTGGGAGTGCCCACCCCACCTATCGCTCAACCCAGGGCAGCTGCCACTGTCCCACACTCTCCAGCCCATCGCCAGCCACCTGGGTGTGCCAGGATGCCTCCCTTCGGGCTCCCTTGGCCTCTCCAGGCTGGGGCTGGTCAGATTCCCCCCGGTGGCAGCCCAGCCAGCCTCCCTCCTCCATCCTTCTTCAGGCAGACTGCAGCTTACTGAGCTGGGTGTGCCTCTCCCCACATGGGTCCTCAGGCAGAACAGCCAGGCAGCCAGGGCTCATTCCCCTCCAGTCTCCATCTGCCGTGGCCTGACCTCGGTGCGCCCGGCTGGCTGGCAATGGGATGGAGATGGCGGCAGGTGTCCTGGGATGAGCGGTAGGTGGGGTGGGCACTCCCAATGTTCGCAGGGAAAAGTGGTGAGGAGGCTCCGTGCCCAGTCCAGCCCAGCCCAGCCCAGGCATGGCACAGAAATTGAGGCAGCAACCCCACATGCGTCAGACCCAACCCTCGCAGAGCACCCTTCTCTCGCCATCCCAATTCGGTTCCTTACCTCCACCTGGCTTGTTCCACAACCTCATAGCAGCAGCATTGGGCAGGATGCAGCAAATGGGGCTTGCTGAAGATCGAGCCGCATTTGCCGCCACTGCCGCCCTTGTAGCCAGCGATCAGCAGGGCCCCATCATGGGAGGACTCGGGGCGCTGGGGTCCAGCCCTAGGAAGCCCACCTTCTTTTCACCCGAGCTGCCCGGATACATCCCGCGTTGCACGATTTCTGCAGCAGCAGCGGCACGGAGGCCAATCGCACATGAGAGTTGGGACAGCTGCTCAGGGCAGAGGTGCTGCTTGGGGCTGAAGCAGAGCTAAGCGTGACTGCCACAGCGACTCCACTCCAGCCCCGGGCAGTGCCTCTGCCCTGCGAGGCTGTCCCACTCATGAATACAATTGGCCTCCACACTGGGGGTCACGACCCACAGGTTGAGAACCGCTGATTTAGTCAGAGCTGAAGAAGCTTCTTGGATGAGAAGCGAAACGTCTTCAAAAGAAACACAAGAAAGTCCAGTTGCCTCCTGAAAAAAGCACCTTTGGGGACATAGGGCCACAATTTACATAGCCCTTCTGAGAACCCATGATGTTTTCCTGGGATCATGTGGCACCTTTACACTTCTGTATACTCCAAAGTATTTGTTTTAATAACTGAATCTAAAGCACTGTACAGCCCTATTAAATAGGCTTCCAGATTAGTTGGGAAACTTCTCATGCAAACTAATTATACATCTGGAAGAATACAAAATTAATAGTAAATCCAAAACTGTTTTATTGTTAAAATAGATATAACAACAACAACAACAACAACAACAACACAGCACTTGCCACATAACACCCCAGACTTAACAACTGTCTATAAGAAAGACAAAAAAATCTGGATAGTACATCTGGCAGTACCTGGAAACAGCAGAATAGAAGAAAAAGAATTGGAGAAAATCACAAAATACAAAGACCTGCGAACAGAAATAGAATGACTGTGGCAGGAGAAAGCAAAGGTAGTACCAATAGTAATAGGCACCTCGGGTGCAATCCCAAAATGACTGGAGCACCACTTGAACAACATTGGCATTGAAAATTCACTATCAGTCAATTGCAAAAGGTGGCTTTACTTGGAACAGCTTCCATTCTGTGATGATATCCGTAACCCCTTCAAACATGCACATCTGCCTATCCCAGGTCCATGGTAAGGACTCGATAGGTAGACAAAAATGCCAAATCCAGTATGAACATGTGGCTGACTGTGCAACCAACCATAATAATAATGATGTTTTTGTCCATAGTGGAGTAAATGTTATTGGTTTAAATTGTTAGCCAAATAATAAATTAAGGACAAAGTAGAAACATTCAAATATATGAATTCCTGTGTTACCAGACACAGATAGATGATAGATAGATAGATAGATAGATAGATAGATAGATAGATAGATAGATAGATAGATAGATAGATAGATAGATGATATTATTTAGCACATTTAAGAGATAGGAATTCAATTAAAAAACTCTTAAAATACTGATAACAATTTGAGAATTATAGGACACTGTTCTGAAAGAAAATGCACTTATTGTGATATTACTATTCAAAGAGAAAAGAGGAAGAACTTTGTTTAGTGCAGTTCTGCTCTTGCATAATCTATATCCAAGTTTTAAAGATTCAGAACGATACCGCACTATAGGAAGAGTCAGGTGAAATATGGAGTTTAAGATGCTATATGATAATTCCCACAACTATTGACTTTAAGACATACAGGCAGTCCTTGTTTAATAATCATTTTAAGTTATGAAAAAGTCAAAAAAGTTGCTTATGACCTGTCCTCAAAGTTATGACTGCTGCACCAGCCCTAAGTCATGTGATCATGTTTCAGGTAGTTAGCAATCAGCTTCCATTTTATGACAAGCAGCAGTGTCCCATGGTGACCACAATTTCTAGCACTTTTTGTCAATTTCCAACATTTTTGGTCACTTTCAATGAAAAACACCCATTCAGGAGAATGGATCCATTTGTGCTGCCTCACTCCCCCCCACATGTATGGCAAGAGTTCTACAGGTGTTTATTCAAACATCCCCAAACAGGTCCTCAGAAAGCACCCCTGTTGCACAGATCCAGATCCCCAGCTCAGTACAGCAAGAGTCACTGGGTAACTGAATCCAATGGGCATACACAAAATCCAGGAAAGCAGTCCAGGAGTCAAATAAGCCAGGATACATGGCACGAGTACACAAGGCATGGAACTGAGCAAGTTGCTCCAGCAACACTCAAGTCCTCAGTGCGGGGTTAAGTAGGCAATAGCTATATAGCCCTTCAGGAGAGGTGAGGTTGCCTCCTCATGCATAGTCTAGCTGACCAGCATTGTGCCTATCTCCTCTCTGCTTTATGTGTCCTTGAATTGTAACTATGATTATGCCCTATGACCTATTACTTGCTGTTTAGATGTACACTGTGAGCTTATGCATCTGAGAGAAATTCCTTGTGTGTCCGATCACACTTGGCCAATAAAGAATTCTATTCTATTCTATTCTATTCTATTCTATTCTATTCTATTCTATTCTATTCTATTCTATTCTATTCTATTCTATTCCATTCCATTCCATTCCATTCCATTCCATTCCATTTCAGTGTGGACTCCACCTCCTCCTCATTGCTAAGGGGTAGCAGCTGCTCCTGGTGTTCACCTGTAGCCTCCTGGCCAAATTGCTGCAGTTGTGGCTCACCTCCCTCAGCCTCAACCTCTTGCTCCTCCAATCAACCCAGCTGAGGCTGCTCCATCAGGCTAGCATTCTCTGAGCCCTGATCTTGACCAATCTTTGGCTCTGTACTTTCCTCTGCAGTCTCAAACTCACCCTCCTCTTCTGAACTCATATCTGGAGAAGGGTCCAGGATCAGATCCATGACACCATTTAACAACAATGAGATTTGCTTAATGATCACATAGCTCACTTAACAACAGAGTCAAGTTACATGGTGACCTACTTAACAACTGCAGTGACTTACAACCAATGCTAGGCCTAATTCTGGTTGTTAAGTGAGGACTACCTGCGGTGCTTCTTGAATTTGGAACTGAACAATATTTGGGGGACATAGCTGTTTTAATATAACTAAAAGTCATTCTGGAACTAAAGAACAAAGAATGTATCACATATCTCTATAGTTTAATCATTTCTGGTTAAACTGGAACCAGAAATGGTGGTAGAAAAAGAGAACTGAGACAGTAAGTTAGAACAGACGAATGCACTGAAGTTTATTACAATCTGGATAACCGTTTTAACGCAAGCAAATGTTGGATCAAGCAAGACAACTTTAATAGCATTTCTAAGCATGTCTAAGAAGACCCAAAGGGCTGAATCACTGCAGAGCTCAAAGATATTTCGTTGTTCTAGAATGTACATCCCATGTATTAGCTTGAATGGCTCACTACACCAGATAGCTACTAGGTACACAGAAATGTTAAATGTGCTTTAACAATCTCATTGTGTTCAACAATTAGATTGACAAATGTGAAGATCTCTTTTTAATTTTCATAACAGAACGAATAGAACAGAGAGCTAAGTTGATAATGCATTCAGAACAGAAAGTGAAGAATGATAGAAATTGTTCTGCAACCCCTGTGTTGATGGAAAAGTTTGAAGAAAGAAAAAGATAATGACCGTGCTTGAAGAAAGAAGAAAGAAAGAAAAGAAAAGAAAGAAAAAGGTAATGACCGTGCTTAGCTGAACATAGCTAAGAACAAAAATGCACTTATGGAGAATTTTAATTCTGCCGAATGAACAATGATACCTTTCTTCCTAAAAACCTTCAAAATAGGAAATACAAAGAGAGGGATGGTCACCCATAACCCTACCTTTCTTTTAAAACTTTGAAAACAAGATCAAAGAGAAATCACCTGTTTAATTTTGTAGGTTTTTAGGAAGAGAGGTATCATTGTTCATTCGGCAGAATTAAAATTCTCCACAGGTGCATTTTTGTTCTTAGCTATGTTCAGCTAAGCGCGGTCATTATATTTTCCGTCAACACAGGGGTTGCAGAACAATTTCTATCATTCTTCACTTTCTGTTCTGAATGCATTATCGACTTAGCTCTCTGTTCTATTTGTTCTGTTATGAAAATGAAAAAGAGATATCTTCACATTTGTCAATCTAACTGTTGAACACAATGGGATTATTAAAGCACATTTAACATCTCTGTGTACACAGTAGCTATCAGAAGAAAGAAATCAGAAGAAAGAAGTATTTAATTCAGTGGGAGAAATTCCTAATTCCTTCTCTTTAAGCCAGTTTCTTCTTGGACACCAGAAGAAAACAGGTATATTCATTTGATTATAAAACACAGTTGATTGAAGGAGAAAGAGGGGCAGGTAGACCGGTCACGAGGTCTATGACCGGATCACTAAAATTTTGGATTGCTAACAAAGAGTTAAAGGGAGATGGGTATAGCTATTTTGAGCTAATTAGCTCTCATCAGCCAGCCATACCCTTCTGAGCAGTGATGGCGAACATTTTAGAGACTGAGTGCCCCAAAACTGGCCCCGCTCCCACTCCACACCCCCGTCCCGCCTGCCTGCAGGGCCACTCACTGCCTCTAGGTCGCACCACAGATCGCCCAGGCAGCCCTGCAGCACTATAGCAATCACGCCCTCTGCCCGTGCCCTGTAGCATCAACTGTGCATGATGGGGTGTGAGGGTAGAGTCTTGTCTACACTGCCTGGCTGCCATGTCCTTGGCTGTGCTGCTCTGGATGGCCACACTCAGGGGCGACTCTCCTTCAGGGGGGCTGCTGGAGAGGAGGGGGTCGCGGGGTGAGGCGAGGCTGGGGCAACGGCATGTGTGCCCACAGAGAGGACTCCGAGTGCCACCTCTGGCACCCATACCATAGGTTCGCCACCACTGCTTCTGAGATTTGAACCTGGGCTGCTTGCATGTTAGGCAGCTGTGTTGACCCCTAGGCCACAGGCTCTTTCTCTCTTTGTCAGCTGTATCAGGGAATGAAGAGACAGGGGAGGAGATATGTCGAGTGTTTTTTATGCACCCTGTTGGCCCAAATATGTGTGTGTGTGTGTGTGTTTTATTTAATGTATCAATATGATTCACAGTCAAAAGAGCTAAACATATTTTTGTGTGCATGTTAAGTGATTTAAAGCAACAGTATTAAAGATAAATGGCCTGTAAATTAATAACTCAAAATAATTTATATGATTTTTTATTTTATCATAATTGCTATGTTATTAGTTAAATGCTGGTCTATGACTGAAATAAAGTTGATTGATAATTTCTTCCCCAAACTGTATTATTTACAAAAATCAATGTACTTTATAAAGAGACAATAATCTATTTATGCCATTACAAAAGGCATCTGTATGAAAACTGATTTGCTTTTGTAACACCAACAAATGTTAACGATATCAAAAATACTAATATTTCCCATTAAACCTATATTTAAACATACATTAAAATCAGTGTTTGATTTTTAAAGTAAGGATTGGATGATGCACTAGAAAATTTTCAAAGTCAACTAAGTACACCTGATGTAAAAAGCCTTCGAAATAGAGCTTAAACTTGCAAAAAGGAAAAAAAAAATCCCAAAGGTTTTTTTTAAAAAAAAACACTTTTGAGGCACACTGGATATTTGCCATTTATATATAAATGAAGTACTAATATATTACAGGTCTTCTATTTATAGCAATTTCCTGGTCAAATCACTCTAAAAAGCTATTGGCAATAAGAATAGCAATAGCACTTAGACTTATATAGCACTTCACTGTGTTTTACAGCCCTCTCTAAGCAGTTTACAGAGTCAGCATATTGTCCCCAACAATCTGGGTCCTCATTTTACCGATTTCAGAAGGATGGAAGGCTGAGTCACCCTTGAGCTGGTGAGAATTGAACTGCCAAACTGCTGGCAGCAGTCAGTCAGCAGAGGTAGCCTGCAGTACTGCATTCTAAAGAATGTTCCTTTTATAATGGTTTATTTTAATCTTTTTAATTTTTTTCCAAACTCTTTTAACTATGTGTATTATGTTTTTCTTTTCTTTCTCTTTTTCACTTGTTTTACACCAAAGAAATACAAATAATCGATATTTAGATTTCAGCCTTTTCAGCAAAAAATAATACTTTAGAAATGTCTTGTTGCATTTATGTTGTTGAGATGCAGTGAAATTAATGTTTTAATTAAATGTATTGTTAAGAAGTACTAACATGCATTAGCTCAATTGTGAAATTTAGTATTTTTAAATGTTTATATTCTCTATCCTTCTGACAAAAAAATGGACTTATAGCCAAAGATTTAGTGTTCAGCATCTGAACTCCAATTATTCGTTTGTTTCTAGAACTTAATATGGTATGGATGACTGTCATGAATCATGATGATTTTCAACCTTCCTGAAGGTCATTTTGATTTTAAGGACAGTGATGTGGATAGTTATCTTCTTATCAATGTGTTGAGTCTCTTCTTTCCTTATCAGAGCACTAAGCAATTCCCAGATTTCTTTCTTGTTTGGTCCATTGACTAACTCAATATCTCTTCGAGTGCAACAGAGATGCACTGTGGTGATAAGAATTTCAATAAAGACTTTTAATCAGAGAAAGACCAGATCAGACGTATCCAGTATTATCTCAAATTAGTTAAAAAGATTCCCCTTTTGGTTAATTCTGCATCAGGATCCTATTTCTGATTTGTAGTTTCCTAAGTGTGTAGTTTTTATTCATTTGTTTAAATGTATCTGTGTAAAAAAAAATCCTTTAATGGTTTGGTAAAAGTGAAAAGATCAATAAACTATTAAAGACATAAAAATTAAAGCACAAACTAAAATAGTAACACTTAAAAATCAAATGCTTGGTAAATCAATGCAGTAAGTCCTTTCTGAAACTCAAACAATAGCAAAAGTTCAACAGCAGTTTGTCTTTGTGTTTCTTATATTCAGGATCTAGGTTACTTCTGCAATCAGCTTTGTTAAAAGATGTTGTTGGTTTTTTTTGTTCAACACCTTTCTCCCAACAAAATTTCATTGAGAGATATTTCTTTTTTATAATGTGCTAGACTTTTCTGCCGTCTGATATGAATGTGGTACAGCATGAGTATAGTATACACTTAGTGTTTTTAAACACAATTTCCTACCCTTTTTTCCTCTTCACTTGTAATAGTTTCTCTATCCTGAGAAACAAATCAGAAAGGTACAACCTTTAAATTTATGCATTTTAATAAAATTCATTCTAATGAAAGTGCTACCAATTCTGTTCTGTTTTTTTTAATATTTTTTTTATTGAATTTTAAAAACTTTTAACAAAATTATAACATAATAACATAATAACTCAACTGAAAACAAGCAAATAACATATTTAACAATCACTACAAATAGCTGCTCGGAACCCCCCCACCACCACATCCTCCAACAACCTAAACCCTCTTCTATCCTTCTACCTACATACTTTCGCCTTTCTGTACATCTTCCCTCCACTCACCTCTATTCCCTATCTCCACCCTCTAACCCTCTACACATACCTAACCTTCACTCCACCTTCCTCACCATCCAATGCGGTGTCCAGAGTTTTCCCGAACGCCCTAAAAAAGAAAAAATCTATTCCCTTAATACCCCCAACTACAGTTGAGAAACATAATCTATTACTTATTATCTCCCTCCCCCCTCCCAGGCTTCCCAGAGTGAATACAGAGTAAGAACGCAAGAAACCCCGCTAAACTACTATTTTATAACTATTTTATAACTATTTATCTGTATATCAAATCTAGTTCTTTCAATTGATATTTCTTTTGCATATAGTCAATCCATTTTTTCCAGTCCATCAAAAATGCTTCATTTGAGTGGTTTTTCAGGTATGCTGATATCTTAGCCATCTCCACAAGATGGGTAACTTTTAGTGTCCATTCTTCAATAGATGGTATTTCAGATGTCTTCCAATATTGTCCCACCAACAATCTTGCGGCCGTAATCAAGTTCAAGATCAGCTTAGTCTCTATGGTGGTACAGTCCTTTGTAATACCCAACAAGAATAACTGAGGTAAAAACTCAATACGCTTTTTCAAAATATTTTGAAGAATCCACCATATTTTTATCCAAAAAGCCTTAATTTTTTTACAAGTCCACCAAATGTGAAAATAAGTAGCGTCCATAGAATCACATCTCCAACATTTGGGTTGCATATTTGGGTACATAAGCGATAATTTTTTTGGATCTAAATGCCATCTATAAAACATTTTATAAAAATTTTCTCTTAAATGCTGAGCTTGTGTAAATTTAACATTTTTCACCCATATTCTTTTCCAAGTTTCTATCATAATTGGGTGTCCAAAATTACCTTCCCACTTAATCATACAATCTTTAACTAATTCAGTTCCAGAATCAATTTCAATTAAAGCGTCATATATTCTTTTGATATGCATAGCTCTTTGGTCTCTAGCTTGTATAATTAATTTTTCATCCTTTAAAGAAAAACCAATCTTAACATCTTTTTGCCATCTAGCTTGAAGTTGTGCATGATGATACCAATTGTGAGCTATACCTTCCTCCTTTAATCTATCTAATGATTTCAGTTCTAGGCTATTCCCTTCTTTAATTAAAAGTTTATCATATGGCACCACATCCTGAATTTGTTGTATACCTACACTCTGTATTGCATGCCTGGGAACTGTCCATAAAGGGATTTTACCACATAATTTATAATAATACTTTTTCCAGACACGCAACATAGAGTTTCTTAGTATATGCTCTTTAAAGCTCCTATCCAATTTTTTGTCGTAAACTAAATACGCGTGGAACCCATACACTAACCCATATCCTTCTATATTCAATATTCTTTCATTTGTTAAGTCGATCCAATCACTTATTGCCACTAGAACTGCAGCATAATAATATAATTTAAAATTAGGCATTTTCAAACCACCTCTCTCTCTTGTGTCTTGAATAATTTTGAATTTAACCCTTGGTTTCTTGCCATCCCAAATAAATTTGTTTATACCTTTCTGCCATTCCTCAAGATTCCCATCCTTTTTAAGTATTGGCAACATTTGAAACAAAAATAAAAATTTCGGCAATACATTCATTTTAATTGCGGCTATCCTACCTAACATAGATAATTGTAATTTTTTCCAATTCTCCAATTCTTTTTGTACCTTATTCCATAAAAATTCATAGTTATTCTTATATAATTTCCCATTTGAAGCTTCTATATAAATTCCTAAGTATTTGACTTTTTAAACTATCTCACATCCCGTTATTCTTTCCAGATCTTGTTTTAATTTATTATCTAAGTTTTTAACCAACATCTTTGTCTTGAATAAATTTAATTTAAAACCTGATACTCTTCCATAATTTCGAATAATCTCCATCAAACTCTGGGCCGATTGTATTGGCTGAGTCAATGTCACTAATAGATCATCTGCAAAAGCACATAATCTATAATCATGTTGTCTAATTTTTACTCCCTTTAGTTCCTCTGATGCTCTAATCTTATTCAGTAAAACCTCTAATGTTAGAACAAACAATAAAGGGGATAAGGGACAACCCTGCCTGGTACCCTTCTCTATATTAAATGAATCTGTTAATTGTCCATTCACTATAATCTGCCCTGTTTGTTTCTGGTATATAGCTGATATAGAATTAATAAACTGATCCCCCATTCTCATCATTACCACAAGCCTTTGCAAAAATGTCCAATTCAATCTATCAAAGGCTTTTTCTGCATCTAAGAACATTAAAACTGCCGGCACTTGAGTATGTTTATCCAAATATTCCAATACATTAACAAGTTGTCTAACATTAGTTTTCATCTGTCTCCCTTGTAAAAAAACAGTTTGATCCGGGTGAATCCTTTGTGTCAAAACTGTCATTAGTCTATTAGCCAAAATTTTTGCAAAAATCTTGTAGTCCGTATTTAACAAAGAAATAGGTCTAAAATTTTCTACTTGAACATTATCTTTACCCTCTTTAGGAATCAAGCAAACATTAGCCGTTTTCCAAGAGGGTGGAACCCGACCACCCTCTTGTATATTTACAAATAACTCCCTCAAAGGTTCCACCATTTCCTCCTGCAAACACTTATAATAAATCGTGGTGAAACCATCAGTTCCTGGAGATTTCCCTAATTTCAATTGCTTAATTGCATCAATAATTTCTTCTGATTTAATCAAGGCATTTAATCTATCTCTTTGATCCAAAGTAATTTCCATAACATTTTGATTTTGTAAAAAGGCATCTATCTCTTTCTCATGAACTTTTTCTTCAGCATACAATTTGGTGTAAAACTCTAGAAAAGCCTTCTTAATAGTTTCTTGATGAAATACTTCTTGCCCCTTATATTCTACCTTCTCAATTAATCGGGATTTTTGTTTTTTCCTTAATGTATAAGCCAACCATCTACCAGGTTTATTAGCATTAAAAAAAGTGTTATGCTTAGCATATTGTATATTTCTGGCAACCTGGTCGGTCATCAACATGTCAAATTGTTTCCGTAAAACCTTTATCCCTTCTTTAATATTACTATCATCTGGCTTATCTATTAATAATAACTCTTTCTTTCTTATTTCCGCTTCTAAAACTCTCCTCTTTTCCTCTTGTTTACGTCTATGCCTTACATTCATTTCAATTAATATTCCACGCATGTGGGCTTTACTAGAGTCCCACACCGTTTCTATTGATGTACCTCTATTCTTATTTAACATAAAAAATTCCTTGATAGCCTTTTTACATTCTTCCACATACATATCATATTTAAACAAATTTTCATTAAGTCTCCAGGATCTGCTAGGAATTTGACCAGTCCTTAATTCCATCATAACTGGGTTATGATCAGACAGTACATTAGGTAAAATTTTAACTTTCTTTAAACTTAACATAAAGTCACTAGTACTAGAAAATGATTGATGTCTACTAGAAAATGATTGATGTCTATCAGAAAAAAAGTAAACTCTTGATCTCTACCATTCTTTCTCTCCATATATCTAACAAATTAAAATCATCTTTAATATCAAAAAAGGATTTAGGCAAAATTGAACGCGATTGAGGAACAAATGAAATATTTTTCTTGTCCAAACCAACATCAAGGATTCCATTCCAATCTCCCATTAAAATACAAGATCTATAGTCCAATTGTATTATTTTTTTATGTAATGATTTGTAAAATATACCTTGTTTTTGGTTTGGGGCATATACACCCATCAAAAGAACTTTCTTCCCGTCCAATAAAATTTCTATAGCTAAAAATCTTCCTTGATTATCTGCTTCTATTAATTTAGCTTTTATGTGATTTTTAACATAAATAACAATTCCATTTTTTTTCTCTGAAAATGCTGCCACAAAATGTGTACCCAACTTATTATTTATCAAATATTTCTGGTCCGAAGTTCTAATGTGAGTTTCTTGTAGACAAATTACATCATTTTTACATTGCTTCAAATAATGAAAAATCTTCTTCCTTTTCTGTGGAGAATTTAAACCATTAACATTCCATGTCAAATATTTATTTGACATGACCTTTACGTGAAAGCTTCTGCAAAGACCGTTCCACTACTTCCTGCCTCTTAGGTCTTGCTCCCATGGCTTCCATAGATGTCAGATCAGCTTGCTTTGTATGAGTTGGTTGTGTTTTTTCTCTTTGTTCAATATTCTTTGTAGGTTCACATACATGCCTTGGTTCTTTAGCCTTGTCAACTACCAAAGGTTGAAAAATATCAATAGACTGCACTGGTTGTTCAACTGCTTTATCCATAACTACCGATGAAATTAGTCGAGGTAGTTGAAGTTCCATAGATTGCAATAATTCTATGTCTTTAACCAGCGTTGCCCTCTTAGGTCTTGGGGAGGTAGATCTATCAGCCATCAATATATTCTCAAAAAAATCCTTCGCTTTAGCAACAGAAGTCAAACGGTATCTATTATTTTTAAAAAACAAAGAAAGTCCAGTTGGTACCTCCCATCTATATTGTATCTCTCTTTTTTTAAGCTCCTCCGTCAAAAAAGCATAGTCTTTCCTTGATCTCAACATTTTAGGAGGGATCTCTTTCAAAACCTGTACTTCTTGACCAGCAACACTTAGTTGTTTGTTATATGCTGTAGAAAGAACCCAATTTCTGAATTTTCTTGTGTTAAAATATATCACAATGTCTCTGGGCAAATTTCTTTGTGCAGCTATACGTGAATTCATCCTGAATAGCCGTTCTATCTGCCAGGCTACGTTCTCAACCGTGTCGTCCAGAAATTTTGCTAAGGCTTCAATAAAAATTTTTCTTAAATCCTCTTGATTCTCATTTGGTATGTCTCTAAATCCTCTAATTCTAACAGCAAACTGCATCTGATGGAATTGTGTCAAAATAGCCTGGTCCTGTACATCACTTCTAATTTCTTCTAATTTTTCTTCAAACTGTTGCTCAACATTTTCCAATTTTTCTTCAACTCCAATAGTATAGTCCCATACCCCTTTGATGGCTTCTACAATATCTTCTCTCATCTCTAAATTAGAAGCTTCTGACATAGCTTTAAAGTCTTTTTTCTGTTCTGCCATTTTTTCCTCTAGTTTGTCCTCCAGTTTATCCAATCTATCATTTACTGAAGATAATGCAAGAGTTAATGCGGTCTGTAAGTTTTCCATTGTAAGCATTCCTGGAGGAGGCTGTATAGGCTCTTGAGATTCTAAAGGAGCAGACTGTGATTTTACAAGCTGCCCTGGAGAAGGCATAGCCGCCTTCGCACTTGCTGCCTTTTGTCTCGTAGTCATAGTTAAAAAGAAAAAAAAGAGGGGGAAAAGAAAAAAAAACTAGAAAAGATTTTTTTAAAAAAGTTGCCAATTCCTCCCTTCTCAATTTCTTTTAAAATCCAGTTGCGTTATGTTCTGTTTTTTTTTAACCACCAGAGACTAACCCAACTTTCTATCTATGGTTGATGCTAATTAATAAACCAAAGAGAGGGCTCAATGATTACTTCAGTTTTTACTCTCAATTCCAAATAATGAAGTATGAACTACACGACCAAGTTGCCGTACCATTAGAATGGGTCACTGAATGTTTCTCAAGGGCAGGAACGTATAATTCATTCTTTAACACCCCCCCCAGGAAGGGAAGTTGTGCCTATTTTTCCCAGTTATGTGACAAAACTAATTTTTCATGGTTGCTGCTGACTTGACTGGTGCTGTCATGTTCACCTGCCCTGCTCCATTTTACTGATATAGTAACAGCCCTCCAACTGGCTACCATGCACTGGGGCAGGAGCCTCTTACCTTGGATCATTGCCCTTTATGTCTATTAGTCTTAACAACTTCACCTATTGAATTCCGGAGAACTGGGCCTTCTTTCTACAAGGTCACTAAATAGATCTTTCTTCAACCACAAGTTAAAATCGACAAGAGTTCTGTCACTTTGTCTTTCTAGCCCAGCGGTTCTCAACCTGTGGGTCATGACCCTATTTGGGATCGAACGACCGTTTCATGGGGGTCGCCAAACACCGCAGTCCGCCATTTTTTCCCCCATTTTCCCCCCCATTTTTTCCCATTTTCCCTTGGCCGTCGCGCGCGTGCTGCACATGCGCGGTTCGGCCCGTCGTGCTGCGCATGCGCGATTCGGCCCATCGCACCGCACATGCACGGTTTGGCCCGTCGTGCGTGCGCCGCGCATGCATGGTTTGGCCCGTCGTGCGTGCGCCGCGCATGCACGGTTCGGCCCGCCGCACGCGCACCACGCATGCGCAATTCGGGCCGTTGCGACGCGCATGCGCAGTTCGGGCCATCGTGCGTGCTGCGCATGCGCGATTCGGCCCGTCGTGCCGCGCATGCACGGTTCGGCCCGTTGTGCGTGCGCCGCGCATGCACAGTTCGGCCCATCACGTGCGCGCCGTGCATGTGCAAATCGGGCCATCGCGCCGCGCATGCACGGTTCGGCCCGTCGCCGCGCATGCACAGTTCGGCCCATCGCGTGCGCACCGTGCATGTGCAAATCGGGCCATCGCGCCGCGCATGCACGGTTCGGCCCGTCGCGTGCGCGCCGTGCATGTGCAAATCGGGCCATCGCGCCGCGCATGCACGGTTCGGCCCGTCGCCGCGCATGCACAGTTCGGCCCATCGCGTGCGCGCTGTGCATGTGCAAATCGGGCCATCGCGCCGCGCATGCACGGTTCGGCCCGTCGCGTGCGCGCGGCGCATGCGTGGTTCGGCCCTTCGCACCGCGGATGTGCGGCCCAGGTCGGGGTCACGCCGCGAATGGGCAGTGCAGATGGGGTCTTGGCCTGAAAAAGATTGAGAACCGCTGTTCTAGCCCAAAAGTTAAGGATTCATTAAAATGGTAAAATAACCAGGGAATGGGGTTGTTGTTGTTTTTTACCAGCTCAGGCCAGGTAAAGAACCAAGGAAACCCATCAAATATATCACAAACTAAACACAGTCTGAAAAAAAAACCCGCACCATTGTGTCCAAAAAAGGAGAAGGATATTTAAATCTGCAAAATGTATTTCTTCAATCAGCTTCACTGTTGGCTGGTTTATCCATAAAAGTTAAGGCTGGGATGTGGAAAGCTCTTAATTATATAATCAACATTCTGAATATAAGCCACAAATAAAGCAACATGGATTCTTAGCAGAGCCAGAGAATAAAACAAAGCAATTTATATTGGAAAGAATGAGCAGGAAATAAAAGCTATCTATGTCAACCCCTGGCTGAAAAGCCCAACCGAGCAAAACACCAGAGCCATTGCAAACTTCTAATGATAACTTTTATTGAGCAGAATCAAACTGGTAGGGTCAAAGGGAAGCTAGCTCTAAGAAAATGGTGGGAAGCAGTTAATTAAAAGAACAAAACTCTTCCCACCCCTCTGACAGTACAGGTCACATTGTCCAATACATCTTCTAGTAATTATTATGAGAACGGACTTTAGTTTCACGAAAACAATTCTTCAGCAGCTTCCAATCTCACACTGATAAAGGACATCTGTAGATTCAAAGCTCTCTTCCCTTCCTCTCTCCTCTGTTGGCAAGTTAGATGCACACTATGGTCCTAAAGGCAGTAGCCTTCCTAGCTTGACAATCTATTTTCTCCAATATAAATTTAGGTCTGACAACCTAGTGCCCAGTGTTTACAAAATATAGGATTTGAAACTATTAATTAGATTGGCAGTCAAAAGCACTTCATTATTTGCTTATTTCTATTATATGATTAACTGAACACAGAATATATTAATTAATCATACCGCTTCTAAATTCAGGATTACAAGTCCATTTCAAACTGTGATCAATTTATTTTTCAGTCCATTCCCACTTAGTTTTTATCCAAGCCATTTTATTCTTTGTAGACCAACCATATCTGTAAGTACACACAAAATGTCAAAATCTTTTAAAGGAATTTAAATATAACTTGATTTAAAAAAAAATACCAGAAAAATAGTATAAAGTATTTTTTTTAATTCAGATGGACACAAGACAGGCCTTGAGAATACAAACTTTTGCAGTGAACAAAATATAATTTTTGATTTGATTTAATTGTCTGCTTTTGAAACAAAAATCTTATTTCATGTTAATGTTCAGAACAAATCAGCTGCAATGTTTAATTACATGGTAAAAAGCATGGATTTATGAAAAATTCTGAAAGCTATAATTTTGCTTCCCTGTTACTATTAAGTAAACCTGGAGTACTGACAAAATGGATTAAATTGTTTCAACTTTAAACATCAAGAACTTTAAAAGTTTTAAAGATTTGTGTTTATTATCTATCAAGAATCTTAATGAATTAGAAATAGGACTTACAAATTTATTTTACTCTGAACTGTGTTGCAGGTATAAGTCCTATTCATTATAAGTTCAGTATAAGTTTGCTTATAGGTGACTTTTTATTAGAAATTCCAAAGCTGGTATGATATTCATATAAGGCAGTTCCTACTAGGCTGTGTCAAGATATGCTATAGCTTTCCATGGAACTGATGAATGTTTAATTGTGGAGTTTAAATGCAGTTCAGATAAGGACTTATCTGTATCTGCACCACACAGGAAATAATCTATAAAGACTTCCATTAATGCATCATAGTAATACTGTGCTCTTCAAGAATAAATGCTGACCTATATCCATTTGATGCTCCATTTGACAGAACAGAGCATTCACTTGGTCAAATTCAGGGTGTGTGAGAATGTATTGTATTTTTTTGTGTGTATAGTCCTTAAATTATAAAATGCAGCTATGAATCTAAAATCTTTGCCTTCTACTATTAGCAATATTTATAGATTCTGAACTAATTATTAACCAATATCATGATGCAGAAAGTACTTTGGGACACTACCAGAGCCAAATCAGAGGAAGGGATTAAAATCCAGAAAGGAATTTAAAATAAATTCATAAATCCAGAAGATTTATGAAAGGGACTAAAGTAGTTTAAAGATGCAATGTGGAAAAACCCCTAAATCATACTATTACAACCTGATAGCACAAAGTGATGCATCTCAAATGTATATTCACACACACACAAAAACATACCCAAGTATATTCTATTGTTTACCCTCAAGACACTGAGTTGTCCCCAGGGAATAGTTGCACTAGATTTTATAATTTCTTTATAACTGTAGCCTTGTTCACTTAATAATACTATTTTACATCATCTTCTAGGCAACCAGTCAACTCTTTGCACCATTACTTTAATTTTATTACGTTTTACAAGCTCACTAAATGAAAGGGAAAAAAACCCAATCAACTTGATAACATAACACACTGACAAATGTCCTCCTCTCAGCTTCAATTGTTGTTGTTAGTTGCAAAATCGTGTCCAACCCATCGTGACCCCATGGACAAGATTTCTCCAGATCTTCCTGTCCTCTACCATCTTCTGGAGTCCATTTAAGCTCGCACCTACTGCTTCAGTGACTCCATCCAGCCACCTCATTCTCTGTCGTCCCCTTCTTCTATTGCCCTCAATCTTTCCCAGCATTAGGCCCTTCTCCAGTGAGTCCTTCCTTCTCATTAGGTGGCCAAAGTATTTGAGTTTCAACTTCTGGATCTGGCCTTCTAAAGAGCAGTCGGGGTTGATTTCTTCTAGGACTGACGTGTTTGATCGCCTTGCAGTCCAGGGGACTCGCAGGAGTCTTCTCCAACACCATAGTTCAAAGGCCTCAATTCTTTCCCGCTCAGCCTTTCTTATGGTCTAACTTTCACATCCATACATTGCAACTGGGAAAACCATGGCCTTGACTATAACCACTTTTGTTGGCAGGGTGATGTCTCTGCTTTTTAGTATGCTGTCTAGATTTGCCATAGCTTTCCTCCCCAGGAGCAAGTGTCTTTTAATTTCTTGGCTGCAGTCCCCATCTGCGGTGATCTTGGAGCCCAGGAAAATAAAACCTATCACTATCTCCATTTCTTCCCCATCTATTTGCCAGGAATTGAGAGGGCCAGATGCCATGATTTTGGTTTTCTTAATGTTGAGTTTCAAGCCAAGTGTTGCACTCTCCTTCTTCACCTGCATCAAAAACTGAATCCTACTGTGATCTCATTGGCTCATTGCCAAAACAAGATGACAACTGATTGGCATTCTAAACACTCATGCTCATTGGGTACAATCAGATGAAGGAAAGGTACCTGATATCAGCCTAAGCAAGTTGTGCTTCCTTTTTCTGGTTATTTGGCTATAACATTTCATAAAATAGAAATGTTATAATTGAACTCACTATGTTGCATTACATTCTTGATTAAATTATCTTTACATTGATATATAATTTTATGGTACTACTTCAAAAAAAGTGGTGTTATTAGCCATCAAATCTCAAAAATACACTTTTCCCAAAAGGTTTCCACAATTTTGGCCACTACTGTACATGGTGGTAAAAAGGAAGGGAATAACACCACCCTGGTTTCATGGCAGAGGATATTAATCTCAGAAGGCCACTCATTTTGGGGGGGGGGCAGAGTACAATGCAGCATTCTCCCAGCAAACTCCACAATGCCTAAGATATCATCAAACGCAGGAACTTCCCATCTGAATAGGCACCTATAATTTCGAGCTTCTCGTGTATTTAATTTCATTTATTTTGTGACAAATCTGCTGACTTGTGAAAACACGACCACAAAAAAATCAGAATTACTTATTTTAAATCCTCCATGATGAGGGGATTATAGAGTGATGCAGAGGGCAGGCTATCTGACCCACTTTGAGGGATGAAACCACAGCTTCCAAAATAGCACACATATGCCAGGCCTAGGTGAAAAGATTAGCTTGTTGCTGTTGTTTTTCATAAGTGAAAACAGCCTTAAACCAATCTATTAGCTAAAACAGCACACAAATCACGGTCATACAATTGTATGATGAGAGATGTGTTAATAAAGAATGAAATGTAAAATTAAGATTCTCTCTCCCAAGTTGCTATTTTCTGAGCTACAGTGTTTGCCTGATTCCTCAATTGAGGACAAGCCTGTCAATCACTGCAGATAATCCTCCTCCTTTCTCCTTTTCCATTATTGTGTTTAATGCAAAACAGAGTTTTATCTGTTTTATTATTTAGTTATATTATTTATGTTTGAAAATGTTGCAGAATGGTAAATCAGAGCTGGAGTTTCGTGTATGTATTTTAACCTAGTCTGAGGCAAGTAAAATAAAACGTACCCTGAATTACTCCAGCCTGCCTTAAAATTTAGATTTCATTCAAATATGATACAAAATCTCTCTCTCTGTATGACTAAGTAATATACACATGAATGGCAGATACTGTGGGCTATAAGCTTGTTTTGTTATTGCCTCTCTTGGAAACCAATTCAGTAATCAATCCTCACTGTTGAAAGTGGGAGTTGTAAGCTTGTTTGTCTTTTGCTAAGAAAAAGGTTCTTTGTCTTGTTTGTACAACTAGTGAGATGGAAAATATCTTTACTACTGCTGTTTAGGATGCCATCTGGTACTGGCAGAACATGTGTGAAAGGCACAAGTTGTGATTACTTTTGGCTCTAGTTTAATCAACAAAAAGGTATCTGTTCAGTGTTATGCATAGAATAAGTAAATGTTGCTTTTGTAATCTTTAAACTACCTATTTCTTTTCTTTTAAATGAATAAGCTATTTTTTAATTTAAAAAGTGATTTAAAGAAAATAGAAAATAAGATTTCTATTGCTCACATAATTTATGCATTTCTCTCAACTTTTTCTTCTGTGCACACAGAGACATAAATAAATATTAGTAGACTCAGTTGCTCTCTATTCTTAATATATATATATGCATTAATTAATTGCTGTTGCCCATTTTTTACTATTCAGCAATCTCAACAACAGAATATTGAGTCTGTCATTTGTACTTCTATAACTGTCTGGTTTGGTACAGTAACCAAACAGGACAGGTACAAACTTCAACAGATAGTTAGGACTGCAGAAAAAACAGTTGCAACCAGCCTGCCTTCCATGGAGGATAGTGCATGAGCCAGAAAGGGGGCTGACAAAATATCTACAGACCCCTTGTGCTGGACCAGCCAGTTAGATGAGAACTATATGTTAGAATGTTTGGCATTTAAAGGGTTAGATGTTGTTTCCTTAAGAGATGGCTTATGGGTAATGTAGTTTTAGCTGTTAGTTAATGCTATGTGGGAGGGGCCACTAAGTTCATCACAGGATATCCTGGCTATGTGCCAGCTTTGAAAGAAGCCTTTGTGAAGACAGACACGAGGTGATGTGTCCCATAAGAGCCATGGGGTGAGTCTACCATTAATTTTTCACCCAAACGGATGGAGAAAAGTTATGATATGTTCATCAGAAGAACTCTTCTTGACTGTAAGTTGTTGTTTGAGATTCCTGAGGAATAAAATAATCTGAATATTATCCCGTTCTTTGGCGTTTATCTGTTTGAGAAGAGCAGGATTAAAGCAGATATCTTGTTTGGACCAATACACCCCTCATCTCCTGAAGCTTTGCCCTCCGTAGGCAAGCTTCAATTCTGATTTGGGGCACCTCATTGTGCCCCAGATCAATGGCGGGTCCTTCACGATAGCCGAATTAAGAGACACATGCTGATCACATTTCTCTGGGTGAAGCAACTAGTGACAAAAGGCTGCCTCCCCTTTTTATTCCCTGTTACAGTGGGCGGTTACACAATGCATCACATGGTTACAAACAGCCAATGACAATGTTATTTCTTCAGCCAATGACAAGGCTACACTCTGTGGCCAATGGATTAAAATCTTGGTACAACGTCCATCCACCTCTTAGCCCCCCTTATTTCCTGTCCCTAGGCCATATGGCCTTTGTCCTTTGTTCCAAAGCACATTGCATGTGGCTCTGCTGTGGCCAATGGACTCCACCTCTTGACTCCTCCTCCATTTCCTGTTGCTCCAAAACAGCATGGTAAAGTCACATGTTACAGTCTCTTTGTCCCAAGCCTCTCCAAGCCTCATGCATACAACATATTACAACAATCTCCTAGACATAAACTGTTTCAACTCTTCTTCTCAGGAGACCACTATAGGGCATTGCATGCCAAAACAATTAGACACAAATACAGTCCCCCCCATGTCATCAGTCTGCTAAACATCTAATTCCCACAAAACTGTCTTAGGCCTAAATATATTTACCCAGGTAGTAGAGCTGCATTATGATTATCCTTCTCATCTTTCCTATTACCTTCTTCTATTGGCATATTCTCATTATCACTTTGTTGTTTGTGTGTACACAGAAATCATAACTGGCCTATAAAAAAATATTCTACTCTACTCTACTCTACTCTACTCTACTCTACTCTACTCTACTCTACTCTACTCTACTCTACTCTACTCTACTCTACTCTATTCATACTGAATTAGTAAGTATTACTGCATACAGAAATCCATTTTCCTCTTGTTTAGTTGACAGCGCCTTCTAATCAAAACAAAGCATCAATACTTTTCATGCAATAAATTGTTCACTCTTCAGCATGACGTGAAATAGTTTACATTAGCTCAGGAGATATATTACCCCATAATCCAGTTGGATTTATTCTGAAAAGGAACATATGGGAGAACAAAGCTATTAAGGAGCATAATAGTTTCAGTTGTCAGTACGTGAACAGTTAAGAGGTTTATATACAACCATTGTACTATTTGCTCTTCTATCTAAAATGCTAATAACATGATTAATATGACAAGATTAAATCACAGTTGGCAATATAAATCTGCTTCTAAAGCATAGTACATACAGTAGTGACCAAAATTGTGGAAACTTTGGGAAAAGTGTATTTTTGAGGTTTGATGGCTAACAACTCCACTTTTTTTTGAAGTAGTACCATAAAATTATATATCAATGGAAAGATAATTTAATCAAGAATGTAATGCAACATAGTCAGTTCAATTATCTGTATTGTATTCTATGAAAAGCTATAGCCAAATAACCAGAAAAAGGAAGCACAACTTGCTTAGGTTGATATCAGGTAGCTCTCCTTCATCTGATTGTAGCCAATGAGCATGAGTGTTTAGAGAGCGAATCAGGTGTCATCTTGTTTTGGCAATGAGCCAATGAGATCACAGTAGGATTCAGTTTTTGATGTCACGTATTGAAGCTGAAAGGAGGATATTTGTCAGTGTGTTATGTCATCACTATCAAGTTGGTTGGGTTTTTTTTTTCTTTCATTTAGTGAGCTTGTAAAACATAATAAAATTAAAGCAATGGTGCAAAGAGTTGACTGGTTGCCCAGAAGGTGATGTAAAATAGTATTATTAAGTGAACAAGGCTACAGTTATAAAGAAATTAGAAGAAAAATTGGTGGAAACCTAACCAAAGGTGGCATTTTTACTGTACACTTTTCCCAAAAGGTTTCCACAATTTTGGCCACTACTGTAGTCTCGAGAGAGAATGAGTTGATACATATTTCAAGGAAGAAGCCATTCAGAAAATAGAAGCACATTTTTAACAAAGGATTAGACATTATTCAAATAGGTTATTTCTCCTTGTTACTAAAAAGATTTCAGTTAATTTAGAAAATAAAGGAAAAGATCTAAAAAAAATCATGGATAAATAGGCTCTGTTCAGATGTCAGAACGACTAGGAAAAGTTTTCTATTTTGTCTCAGCTAGAAATGTATACCATTACATTAGACAAGTCAGTTGAATAAAATATGGTTTGAAATGGGCTTGTTGGAAGTTAATACTGTGAAATTAATTGTATCTTATTTATTATTAAATTTGGATGTTGCTGAATCATTTGGACTCCTGGGAAAGAATAAAATAAAACAGAATAAAATATTTATAGTATATTTTGCTATACCATTATAGTGTAAAAACAATTGCAGTAAAAAACCAATAATAAGAAAATAGACATGGAAATTATGAGGGCAATTCAGAAATAAACCTCCACAATCCTAGAAAGAAACCCAAAGTCATAAAGTCAACACAAGCAATAGAAAACATAATAAAATACGAATAGCTATGAAAAACATCAGATGCTAAAAGTTATCCATAAGAATTTAAGCCTTCACTAACTTCTAGAAACATAGACACTTTGGTGTAATCATTAAGGCATAAGGCTAGAAACCAAGAGAAATGAATTCTATGCTGATTACTAGGAAGGAAGCAGTAGTAAACCATTTCTGAAAAACTTTACCAGGAAAACTGCAGGGTAGTCCTTGAGAATCAGATGTGACTAAATGGAAGAAAAAAAAACTTCTAAAAGGAAGATGGTCAAAAACATAGGTGAAAACTATGCCTTTCTCACCTCACATAAATAATCACAGTTTTTCCTGGGAGTAATTTCTCAAATGGTTCAACACTGGTTGGAGAACACAGTCCTGCAAGAATTTGCAGTTAAGCCATTGTGGTTCCTTGCCCTGGAATGAGACAGATGGGATTCATGGGCAGTTTGTTATTTGTGCTTGGATGTCATTTTGTTTTGGGTTTATTTGGCTGTACATATACATATACTCTTTGTGAACTGCCAACTGGTGGAGTTCAAATTAAAAATAAATAAATAGGGATTTATATATCAAAACCAAGATTCCAAATTGTGTTGAGAAATTTACGGGTAATCAATGCAGGGGATATTTGTATCTTAAGAAGACAGAACTCTTGGAATATTTCTTCCAACAGGCATCCTTTATTAAGAGAAAATGGTTGCAGGCGTTCTAGACAGGACCTAGGGTCCAAGCCCTATGGTTCAAGATTTTAAGGCGTCCCCAGCAGCCCCACTCTATCCCACCATCTTTCCAGCGACAACCCTAGGCGTTACATTTCCACCCCCTTTTTCCTCACTGCCGGTGGAAAGGAGACTTCAGAGAGGAGTAGATGAAAGCTGATGGTCCCATTGTTAGTCCTTTTGGTGATCCACATTCAATCCCCTTTGAAGCTGTACCGAAGGAAGTGAGGAGCATAAAACCTCTTTGTTCACCCACCTTCCCCTTCATCGTATGACAAAATCCAGAGAAGGCAGAAATAGGGTTTTCCATAGTCGATAACTAGAGATGAAATATAATTGGATTCTGACATCCTGCCCCTTTAAAAATAAGATAGATCCACCTGAAAGAAAACAAAACAGGTATGCAAGTTAGTCAGGCTTGTTAGGATACTCTGTATGAAACTTCTTTAATAGCTTCGGGGCTCTGACATGACGTTTATGGATCCACTCATTTTGTGAGGCAGGGACATGTTTCCATGCAACTAGGTACTGAGTCGCTCCATGATATCTCCTAGAGTCTAGGATTCCCTTTATTTCAAAGTGTTGTTCGCCCTCCACCATGATTGGAGGTGGTGGTGGGGGGATTTTTGGCTGTAACGATGACTGATGCTCTCTTTTCAGCAAGCTGCAATGAAAAATTGGATGTGTTTGCCTGAGATTTTGGGGTAATTCTAATTCTATTGTTACTGGGTTTATGATTCTTTTAATTGGAAAAGGCCCTATATATTTTGGTCCAAGTTTTTTACAGGGTTGTAGGGACTTTTAGGTATTTTGTAGATAAATACACCATTTCTCCTATAATGAATGGTGTAGTCTCAACCCTTTTTTAATCAGCTTGTGCTTTGTATGTCTGTCTAGCTTCATCTAATGCTTTTCTAACTAACCTGTGCTGGAGTGGACTGCATTATTGTAGGCAACTTCTGCAAAAGGGAGTAAGTCCGTCCAATTTGTTTGCTGAAAATTAATTAAGCATCTTAAATATTGCTCAAGTACTGAGTTCAATTTTTCAGAAAGGCCATTTCCTTGTGAGTGATGGCTAGATGTCAGTCCCTGAGTGGTCCTTAGAGGGATAAAAATTCCTTCCAAAATGCAGACGTGAATTGCACCCCCCTTTCAGAGATGATGCGTTGGTGTGCCCCATGCAATCTGTAAATATGCTGGGCGAAAAGTTTTGCTAAGGCTTTTGCGGTGGGAATCTTTTGGCAAGGGATAAAGTGCACCTATTTGTAAAACAAGTCCGTGACCGTCCAGACAACAGTATTCCCATTGCTTTCTCGTAATTCCACTATAAAATCCATGGCTATTTCCCTCCAGGGGGCTGAGGGATTTGCCACTGTTTGTAACAGTCCGGATGATTTCCCTTGCAACCTCTTTGCAGTTGCACACTTTGGGCAGCTGGCCACGTAACTTTTGATGTCCTTTTTTATGGATGGCCGCCAAAATTGCCGTTTAATTGAGTGTAATGTTTTTACAAATCCAAAATGCCCTACTGATTTTGTGTCATGGCAAAGCTGCATGAATGTGACTCTTTGGGTTGTTGGTATATATAACTTTTCCCCCACCCAAGGCAGCCCTTCTCTCATTGTGCACACATTTTTGTCTTTCTGGAACCATTCATCTGTTTCCAAACTTTTCTGGAATTCAATTCTGGTTTGGCTGCCCAGCTATGGTTTTAATTTTGTTTGGGCTCTGGTGGTTACTGGCGCTGCCAGTTGTGATTCTACCATCATCAGTTTAGACTCGGTGGCTCTTGTGCTATTATATTGGGGCATGTGACATAATGCATCTGCCAGGAAGTTCTTTCCCCCCGGCAAATGCTTGAGCGTAAATTGGAACTGGTGAAAATGCTGGGACCAGCGGGCGTGCTTGGGGTTGAGCTTCCTGGGTGTTTTCAGGGCTTCCAAATTTTTGTGGTCAGTCCACACTTGGAAGGGGATTTTGTTGCCTTCAAGGAACTGACGCCATGTGAGTAGTGACCAACGTATCCTGTATGCCTCTTTCTCCCATATGGGCCAGCACTATTCAGTTTCCGTGAGTTTCTTGGATGTATATGCACAGGCTTGCAATACCCCTTCATCATTTTCTTGTAATAGTACAGGCCCCACTGCCACATCACTTACATCCGCCTGTATTATGAAGGGCTTATCCATGTCTGGGTGCCTCAGTACTGGTTCGGCAGAAAAAAGTCTCTTTAATCTCTCAAACGCTGCTTGGCACTCCATTGTCCATGTTAGTGGCTGGCTAGGTTTTACTGAGGATGCTCCCTTCATTTTTAGTAAGTTCATGAGGGGCAGGGCTATCTGGGCAAATGAGGGGATGAATTGGTAGTAAAAGTTTGCGAAGCCCAGGAAACTTTGCAGTTGCTTTCTTGTGCAGGGTAGTGCCCATTCTAATACTGCTCTGACCTTCTTAGGGTCCATTTCAATGCCCTGTGGGAATATGCGATAACCTAGGTAGTCTATCCTTTCCTGGTGGAATCCACATTTTGAGAGTTTGGCATATAGGTGGGCGGCTTGCAGTTTCTTTAAAACCGTTCTGACCAGGTTGACATGTTCCTCTTTTCATTCGGTGAAGATAAGAATGTCGTCCAAGTAAACCAGGACCCCCTTAAATAGGTGCTCCCTTAGAATGTCATTGATTAATTGCATAAAGACTGCGAGGCCCCCTTGTAATCCAAATGGCAAGACTCTGAATTGATAGCACCCCATGGGGCAGTTAAATGCAGTCTTCCATTCATCCCCTTCCTTAATTCTCACGCGATAGTAAGCTTCCCTTAGGTCTAGTTTAGAAAAAATTTTCCCTTTCGAGAGGTGGGATAACATGTCCTTCATGAGGGGCAGGGGGTATAGGTTGCTCTCACTGATTGTATTCAGGGCCCTATAATCCACGCATAAGCGTAAAGAGCCGTCCTTCTTCTCTCTAAAGAGGACCGGGGCAGCTACTTTAGGTTTGGCTGGTTCAATGAATCCCCTTTCTAGGTTTTTCTTTATGAATCTCTCCATTTCCTCCTTCTCCTTTGGGCTCATGGAGTATAATCTGGGCTTTGGGAGTTTTGCCCCAGGCTTGAATTCAATGGCACAGTCTCTGGGTCGGTGGGCGGGGAGCTCATCCGCCCTCTCCTCACTGAAAACCTCAGCAAGGTCTCTGTATTCCTCTGGTATTTCTGGTAGTCCCCTTTCCTCTCCCATGGATGCTTTTTCTGTTCTTGATTCTGGTAGCCCCCCTTGGGATTTTAAGTCCATAGGGTCCCCTTTCGGGAATTTGATTTCTGCCGTCCTCCAATTCACCCAGGGGTTCCATTTTTTAAACCATTCCATCCCTAGGATCATTGGGCATTCCATGCCTGGGGTCACCACAAACGTTATGTCTTCCTCATGTTTGCCCAGGGAGAGGTGTATTGGTAAGGTGGCTAGGGTAGCTGGCACCCGCCCCTGCTATGGACCCATCTAATTGGCCAAATGAGATTGGTTGTTCCAGTCTCCTTGACGGAATGCCCACTAGCGTCGGGCTAATGAGGCAGCCTCTATTAAGGCTTTCACCTTCACGGCTTCAGGCCTCGGGGGAATTAATATAGTCACTGTCTTGAGGATGGGTGCGCTGCGTCCACTTACCAGGGGTTCGCCATCTGAGCTGTCGTCTGAGGCAACCACCAGCCCTGCGGTATAGGCTGGAGTTCTTTCCCCTTGTTGAGCAGAGGTGGGGGATTCCACAGCCTCCATTGCTCTCATGGCCGGTTCTTTTGGCTTAGCTGGAGACTTCCCGGATTTGCTGGTCAGTGATCTGTCTGGGTTTTGCTGGGGGGCTTTTCAGTGGCACTCTACAGGCCGATGCCCTTCTCTCCCACACTTGAAACACCCCATTTGCTTCTTGGCCGTGGCCGGTGGTTTCACAGGTTCGTGTGTCAACTCAGGCGGTGAGCGGCTCCATTGTTTTCCTCGGCGGTGCCTCTTCAATACGTCGATCTCTGCTTCCTCTGCCAAGATGTACCATTCCTCAAGTTAGTGTGGGTCCCCTCAGGGCAGGCAAGCATCATACAGGTCATAATTTAGTCCGTCTTTGAAGTGGCTAAGCAGGATGTCTTCCGGCCAGCTGGCAATGGCCCGGAATTCTTGCGTGTATTCAGCTATCGGGTGTTTGCCTTGCCTCATCGTTTTTATCCTTTCGCAGGCTTTGCAATCAGCCAGGGGGTCCTCAAATCGCATCCTCAGAGAGGACATGAAATGGTTGACGTCGTTGAGCTCTGGGGCATTGGAGTCATGCAAGTTCACCACCCAATTTGTGGCCGGCCCGTCCAGGGCAGATTGCACGATCCGGATACGGGCTTTGTCGCTGGGGATGTGCCCCCCGTATTCCTCCATGTTGCTGAAGACTTGGGTTAGGAAAAACCCCAAGCGTGTTGGCTCCCCTTTGAATTTCACGTCCAGTGTCGGGAGTCTTTGAATGGATCAGTGCCTTCGTTGTCGGTGATAGTGTCTTCCATCCAGATCGCCATCTGTGGGTCAGCAGGGAGTGGGGACTACTGTATCAGCAGATGTCCCCAGGGTTGCAGGTTCCACTTCCCCTTCCAGGAGCTAGGGCGGCTGTAGGGCTCAGAATTCTCCTCTCCTAGGGAGCTGAGAGTTCTCTTCATCAGGTCGATAGCTTTCTCTAGGATCCAGCCTGAGTACGGTGCCCAGCTCCCTTCCTCTACACTTGTGTGCAGGGATTTCTCCATCTCCTGCTTCCATTCTGGTTGGTTGGGGCCCCGTCTCAGGGTCACCTTTCTTGATTTTTTTCCCATTCGCCTTTCTTTCCAACGCCCATTGACCGCCAAGGTTTGTGGTGCCATGTCTCTATCACCTCTTCTCCTGAGGAATCTGACCTCTCAGATCCCGAATTCTGGCAGGGTTTCAGTTGGGGCAGCGGCTCCCTTTCCGGGGAGTTTTCTCTGTTTCCTGCTCCATCGTCTGACATGGTAATTTTTTGCAAAGTCCCCTGGCAAGGTTCTCCCTTCCAGGTGGACTAATTCTGCAGGTCCTGTCTAATGTAAGGACCCACCCCACTTTGCATCTTAAGAAGACAGAACTCTTGGAATATTTCTTCCAACAGGAATCCTTTATTAAGAGAAAATGGTTGCAAGCGTTCTAGACAGGACCTGGGGTCCAAGCCCTACGGTTCAAGATGATAAAGGATCCCCAGCAGCCCCACCCCACCCCACCATCTTTCCAGCGACAATCCTAGGCATTACATTTCCACCCCCTTTTTCCTCACTGCCGGTGGAAGGGAGACTTCAGAGAGGAGTAGATGAAAGCTGATGGCCCCATTGTTAGTCCTTTTGGTGATCCACATTCAATCCCCTTTGAAGTTGTACTGAAGGAAGTGAGGGCCATAAAACCCCTTTGTTCACCCCCCCTTCCCCTTCATCGTATGACAGAATTCAGAGAGAGCATAAGTGGGGTTTTCCATAGTCGATAACTAGAGATGAAATATAATTGGATTCTGACATCTGTATGTTTGGGCTTTTATCCTGATTGTAAAATAACAAAGGAAAGAAATTCACAATCTTAGAAGCAATAGGAAGCAACAAGCAGGATGGAAGATCCATAGCCACTTAGTTGCACAATGCTTATTGTACTATTTTGAAATAGAAGAAAACCGATAAGTGGGCATAACAGTCCTAGCTATGGGCCAGAAAAGGATGATGTAAAAAAGTACAAACAAAATGTTTACATTCTAGTCTGGCCAGCAGGTTTGAAAATTTACAAACTATAATAAACTTCAGTCAGTCACCCAGCTGAAATGGGATGAACATTCTTAAATAGTGTTAAAAAATGGTGGGATTCAGCCAGTTTGCACCTCTTCGGCAGAACCGGTAGCTAATTTTTTTCCCAGGCCCAGAATGGACTTCCAGAAACGGTATCCACACAGAGAACCAGTTGTTCACATATCTGAATCCCACCATTGGTGTTGAGGAACTAGATATGTACTCTGTACATAAATACCTGCAAAGGATATTATTTCCACAAAGAGATATGGATTGTTCTACCTGTTGTTCCTTCACAATTACCAAAATACTGTTTGCAGTTAGGGAATGCAACTTTTCAGGTGGGTTTTGCACAGAATGAGGACATTAGTAAATTCCCTGACATGAACAGGGTAGGGGGAAAAAAAGCTGTTGCATTTCTGTTTATTGTGGTGAAATGGCTAGGAAAGGAAATGGCAAAGGAATGTCAGGATAGAGGAGCAGTGATACAAAATGGAAGCTTATTGTAGAAAACAATTGCTCTGTTAAACTTATCAGAAAGTTATTCTATATTGCCATCATTTTAATTCATATTCAGACTCCACATCAAAAGTGAATTAAATTATAAGACTATCCACTTATTCTATGCCATCTTTATTTCCAGGGACTCAAAAGCAATAACAACTTCCTTCAGTCCAAGTTATTTCTAACTTAATTTATCTATTACAGAATTGAAACACCAATGACTACCAACACAGTGTACATTTTCTGAAGAGAGAGAAGTTCCAGGATCTAAACTGGGTCAGTTATAGGGACCAGAGGTTTAGTCTTCCACGTTTTTGGACTCATGCTGGAAGCTAACTATCAGATTGCAAGAACATAAGCAACTGGTCAGACAAGGAGACCTGAACTCATTGGTACCCTCACATTGCAGTGAACAAAGACATACATTCAATTTTGCAGCTACTGAGATTGCTGAGTGAGCATGTACAAAAGATAGCAGGAAAATGACTGAAGCCTGGGAAGCAGGAGTGCTGATTTACCATCAGCGTATGGGTACTTAGCTGCCGAGAACTTGGCAGCACAAGGAAACAACAGCCAACAATTTAATAGCCAGCCACCAAGAAATAAAAAGCCACACACAATCAGACACAACATAATACTACGCATAGAATAGCCCACAGCACATATTCTGGTAGAGAAAAGTTCCCTGAGGATCGGCTCCAGAAGAAACCTTTCGTTCCAGGGATTGACCCAGAATGTTCATTCTGCAATACTTCTGAACATAAAAGTACATAAATGTGCTTGAAAACACATATTAAGAAAAGAATGCACCAAAAAAATATATAGATCTTTTCCCAGAATGATCTCTAAATTGGAATGAAAAGAAAATAGAAACATAGGACATATACACCCATATTTAGTTTATTTTGCTTCTAAAAATTAGACACATAACTTCCTGTGCAAGCTGTTTTAACTCCACAGTTATAAGTATACTTGTAGTCACAGTGTCATGGTTCCAACAGACAGAGACAAATAAAGCAGGACTCCGAAGCTTGAAAATTCCTCAAAGAACATGTTTATTGATACAAAGTATCGGCACTTCAAAAGTGAAACCAAGTCTGTAGAGATGCATAACAATTCCCCAATACAAAGTTAAGAAATCTCACCCCTAAGGCTATACAAGCAACTATGTTTCCCCATATAGCTTGTTGGCAGGCTTTTCATGAAAAGCCCAGCCCACAGTCTTGGGAGCAGTCAATGACCTTGGTTCCCATGAAAGAAATTCCAAGACAAAAAGTCTGTTTTGTCTAGCGCAGCACCTGGCAACCCCACCCCCTCTGTGCTATGTGTCAACTAGAAATAAAAATGAAAAAATGGCTGCAGCCATGCTCATTCTAAAGTTAACACATAGTACAAGTTAAAAACATCTCTGATTAGATAGAACATTCAAAATAGAATATTTGATCAGCTTCAGGGCTTTAAGGATCTAGGCATCCATTTCCAACTTCCTGCCTACTGATAATTAATTGAACAAACTTTCTAAAAGAGCCTCACAAGCCTGCAATCTTTAGTCTTTAAGTACATAAGTCACCAAAGGATGGACACCATTCCTGCAGCTATTAAATGATAAAAAGCAATTGTTCTAAGCTTGCTTTATATGGTGCCTTGTTATATGTCTATAAGAATTGCCTCTATTCTGAAAGGTACTTTATTTACATTTCTACACTGTACTCTGTGCTTCTCATTCAACCTCAAATGTTCTTGCTCATTTAAAGCTGAACTACATCTCCCTTAGGCCCTACCTCAGACACTTCTGAGATTTTGATTGAAACCATTTTTCTGGGGAGCATTCCTGGTTCCTCTTACATGGTTAGATAAATTTGCCTCATCTCGAACTTGATATATTGCAGTTTTTAATTCCTGGCTATATTACCCCTAAGGCTAGATGAAGCCTTGACTAAACTTAAACAGATGATCAGGAATTAGACATTCCCAAAGGAGGGTGGTGATAAAGTTCTTCATTTTCATTATGCAATTACTGCCATCTCAGAAATCCTTAGCTATTTTTATAATATCAAACTGCTCTTCACTATGTACTAGTCTTCCACATGATAACTATAGATACATATCCTGAGGTCTTATCTACGCTGAGGGAACCTTGACAGAATTGCCCAGGAGCGAGAGGACTACAGCTAATCCTTGACTTACAACAGTTCATTTAGTGACTATTTGAAGTTACAACAGCACTGAAAAAAATGACTTATGACCATTTTTCACACTTATGACCATTACAGCATCCCTCATGGTCATGTGATCAAGATTCGGATGCTTGGCTACTGACTCATATTTATAACGGTTGCAGTGTCCCTTTGCTTCTGATAAGCAAAGACAACGGGGAAGCCGTTAACAACCGTGTTACTAACTGCAGTGGTTCACTTAACAACGGTGGCAAGAAAGATCATAAAATGGGGCAAAATTCACTTAAGAACTGTCTCACATAGCAATAGAAATTTTGGGCTCAATTTTGGTCATAACCTGAGTGCTAATAAATCATTAGCACTGTTTTGTTAATGACCAATGCCTTGTTGGGTGCAAATTATTTATTTGGCTGAGAGATGGTGATCCTGTGACTCTCTGGTGGTTGTCTCTTATGTGTTCAGTGATATTGATAGTAATGTCATGTAATGGCTTGTTGGTAGGATGTTGTGTTTGTTTGAGAACAATTAACTGGTGAAACGGCTTGCCTCCAGAGGCTGTAGTGCTCCATCACTGGAGGTTTTCAAGAAGAGATTTGACAGCCATTTGTCCAAAATGATACAGGGTCTCCTGCTTGGGCAGGGGGTTGGACTAAAAGACCTCCAAGGTCCCTTCCAATTCTGCTATTCTGTATTCCTGTTATTGTTGCATTAATATTTGGTTTCTTACTGTTAGGTTAATAAGGGAATAGTTGCACTTCATCTAATTTTTGTTCGATAGCTGCAAACCACTATTATAAAGTGTTATTAATGTCTATAAGTATTATATTTTTTTTTCAAAAATAGATGCAACTTTGCCAAATCAATTATTTTAAGAAAACCTCCACAAGTAAGTGAAATAAACTTTAAAAACTCTAAAATCAAAGAACCCCCCACCTTGGGAGTTTCAACTGCATTTGCTTGAGATTAATAAATCTATGATCTTTGAAATGCCACAAACTCAACATAAATTGGTTTTTCAAAAATATCTGAAATAATATGTGGATTTCAAACTTTCTATAATGGTAACCTCTATGGCTTCAACTATCAACAAATCAGGATTGTATGGGGCTTTTGTATTTTAGTTTAATAGAATACATCAGTTCAACTGTAAAGGCTAATTATCAAGAATAGATACATTCTATGTATAATTGGTCTAGAATAAGGTAAAGTACTTTGAAAAGCATTTCCAATTTTGGATAGAAAAAAAGTGAAAGGTTAAAAATGTATTAAAATGATGTTTTTTGCATACATTTATATTTGAATGACATGCTAACAAATTTGAATTTCAAAAAATAATAATTAGTCTGCAATGAAAAATACTTCATAATTGCTAACTATTTATTCTAAGGAAATACTGTTGTATAAATTTAGCAACCGACAAACCTACCCACATATTTTGTGTTCATGTGTGTGTGTGTGTGTGTGTATGAGTGTGTTAGAAGCAGCTGGATGGTGTAGTGGTTAGAGTGCCACCCTTTGACATAAGATACTGGAATTCATTACCAGTAGGGATCCTTGGGCAAAGACCATACACTGAATGGTACAGCAAAGTAGTAGACTATGTACAGGAAAATCTGCACATCTATGGAGATAAGAGGGTTAAGATCCTGTGGGACTGCCAGATGGGTCTAGGACAACTTGCCACAGCCAACTCACCATGGCCAACTCGCCACAGGACAATTTGCCATTTGCTGTGGGACAAAAGTTACATAATGTTGAAGAAATGATGAAATGGAATCATTAAAGAAATGATACAAAAGGAGGGACAAAATGAAATGTGAATGACAAAAATTAAAATAAGTTTTAATTATTTGAAATAATTAAATAAAATTGTTGAATTGGTTTGTGGCAAGTTTTCCCCTGGCAAATTGGGCATGGCGAATTGTCCTGTGGTGAGTTGGCCATGTGAGCTGGCTGTGACGAGCTGTCTGTGGCAAATTTGTTGTGGAGAGTTGACTCATTCTGCTACCAGATCCAGAGAGATTTGCATGTCCTGGCCAATCAATCAAATGTTATGGTAATAGAAAGGATCAAAAGACAGCAATGATGATAGATGTAATGACAGAAACATCAGGAAGATTTCTAGGTGTAAGCCATCAGGAACAATTATATCAAAACATTATTTGAATTATGCTGGAAATTAATACGTGTATGCTAGTTTATTACCTTTATGCTACTATTTGTTATTCAACCAAAGTTCCAAACATTTTACTTATTCAAACATTTACTAATATGAGTGAATAAGTGAATATTTTTTTTCTGTCCATATATGTTTTCAATGTGAATAGTAATTTCATTTTCAGTGGTTCTAGATATCTAGAAACTTTAAATTATAGACTAGACAACCTCAGATTCAGAAAGTTTTACAGTTTTGTGTAACTGGTGTTAGTCTGTTATTTATACTTTAAATTCTAATTACTGTAATTTCACATAGCCTATTTATAGTACCTGATGAATTCTTTTAACCATGAAATGTATGAGATCTCAATATTATATAGATTTGTTGATATGCCAACTATGTTGAGTTTATTTTTGTTTTATTTCATTTATTTTATGGCACTTCATTTTAATGTTTGCACTGTATTTTACTCTTTACTATTTCAACAATAATACATTTTTATAGTTATTTCTTGGTGTTTTTAAGTTTTACCATTCTGTTAGTAAATCCCCATAATAATATTATTATGCTATTCTATACTTTACATTTTTATTCTGGAATGGTTATAATTGTATATATTTTCTAATGATCTACAACTGAAATAAAGATTGATTGACTAGCTCTTAATATAAAGGCAACAAAACTGAAAGAAAAGTGTTGATTTATGTATTTATGAATACAGAACAGGTAAACTATTCTTAGAAATAAGTACCCTTACTTATTCCTCTAAACATAAAGTAATATTTCATACAACTAATTCACTGGTTTCTTAGTGGCCTGAAAAAAAATGGGGAAAAACAGCCTGTAGTAACTCCTTCATACAACTATTTTGCCTTTTATTCAGATTTAAATCCTTTACATGGCTAAATCTTTTATGATGTGGCTACTGTAACCACAATGGTAAAAGAAGTTGCAGCGTTGAGAGCTAGTATAAAACTGTTTTATACATCCATACTGGCCAGCTAGGGAAAGGGGTGTGGGTGAAAAGATACAACCTCCGGAATCTGGTTTATTTATCCATCATCAAAATAAGGTGTTGAATGATCGTGTACAATGGAGCCGGATTGATGTTATCATTCCTGGATTTAATACCTAGACATCTGCCAGTCCAAATCGCCCAGAAGAACATGCTTGGGGTTTTTCCTAACCCAAGTCCTCAGCTACATGGAGGAATATAGGCAGCACATCCCTAGCGACAAACCCTATATCTGTATCGTGCAATCTGCTCTGGACGGACCGGCCACAGATTTGGTGGTGAACTTGCATGACTCCGATGCCCCAAAGCTCAACGATTTCAACCGTTTCATGTCCTCTCTGAGAAGGCAATTCAAGGATCCCCTGGCTGATTGCAAAGCCAGCGAAAGGACAAAAACGATGAGGCAAGGCAAACGCCCGGTAGCCAAATATACGCAAGAATTCTGGGCCATTGCCAGCAAACTGAACTGGTCAGAAGACATCCTCCTTAGCCATTTCAAAGACGGCCTAAATTACAACCTGTATGACACTTGCCTGCCCCGGGGGACCCATACTAACTCGACGAATGGTACATCCTTTCAGAGGAAGCAGAGATCAACCTACTGAATAGGCACCGCCGAGGAAAAATATAGGGCCGCTCACCGCCTGAGCCAATGCATGAACCAGCGAAGCCACCGGCTATGGCCAAGAAGTCAATGGGTTGTTTCAAATGCGGGAGAGGCATTGGGCCGTAGAATGCTGCTCGAAAGCCCCTCAGCACAACCCAGACCGATCACTGACCAGGAAATCTGGGAAGTCCCCAGCCAAGCCAAAAGAACCTGCCATGAGGGCGATAGAGGCTGTGGAGCCCCCAACTTCTGCCCAACGTGGGGAGGGAACTCCAGCCTACACCGCAGGGCTGATGGACACCTCAGATACAACTCAGAGGGTGAACCCTTGGTAAGTGGACCCATTGCACCCCTCCTCAAGACAGTGACTATATTAACTCCCTCCATACCCAAAGCTGTCAAAGTGAAAGCATTAGTAGACTCTGGCTGCACCCACTGCCTCATTAGCCCAATGCTAGTGGGGATTTGGGCGTTCCGGTGAGGAGGCTAAAACAACCAATCTCATTTGACCAGTTAGGGGGGGTTCCAGTTACTCTAGCCACTTTACCAGTCCACCTATCACTGGGAAACCATGAGGAAGACATAATGTTTGTAGTGACCCCAGGCATGGAATGTCCAGTGATCCTAGGGCTGGAATGGTTAAAGAAATGGAACCCCTGGGTAAATTGGAGGACGGTAGAAATCAATTTCCCAAAGGGGGACCATACAGACTTAAAATCTCAAGGAGTCCTACCAAAATTAAGAATGGAAAAAGCATCCATGGGAGAAGAAAAGGGGCTATCTGAAATACCAGAGGAATACCGAGACCTTGTTGAAGTTTTCAGTGAGGAGAGGGCAGATGAGTTCCCCCCTCACTGACCCACGGATTGTGCCATAGAATTCAAGCCTGGGGCAAAACTCCCAAAGCCCAGACTATACTCCATGAGCCCTAAGGAGAAGTTGGAAATGGAAAGATTCATAAATAAAAACCTAGAAAGGGGGTTCATCGAAACTGCCAAGTCTAAAGTAGCCGCCCTGGTCCTCTTTAGAGAGAAGAAGGATGGCACTTTATGCTTGTGCGTAGACTACCGCCTATTGAATGAAATCAGTGAAAGCAACCTATACCCTCTACCCCTCATGAAGTACATGTTATCCCACCTCTCAAAAGGAAGAATTTTTATTAAACTAGATCTAAGGGAAGCGTATTACTGCATTAGAATTAAGAAAGGGGATGAATGGAAAACAGCATTTAATTGCCCAATAGGGTGCTACCAATTCAAAATTTTGCCATTTGGACTACAAGGGGCCCCCACAGTATTTATGCAATTAATCAATGAGGTACTAAGGAAGCACCTATTTAAGGGGGTCCTGGTTTATCTAGATGACATCCGTATCTTCACTGAATCCAAAGGGGAACATGTCAACCTAATCAGAGCAGTTTTAAAGAAACTGCGAGCTGCCCACCTATATGCCAAATTATCAAAATGTGAATTCCATCAGGAAAGAATAGACTACCTGGATTATCGCATATCCCCACAGGGCATTGAAATGGACCCAGAGAAAGTCAGAGCAATATTAGAACGGGCACCATCTCGCACAAGGAAGTGGCTGCAAAGTTTCCTCCGTTTCGCAAACTTTTACCACGAACTTACTAAAAACGAAGGGAGAATACTCAGTGAAACCTAGCTAGCCATTAAAATGGACAATGGAATGCCAAGCAGCGTTTGAGAGATTAAAGAGACTCTTTTCTGCCAAACCCGTACTGAGGAATGGATAAGCCCTTCGTAATACAAGTTATGTGGCAGTGGAGGCTGTACTATTACAAGAAAGCAATGAATGGGTATTGCACCCTGTGCATATACATCCAAGAAACTCACCAAAACGGAACAGCGCTGGCCTGTGTGGGAGAAAGAGGTATACGGGATACGTTGGTCATTACTCACGTGGTGCCAGTTCCTTGAAGGGAACAAAATACCTTTTCAGATGTGGATAGACCACAAAAACCTGGAAGCCCTGAAAACACCCAGGAAGCTCAACCCCAAGCAAGCCCGTTGGTCCCAGCATTTTCACCAGTTCCAATTTATGCTCAAGCATTTGCCAGGGGGAAAGAACTTCCTGGCAGATGCACTGTCTCACATGCCCCAATGTAACAGCACACGAGCCACTGATGCTAAACCATATGGCGGAACCACAACTGGCAGAGCCAGTAACTACCAGAGCCCAAGCTAAATTAAAACCACAGCTGGGTACCAAACCAGAATCGAATTCCGGAAAACTTTGGAAACAGATGAATGGTTCCAGAAAAATAGACACGTGTGCACAATCAAGGACGGACTGCCTTGGGTGGGGGAAAAGTTATATATACCAACCACCCAGAGGGTCACATTCATGTAGCTTTGCCATGACACAAAATCAGCAGGGCATTTTGGATTTCTAAAAACATTACACTTAATTAAAAGGCAATTTTGGTGGCCATCCATGAAAAAGGACATAGAAAGTTACGTGGCCAGATGCCCAATGTGTGCAAGTGCTAAGAGGTTCCAAGGAAAATTGCCTGGACTGTTACAACCAATGGCGAATCCCTCAGCCCCCTGGAGGGATGGATTTTATAGTGGAACTACCAGAAAGCAGTGGAAACACTGTCATCTGGATGGTTACAGACTTGTTTTCCAAACAGGTGCACTTTATCCCTTGCCAAAAGATCCCCACCACAAAAGCCTTGCCAAAACTTTTCGTGCAGCACATTTACAGATTGCATGGGGCACCCCAACGCATCATCTCTGATAGGGGAGTGCAATTTACATCAGCATTTTGGAGGGAATTTTTATCCCTCTTAGGAACCACCCAGGGACTGTCATCTAGTCATCATCCTCAGGGGAACAGCGAATCAGAACGCTCAAACTCAGTACTTGAGCAATATTTAAGATGCTTTATTAATTTTCAGCAAACTAATTGTATGGACCTAGTCCCTTTCACAGAAGTTGCCTACAATAATGCAGTCCACTCCAGCACCAGTTACACTCCTTTTCAAATAGCCACCGGTCAAAGTTTCAACCCCATGCCAGAATTAACCCCAGACGAACCGGTGATCCCATCACTGAAAGAATGGATGGAACAATTACAAAACATCTGGCCAATAGTTAGAAAAGCCTTAGACAAAGCTAGGCAAGCATACAAAGCACAAGCAAATAAAAAAAGAGTTGAACCCACACCATTCATTGTAGGAGAAATGGTATATTTGTCTACAAAATACCTAAAATCCCTACAACCCTGTAAAAATGTGGACCAAATATATAGGACTTTTTCCAATTAAAAGAATCATAAATCCAGTAAAAGTAGAATTAGAATTACCCAAAAATCTCAGGCAAATGCACCCAATTTTTCACTGCAAGTTTGCTGAAAAGAGAAACACAGTCAATCTTACAGCCAAAGATTACCCCCACCACCACCCCCAAACAAGGTGGAAGGAGAACAACACTTCAAGATAAAGAAAATCCTAGACTCTAGGAGATATCATGGGACAACTCAATACCTAGTAGCATGGAAACACCTCCCCTCCTCACAAAATGAGTGGGTTCATAAACGTCATGTCAGAGCCCCAAAGCTGTTAAAGAAGTTTCATACAGAGTATCCTAACAAGCCAGACCAACTTTTATACCTCTTTTGTTTTCTCTACAAGTGGATTTCTCTTATTTTTAAGGGGGGGCAGGATGTCAGAATCCAGTTATATTTCCTTTCTATCTATCTCCTATGATCTAAAACCAATCCTTACCCTTTCCTGGGTCCTGCCATACTCCTAAGTCCCTAAGTACTCCTCATCAAAATAAGGTGTGAGGAGCTGTTGAATGATCATGTACAACAGAGCCAGATTGATGTTATCTTTCCTGGATTTAACACCTACAAATCTGCAGTCTGAATCACCCGGAAGAACTGTGGGGTGAGGGCTGCTTAGGGACGATTTAAAACAGATTCTGTCTATCATGCCCACTATCAGTTTCTTTTAATAAAAGTTCCGGTTGGAAGAGACTGTTTCCAAGAGTTCTGCTTTCTTAAGATGTGGATTGAAGTGGGTCCTTACAACTAGTTTGGCAGTTCAATTCTGAGTGGGTCAAGTTTGACTCAGCCTTCCATCCTTCTGAAGTCTATAAAATGAGGACCCAGATTGTTGGGGAGCAATATGCTGATTCTGTAAACCACTTAGAGAGTGCTATAAAGCACTGTGAAGTCTAAGGCTATTATTATGTAACCCTCTTATATTCTACCTGGACATCTATTTAGGAGAAGAATCATAAGAATATAGTAAAAGGAATAACACAGAAGTATCAATAAGCTCATTTTCTTACATGGAAGGATAGATGTGTTTGGACTTGAGAATTGCAGTACATTTTCCATCCAAAGATATAGATAGGGCACTTAAGTGAGCTAAATAAAATGATATTTGATATGATGCATAAGTAAGATGCAAGAATTGCAGCAGTGACCCATAATCCTTGTGGCATGCTTGCGTTCCTTCCTCAAAACAATACAGGATATATTTGTAGAACGACTGAAAAAAATAAAGGGTAACCTGATTTCCACGATTTAGCCAAATTAAGGAGATTAAAGCCAAGGCTGCAGCTGAATGGGAGAAGGGAAAAACTGCTGAGCGGTTTGTTGCAGCGCTGATCCCAGCACCGCAATAAAAATAGAGGATTCACAAATGGGTGAGAACCATACAACCTGAACAATGAAGAATAAGTCTGAGAAACTGGAGCTCAATTTTTTACGTCCTTCTGGGCATCAGACTAAGTCGTGACTGGGTGGTATACTAGCCCAGGAGAGGTGTGGCAAGTTTGACAAACTTAGTCTAATTGGGCAGGAAGACAGAGTTAACCCATTCGTGGATTCTCCATCTTCATTCTGGAGAAAGTGCAACATCATAGCAGTGACTGAAGAAAAAGTCAAGAGGATTAAATCAATTTGAGGCCATTTGATGACATTCTTATCTTTATCGAATCAAAATAGGAACATGTCAACCTGGTCAGAGTGGTTTTAAAGAAACTGCAAGCCGCCCACCTATATGCCAAACTCTCGAAATGCGAACTCCACCGGGAAAGGATAGACTACCTAGCCACAGGGCATTGAAATGGACCCTGAGAAGGTCAGAGTAGTATTAGAATGGGCACCACCCTGCACAAGAAAGCAACTGCAAAGTTTCCTGGGCTTCGCAAACTTTTACCGCCAATTCATCCCCTCATTTGCCCAGATAGCCCTGCCCCTCATGAACTTACTAAAAACGAAGGGAGCATCCTCAGTAAAACGTAGCCAGCCACTAACATGGAGAATGAAGTGCCAAGCAGCGTTTGAGAGATTAAAGAGACTTTTTTCTGCCAAACCAGTACTGAGGCACCCAAACATGGATAAGCCCTTCGTAATACAGGCGGATGCAAGTGATGTGGCAGTGGGGGCTGTACTATTACAAGAAAACGATGAAGGGATACTGCAGCCCTGTGCGTCTACATCCAAGAAACTCACAGAAATGGAACAGCGCTGGCCCGTATGGGAGAAAGAGGGGTACGGGATACGTTGGTCATTACTTATGTGGCACCAGTTCCTTGAAGGCAACAAAATCCATTTCCAGGTGTGGACTGACCACAAAAATTTGGAAGCCCTGAAAACACCCAGGAAGATCAACCCAAGCAATATAACAGTATGTGAGCACCGACTCTAAACCGATGATGGTAGAATCACAACTGGCAGCACCCGTAATCACCAGAGCCCAAGCTAAATTAAAACCACAGCTGGGCAGCCAAACCGGCATTGAATTCTGGAAAAGTTTGGAAACAGATGAATGGCCAGCTGCCATTCATGGCCAGCTGCCCAAAGTGTGCAACTGCAAAGAGGTTCCAAGGGAAATCACCCAGACTGTTACAAACAGTGGCAAATCCCTCCACCCCCTGGAGGGAAATAGCCATGGATTTTATAGTGGAATTAGCAGAAAGCAATGGGAATACTGTTGTCTGGACGGTCATAGACTTGTTTTCCAAACAGGTGCACTTTATCCCTTGCCAAAAGATTCCCACTGCAAAAGCCTTAGCAAAACTTTTTGTCCAGCACATTTACAGATTGCATGGGGCACCCGAACGCATCATCTCTGATAGGGGAGTGCAATTTACGTCTGCATTTTGGAAGGAATTTTTATCCCTCTTAGGGACCACTCAGGGACTGACATCTAGCCATCATCCACAAGGGGATGGAGAAACAGAATGCTGTCACTCAGTACTTGAGCAATATTTAAGATGCTTTATTAATTTTCAGCAAACTAATTGTATGGACCTAGTCCCTTTCACAGAAGTTGCCTACAATAATGCAGTCCACTCCAGCACCGGTTACACTCCTTTTCAAATAGCCACCGGTCAAAGTTTCAACCCCATGCCAGAATTAACCCCAGACGAACCGGTGATCCCATCACTGAAAGAATGGATGGAACAATTACAAAACATCTGGCCAATAGTTAGAAAAGCATTAGATGAAGCTAGACAGACATACAAAGAAGAAGCTGATTAAAAAAGGGTTGAGCCTACACCATTCATTATAGAGAAATGGTGTATTTATCTACAAAATACCTAAAAGTTCCTACAACCCTGTAAAAAACTTGGACCAAAATATATAGGGCCTTTTCCAATTAAAAGATTCATAAACCCAGTAACAGTAGAATTAGAATTACCCAAAAATCTCAGGCAAATACACCCAATTTTTCATTGCAGCTTGCTGAAAAGAGAGCATCAGTCATTGTTACAGCCAAAATCCCCCCCACCATCACCTCCAATCATGGTGGAGGGCGAATAACACTTCAAAATAAAGGAAATCCTAGATTCTAGGAGATATCATGGAGTAACTCAGTACCTAGTTGCATGGAAACACTTCCCTGCCTCACAAAATGAGTGGGTCCATAAACGTCATATCAGAGCCCCGAAGCTATTAAAGAAGTTTCATACAGAGTATCCTAAAAAGCCTGACTAAATTTTATACCTGGTTTGTTTTTCTTTCAGGTGGATCTATCTTATTTTTAAGGGGGCAAGATGTCAGAATCCAATTATATTTCATCTCTAGTTATCGACTTCTGTCCTCTCTGGATTCTGTCATACAATGAAGGGGAAGGGGGTGAACAAAGGGGTTTTATGGCCCTCACTTCTTTCGGTACAACTTCAAAAGGGACTGAATGTGGATACCACCAAAAGGACTAACCATAACAAAGGGGCCATCAGCTTTCATCTATTCCCCTCTGAAGTCTCCCTTCCACTGGCAGTGAGGAAAAAGGGGGTGGAAATGTAATGCCTGGGATTGTCACTGGAAGGATGGTGGGGTGGGGTGGGGCTGCTGGGGACCCATTAAAACCTTGAACCATAGGGCTTGAGCCCCAGGTCTTGTCTAGAACACCTGCAACCATTTTCTCTTAATAAAGATGCCTGTTGGAAGAAATATTCCAAGAGTTCTGTCTTCTTAAGATGCAAAGTGGGGTGGGTCTTTACACTCTGCTCAAACAGTTTTCAAGCTTTTTCAAACAAAAAAAAATCTCTGGAAGAAAAAGACAAACTAAACAAGGGGAAACTGATTGCCTAAACTGCAGAAGGAACATAGCTGCATTCTACACAAAAGGAAAAGTCTTGGCAATTGGGGGCTCACTGCTATGAAAAAAAAATACATAACGAATGGACCCAATGGGATACAAAATCTATTGTCTACTAGGAACAAGAATCAGTGATGTGATTGGCCTCAGACTGTTCTGTTAGATCACTCAATACTTACTGTTCCAGATAATTCATGTGGAGCCAAATGACAATACATGTTTTACCATAGCCTTTAAGATCAAGGGAATGAATTCAAGAATTTTTTATCCATTCTTGCAGTCATAGGAATAAAACTGGAAAGGCAGAAAAGCATGTTGTGAGTGAATATTGGCTACAAAAATAGTGTTGATGGGAGAGATTTGATTTCTGGGACCACAGTCCAAATTATCTAGATGTTGAACTCCTGGTGTGAAATGTGAAATAGCTTGCATTTCAGAATTACTTGAAAAATGTGTTTGGGCAGAGCTTGGTAAGTATGATGAAAGAGCTTTAAATTAAAACCTACAGGGATTGAAGACAAAAATCTCAGATAAATATCTGTAGAGCAAAAAAGGAAACAGAAATGTTGCTTTCAAAAAGCCTGTTTAATTACTGGAAAATATCTATTTAAAAATTATATTTTTTTTAGAAAAAGAAGAATATTGGCTCACAAAGCTCACAGCCTTCCTTATCTCTACACTAATGTTTAGAACAGGGGTCCCCAACCTGTGGGCCAAGGCCCACTACTGGACTGTGGCCTCTTGGCCACCGGGCTGCATGAAGGGATGGCCAGTGCACTCAGATGTGTGCACGCACTCCCCCCACTCACGATAGTGCTGTTCTGAGTGTCCCATAGGTGTTAGCCTGCCCTGAGCACTGCGTGGGCGATAACCCCATCTGCCGCATCATGTGTGCACTTGCACCGCCCCCATTTGCATCCCCCATGCCTCCCCCTTCCTTTCCCTCTGGGCCATCAATCTAGAAAGGTTGGGGACCTCTAGCTTAGAACAAGGAAGATGGATTTGAAATCTTAGAACAAAAAGGCAAATATAGTTTAACAGGAATAACAGAAGCTTGGTCGATTGGTATACAGGAATATAATTTTGCTCAACAAGAGATGGGCAGCATCTACATTTAATAAATAAATAAAATAAATAAAAAAGAGTCTCACCATGAGCATAACTTTGTCATTTTTTTGCCATTACTGTTGATTATACATAAAATTCAGAGTCAGATATTCATCAGAAGCACCACTGAAAACAAAGAGGCAATTAATCTTCATGACTAATGTCTCATTATGTCAATAGGACAGAGCTATGATTAGTCTCAATAACACCAAATGAATCCAAGAGACAAATTGTTTAAAAATCCAGTATATGTCTAATAGATAAATGTAATATTTAAAGTGAGTTTATAACAAACTACAAACTTGACTGATAACAGGCTATTTTATTCAAGTTTATTGTGAAGCAATTCCTGTGATAAATCTACTTGTTTCCTATATACTCCATAGCCAATATATAAAATGTTCCTACTATCCAAAATTAAATATCTCTAGGAAATTAGAGAATCATATAATTTAGATTGCAATAAAATACACTGAAACTGAAGTAGTTATTCTCCAAGTCTGATAACTTGAAATGATTCAAAACGTTTCTCACATCCAATCTAGAGGTGGCCTAGGGCTACCTGGTGTCCTTAGAAAAGCACACTAAAGTGTATTTATTGGAAATGTGACTTCACTAGTAGAACACAATATGACAAGAGATGGGAGTAAATAAAGTAAATATGTCAGAATTTATTCAGTTTCTCCTCTCCATTTATCACCTGGAGTACATTTTGTCTGAGGTCGCTTCCTTTTGCTTTGTTCATAGGCTCACAAGTGCATAATTTTGCTCTCTGTGTCTCCTTTTGATCAGATGTATTTAGCAAAGACCTTGCCTTTGCCTAATCCTATAATGGCAGAAAGGGAAGAGGAACTAAAGAGCCTCTTGATGTGGGTGAAGAAAGAGAATGCAAAAGTTGACTTGAAACTCAACATTAAGAAAACCAAGATCATGGCATCCGGCCCTCTCAATTCCTGGCAAATAGATGGGGAAGAAATGGAGGTAGTGACAGATTTTATCTTCCTGGGCTCCAAGATCACCACAGATGGGGACTGCAGCCAAGAAATTAAAAGATGCTTGTTCCTGGGGAGGAAAGCTATGGCAAATCTAGACAGCATACTAAAAAGCAGAGACATCACCCTGCCAACAAAAGTGCTTATAGTCAAGGCCATGGTTTTCCCAGTTGCAATGTAGGGCTGTGAAAGTTGGACCACAAGAAAGGCTGAGCGCAAAAGAATTGAGGCCTTTGAACTATGGTGCTGGAGAAGACTCCTGCGAGTCCCCTGGACTGTAAGGCGATCAAATGGGTCAGTCATAGAGGAGATCAACCCCGACTGCTCTTTAGAAGGCCAGATCCTGAAGTTGAAACTCAAACACTTTGGCCACCTAATGAGAAGGAAGAACTCACTGGAGAAGAGCCTAATGCTGGGAAAGATTGAGGGCAATAGAAGAAGGGGATGACAGAGAATGAGGTGGCTGGATGGAGTCACTGAAGCAGTAGGCTTAAATGGACTCCAGAAGATGGTAGAGGACAGGAAGGCCTGGAGGAACTTTGTCCGTGGGGTCGCGATGGGTCGGACACGACTTCGCAACTAACAACAACAATAATGTATTCTGTATATAAATCTCCATTCTCCCATAATGATAATTCATTAATCACAGGTCAATTCAACTTCCTGTGCACAGGAATGCTCCTAGGCACACACAAATTCTTTTCCTCCAGCAATTTCAAACTGATTTCACATCAACATCTCATTCTAAAGGGAAAATAAATTATTGTTGTTAAGATATGCCTTGTTCAGTTAACATGTTAATATAGTACCTTGAAATTTCACCAAATTATATATTAAAGCATGCATAAGATTAGCCAGAGCCATAAACATTAAAAAATAATTGTAGCCCTCAAAATAAGTTCTGATAAAGACAAAGTATTTTTTAAAGAGTTAATATTTTGCTTATATCAACCCTCCCACTGAGAGGAATATAAATCAGGACATGCAATATATCTCTTGATAGCTGCATTTAATAAAACAGAATAGAAATAAATTTGCAGATTTTTTTGTGGATTCTGAACACATGATCGGACAGCACCCAATTGGAACTCACAGTAAGTCATGAGAGAAACTTCTCCAGTGCTTTATCTTCCATATGTGTCATTCAAGGCAGACTAACTGTGAAGCTTCATTCATTAGTGTGTAAAGATGCTAAGAAAAAGACTCATGCATGTCTTGAGCATAGATTTGAAGCTGCTGCAGAGCTGCTTGTCACAGCCTGAGACAGCTTGAGAATCTCTGTGTGTTTATTGGTTTTTATATACTTTTTACATACATAGGCTTTACCATTAAATGCTGACATTTTACATTCATAAGTTTAACCATTAGATGCTGACATAAAGTTTCTTCATTGGAAAATTCCTTCATATAAGCAACTATTTTCTAGTAACACATTACATGGTCAAAGACCAGGTAAGAACAAATACAGGTAGATCAAAAGGAGAAAGAACTGACAAAGACAGGAAGAGATAGGAAGGAACTTAAGCATATTATCTGTTTAGGTAGGTGAGGCATTAAGTCAAAAGTGGATCACCTTCTGGCTGCTTCATTAGGACAAAGGGTATCAAAAGGTTATGAGGTTTGTGGGAGGGAAAGCGCGGCAGTTTGCTGTGCGTGCATTTTTCCCCACATTACTGCATCATTATTATCTTCACAGTTGCATTTTTGGTATGGTGAAACTCAGAGGTTGGGGTTTTTTTGGGGTGGGGGGAGGTTCTCATGAGTGCAATGTATTTGAACTTCTTAACTGTTATGGCTAAACATTTTGAATCTTTTCCAAACTATGATATATTCTGAACAGGGACAAAGAAAATTGTAGATATTGTTTGATATTTAGAGATCTAACAACAGAATTACTGTTTTATATAGCAATGTTGGAAAATCTGTGAAATGTTTGATTAAGTTTAGTTTTATTCTTGCAAATGTTTCATTACCAAATTAACTAATTTTGTGTGTGCATTGACACAAGAAAGTCAAATGTGTTGTTTCTATGTATTCAGCTAATCAGGCTGTTGCAGTCATACCTATTTTTGAAGCAAGTAGATCAGAACAATACTTATAGGACAACAGGTAAACAACATGTACACAAGTAAAAACCAAACACAATAGGCAGAAACTAAGATGAAACAGTATAAGTAAATATGCCATGATCCCAATCAGAAATTTGTACCCTGGCAATTCATCAGGTCATTTTATTTTTCTATCTATCTATCTATCTATCTATCTATCTATCTATCTATCTATCTATCTATCTATCTATCTATCTATCTATCTATCTATCTATCTATCTATCTATCTATCTATCTGTTATGTCTGGCCACTCTCAGCTCATTAAAATCCACATAAAGATGTCTTTAATAGTTTTTAATTAACACATTTCAAACGAAGTCATTTCAAAGCAAACTGCTGGCATTATTTTGGCTGGAACGGCCAACACTGATTTATTTACATTTAGGATAAATATGCTATCCTCCCACCTTCCAATTTAAAACACTCTTTCTTTATCACATTGTCCAAGACATCATTATTTTCGGTAGGTTTCAAAAACACCAGAAAACTCCGTTTCAACTCACTGCGAAAGTTTCCATGCCAATCTCTAATTAACGTTGCTCGTGACAAAGGCTTAATTTCTCTCTCCTCCTCTAATACAGTTTCCGATACGTCACTTCCTTTTTCTACTTAACTGAACCCTCCTCCTATTAACCCTTCGAACTCTCGGATCCAGCCATACATTCTCCTGTTCCAAGTCTGATTCTGCACCTTGAGACTCCGATGCAGACTGCATCTCAATCTCCTCCCTGTCTGCCTCGGCTGCCGGGAGGGGAAAGCACCCAGAGGGGCCTGGCTCGGCTGCCGGGAGGGGCAAACACTCAGAGGGGCCTGGCTCGGCTGCCGGGATGGGCAAACACTCAGAGGGGCCCGGCTCCCCCTCCTCATCCTCCGACACCTCCCCAGCTGGTCCAGAGACACCCACAACACTATCTATCTATCTATCTATCTATCTATCTATCTATCTATCTATCTATCTATCTATCTAACTATCTAACTATCTAACTATCTATGAATTTTGATTACCATAATAAAACTAATACAAACTAAATTTAAAGAAAAGAAAAGAGAAAAGAAGAAAAGAAAAGAAATTTAAAGAAAAGAGAACAAAAAGAATAAAAGTGAAACAAAAAGAAAAAACAAAAGACAAAAAATATAATTATTTCCAAGTCCATAAAACATTGCCAGAACTTTACAGAAAAGTGTTATTTTAACTTTGATCAAATAAACCAACTTTATATTCTTTCCTTTTACTTCTCACAGTCTTAATTTTTATCCTATCTAAATATTGTCATTGGATTTGACTTCTCTTGTCTCATTGCACAAACTTCTTCAAGGGATTAACAAGCCTTTTTTTGTACATCCAAGAAGAAAACATTTTCCAAAGATGTAAAAATGTATGGATTTTATAAGGATCAAAATGTGTTTGATAAGATTTTGTTGACCTCAGATGAGAAATTGATTAAGAAAATGTATATTTTTTTGTTAATTTTAGATATGGAAAGTGAACAAGTGAAAGAAACAATGATAAGATGGGCAAAAAATTTTGGTTATAACATAGAATTAGAAAAATGGCAAATGTTATGGAAGAGAAACTATAAATTGACAATGTCAACTTCATATAAAGAAAATCTGTATAAAATGTTTTATAGATGGCATCTTCCACCAGCAAGATTAGCAAAAATGTTTAAAAACATGTCAGATAGATGTTGGAAATGTAAACATAATATAGGCACGTATTATCATATTTGGTGGACATGCGAGAAGGCAAAGGTTTATTGGAAAAATATACATATGTGGTTAGAAAAAATATTGGATGAACAAGTGGATTTTAAACCTGAACTTTTTTTATTAGGCATCATGCCTGAAAAGACTAATAAGCAGAAATTATATTTAATTCTACATATCACCACAGCAGCAAGAATAATTTTTGCACAATATTGGAAGAATGAAGCTTTGCCATCAGAGGAAGAAATAATCAGGAAGATTTTGGAATGTGCAGAGATGGACAGATTAACTATGAGGCTGGAAGACAAAGAAGATACAGACTATTATCAAATTTGGAATTTATTTTACACTTGGTTAGAGAAAAAAGCAAGGATTAGGAATTGAATATGTATTAACTTAGCAAATTTCAGACAACTTGTTGATTGGAAAAAATTAACATATATGGAAAAAAATTAATAAAAAAGATTGAAAAAAAAAGAAGAAAACATTTTCCAGATCATTCTCTTGATTTGTCATTTGTATTTCCCCTTTAATTTTAAAAAATTTTTAAAAATTTTCTTTTGAATATCCAATAAAGCATATTTTCCGAATAATTTTCTTAGTCTTTCCTTTGTGGTTCCACTTTTTGATACTTTTTCAGATTTGTCAGTCAAAATTTTCTACACATCTGCCATTCCCTCATTCATATCTTTTGGACACAGTGTATCCATTGGCAATATTACTTACATTGTTGGTCTTGTGGCTACTAATTTCTGGCTCCTTTCTTCAAATATATAATTTAATATTTCTAAAGACATTTTCTTTAAATATATCCTTTATATTTAAGGCATTTTGTGTTATTTGTATGGGATTTTTCTCTCTTCTGCTTAGCATCCAGTCATAAAGGCACTTATCTATGTTTTGAACCTAAGCTAGCGAAAATGTCTGGTTACCAAAAGAAGCTATTTTTTTTTAGAGTTAATTCCAAAATCTTATAGTAAAAGGCAATATTGAACTGGACTGTAAATCCATTTCTTAAATCATAATCTTATTTGCTGTTTATGTCAAATTCTTTTAGATCTTAAGCTTATATATTTTTTCTTTTGTTTAGAGTTGAAGATAAACTAACCTGACAACTTTTCAAACTTATCATTCTGAAGTCTCAAGTAGCTTTAAGATAATCAAATGGCAATTTCCAAAAGTGATTACAAAGTGAGACTTGCAAACTTAGTTTCCTTTAAAAGGATCCATTGCAGTTGCAAGCAAGACGATGAATCCCGTAGTTTACTGGCACTCAAACCTGTTTGAAAACACTATTCTCTGGTCTCCTTGGCAGGACCAGTTATTCAGAACGCATGGGGGCACTCTCTCATCTTCACCATATCTGGAACGGTTTCAAAGAAATGGTCTACCCACCAGTTGTCTTGTTTTTGTTGTAGCCTGTCAGCTCTGATTTCGCATTGATGTACTCAGTTCACCATGCCTCACCTGAAGTCCATTCAAATGATGTTAGACTGATATGAACTTACTGCATGGACCATCATGATAAAATTATTGCTGCCAATTAATGGCCATAGACAAAATGTGAAATGTAAAGGAAGCCATAAACTTGCCTTCAAAATATGAAAGCATATTAAAGCAAGATTAAACTATGCTAGACAAATAAATTGTCTATCCACATGGTTTCATTGATTCAGAATTACAGAAAAGTGTCATTCTAGCTTATTTTTAAAACAAAACAAGAGGAAAGCTTTCACAAGCTGGCCTTGCTCTTAGATGATTCTCATCATTAAATGCATGGCTGCTTTCCTTTACAGAAGAGACTGTTGTTTCTTTTTACTGACTATGGGAATGGAAGAAACTCTGAAATAATACAACCTTTACATCTCACGGCAAAATATCTTTCTTATCATTCTTATCCTAGTCAAAATGAAAAGATAATTGATAAATTAAGTGAGTTTCTTTAATCAGGAACTAACATTATCCACCAACCTAATTCTAACCTTAGCTGGTGAGCTTCACATAGTAATTCATTATAATGTACAAAAATAAGGACTGCACGAAGGGTAGTGTTTCTATTCTAGGATAATAGGTGAAACACGCTGTGGAGGAAGAAAAACATAGCCTGAATGACAACATTAAGAAAAGCTAAGAGCCTTTGCTGAAGACAGTCAATCAAGGAAAGCTCTTGAAAACAACAAAGGTGAAGGCTGAATATAGAAACAAAACAACTGAAACTTGATTTGTTAATTGGAAGAAAAAACCAATACACGGTCAATACTTGAAGGATACAAAAGGAAACACCAATAAAAACCCCATAAGGGGTTTGGCAAAGATCATGACTATTAAAGAAACTGAAAGTTTTATTTTAGCAGCTCAAAAAAAGTTTTGCCATTTAATTGTACGAAGGTGGAAATTCAACATGTAGCAAATATCACCTTTATAGCAACAAAGATGAAAAAATTGACAGTTTGTTTAATGGTTGCAGCAAAATTTTACAAGCTGATTGGAAACAGCGGCGTGACCAAATTGACAAATTCCTTATTGCAAACTTTTCCAGAGGTTTAAACTTAAATGTAGCAAGAATGACTAGGACCATCAAGTTGAGATGATTTTGGAAAATGAGTGGGTTAAAATCTTATGGGACTTTAATATCCAAACATAGGCATCTTGCTTATATCATGCCTGCTATAAGAGTTATTAAAAAGAAGAATTTATGTTGATCATCTTTGATGTTGCTATTCCAGGTGATGCTAGGACTGAGGAAAAACAATTGTAAAACATTACAAAATACTGGAGTTACAGGTTGAAACTGAACATTTATGGGGGAAAAATGTTCTTATTCAAATTGTGACTGGAGCAGCAATACCTATGGGACTTTCTCAATATTTACAGACCTGAACACCCTAATTTTTACAAAACACCACCCTAATTGGAGCTGCCTATATTCTTAGATGCTGCCTTAATAATTCTTAGAACCTTGATAATGACTTGAAGTATTAAGTTTCCACCAGTCTTAGACAGGGGATTCTAATTGTAGATTATCCATACAGATAATAAGTCTAAATAAAACAGCTTCTTTCTTGTAGAAAGACAGAGAGGCTAATTCTGACTGCACAAGACCTTAAGAAAAGGGGTCTTGTCTTACCTGAATGCCTTTTCTCAGCATGGTGGTGTAGAATCCACTGATTGGGTTATTTCAGCCATCCTGCTCAGAGAGACTAAGTCAGAGCTTTGGTCACGCCTCCCTCTGGGCGTGGCTCCCCAGTTTTGACGAGGCGAAGGATCCTGATGAAGTCTGACGCAATGACTCCAAAAAAGCAACAAGATAACAACACACAAGCCTAGACAGTTAAGAAGGGGAGGGTGTGGATTCTACACCACCATGCTGAGAAAAGGCGTTCAGGTAAGACAACGCCCCTTCTCCAGCATGGTGGATGTAGAATCCACTGATTGGGACATACCAAAGCCCCTCATGTCCCCAAAGGGAGGTAAGGTCTAGGCTGGTGTCTCCCGAGAGGAAACAACCTGTTGAAGAACCCGTCTACCAAACGCGGCATCAGCCGCAGCAAACTTATCAACCTTATAATGAGTGATGAAAGAGGGCGTAGATGATCACGTTGCCACTCTACGAATCCCCTCTACAGAAACCTGGGTAGACCAGGCTACAGATGTCGCTGCACTGCGTGCCAAGTGAGCTGTGATACGTGCAGGAACTAGAAACCTAGTCCCTAGCAATGCAAGCCCTAATCCATCTACCACTGGTGGAAGAAAAGATCTTCCTGCCCATGGCAGCGGACTGAAAGGAGAACAAGGCCTCCGACTTGCGAAAGGCCGAAGTTCGCTTGATGTAATGTCGCAGAGCCCTGCGCACGTCTAGTTTGTGCTACAGTTGGTCTAGACGGTGAGAGGATTGGGACAGAGACTTGGAAAGACTAGGTCCAAGGATCTGTGAAAACAAGATTTCACCTTGGGAAAAAGGAGGGGTCTAATCTAAGGACCACCCTATCAGCGTAGAAAGTACAGAGATCGTCTCTGGCTGAGAGTGCAGCCAATTCCGAATCCTCCTGGCCAACGTGATGGCCACTAGGAATGCCACCTTCAATGAAAGAAAATGCAGAGAACAAGACTCGAGAGGCTCGAACGGAGAAGTAGTTAAGGCCTGCAGTACAGTGGGTAAATCCCAAGCTGGATACCAATGCCTTGTCGGAGGACCCGAATTGGCCACCCCTTTAATAAAAGGCAGTGACAGCTGGATGTTGTAAGAGCGGACTCAAATTGTCACGGGTGAGAACCATGGACAAGGCCATAACCTGCCTACGGATGTTATTGGTTGACAAACCTTTGGAAATACCCTTCAGTAGATATTCCGAAATATTGGGAATAGTAACTAAAAGAGGATCGAGATTGTGCGTAATGCACCACTGGCAGAAGCTTCGCCACATGGCGTCATAGATCCTATTAGTCGAGGGGCGCCTTTAGGCTTGAACCATTGAGATCACCCCTGAGGAATAGGCCTGTTTGGCTAAACTCTCCCGCTCAAGTGCCAAACAGCTAACTGAAGCCACAGAGGGTCTGGGTGCTGAAAATCCCCCCCCCCTGGCTGAGAGCTACTTGGTCCAGATGGATCCTCAATGGAGGCAAGAGTGACAGGTCTGCAAGGTCGGCAAACCACAGGGTGTCGCGGCCAATATGGAGCAACCAATATTACTCCCACCTGTTCCAGAAACTGTTGCGGATGGAGGCCTGCAACAACGGAAGGGGAGGGAAGGCGTAAGGCAGACCCTCCGGCCACTTGCACCGAAGGGCGACTGTCCCCTCGGCCCCCCGTGTCAGAAGACTGGGGAAGAACCTGGAAGTAGGGCATTGGACGGGGAGGCAAACTGATCCAGACGTGGCCTGCCAAACCTGTTCACGATCATGTCAAACAGCTTCAGGTCCAGGCGCCACTCTGAATGGTCCACTGTTGCCCTGCTCCACTGAGTCTGCCTGACAATTTGCCACCCCCGATATGAACTCTGCCCTGATTGAGCCCAGGGTGGACTCTGCCCAGAGACCTAGGTTCAGGGCCTCCTTTATGAGAGCCCAAGATCATGCCCCTCCCTGCTTGTTGATATGAGCCTTAGCTGCCACATAGTTTGTCAGAATCAAACATGTTGCCCTGAAACTAGGGAGGAGAAGTGGAGGAGAGCTAAATGAACTGCTCTAATTTCCAGCCAATTGATGTTTTGCTTGAGATCCGACCGGGACCACTGTCCCTGGGCCAGCTGAGTCTGAAGGTGAGCCCCCAAACCAGACAGACTGACATCTGTGATCAGAGTGAGTCTGTGAGGCTCCTCGAAGATGGTCCCCTTGGTAATGGCTGACAAAGCCCACCACAGGAGGGATACCAGTGTGTGATGAGGAACCTTGACCCTCCTGGTGGAGGCATGGAGGTTTCACTTCTGGAAGGGAAGGAGAAACCATTGAATGTTCCTGGAATGAAATCTTGCTGACGGAACCATTCCCATGCAAGAACCATTTTTCCCAAGAGCTGGGACAGCTGGACCAGAGGAACCAACCTCTCCTTCCGGCCTGGAAAACCAGCCTTCAGATGCTTACCTGACGTTCCTGGGAAAGATAGACCTTGCAAAGGTCTATTAGAGCTCCGAGATGGATCAGACGCTTCATGGGGTTTATGTGACTCCTTAAGTTCATGGAAAACCCGTGATCCTGAAGAGCCTGTATGGTGAGCCGCAGGTCTAACTGTGCTGACTGTAAAGACCAGGACTGCGCTAGTATGTTGACCAGGTAGCACTGCATGCGCACCAGCCTCATCCGAAGGTGGGCCGCTAATACTGCCAAGACTTTGTGAAGACCCTCAGGGCTGAAGACGGGCCAAATGGAAGGGCTCTGTATGGGAATGCTGAAAGCAGAAACACAGGAACCTGCGATGACCCGGGGGTACTGGAATGTGAAGGTATGCCTCTGTGATGTCTATGGAGGAGAGGAAAGCCCCCTTTTCTGATGTTGCCCGGATGGACATCAGGGTCTGTATCTTGAACCTTCTGTATATTAAGAAGCGATTGAGGCCCTTTAAGGCCAGGATTGCCCTCCATCCTCCAGATGTTTTGGGGACCATGAACAAAATAGAATAGAACCCTTTTCCTATCTAATCCTGTGGAAAAGGTTTCTATGGCCCTAGTTTCCAGAAGGTGTGCGATGGCCGTGGTAACTAATTGCACCTTGGTCGAGTTGCGCATTACTGGACACAGTATGAATCGGTCCGGAGGGAGCAATTGAAACTCTAGGACTAGACCCCGTGTGATGGTGTCTCTGACCCAAGAGTTGGTAGTGGTGTTCTCCCAGATCTCATAGAACTGCCGGTCATCCCCCTATCGGAAAATCCCCTATGGCATCACTTGAGCCCCTGAAGGGACGCTTGGACTGGTTTTCACTGGCCCCTGCCTCCAATACTCAGATGGTCCTGTTGGCGATCCTGTCTCTGGGGAAAAAGATCACGAGCCTCTGGACCAATCCCAGGACTGCCCTGCCCAAAAGGGCTGCCTCCATTCCCAAGAACCAGTGGGGCAGAATGTAAGTCTGCGGGACTCCTGTTGTGACCTCCTGTCCGACTTATTGGAGGGGTGTGTCAGGACTCATGTTTGTCCTTGCCCTTGCCCACATGAGGATCGAGAATTGACCCAAATAAATGTGCCCCGCAATACCTGGCTGTCGAGAAGGACGCCCTTTTGACTTCGAGTCAGTTCTCCATTGTTTCAGCCACAGTAGTCTACGAGAGGCTACTGTGGCCACTATTGACCTGGCCAACACTTGGTCGAATGAAGGGATGCATCAGCCATGTATTCCGGCTGCCACCGGCTTCACTAGTGTCTGATGTGTTCTAACCTGGTCAGATGGAACAAGCGCCTGGAGGTCACAAAGCCACAAGATTGCCGTCCTCACAGGAACGAGGACGAAGTTGCTGCCCCTATGGCCCAACCCGAACACTGGTGAGCTCGTCTGAGAGAGAACTCAAACTTCTTGTCCTCAGCCTTCAGGGCCTCAGCCATATCTCCTGGGATGGAGGACGTGGAGAATAAATAGGCTAGAGGATCATCAACTGCAGGCATCTCTAGAAGGGATGCAAACGAAGGAGAGACGTTATACAGTTTCTTTTGCAGCCTGCTTGGAGAAGGTGTGGTTGCTAGAGAAGACCACCGTTTCTCAAACTCAGCACAGAAGACCAGCGGGCATGGAACCTGTTTCTGTTCTACAACCTTTTCCACGAATAAGGGGTTGGATTCCTGCTCAGTGGAGGTAGAAGGTTTCTCCTCTTGTACCGAGGTCAATTAGCAGTGTTACAAGCCTTCAACAGAAGGGATTTGAACAGGGATGGGTCAAACAATCCCGAGGATAATACCTGTTGGGGCGCTTCCTCATCGTCCTCTGACATGGGCGTTTCAGCTATGCCCAGATCTCCAGATCTCCTCTCCCCCAATTGAGAAGAAGTCTCAGATATGCCAGACCCAGGCACCATGTCGCGTCCTGCATTGAAGTAGGACTAGTGGGAGGAGTAACTGTTTGGAGGAAACCTGAGGACTCCTGGAGGGGGACATGAATTGCACATGGCATGATGCATAAAATCCTGAAATAGGCTTTGAGACCACATGTCACCTTGGTCTTTGGAACTAGCCTCAACCACCGTTGGAACATGTAAAAATTTGAGGGCTCTGATCGGTTTCCCCCCAGAGGAGAACATGTCCATGGGACACCTTGCACAGGCTCAAAAGGTGGCTCAAATGTGGATGTGTCCAGTGGGGCAGGGGGAACCACTTCAGCCCCACTGGACAGGAGCCGCTGTGCCTTGGAGAATTCCCTCTCCAGTGCCAGATGTCTCCTCGAGGCCTCTCGCCCAGCTGCTGGAAGTCTCCTTGGTGGATAAATGTTTGGTTTTGGCTTTCTTTCCCCCCCTGCTTCCAAATCAGTAGATCTGCACTTTGGTTGTGCAGGGGGAGCACCGGAGACTTGTGTTGCACGGGGCGAAGAACTGTCTGCCATTGCAATCTAGATAGAGCCAGCCAAGGATATCTAGAGATGGAGGGAACCCAAGCACGCAGATCAAGGTCAGAGATGGAGCGCAACCAATCCTCACTCTGAGCCTTGTGCAAAGGCAGAGACAGTCAGACAGGTATGTAGCCCTGCCTGATTAGGCCCAGTGGCTAAAGGCCAGGTGGTCAGAAACAAAGGAGATATCCCAATGCTCCAATCACAGGTAGATAAGACCTGTGCCTTAATTAGTGGTTACAGTATAAAGCCCAAAAAAATGAGGGAGACCTTCAACAGATGGAAAATATGTATATATACATGATTGTTGTTTTCAATTGATATTATTATTATTATAAATTTTTTTCCTCTTTTTGTTATTGATATCAACAAATTACTCCCCCCGTTCGGATCTGCCAACGCAGGCCAAGGCAATAAGTAAGAAAGGCCAGGCCAAAAGACCTCAAAGAATGACGAGGCTACAAAATGGCAGCCGCCCTGTAGGCCTCGCAAAATGGCAGCCGCTGGGTGACCACACGGTTAAAATGGCAGTTGTGCCTCCTCGTACCTCCAAAAATGAGGCAAACAGAGGAATGAGAAGTAAAAACAGAGGAAATCCTGGGCCCAGTCGGTAAAACCGCTTCCCCGTTTATCAGAAGCACTTGCGTTTAGAAGAAGCAGCCTCTGCTGCTGGTCCAAAAGGAAAACGGTTGCTGGAAGCCTCGTGACGATTTGTCCCGACAGTTAGGAGCACCAGAAACGGCAGCCGCTTGAGTCCTGCTGATCAGCCGATCGTCGCAATCGCAGTCCCGCGATTTCACTCGGGTGGTGTGAAAACTCACCCCAGGGGCCTGCAGCCAACTGCAGGAAAAAAAGGGGGGCCTCCCAGAGCAAGAAGCTCAACTCCTCCGTAAAGGACAGGGTCCTTATCAAATAAGCCAAATTTAGACAGCGTTTGAATTGTTGCTGGAAAGAATCTAATCAAATTTAAAGTAAAAGCCAAATTAGTACCTGAATGAATTAGTCTAGCTAGGGAGTCAATATTTTTGCGTCATGCTGAGCTGAGACTAAGACAAAACTGGGGAGCCACGCCCAGAGGGAGGCATGACCAAAGCTCTGACTTAGTCTCTCTGAGCAGGAAGGCTGAAATAACCCAATCAGTGGATTCTACATCCACCATGCTGGAGAATAAGCCTTAAGAACAAATGCATAGAAAGCCAGATTGAGATAATAGTAACAGATGCTATTACAGTAAGTGCTGCCTCTACAAAGAAGCTGAAGAAACAGTGGACCACCTGGTTAGCTGCTGCAAGAAAACCACACAGAAAACTATAAACAATGTTATGATAAAGTAGCATCAACAGTGTGTTAGAATGTCTGCAAGAAATACTACTTGCTACCAAGCAGGAACTGGTGGGACCACAAAATAGATATAGTCATATGGAGGAGGAGGAGGAGGAGGAGGAGGAGGAGGAGGAGGAGAAAAAGAAGAAGAGTGGTCTATGACTTTAGAATTCAAACAGACAAATGCTTACCACATAACATTCCAGAAAGACTAAAAAAAAAATCTAGATATCTCCAGATAGCAGTATCTGGAGACAATAGAAGAGAAAGAAAGAATTGGAGAAAATTGCAATGCACAACGACCTGCAAACAGAAATAGAACAACATGGCAAAAGAAAGCAAAGATATGATCAATATTAATAGATACCTTGGGTGCAATCCAAAACTTCTGAGCTACCACTTGAAAATAATCAGCATTGATAAAAACCCCATTCCAGGTTCTTTACATCCTGCAATGGTACTTTAACAACATCTGCCTAAACCAGGTTCTTGGAAAGGATTCAATAGGTGGATACAAATGCCAAATCCAGTTTAAATATTTGGTTATGTGACTAACTGCAATAAGTCTAAATAAAATAGTCCCTTTCTTGCAGAGCCAACAAGCAATCCTGATTAAGAGACTACCTTGTATTAAACATAAACATACTGAAGAATTATTTTCATTTATTTATGAAATTTGCTGGTTGCCTCAGTAAAGTAATCAAATAATACTTTAGGTCAGCGGTTCTCAACCTTTTTCAGGCTGCGACCCCGACCTGCGCCGTGCATGCACGGCGTGACGGCCCGCACCGCGACGGCCTGCAGTGCGCATGTGCAGCATGACGGCCCGCATCGCGCATGCGTGGCACGACAGCCCGCATCACGCATGCGTGGTGCTACCCTGCGCATACGCAGTGCTTCCCCCTGCGCCGGCCGAGGGGAAAAGGGAAAAAAATGGCAGACTGCATTGTTTGGCGACCCCCGTGAAATGGTCGTTCGACCCCAAATGGGGTCGCGACCCACAGGTTCAGAACCGCTGCTTTAGGTGCTATAAGGATCAGAACAGGAGAGAAACAGAAGCGTCCGTCAGTTTTCTGAACCCTGGACTAAGTTATGTGAGAGACAACTGCTTCCAAGTGATCTGATTCCAAGCAACAGTGTACGTTTTTTGTGCATTGTATTCCCAAACACAGAACTGGAAGCCTATGAAGCTGTTTCACCAAGGAAGACATATGCTCTTATCATTTATCTTGATCGTAGTCTAGCTGTACATACTAGAATAGCTGAAATTTCTGGGCTTTTTTCAAAATAACTGCATGCAGACTAAACTACAGCCATCCAAGCAAGTGGGGTAGTGCCAGGTTTTGAAGGGATGCTGTAATTTGGCAAAGCTTCCATCAAACCTTCCTATCAAAGTAGATACATAAACTGAAGTAGGCACCTTTCTTTGGTGAAATGAATTAAGCCAACTGCCACAAAGCACTATATAACCATTTACACAAGTCAACAACACTTTTCTGTGTTGGTCTTACCAGCATATCTGAGAATTCAATTCAGTTTTCAGTGCTCTAAATATGGACTTGAAGATGACCACTTTAGTATGCTCTTGAATCAAACCAGTATCTATTGTTGAGTTAAAACTTAAATTCCATCAGAATGTGGCAAGTATAAGTAAATGAGTGTCAGGCTGATACTTCCTAGTGCACAGGTCGGTAACTTGTGACTCTGGAGCCGCAGGCGGCTCTTTGAGCCTTCCCCTGCGGCTCCCAGCCTCCTCTGCCATTTGCAGAGAGACAGAGACAGAGAGAGGCACTTGTGCTTCCCCCCTCTCTCTGTGTGTGTAAAAGAGAGTAACCTCACCCCGTTCAACCAGCTGACAAACTTACTGGGCAGGACTCCTGCCTTGGCTGCATCTCTGCAGGAAGCAGGAAATAGGAAGCAGGAAGGGCAGGAGAGAGCTAGCTAGCCCAGCTATGCTGACTCAGGAATTCTGGGAGTTGAAGTCCATGAGTCATAAAAGAGCCGAGGTTGCCTATTCCTGAGCTTGTTGGAGAACAGCTTAAAGCCAGCTTGCCAGGTGAGCAGAAAATCGGAGAGAGGGGGGAGAAAAAGAGAGGGAGAGGGAGAGAAAGAGAGAGGGGGGAGAGGAGAGAGATGGGGAGAGAAAGAGAGAGAAAGAGAGAGGGGGAGAAGAAAGAGAGAGAGAGGGAGAGGAAAAAGAGGGAGGGAGGGAGAGGAAAGAGAGAGAAAGAGAAAGAGAGAGAGAGAGAGAAAGAGAGAGAGAGAAAGAGGGAGAGAGAGAAAGAGAGAGAAAGAAAGTGAGGGAAGAGGACTGGCAAACCAAGGGCAGAAAGAGAGAGAGGGAGATAGAGACAGAGAGAGACAGAGAGAGAGACCTTTTGACATCTAAAATGAAGATAACACTGCATCTATCCTTTTTTACCTTTATGAGATATAGAAATAGTTTGATATCTATAATATAGTTTGATATTATCCTGGTGTTCGAATTTACTTACTTTCATATATATGCAATGAAAGTAAGTAAATTCAAACACCAGGATAATATCAAACTAAAAACTGTTTAATAAAAGTGCTGAGCTTTCGTCGGCCAACACTGCCGACATCGTCAGAGCATAAAAGCAAGTTTTTAGTTTGATATTATCCTGGTGTTTGAATTTACTTACTTTCATAGCATGGCTCTACCCAGGATTCGTATTTTTAATATAATTAGAGACAGACAGACAGACAGACAGACACATACATACATACGTACATACATACATACATACATACATACACACACACACACACATAAGGTAAAAAAGGATAGATGCATTGTTATCTTCATTTTAGATATCAAAAGGGTTTTGCGGCTCCCAGTGTTTTGTTTTTGGTGGGAAACAGGTCCAAGTGGCTCTTTGAGTGTTTTGGGTTGCCTACCCCTGTCCTAATGTATAACCTCTATCAGCAAAGGTTGCATCCTTATTCTTTAATTTACTTTTGCTGATCAGGATAATTTTAATCTGCAAGCAGAGTAACCGGGTTATTCTTCCAGATAAGTCATAATGTCCAGATTCTCAGCTTTTATTGAAAGAAAGAAGCAACAGTAGCAAAAACCTCAGGTTCTCTTGACCCTCTTGACCTGACTTGATCTCAGCAGTAAATCACAGATCTCTAGAAAGTTCATGAGTCAGCATGATTCTTCACTTGACTTAGTAAAAGACTCCACAGTTCAACTAATCTTTATTGCAGACAAGAATACAACTATATAAAAATGAATGTCCACCTGGCAACAAGAGAGAAACATTTACATATTTTCAGGAACATAAATGTGAAGCTTTTTTTTCTTTTTGGTCTTCTGAATTAGGGAATTGTACCTGGTATAAAACCTGTGGCTCCAAAACTGAGTGGTTGTTGAATGTTTGTTTTGCCCTATGAATGAATAAGGAATTCTACGTGTTTTTCAAAACTGACATCCTGTGAGTGGGGCAACCTTAATTTTGCATAGGACATTATGTGCACAGTAGAGCCCTAGAAAAATCTGGATGACCAAAGGGTCATTTTGAGCACAGAAGGCTGTACTAATTATAAGAAGAAGAAAAATAACTGTGCATAAATATCCAAAATTAACTATGCAAAAGTTACATTCTGGGGCAAACTTCAGATACAGAAAAGTTTGCCTCCCATGTTACAAAAAATGACCACAATGCAAATCAAATGGATAGTAAAATAATTAGATCAAACCAATCTAAAGTTGTTAGAATTAAATTAAGTTAATTTAAAGCCCATCGGAACCATCATATATTTGTAACACTTAAGAGCAGATGGAAATCAACATGTAAAACTAGATTTAATTCAAAGGCATCAGCCTTCTCAATATAATTATATTAGGTAATGAGACTTTTAAAACCAATGATTCACACTTCATTTGATTTTAAGATTAAGGTTTATATTTCTATATATTTGATGTATTAAGAATTTCTATCAAGTGCCATGCTGGGTGACACCGGACCTGACACACTCATACTTAGAGAAGGCAATGGCAAACACTTCTGAAAATGTTCCTAAGAAACCTATATAAAATTACCAATGTAGTTGCCGGGAGCCAAGGCTAGCCATAAGATAATAAAATACAAGTAGACCTCAAGTTACAGCCAAAATGGAACCTGTCCCACAAGGTCGTAACTTGTGATGGTTATAAAATGGATTGGTCACATGCTGATACAATTTTCAGAATCAATCTTTATTATGATGACAGACCAGCATGAAAATTAAACATTAAAATGAATACATTATCTAAAAAATATTGGAAAATATCTAAGCAAGGTAGTAATATGAATATGGATCTTTGGTTCTTTAGGTGTTTTTTTCCTTATTATCATTGCAGCAGCTACTGCCCAAGTAGTGGCTGGATTTGAGTCGTGAAGGAGATGGTTCATGTAGAAATTATCTGTCTCCCTAGAAATCTCTCTAACAGAGAGAAGAATGTACGTTGATTTGGTATCCCTTAGAACTTGCAGTACAATAGGACATGTGAGGTAACTTCAACTTCCCCATTGCCACATCTACACATTTACTCAGCTATTGGGGTTTTATCGTACAGGAATGCAGGAATGTTGAGGGGAGGATATTAAGTCTGGCTCTAAAAAATGCTATTCTACTCTTAGGAAAAGTCAGGTCTTTCACACCCCATTTAATCCGATTTCTGCTATGGAGAGATGCTCACATGCTGACACGATTTTATACCTTTTTTGTGGCAGTCATTAAGTAAACCTATAGTCATTAAGCCAATGCTGTGGGTGTTAAATAAACCCATGGTTTAGTATGGGCACAGTTTCGCCGAAAACTGGAAGTAAAACCATTGTAAAACCAACATGTTTCTGTGGAACACTGCAAACAGCTGTAAATGCAGCCTCCTTGCCAAGTGACTTCAATCTAGCTACATGACCAGAGGGACTTAAACCATCAGAACTTCGAATCCAGCTCATAAGTACCCTTTCAGGTAGGTCCATTGGAACTTTGAAGGGAAATGACCAAATGACCACTCATAAGTTAAGTAATAATATTCTATAAGTAATGAACCAAGCCGTGGTGAAATGTTTTCAATTTTTAGATTCTAAACAAGCCAATTCATACACTTTTATTATTTATTGTATGCTACTTTTAATTTTTTTAAAACCCTCAGTTTTCACTGTTTATATTACATGTCTCTTATTTATTAGATTAGAAGTATTCAGGAAGAGGTTCAGAGAAACATCCAACTTGTTTGAGCAAGTCTTTTTCCTATGACCATAAGGGCTGATCAGCCTTCACAAATTTCCACATGGTCATATCACCTACATGAAAAGCTTTATGTACAAAAAGGAGACAGGTTCAGTGGTGGGATTCAGCCAATTCACACCACTTCGGCAGAACCGGTAACTAATTTTTTGTTGCCCAGGCACAGAATGGATTTCTGGAAGCAGCATCCACACAGAGAACCGGTTGTTCACATATTTGAATCTCACCACTGGACAGGTTTTAATATCTGCATCAACTCTTTGGGTAAAAAAAAAGCATCAATTTTTTATTGCTTTTTGGCTGAGGAAAATCATATAATTTTGGTTAGAGCAGGGGTGTCAAACTGCCAGCCCAGTTCTGGCAATGGGAAAAAAGTCGTGATATGTCGCAAAACGACATGTGATGTGGTGAGGTTGACACCCCTGGGTTAGAGAAAGAGAAGGGATTTGGTATGTGTAATAAAAGTTCAACATAGAAAGCAAAGGCAAGCATCAGGAACTATTATTTATCAACTCAATATTTCCTTTTTATTAGAGAACTAATTTTTTGATAGTATGCTGTGTTAGAATTAGATCAGTCTTGGTAAATAATTGCACAAGTGTTGAATCTTGCAGCTTTTCTACCAGAACTTGGATAAAATGCTACTGGATATACTTTTTCCTCTCATAATTAAAATAACCACAGATAACACAACTTATTTGATATTATTTGAAGTTGGAAGTTAAGCAAGGTCTGCCTTGGCTGATATTTGGATGGGAAACCATCAGGGCATTCCAGAGTTGTAAAAGCCATAGACAAAATTCAGAAAACACTCTGGCAGAAGGCAATGAGAAAACCACTTCTGTATTGTTGCCAAGAGATTAAAATGGATGAACACATCCATGAAATCACCAAGTTGCAAAGACAAGTTGCATTTTTCAGTTCTTGATGAGCCTTTAACATTAAGCTAATTCATCCTGTCACTTAATACATCTATTTTTCATGTTGGAAACTCAAAGGCATCTTGCAAAAGCCCCACATAATTATTTAAATTAAGTTATCTTCGCTCTGAACTTATCGACCACACACAGATTCATTGACAAGGAAAACAAGTTGTTTTCCTCTCAGGAGTTGCCTCTAGAGTACCCTTTTCCTAATCTGGATTCTAATATATGATTTGATGTACACCTCCACCACCACTCACTACCCACCACCACCATCTTTCATCATCAAGCATTTAAAGAGCACCAGGTTAGAAAATTCTATTCTAGACATGTACAAATTGTTCCTTCCTGAACTGGGTAAAATAAGGATCTATAGAGCAGAGGTCCCCAACCTTTTGGGTACCAGGGACCGGTTCCATGGAGAGAGGTGTTTCTGCAGACCAGAGGGGGCATAGTTTCATGTACTGCCTACATCCTGCAGGTGGGGCTTCACTTGTTTGCACGGACCGCTTTCTGGCATGCTGCGGTCCAGTGCTAGTCCATGGACCGGGGTTGGGGACCTCTGCTATAAAGCTATAAAGTCTCTCTCTCTCTCCCCCTCCCTCCCTCCCTCCCTCCCTCCCTCCCTCTCTCTCTCTCTCTCTCTCTCTCTCTCTCTTCCTTTCCTCCCTTCCCTTCCCTTCCCTTTCCTTCCCTTCCTTCCTCTTTCTCCTATCCCTCCCTTCCTCTCTCTCCCTCCCTCTTCCCTTTTGCTTAATGAAATTAATTTTCATTGCCAATCATAACATATCCTGATTGTTGAGCAACATTTTTCTTTGATTTAAAGAACACACAGTGCACTACACAGAGACAAATGTAATGTTCATATCATTTCTTTATGATGTATTGCCACCATGGGTGGCAATACATCAGACAAGCAAGACTCTATCTGAGGAAAAACATGTGATAAAAAGAAATAAATTTTGCATATCCATAAGGATAAAAACAATAAAAAGCACTGTACTCAAGGGAAGTTTGTAATTGAATTTGAAAAGTGGTTTGGTTATTTTAATTGCTGTTAGCAGAAGGCTGCTGTTTGAAAAGAGGGTTATAAATAGAATAATGAAATGATTAAATATTTCAATTTACTTGAATAAATACTAATATAGAGAATGCTCCTTTAATATGCATTGATTGAATGGGGAACATTTCTTAACTAGGTTTGAATTTGTATGATTATTAATGAGTAGCCAACACTAAGGCATTTAAATGTAACTAATATTTTAATGTAATTTTGATAAACGATTGTAAGATTCATGACGGACTTCGTTAGTGGTCAGAGAACTAAAAATTGGTGTCTATAATTTGAGGATAAGGAGATGCTAATTTTGCAATTTATAATGCCTCTTTTGTGAGATTAAGTGCTTTTCTGCACTGCAGCTTTCAGCTGTTCTCATAAAATCCCTGGAAATAAACAGATTATTTGTTTTAAAGTTCTTTTTTTCATTTTATCCATGATGATGGCCAACTCTTCAGTCTGGCTACTAGACAAAGGCATCTATGAGTCATATGCTGGGGCACCTAGGAGAAACTTATCTTTTGAAGGAATGAACCTGCATAAGACTGCACTCTTTATATCAAAGGCCATTTTGAAGGCGATGACAGGCTAACTACATTAGATTGGGGTTAAATGTAGGGGTGATGACTTATTATGAATATATTCTATTGTTTTCTTTGTATTTCCTTGCTACCTGTATAAATTTTATACTTTGGATATGGTCAGATAAGCAAATCAATAAAGTTTTTGTTCTGCAAGTCATGTGCAACACATATAACAAACAGGCATAACTTCAATCACACCACAATGGCTGTGATCTTGATTTTTATTAACCATTCTCTGCAGACACCCTTGGTGGGAGTTTGCATGGCCCTCACATGGTGGATTGCCTGTTTCTTTTCTCCAGCCATCCATGCCAAAAAAAAAAAAAAAAGCACATATCAACTACTTTTCTTTTGGTAGACATGTCTTTTTTAGACTGGAGGATCACAGAAAAAGTTCTTCCTGTTCCTTTAGGATAGAAGAGAAAACTTGGCTGAACTCTTGTCAGTTTCACAGAGGAGAGAAGAGATAAAGCAACATAAGGTTAGAATGTTGTTCTTCTACTACAGCACTGGGGGGGGGGAGAGATCAGCTTCTCATTGCAGGTAGCCCACATAGTATGGAATGACCATAGAAAGCAGAAAGACAGTGGGCATAGGGACAGACATAACTGCCAGATATTATGCCAGTGGATTGGAACTAAATCCTTTGTGTAAGAGGAAATAAAATGGAGTGGACATTCTGCTGCTACCAGGGGAAACTGAAGAAAAAAACCACCACTATTGTTCATATGAAGCAATAAAATAAAATAAAATAAAAAGTGGATTGCCTTCCCAGTAGGTAGGAGATAAGCTAGGAACAATGCCATTCATTCCTGTCCTATCAAAATGGAAGGCCACTTGTCCTTGCACAGAAAATCTTAAGTCTCAATACAGATAATAGTACCTGGCCAATCTTCTCTGAGGTTAAAATGTAAACAGGATTAGTTGTTATTCATTATGGCTTGCACCTAAATGAAAAGGGAATACTACCGGTAGGTCTGTAAATTAAGAAGTTGAAAAATATGCCAGAAGAGGGCAATGGCAAACCACTTTTTCCCCCAAGCACACAATAGAAAGGAATGGAACTGAACTTAATGAATAGCAGAACAAATTAAATGTAACATAGTTTGAAGTCGTTGTTGCTAAAATTGGTGATACTAAAAGCATTGGACCAACACATTAATAAAAAAAACATGTTCAGCTTCCTAAAATATGGATACATTTAATATACTTAAAAAAAACAACTGCAAGAAACTAGACTCTTTACTGTTCTGGTCTAATATTATCTCCATATATCTGTAAATAAATATAAGTATATTCACAAAGCTAGTTCTAAATGCATTTCCCCAGTCGGAGACAAATTTAGCAAACATGGGAAAATCTCCAAAAGATAAAGACTCCTTGGATGACAGGTTTGAAATACCAGGTTTGAAGGCGAGAATGGGAAGTTGAAAAAATATCTGGAAAAATGTCCAACTGTATAAATAGTGTTCCTAAAAGAATCATATTGTGATGGATTATAATGAAGTGGCAGTTTCCTAGGCAGGAAGGACCACATTCAAGGAGTGGGCTAAGACAACATAGGAGGATAGGAGAGAAAGAGAGTTAGGATAGTCACTCCCTAGAATCACCCAGTTGACACATCCCAGATGATACAGCAGTTATCAGGACTCTCAATTAAAAGATCTTTAATATCTAGCTTTAGATATGTGCATAAGGTAGTCAAAGTTACAACTGTTAAAGTCAACTAATCCCATAAAAGTTCTCATTTGTGCAGCTCACAAACTATTGCTTTATCTTGGTAATTAATTCAACATGACTTAATTTCACAACAAAGAAACCAGATGCACATGTCAGCAAATAAATAAGCCATTATATATATATAAAAAATAATACGTTCCAAAGTATATTAAAAACTTTAACACCACTACTTTTACAGGTGACTGCTCTGTTGGAAAAGCTATTATATTGGAGCTAAGATGACGATGCAATTGTTCCAACCAGTGATTTAAGATCAGCAGATTACTATAAAGCAGAGGAGAAATTTCAGAGTTTGCTACAGCCTGCACATATTCACCATTCAAGGGTAACTTGTGAGACAATACGATTGAAGCTAAAATTCAGATTGAAACACATCATTAGATTGTTGGAAAGAGCAATACCTCTTTATAAAGCAGAACTCTTATTAACTGCACTCTCATTTCATAGAGCTGATATACCAAATCAGGTGTATTATGTTGCTGAAACTTGAGTAACACCAGTAGAGGACCAAAGCATCAAATAACACTTTGGTAGCCATAGGACAATTATTTTAAGTTAAAAGAAAGAGGAGCAATTAAATCCAAATAACTGGAAGAAAATATAGATACATGCATATGAAAGTAGATCCATTATTTCTGGAGAATTAAGATAGTAACAGCATTCTTAAAACAAACAGTTCTATGTAAATTAGGTATTCCCTTGCTATCAACTTCCCATATTTGTTTAACAAGACACTCTGAGAATCTAGAAAGAATGGATGCAAATGTACAAACATTGTTTTTAATTAATGACACAATTGTTAAGGATTTACATCCAAATAAGGGGGGGGGGAATCCATCAGCAGACATGAGTTAATATGCATGAATTTAGCACACAAAGTTCAATGCCACAGGTGTATTTAACCTGTCTGTAAAGCAAATTTTGCACACCTGCTTAAGAAATTACATTTTGACATTCTACAATAAAACACCCTGACTTTACCTACTTTTATTAACGTGCTTCTTACTGCAATAGATTAAAAAACTGATGTTTCTGCTGCACAGCTTTCCAATTAACTTAAATATATGGATGAAATGGTGCCTCATTACACACCAAATAAAATATAACCTTGTTTCTGAATAACAGCCTTGTCAACTGTTTTTTTCTGACAAAAAAGGGTAGACCAGTCAAGTTTATAATTAATGTATCTTAACATATCATACTGCATATATTGAACATACAAACATTTTTAAAAGCAAATTGCTAAGTAAAGCAAAAAATGCAATAAAACTGAAATGCAGAAGAAAACTATTTTTAAAAGGAGACATTTAGCATGTTTAAATGATTAGTACCACTTCATTACTGCGGCTTCCAGCTATAAATTCAAAGCATATGATTTGCATAGTAAACAAATTACTTGCTCTAAGAGAATCACAATTTTTTAGATATTTTACAATCCTCTTCAATTTAAAGTGGGTGAAAATAACTTACGGAACAGTTGAAACTTTCATGCTTACCCAAGTAATGTATCAAGTTTTTCCTGCTACACCTGGTTAAAGTATGCACTCACAGGAAAGAACAAGACTTCACTTTTTTTCTTTACATATACAAGATGAAGAGCATATCCAAAGTAATTTCTTTGCACAAGAAACACTCGGCACAATCATAACCCTCCTCTTCCAAATAAAAAAATAAAAATAAAGAACAAATACCTTTTCATATTAGATCAGAACCCCCCCCCAAATCCCTAGTCTCCACGTTGTGCTGTGCGCTCTTGCTCCTTTAGTCATTTACTAATAACTAGCTATACACTGGAAGGAGGAATTTTTGTGCCCTCTATCTGTAGCTATTAGGTCTGCACATTGATTTACTGACACTAAAGCAATAGCAATTATCTCTCCTGTTCTCAGCAGTTACTGAAAAGGGACAGAGGCAGACAGCTGAGTGGCTAAACCCTGCAGTGACCACTGAGCTCTTGCTGGCAATTAGTAGCAGGTGTTTTAGCCCAAAGACAAATTGACATCCCACTGATCATCAAGAGCTAGCTCCTTGCAAGTGTCGTGCAACCAATCATCCTTTGTCAGAGATTTTTCATTGGCTTTTTCTGCTTCATCAGTTATAAAGGAGTACAACAGCTTACACTCATTTACAACATATAATTTGATCAAAAGGAATAAGCTCCCTAAAGCTTCTCAGCACAAGCAGTTCTTGGTGGTTAACTCTACCTTATGTTAAATCTTTTAGGTGAAAGAGAATATATAATAGAACTTACTTTCTTCCTTCCTGCAAAGGTATTTCTGTCTCAAATTCCAAATTATTTAGCCTGAAAAAATATTTTTGAATAATATTTATTTCTGGAAATATAAAGCAACTGAAATGCATATCTATTTTAGATTTTACAATCTTTCAGTAATATGATTTCAATATTGTACAGCAAAACATGATAGGATATTTGTAACTCTGAAAGAGTAGAAGGGAAATTAGGGGCTGCAAAGTTTTGGCCAATCCTTTTCTGTACATTTTTTTAATATAACGGTATATGTACTTCTGGTTATCATTTGAAAAGTTTTAGAAATTAAACAATTTCATGGAGAATTAGACTGTAAATATCCACTGTTTGTGATTGCTTGGTATTACCTGCATATGTCTATCAATCAATTGCTAGGCCACAAAAGTACTATTGTGCTTATGTCCTACTTTTAAAATTCATGTATACGGAATGCTAAATTTGGAATTTGGGATATCATGTTTTACTAGACAACCCATGACCTGTTGGGTCATCATTTCAGACATATTTCCTTACGTAAACAGAAAAACAGAATGATCATAAGTGGGCAAGAAAGCAATGGGATTAGGAGTGACTTCCAACTTCCTGTCAGCTTCTCCACTGAGTTTCCTTGTCAGAATCTGACAGAGCACTGCAAATCTTCCTGCCTTCCTCCCCTCCCAGAGGTAGGTAAAAGGCTGCTGCTAGGTTGGAGAGAGAGCAAGAGATTGTGAAATTGACTGAGAAATTATTATGGAACCCTGAAAATGAAGATCACATTACTGCAGCAGCAGCCCAGCAACAATCAATAGCACTGAAGCAGCCAAATTTCATTCTCTTGGTCAATGGTCAAAAATCAATGGTCCCAGGTTTTTGACACATCTATAAGTTAGCTCATTTGAGATACCTTGGCTCCAAAGTTATTGTTCTGTGATCCACTACTTCACTAAGTTAAAGGCCATCAAAATGAGTATTATTATTATTATTATTATTATTATTATTATTATTATTATTATTATTATTAACAGCAAGAACAACAACAACAACAACAACAACAATAACAACAATAACAACAATAACAATAACAACAACAACAACAATAATAATAATAATAATAATAATAATAATAAATATTGGAAGGGACCTTGGAGGTCTCTAGTCCAACTCCCTGCTCAGGCAGGATACCCTATATCAGGGGTGTCAAACTGCCGGCCCACAGGCCGGATGTGCCATGCCAAAACCACGCCCACCCCATTGGTGGCAATGGAAAAAAAGTCACGATACGTCGTGACACGTCACATTGCAAGCTTGACACCCCTGCCCTATATCATTTCAGATAAATGGCTATCCAATCTCTTCTTAAAAACTTAAAAACTTTTAATAGTATATACATACATTAGCATACATTTGGACTGATATAGGAGAGCTCTTCTTAGCTTCCTACAAGAGACACCAAGCTCTTTCCTTCTTAGAGGAAAGCAGAAGCCAAGATCTCAAATAAGGATGCCTCTTTCGTACAAATGAGATTCAAATTGTGTTGCAGAATTTTAGATACTAGTCATTAAAGAACCCTGATGGTGCAGTGGTTAGAGTGCAATATTGAAGGAAACTCTGCCCACAGCCTGAAGTTCAATCCTGACCAGCTCAAGATTGACTCATCTTTCCATCCTTCTGAGGTCAGTAAAATGAGGACTCAGATTGTTGGGGGCCATATGCTGACTGCAAACTGCTTGGAGAGGGCTGTGAAGCACTATGGGATGGTATATAACTCTAAGTGCTATGGCTATTGCTATTATTCATGCATTTATTTGTAGCAGTTTAAACTGTTTTCACTGTTCAAAATCCAAAGCAGAGACCATCTTATTTCTTGTTACTATGGCTCTGAATGGTTGGTCTACATGAGTCACACTTGCCTTGAGATCTTTCATCTGATAATCTTATCTGGCAAACAGGAAGAGTAAAATCTGCTCAATTCTGAAACCACTGCAGAATACCCACAACTTTAAGCCCAATATTTTCATATGGAATCTTGAGTTAGGAGGGAATGGTATTTTTTTCATTGTTTATTACATGGCTGATATAAATTCCCACAAGCAAATATAAAGCACTAATATTATAATTATTAAAGAAAAAAGCACAATAAAAAACCCCAGCAAAAGTTCTATTGCATGTTGTTCCCTTGGAACAACTTTAAGAACAGCATGGGAATAAAGAAACCTTATCTGCATTAAGACACTGAAGAAAGGCACAAATCAGAAGGGGCACCACTGAATGGGTTTAGGTATTATTGTTGCTGAGAGGCAGGGCTAAGGAAATCTCATTATATCTCAGAATACAGGAAGCAGGGAAATCCATTGCACAGAGTCCTGCAATCAATGCATCAATCTGCCATCAGGGTTTAATCTAAACCCTATGTCCACACAGTAGTAGTGGTAGCAGTAATTGACTATTAAAAAAAAATCCTGCAATTTCTATTTTATTCAAAATATTTGCAGTTCAGTTTTCAACATTAACATCTATTTTTCTCCCATTGCATGACAAATTTCATGCTGCTACAATATTTTATTAGGATAAATATTTGGTACTAAAACTCAGTCAAACTAACAATTTATGCAGTGGAGTTAACATACTTCTACTAAAAAAACCATATTTCTCTTGAATTATACAGTTAGTGAGCTTTAAATTAAAACAACCAAACACAACTCTCACGAACTATAAAGACAAAACTTTAAACAATTTGAGAATTGCTAAAGGAGTCAGAAACCTGGCCAAAATAATTAAAGTCATTTCAGTTTATTTATTTTGAAATTTGTTTCATCTTGTTTCTACATAAGCAGGCACTGAGACATTCCATATAAATTTTAAATTATGTTTTCTAATGGTAACAATGCCATTTATGTGTCAGATGATTAGCTGTCAATTAGTTGTTTCTGTTCCACAACTGCCATTTATTTAGACAACCAGAATTTCAGAACTATGGTTGGTGCTCCTGTTGAGTTTGATGTTCTAGTCCTCATAGTAGGGCAGAGTGGTGGTTCAGCAGTTAAGACCCTGGGTTTGTTGGCTGGAAAACCAGCAGCCCAGGTTTGAAACCTGAGCACTGTATGATGGGGTGAGCTCCCATCCTCGCCTCAGCTTCTGCCAACCTAGCAGTTTGAAAGCATGCAAATGCGAGTAGATAAATAGGTACCACTTTGGTGGCAAGGTAACAACACTCCGTAATATGCTGACCACATGACTGTGGAAATGTCTTTGGACAGCACTGGCTCAAATGCCTTGAAAAGGAGATGAGCAATACCCCCTATGGTCAGCAATGAAATCTGCAGGGACCCCTAATTCTCATAGTAAAACCAATGACATTCACATAATAATATTGATTTGTATTTGTGAGAATTTATTCATAGGCACTATGATAAGACTCTGATCCCAGTACTATACCTTTCTAAATAGAAGACCCAAACCCTACAGGGGGTTTAGGAAACACAGGAAAATAATGTGTTGAGTTTAGATTATATCTCAATATTTATAGCAAGAGGTGTTTACCTATCATTCTAACAACATAATCAAATAAATGTTATGTTACATCAACATTTGGATAATTAGTAAAATTTGGTAAATTACGCTGTCAGGGGTCCTGAAATTCAAATGAGATAGATCACATGACCTCTTTTCTTAACAATTTCATTTTAAAAAACTATCTGTGCATATTGTTAACATTCAGTATGCACAGAGAAAGACACATTAAGCAGTTGCTGTACTTTCACTGGATGACTACATGTGCATTACAATAAGGGAAGAAGCTACAGCCCAAAGAAATATTTTTTAATTATTATTTCTATCCTGCCACAGTGAACTGTAAACTTAAGGCAACAGGTTTTTATTTATTTTATTTATTAAACAATTGTATATAGCTGGGCAACTCACACACAGGTGACTCCAGGTAGCTTATTACATTAACAATCCATAACATAAAAACTCACAACATACCACCACCCATTACAGCAGTAATATATCAAATCAGTTCCATCTTTTCTGTGATTCCCACTGCAATCCTTGTCTTCATAGCCTTTCAAAAAAAGCAAATAAATTGGGGGCCAATTGTATCTGGGGGGGGAATGATGTTCTACCTCTATTTCATTTATCTTTTGTTATTTCTTGGTGTTACATTTTAGCTTATAAACTTATTCAGGAGCTACCTTCCTATGAAGTGCTTCCTATTAACAAATGTAAAATTAATAATGTCTTTTGAATAACTTATTTCTTGAGATACCTGAACCCTAATGCCTGAAGTCTAAGAATAAAAGATTAGAGTTATTTAGTGGAAACAGAAAGAGAAGAGGAGGAGGAGGAAGGAGAAGAAGAAGGAGAAAAAGAATAAGGGGAAGAGGAGGAGAAGGAAGAAGAGTATATCTATCTATCTATCTATCTATCTATCTATCTATCTATCTATCTATCTATCTATCTATCTATCTATGAAAATGCATATTTAATTTGTGCCAGTGTGTAACAGATGTTCATATATTAAAGAATTGAATACGAACGTTTTTTCCAACCTGAAATAATTTGAGTAATGGCTATCTAAGTTTGTATATTGGCAAGTGAAGGTTCTTCAAACACATATCTTTTTAAAGAAGAAAGGCTTGAGTCTGAAGTTGCATTACTGTATTTAAACTTTGGACAGCAAAAACTGAAATTCAGAAGCTAACTGTGTCCTAGTGTTTTACCTTTCTAAGAGAATTTTTATTTTTATTCACTTATTAAACAAATTGGCATTGACAAAATCATAATTAGTCAATTGCAAAACACAGCTTTACTTGGAACACCTTACATCCTGCAAGGATGCCTTTAACACCATTGCGTAACTCATTGAAGCTATAAGCTATGCCGTGCAGGACCACCCAAGACAGACAGGTCATAGCAGAGAGTTCTGATAAAATGTGATCCACTGGAGAAGGAAATGGCAACCCACTCTAGTATCTTTGCCATGAAAACCCCATGGAGAGTACCAAAAGGCAAAAAGATATGACGCTGGAAGATGAGCCCCTCAGGTCGGAAGGTGTCCAATATGCTATTGGGGAAGAGCAGAGGGCTGTACTTGTAGTGCCAGAAAAAGTGAAGCGACTGGGCCAAAGCCAAAAGGACTCTGAGCTGTAGATGCATCTGGTGGTGAAAGGAAAGTCTGATGCTGTAAAGATCTTTTCTCCATAGGAACCTGGAATGTAAGATTCATGAATCAAGGCAAGCTGGACGTGGTCAAACAAGAGATGACAAGACTGAACAGCGAACTAAAATGGACAGGAATGGGTGAATTTAATTCAGAGGACCACTGAATTAATACTACTGTGGGCAAGAATCCCTCAGAAGAAATGGAATAGCCTTCATAGTCAATAAAAGAGTAAGAAAAGCAATACTGGGATACAATCCCCAAAATGATAGAATGATCTCAGTGCGAATCCAAGTCAAACCATTCAATATCATAATAGTCCAAATCTATTGCCCCAATCACGAGCGCTGAAGAGGATGAAATTGACCAGTTCTATGAAGCCCTACAGCACCTTATAGAATCAACACCAAAAAATGATGTCCTTATCATGATGGGGGATTGGAATGCTAAAATAGGAAGCCAAAAGATAACCAGAATAACAGGCAAGTTTGGCCTTGGAATACAAAATGAAGCAGGGCACAGGCTGATAGAATTTTGTCAAGAGAATATGATGGTCACAGCAAACACTCTTTTCCAACATGTAGAGCCAAGAGATGGCTCTACATATGGACATCAGAAACCAGACTGACCATGTGCTCTGCAGCCAAAGTCTATACAGTCAGTAAAAACAAGACCAGGAGCTGACTGTGGCTCAGATCATGAGCTTCTCATTGCAAAATTTAGGCTTAAATTGAAGAAAGTAGGGAAAAACACTAGGCCACTCAGGTATGAACTAAATCATATTCCTTATGAATATACAGTAGAGGTGACAAATAGATTTAAGGAATTAGATCTGATAGACAGAGTGCCTGAAGAACTATGGATGGAGGTTCACAGCATTGTACGAGAGGTAGCAACTAAAACCATCCCAAAGAAAAAGAAATGCAAGAAAGCAAAATGGCTGTCTGAGGAAGCTTTGCAAATAGCTGAGGAAAGAAGGGAAGCAAAAGGCAAAGGAGAAAGAGAAAGATACACCCAATTGAATGCAGAATTCCAGAGAATAGCTACAAGAGATAAGAATGCCCTCTTAAATGAACAGTGCAAAGAAATAGAAGAAAACAATAGAATAGGGAGAACCAGAGATCTCTTCAAGAAAATTGGAGATATGAAGGGAACGTTTCATGCAACGATTGGCATGATAAAGGACAAAATGGCAGGGACCTAACAGAGGCAGAAGAGATTAAGAAGAGGTGGCAAAATTACACAGAAGAACTATATAAGAAGGAGCTTAGCATCCCTGATAACAATGATGAGTGGTTACCGACTTCAAGCCTGACATCCTAGAATGTGAAGTGAAATGCGCCTTAGGAAAGCTGAGCAACAACAAAGCTAGTGGAGATGACAGCATTCCAGCTGAGCTATTCAAAATCTTAAAAGACGATGCAGTAAATTGATGCTACACTCAATTTGCCAGCAAATTCAAAAAACACAACAGTGGCCACAGGATTGGAAAAGGTCAGTTTACATTCCAATTCCAAAGGAAGGAAATGCCAAAGAATGTTCAAACTATCGCACCATTGCACTCATTTCACATGCAAGTAAAGTTATGCTTAAAATCCTACAAGCTAGACTTAAAATCCTACAAGCTAGTATGTGGATCGAGATCTTCCAGAAGTACAGGGAGGATTTCGAAGGGGCAGAGGAACTAGAGATTAAATTGCCAATATACACTGGATCATGGAGAAAGCTAGGGAGTTCCAGAAAAACATCTACTTCTGCTTCATTGACTATGCTAAAGCCTTTGATTATGTGGATCACAACAAATTGTGGCAAGTTCTTAAAGAGATGGGAGTACCAGACCATCTCATTTGTCTCTTGAGAAACCTATATGCGGGTCAAAAAGCAACAGTGAGAACTGGACATGAAACCACTGATTGGTTCAAAATTGGGAAAGGAGTCCGGCAAGGTTGTATTCTTCCACCCAGTCTATTTAACTTATATGCAGAGCATATCATGAGAAAGGTAGGGCTAGATGAATCAAAAGTCGGAATTAAGATTGCCGGGAGAAATATCAACAACCTAAGATATGCAGATGACACCACTCTAATGGCAGAAAGTGAAGAGGAACTAAAGAGCCTCTTGATGCGGGTGAAGAAGGAGAGTGCAAAAGTTGGCTTGAAACTCAACATTAAGAAAACCAAGATCGTAGCATTCATCCCTCTCAATTCCTGGCAAATAGATGAGGAAGAAATGGAGGTAGTGACAGATTTTATCTTCCTGGGCTCCAAGATCACCACAGATGGGGACTGCAGCCAAGAAATTAAAAGACACTTGCTCCTGGGGAGGAAAGCTATGGCAAATCTAGACAGCATACTAAAAAGCAGAGACATCATCCTGCAACAAAAGTATGTATAGTCAAGGCCATGGTTTTCCCAGTTGCAATGTATGGCTGTGAAAGTTGGACCATAAGAAAGGCTGAGCAACAAAGAATTGAGGCCTTTGAACTATGGTGCTGGAGAAGACTCCTGCGAGTCCCCTGGACTGCAAGGCGATCAAACCGGTCAGTCCTAGAGGAGATCAACGCTGACTGCTCTTTAGAAGGCCAGATCCTGAAGTTGAAACTCAAGTACTTTGGCCACCTAATGAGAAGGAAGAACTCACTGGAGAAGAGCCTAATGCTGGGAAAGATTGAGGGCAATAGAAGAAAAGGATGACAGAGAATGAGGTGGTTGGATGGAGTCACTGAAGCAGTAGGTGTGAGCTTAAATGGACTCCAGAAGATGGTAGAGGACAGGAAGGTCTGGAGGAATTTTGTCCGTGGGGTCGCGATGGGTTGGACATGACTTCGCAACTAACAACAACAACAACAACAAAAACCACAGTAAAGCTGAAGAAACAGTAGGACACCTAGTTGCTGCAAGATCAGACACACTCATGATCAAAAACAGTATGACAAAGTAGTAACAATGATGCATTGGAATATCTGCAAGAAATATCATTTGCCTGCAAGCAAAATAGACAAAATAATAGAAAATAAAGATGCTAAAATGTTCTGGGACTTTAGAATTCAAACTGACAAGACCTGTCCCACAACCCAGATTGAAAAATTTATAAGAAAGACAAAATGTTTGGATAGTGTACATTGTAATACAGTATCAGTAGACATCAGAATAGAAGAGATAGAACTGGAAAAAATTAAAAATACAAAGATCTGCAAATAGTAGTCTGTGGCAAAAGAAAATAAAGATAATACCAATAGCAATAAATGTCTTGGGTGCAATCCAAAAGATCTGGAGCACCACTTGAACACCACCAGTTTTGACAAAATGTAGTTTTACTTGGAACAGCTCCTTTAATACCTTTAACAACATCTGCCTATCTTAGATTCTTGGGAAGGACTTGATATGTGGATGAAAATGACAAATCCAGTTTAAATGTCTAGCTGACTTTGCAACCAACCATAATAATAATAATGGTTAAGTGACTATAACCCTTTCTTTCAACAATTTGCAATTTTATATCAGCAGAGTGGAAGGTGGATGAAATGCAGAACCTATTTTTTTTCCTTTTTAGTAGATATTTTTGAGTAAATCAGCATTACTACCTCTAAAAAAATTTGTTTGTTTGGGAACATAATTTAGCAGAATATCCATGGTCTACTTTATTTATAATATCTAAAAAGCAACAGCTAGATATCTATTTGGAGGCCCAAAAGGCCTGCAAGTCTAAATCTCCCATCAAGGACCAGAGGAATATCCAATTAAAAAGCAAAATAAATAAATAAATTAAAATCTTACCTGGTTTTACAGCAATTCTCCTCTTTGTCCTTGCTTGGTTTAGCTAAAAGTTTCTCATATCTTTATTGTCAAGACAAGTGTTTTATTTTCATTTCATCATACAGCAAATGATTCTTAAAGCAATTAGCTATTAGAATATTGTTAGACAAATGTACAATGTTGAAAAAGTTTTTTTCTCATACGATGTAACAAGGTTCCCAATTAACAAGCTTGCAAACTACTGTGGCAAAACATTTCTATTTCATCTGATATTTTATTTTATGGTCTCAATTTTCATTGGTTGAGTAGTTTCTGATATTATTGCTGGGTGCTATTGTGTAATGTGAACTTTTTAAAGCTTTAAATATGATATTTATTACACATTTTAAGCAATATTGTAATTAAATGAACTATTACCAGACTGTTAACTATATTGTTGGGGGGGGGGTTGCAACAAAGATAGTGAGTTATGAAGACTTAAAACTTAACTAATTTAATAACACCATCAGGGATTTTAATAGAAATAGGTTATACACAACGTGACTGTGGATGGAACAGTTTTCTTAACCATTTTTATCAGCTTTCAAAGTTTGAAGAAATTTCCACACTTTGATGTTCCTCTTCACTATTTCCAGGTCAAAAGTGGCATGATGGAAAAATCTTATTATTTTACTGGAAAATACAGCCATTAACATAATGTGCTTAAAGCCAAATATTTGACAAGGGAGACTTAAAGTGTCAGAGAAAAACTATTTAAAAATACATAACAAAAGAAAAAAATGTAATAAATGTTCCATATGTCTTCAAGAGTTATCAAAATATGTTAATGGGCATACATTTATTGCCTTTTTATCCAAACACAACAAATATTAATCCAATCATGTAAATTCATATTTTAAAAATACTTCCTAAAATGCTACCTTCTCCGTATGTTAATATTCAATTAATGAACCTAACTAACTGTTAGCCTCATTAGGTAGATCATACCAGAAAGGAACTTCACAGGAAGTCTAAAGCTACTTTTATTGAAATTGGCTAACAAAATCCTGCAAGTCTGATTGTGGAGTAGCTTCTTCTTTCTGTACACTGAATTCAATGAATTAAGGAGGCATCTGCCTGAATTGCTTCTGAATGTTGTATCCTTGCTCTGGACATAAAACATGATTCAGTCCCCCGTGTCTATTTCTGTTAAGGTCATCTTCCTTATGTTCTATGCTAACTAACTAACCTTGAGTGATTAAAAAAAATGAAGCAATATACAATACTTTAGTATACATATACTTAATCCAGTGCATAATACTTCAGAGGTTGAATAAATAAATATATAAATGACCTATGTTCTTTTAAAGTCTCTACATGGGGCTCCCCTTGAGGTGCATCCGGAAGCTCCAACTTGCCCAGAATGCGGCCGCGCGGGTAGTGATGGGAGCGTCGTGGCGCTCCCACGTAACACCGCTCCTGCGTGAGTTGCACTGGTTGCCGGTGGTCTTTCGGGTGCGGTTCAAGGTGTTAGTGACCACTTTTAAAGCGCTCCATGGCATCGGACCCGGATACTTACAGGACCGTCTACTGCCAGCAAATACCTCCCGCCGTCCGGTACGCTCCCACAGAGAGGGCCTCCTCAGGGAGCCGTCGGCCAGAGAGTGCCGGCTGGCGACCCCCAGGGGGAGAGCCTTCTCTGTGGGAGCTCCCACGTTATGGAACGAGCTCCCCCCCGAACTCCGTATAATAACAGATTTACGCACCTTCCGTCGGGAACTAAAATCATTCCTTTTTCGACAGGCCGGCCTGGCATAGAAGCTTCGGTTCCAATAGGGTCAAAATGTTTTAGGGGGACTGAGTATTTTTTAAGATTTTAGCTTTGTATGTTTTGGGTTTTAAATGGGGATTTCGGCCAAATTATTTAATTTATTTTTAATTATTTTAAATTTTGTATATTTATATGTTTTTTAAATTTTAGGCTGTACACCGCCCCGAGTCCTTCGGGAGAGGGGCGGTATAGAAATTTGATTAATAAATAAATAAATAAATAAATAAAAGTCATGTATTAGGTGCCTTTCAACCATTTTGATTTGGTTAAAAATTGATATGATTAAGCATAAAATTCCATATTTTAGTGTTGTTATATAGCCTGTGAGTCATGATATATTCTTCAATGTATTTCAAATTTCATACTGTATATAAAGCGGAATTCAGATCAACTCAATGGTTATAATAGAACCATGCCTATAATGGGCACCTAAATTCAAATACAAGCCATGGCATAAAATGCATTTCAACAAATCACCAACAACATTCTACAATATAATATATGCTCTTGTAGTGGTACGTAACCACTAGTTATACTAGTTACCTACTAACCTCTCTGCATATATTAGTTGGGAAACTCATGTTGATCAATTATGTGCCTCTCTAATTCAGTGCTTCCCAAATCTCAATAAATTATCAAAAAAATGGGTAAAAAAGTTTTTGGGGGGTGAATACTGATACACAAACCTGTTACCCAATCACAGCAGGGATTTTTAAATAAGGACTTTCTGATAAACAGTTTTGGGAAATGAAGGAAAAAATTGGGAAGCACTGCTATAATTTGTTGTGCTATGACTGAAGAATATATTCTAGGGACAATTGTATTCAAGGTTTGATTCAGTAAACCTAAGTAACTGTTGTATTCTGTGTTGACTTCTAGGGTGACGATGTGTACCAGAGACAAAGTTTCAGAGAGGGGAAGTAACAGGTTCTCAGTGCTTTCCCTAGGAAGGAAGGAAGGAAGGAAGGAAGGAAGGAAGGAAGGAAGGAAGGAAGGAAGGAAGGAAGGAAGGAAGGAAGGAAGGAAGGAAAGAAGGAAGGAAGGAAGAACACGGTAGCCATGCACCCTTGAGAAACCCGTGTGTGTGTGTGTGTGTGTGTGTGTGTGTGTGTGTGTGTGTGTGTGTGTGTGTATATGTTGTGAGTGTCTCTGGCCAGGCTAGATACTTGTCCGATGATGATTATGACTCAGCACCGGCAGGCCCTTCTGGGTGTGTTCTCCTCCCGGCAGCTGAGCCAGATACCACGGAGATTGGTATGCATGCTGAGTCAGAGGAGGATGACTCAGATGTGGGCCAGGAAACTAATTGGCTCGATCCACGATACCGACGGGCTGATAGGCGTAGGGGTCGGTTGGGTGGACGACGAACGTGACCTGGGAGGCTATATTAACAGGGAAACGGAAGCCTCTGTTTTAGTCACGAGCAACATTGTGCTCAAGAAGAGACCTGAGAGATTTCACAGTGAGTTTATAACTGGTGTTCTTAGTGTGCTTGTGGAAACTGTTAAATAAAGCCGTGTGTTTTGAACTGACTTCGTGTGCACTCTTAACGACCTCGTTAAGGGGATTCTTGGCAGCTGAGAGGGGCTAGACAGAACAATATATATATATATATATATATATGTCTTTGGTTCTTCGGGTTTTCTCCCACGTAGAATTTGAAGTGTCTTGGCGACGTTTCGACGAAGTCTCATTCATCATCTTCAGGCTGGTGCTTTCGGCTTCTGCTTCTAGGAGCAATGTGAGATTTTAGCTGTTTCTTCCTTTTAACTGCCAGTGGGGGTTTGAACTGATTGGCTGGGAGCTCAGCTGTGTTCTGATTGGGTGGAGGTGTGTTCTGATTGGTTAGGGGCTTGGCTGTGCTCTGATTGGATGGGGGGTTGGCTGTGCTCTGATTGGATGGGGGAGTGTTCTGTTTGGGTGGGGGCTTTGTTGTGCTCAGGTTAGTCAGTGTTACAAGGGGATTAGAGATGGTGAACTGTATAGCTGTTTGGCTTTGTGTTCATGGTCGTGCCTCATCTTCATGGTGGGTGTCAGTTTGCTTCGTGTATGGATTGGAGGGGTTTAAGGTGGCTAATGATGCAGCTGTGGTCTGGCTTCTGGTTTGTGGTCGTGCCTCCTCATCAGTGTGGGTTTGGGTTTGCTTTTTGCCTGGATGTGTGGTGGTGACATCCTGTGTGGTTTTTGTGAGTGTAGGTCTGGTGTCATTCCCCGTGCTATGGACTCGTCTGTCAATAAGGGCGGGTTTCCAAATGGCTGGTAGGCGGGAGGTATCATCTCGTTTGTTCATGCTGTGTGGGCGTTTTTCTATCTCGATGGCTTCTCTGATTATTCTGTTATTAAAGTGTTCAGTTTTGGCGATAGTTCTGGTCTTTTTGAAATCAATTTCATGTCCTGTGGCTTTGAAGTGTTGGACCAGGGAAGAAGTTGGTTCCTCTTTTTTGACTGAATTTTTGTGTTCTTCAATGCGTGCATTTATTCTTCTGTTGGTTTGTCCAATGTATGTGGTGGAGCAGGCAGTATAGAAGAATAAATGCACGCATTGAAGAAATGCAGATAGCGGTTTGTGTGTGTTTTCTTCTGGTAGATGGTGTGTCCTAGGGAGCCATTGGATTTCTTGTAGACTAAGACATCCAGGAAGGGAAGTTGGTTATTAGCTTCTGTTTCCATGGTGAACTGTGTAGGCTGTTGAGGTGTGTGAGGAAGTTGTCCAGTTTTTCTTTTCCATGTGGCCAGTTTATGAAGATGACGTCTACATATCTGAGCCAGAGTTTGGGTTTGTGATCCAATTTTTCTAGAGCTTGTGTTTCAAAGTGTTCCATGTAGAGGTTTGCAATGACAGGTGAGAGGGGTGATCCCATGGGTGCTCCTTCTATTTGTTTGTATTTTTGTCTGTTATAGATGAAGTATGTATTGGATAGGCAGTGGTTGGTCAGGTCTAGGATGTGTTTGGGGGGGCTATATTTGTTTTGGATAGCTGTCAAGGCTTCTTTGATTGGCACTTGGGTGAAGAGGGATATGACATCGAAGCTCACGAGTAGGTCACTGGGCTGTAAGTTTTGTTTCTTTATGATCTCTATGAACTGGAATGAGTTCTTTACGTGTGAGGTGATGGATTCTGCATAGGGCTGTAGTTGTTTGGCGAGAAATTTGGCTAGGTTTTGTAGAGGTGAGCCTATGGAGCTGACTATGGGTCTGAGTGGGGTTCCTTCTTTGTGTATCTTGGGTAGACCATAGAGCTTAGGGCATCTGGATGATTTCTCTCTGGGAATGATTCTTTGCTGGATCTCTTTGCTAATGGGGGAGGCTTTTATTTTGGATCTGGTGGTTTTTCCCAGGTAGGTGGTGGGATCTATGTTTAGGGATTTGTATGTGGAGTCTTGGAGTAGGTTGGTTAATTTGGTTTGGTAGTCAGATGTGTTCATAACCACTGTGGCGTTGCCCTTGTCTGCTGGCAGGATTATTATGCTAGTGTCTTCTTTCAGGTTAAGTAGTGATGTCTTTCAGTTTTACGCGGGAGAAAACCCGAATAACCAAAGACCTATAGATGAAATCAATGAATGAAACAATGTGGAGTTTTGATCACAGTCACAGCTTTAATCTTGGGGTTTTGTTTGTTTGGGGGTTTCTGGACCTATGTCCTCTGTAAATTCACCTATAGTTGAATGCACCAAAATCTGATTTCTGTTTTCAAAACAATCATTGCTAACAAGCATTGGTTGTTCAGAAAGTTATTGTCTTAGGTAACCTAGAATCAAGCATGGCAAAGAAGTATACTAAATGTGCCAAATGCCAAAGTCAATTTCAGATTCAAAAATTCCACTGATATTTTCAGAGGTGTCTTCTATTACAAATTACTAGTACTTAGGATATTAATATATATCTTTTATATATAGTTTTGCAATTTCTTCTCCATTAAGATATACTATCAGAGATAAAGGAAGCATAATAACAGTATTACTTTCATCACCTTTCATCATAGAAACACTGATCAAAACATTGAGAAAGTACAGTATTACTTTTGTTTTTTTATTTTTATGTCTTTTCAAATTCCTTGAAACATCTTATACAGCGGTATATTAGAAGGATTTCCTTTGTGCTTTATCTTTAGTTAAGCTATATGATTTATTTTTATAAAAATTTGAAAGGAAGAAGAAATTTAGTTCAGTGAGTTGAATAATTTTGTCACTTAAAAATGTTCTGAGTCATATAAAAATGGAAAAATCAGTCCCCTCACCACACCAAAATATTTGGTTTCTTGTCACTGTTACCACTATCAGTATTTTAGGAAGCTTTTAGGAACCAAATAGACATTTCCAAACCTTGCTTTTCATAACTCAGACCTTCAGCATCAATAACTTTGAAATGACAGAATATCTAATCAATGCATCCAACCAATATCCTATCCTGTATTCTTGCATCAACCACTCAAGAATTCAGAAAAAGATCAAGAACAACTAGAAAATAATTAATTTCACAGCAGCCTTAGTGAAGATCTGGATTCTTCCTATAGGGAAGAAAACCTAAGAACTGGAAAGTGAGAAGAAACAAAAGCATTAGCCAATGAGAAATTGACCTATCCTCTCCACCCCTACAGGCTTCACCAGGCTTTCGGGTTTCTAGTACAAAACTAGGTCAAGCTGATTCCTGGTAGTTGTAGTTGAGCTGGAAATGGATCGGATCACTTGCCCAATGGTGCTGATTGCATGGGAATAAATGAGTTTGGAGCCAATATAGTGACATTGAGAGAGGTCTGAGAGCTGGAGAAAGTCAGCAATTCATTACTACCTCTGTCTTTAAAGGAAAACAAGCTTGTCCTACAGAATAATTTTTCTGTGTGCTTCAGAGCAGTGAGAGAAGAAATTATTGGTGTTTTTTGAGAGCTCAGTACCATATCTCTAATCATCTGCTCAAAATATACCCCTCTCTAAATTGAATTAAAAAGCAATGGACTGCATGATCTTACAAAAGAGAAAAAGGTCACCAAGGAAATATATTTTTGAAGAATTAGAGTTGGTGGGTTTTGTTTATTATGTCTCTTTCTTTATAGCTACCTACCTGGCTGATTTGTCCCATGAATTTCTTGTCATCCTGTTTTACTACCCCTTCCTAGATTATTTTATGTAATATGTCTCGTATGTCTCCTTAAACTTAAAGAAGCTAATGCAATTTTTAAAAAGTTGAAAAAAAATATAAACTACAGATATAACAATAATGGTAATATCACTGAGTAACTAAAAACTCAGTAGAACCACTTTTTAAATGCTCACAGACCAAACACAACTTCAGAAAGTCATCTTCAGAAGTGCCACTCTTGGGTATCTTAATAGCTAGACAGATTTGCAAAAAGAGAGGTGATATTTTAGAAAGTCAGGTCATAAGCCATTTAAGGCTTTATATATCAGTAGCAACAACATCACAGCTTTAATGCACCTTGACATCCAATGATCTTATTTGGTCTGTTTGCTATATATGCTTTGAGAGTTATGTCTATGTTAATTGGGAGAGATTTTTTTTAAAAAAGAAGAAAATGAAAGGATTCACACTTATATACACATTCTGAAATCTGAAAACCTGCCATTTTCACCATTCTAACAAAGAAAAAAAGATTTTTGCAAGCTTATTTAGGTTTGGTATGGAGGAAATGGCAGCAGTAAAATTTTTTATTAAAAAAAGATTAGAAGATGATTTAAGAACTTCTCAGATCTAAGAAGGTCTTTCTTCTTTCTAAAGAACTAAGCACTGATGCAAAAAGAAAGCTTGAAGGAAATTGAACTAAAATCATTGTTTCAATCAGGTGATAGATATGTAAGAAGCACTATAGTTTGGCAACACGTTAATCTCAACATAATAAACTGGACCAAAACCCTGAAGAAAGAACTAAGGGCATCCCTGATAATAATTCAGAGAAATTTAAAGCATAAATCTAGAAGGGGGAATGTTTTCTGTGTATGTTTGTGTATGTGCATGTGTGGGTGTGGGTGTGTGTTTCATTTATGGTGGCTTAAAGTTAGACTCCTAGCAGCTAGGAGGACAAGTTCATGCAGTTTTCCTAATGTTAGGGAAAATGGGTTGTCATAGCCTTTTTCCTTGGGCTAACAAAGAGGAACTGGCTCAAAATCACATACCTGACTTCTCTATTTAAGACAGGACTACAACTCAGGTTTCACTGCTCCTAATCCAGCATCTTAACCATAAGACCAAACTGGTTCTTGGTTATTGAGTTAAATGGATGGAAATTGACTTTGAGGTAGAATCTGATGAAAAATTTCTTTGAATGTTGGAGAAAATAATTAACAGGAATTAATACATGTCCAGATAATCTTCTTTCACACAGACACAGACACACACACATACAGAGACTTCTGATCACAGCTTTATGTGTTTTGTTTTCCTAGCAGTAAAATTATTTTTGAATTTTCTCAATCATTATTTTTGAATTTTCTCAATCATGTCTGATTGTCCTATTCTTTATCTCTATAATGAAAAGGAAATTCTTGAGACAGGGAATGGAAAACAGTATTTGAAAAATAGGTATTTATTTTAAACATACGTATCTCTCACTTAATATAGTGGCAGTAGCAGAGCTGGGATTCCCAAAATTAGAAAAAGATGGTGGCATATAGCAATATTCCCTTTCTGAAGTGCCTCAGCCAATATAGTTTGTACAAAGATTACTGAACTGGCCTGCAATAAAAATAACATTTGGAGGGACTGGAGATATGATATTGTAAATTTGGCATTTGAAACTCCCCTGTGGCTCCATGATATGTGTACAGCCTGTTATAATAAAGATAACATAACTGTGCCCACACCAGGAAAAAAAGAATATTCTGTAAAAACTTATCTTTTTTTGTTTGTTGTTGATTGGAAAAATAATTATATTATTTTTTAAGATTGCTTGCATTAGCAGCTGTAGTCAAAAATGTATTATTTGACTTCACAAATAGGCAATTCAAACTTTTTCATATAAATCATGCTGATATGAATTCTGCCAGTAATATGTATACTTTTTTGAGTAGCATTACTGTAGTTTAAATTTGGTAGGAAAATATGAACAAGGCAAATGGCATTCTTTCATTTTCTTTTTTAAAAAAGAGCAAATGACATTCTTTTGTTTCAAAAAATAAAATAAGTCATCTCAACTCATGAGTGACACCTGTTCCACGCTGCACAGTTTCTCATGGAATCCATGAAAAACCTGTGATGTGAAGATGAGGCTGCTTACTCCTGGGAAATAAGCCCCTGAAGAGGGTTTTTTTGTAGCTATTTGTCAGATCAAGAAATGTAGGAATAGTGCTTTACAAAAGCTTGCAGAAAATGCTGCAAAATGCTCACACAGCACTGAAGGAATAACCTTTGATACCAGTTGCTTCCATGTCTGAGGTCAAAGGAAAGGGCAGGAGAAAATCAGAGTATAATGGCCATGCACTGGTTATCTGGCAGAGTTAGATGAATGAGCCTGGAGTGGCCTTATAAAAAGCAAAACGTTTGGAGGAGAGAAATACTTAATACTTCTTGCTCAGCTGCTCTAAAAATGTAACATTAGAAATTTGTCTTCTTTCTTCTACATTCAGCAATTGAATTCAGCCTCTGTGATTTGCAGTTGTAACTTTTAGCAGATGAGGATGGGGAATGTGGCTGAGGAAAGCCAATATTTTCAATATTTTTATTTCAGCCTGATGGACAATGGATTTATACAGCAACAACAATAATTTCTAATAAACTGTCTGTTACGAGAGAAAAAAAATACTTGAGTGCAGTCAGATATTTGACAATAATAGGACTCATCTTAGTCAGAAAGCTTGCATTGATGAAATCATTTTTTTAAAAGCTTCATATTATTATTCTTGTGCATATTTTGAAAACATACATATTGTTGAGATAATATTAAGAGCAAGTGCTGAAAGTTGTGTTGGAAATCTTGAGTACTACTACCTCTAGAGGGCAGTGAATAAAAGAAAATAGTAAGCCAGAATCCAATGCAGTCAGAACAGACATAATGCAGTATTAATAGGAGTGTACTCTGTTAACAAACAGAGAAGTCTAATTTCTCATGAAAGTGGGTTTTAATTTTGACTCTCATCCTCTAATCATTACAGCTTTATATCAATACAATGACATATATTGATTGCAACATTCACCAAAATTGGTGCTGTTCCTGTGTTCCCTGTTTTGTAACATTAATGTCTAAATTTCAGGTCTATGCTCACTTGATCAAGGATCTCCTCTTGTATCTTTTTAAAGAGATGATCATGAGTAGTCATCTTAAAATTTAACCTGTTTGAGATCCTAACGTACTTATGTTGAGACCCTTCAATAATAAACTGAACTGTAATTTATAGTGAGATGTGCTTCCAAATGCCGTTATCGTGTCATCATCAGTCATTCAGTCGTGTCCGACCCTCAGCCACTCTATGGATCAGCACTCTCCATTCTCCTTCAGATCTACCATAATCATCTCAGTGTAATCTTTTATAGGTGTCCAGCCTAGTACTAGAGCGCCCCCTTCTCCTTTTTCTGCTGATCACTCCCAGCATGACTGACTTTTAGAGCAGTGGTTCTCAACCTTCCTAATGCTGTGACCCTTTAATACAATTCCTCATGTTGTGGTGACCCCCAACCATAAAATTATTTTCATTGCTACTTCATAACTGTAATTTTGCTACTGTTATGAATCGTAATGTAAATATCTGATATGCAGGATGTATTTTCATGGTTACAAATTGAACATAATTCTATTCTATTCTATTCTATTCTATTCTATTCTATTCTATTCTATTCTATTCTATTCTATTCTATTCTATTCTATTCTACTCTACTCTACTCTACTCTACTCTACTCTACTCTACTCTACTGTATTCCATATTGTCTATTCTATTCTACGCTACGCTGTGCTGCGCTGCGCTGCTCTGCTCTGCTCTGCTCTATATTCTAGTCTAGTCTAGTCTAGTCTAGTCTAGTCTAGTCTATTAGACAATTTAGGATCATCTTCTTCCTGGTTATTCAAAAAAGATTCAGTTATAGAAATGACAACTTTCTGATCATTGTCTACATCTCCCAGCTTTGCATTTGGAGTGAAATGAATCCCAAATTGCCCTTAGTATATTTTATTATTTTATTTCAAAACGGTCAGAAAGGAGGGTAATTTCCCTAAGAACCGCCCACTCGAGGAGCTCCTGTCTCTCAGCCCTGCCCCTTTCAAGGAGGACAGTTCGGGTGGGGGGGAGCAGAAGGAAACCGTTCTCTTCTCATGGAGGAAATTGGTCTCAGTGGCTCGCCGTACATGAAGCCTTAAACAGTGTGAGAGTTGGAAGAGTGAGGGGTTCCCCTTTCCATCCCTGCTGTGGCGCTTGCAGCTTTGTGAGTTGGTACTTTCACGCTCACGGGATTTGAAACGTCGCAATGGCTCAGAACATTCAGAGTGTTACATTGTCTCTCACTCTGCCCATCACTTGCCACATTTGCCTGGGAAAGGTAAATGCCACCCTCGCCGTTTTGGGGGTTTTACAAAGAAACCACGCGGAGTGGAACGTATCCGGTGCCAACGCCCCACTCCCTTGCAAAATGCACGTGGGATGCAGGAAAAAGCCCTCTCGGTGGGGGAGAGGAGAAGCGCTTTTAATTCCACGTGTTCTTTCTTCTTTTTCTCCCCCCCCACCCATTTCTTGTGTGGCTTTGAATGGGCGATTGTTTCTGAATTCTAGCTTTGTCCCTAGCTTTGGAAACGGCTCGCTGAAAGCTTTATAAGTTGTGCCTCGGTTCCTAAGACCATCGGAAATATGTGTTTTCCAATGGTCTTAGGCGACTCCTATGAAAGGATCATTCGACCCCCAAAGGGGTCGCGACGCACAGGTTGAGAACCACTGCTTTAGAGTGAGTCAGCTCTCATGATTTGACCAAAGTATGACAGCCTCTGTTTGGCAATCTTGGCTTCAAGTGATATTTTTTTGGTGAGGTTTGACTTTTTTGTTTGTTATTTTTGTAGTCCATGGGATGCATAATAGTTGCCTTCTCCACCACATAGTTCAAAAATGTCCACCCTTCTCCTATCTGCCTTTTTCAAGCTCCAGGTTTTGCAGCCATAAGTAGCAGTTGGAAAAATTACATTCCAAATGCATTTGTTGCCAAGGCAAGGAGATAGATAAAAACATATGAGAACAAAAAGATAGATCTTTTACAGAAATCACAAGGCATATTTCTACCTGTACTTCAAAGGAAGTGTCACACAAAGTAGGCAGCAACTGGTTCTGGTGATGGTTTTTCATGACTGCCAATTAACCATGTGATAGTGGGATCACCAACAGACGCAAATACAAATGCAGTGTAGAACAGACACAGTAGCATAACACATTGATGACATGGAGAGGATGTGCAGATTCAGTACCATGGCCATCATAATCTAATCTCTCACTAATCATACAGAAATCTCAGGAAGAAGCCCAGGAATAGTAAAAACAAAATAAAATTAGTCTGCGTGAATTGAGCCAAACTATTAAGAGATACTGTTATAAAAAATATTATGTTTTGCACACTGAACTACCAAACTGACTGATGTTTCACAGAATTTTTTTCTGTTAAGAAAAACAGTAAAAAAATAATAATATGCCATTAATAGAAATCGGAAAATAAATAAATATGCATTTGTCAAATTTATTCTGCAAGAAACATAACAAGCCTACTCATGTAACAATATAAAAGCTCAGCCAGTTGCCTCAGAAAAAAGACATTGAAGGAAAAGAGTTGCTTTCTAGATATTTCTGTTGAAAAAGACACTGCATGTGCTACACAACTTAACCTCCAAACCTTATACTATTTTGCTGCCTGTGGGGGAAAATGCACACGCAGCAAACTGCCATGCTTCCCCCCCCCACAAACCTCATAACATTTTGATACCTTTTGTCCCAATGAAGCAGTCAGAAGGTCATCCCCTTTTGACTTAATGCCTTACCTACCTAAATATGCTTGTTACTTCCTATCTCTTCCTGTAGATCGAATGCTTAAGTTACTTCCTATCTCTTCCTGCCTTTGTCAGTTCTTTCTCCTTTTGATCTACCTGTATTTGTTCTTTACTTGGTCCTTGATCAAATAATGTGTTACTAGAAAACTTTGTGTCAGCATTTAATGGTAAAAGCCTATGTATGTAAAAAGGATATAAAAACCAATAAACACAGAGATTCTCAAGCTGTCTCAAGCTGTGACAAGCAGATCTGCAGTAGCTTCAATAGATAGTCTAAAATATTGGGAATGGTGACAGAAAGAGGCTGGAGTTGGTGCTTAGTGCACCACAGGCAGAAGTTCCTCCATGTGGCATCATATATCCTATTAGTCAAGGGGCGCCTGGAGGCTTGGATCATCGAGATCACCCTGGACGAATAGGATTGTCTAGCTAAATTTCTCTGCTCAAGTGCCAGGCGGCCAATTGGAGCCACTGGGGATCCAAGTGTTGAAGGGCCCCCTGGCTGAGGGAGATATGGTCTGATGGGATCCTCCCTGGCGGTGAGATTGAAAGTTCCACCAGGTCGGCAAACCACGGTTCTCGGCCAGTGTGGAACAACCAAGATGACCTCGGCCTGCTCCTGAAGTAGCTTATGGATGGTTGCTGGAATCAGCGGGAGTGGGGGGAAAACATACAGCAACCCCTTGGGCCACTTGCTGCAAAGAGCGTCCATTCCCTCTGCCCTTGGGGATGGGTACTGGTGAGGTACCTGGGCAGTTGGGAGTTGCTCGGGGAGGCAAAGAGGTCTAACTGGAGTTGGCCAAATCTGTTTGAGATCTCCCTGAACAGGACTGGATCCAGACGCCACTCTGAATGGTCCACTGTGGACCTGCTCAGGGAGTCCGCCTGATGGTTCGCCTCCCCCGATATATGCTCTGCTTTGATGGCTCTTAGATTGGCCTCTGCCCAAGAGCCCAGGCTGTGGGCTTCGAGCATAAGGGACTTGGAGCGGGTCCCTCCCTGCCTGTTCATGTGTGCTTTTGCTGCCAGTTGTCTGTCAATATCAGTACGTGGCTCCCCGCTACTATGGTGGAGAAGTGGTGGAGTGCCAGGTGAATGGCCCTTAGTTTTAGCCAGTTTATGTTGTGGCTCAAGTCCGAATGGGACTGTTGACCCTGGGCTAGATGTGTATGGAGATGAGTGCCCCAGCCAAACAGGCTGCCCTCTGTGGTCAAGGTGAGCCTGGCAGGCTCCTTGAAAAGGGATTCCCTGGCCATTGCCAGTAGCAGGAACCACTGGAGTTCTCTGGAGTGCAGTCTGGCCCATGGAATGATCCCTATACAGGAGACCATCTTCCCCAATAATTGAGACTGTTGGACTAGGGGAACTACCTTCTCTCTCCGAATACGGTGGATGAGGGTCTGGATGTTGTTCCGGCGATCCTGGGAAAGGAAGATCTCACACAGATTGGAGTCTATGATCGCCCCCAGGTGGAGGAGGCGAGTTGATGGGACCATGTGGCTCTTCTGGAAGTTCACGGGGAATCCGTGAGCTTGAAGAGTCCTGATGGTGATTTCCAGGTCCAATTGGGCCGAATGGAAGAAACGGGATTGGATAAGGATCTTGTCCAGATAACATTGTATGCGCACCGGGATCATTCTCAGATGGGCGGCTAAGACTGTTAAGTTCTTCGTAAACACCCGTGGGGCTGAGGAAAAGCCAAACGGGAGCGCTTTCTACTGAAAATGCCGGTGCACGTAACAAAACCGTAGGAATTTGCGGTGTTCGGGAAGGATCGGGACGTGAAGATAAGCTTCCGTCAGGTCTATGGAGGACAGAAAATCCCCCCTTCTGATGCTGGCCAGGATGGACTTGAGAGTCTGCATCTTGAACCGCTTGTAGGCCAAGAAATAGTTTAGTCCTTTCAAGTCCAATATCGCCCTCCACCCCCCCCCCGAGGTCTTTGGTACCATGAACAGGATGGAGTAAAACCCCTGTCCCCTCTGTTCCGTGGGCACCAGCTCTATGGCCTCTATCTTCAGTAGGTGGGAGATGGTCATGGACATGAGTCCTGCCTTGGTGGCGTTTCTTGTGTTGGGGCATGGTAGGAAATGCCCTGTAGGTATGGATAAGAACTCCAGGGTGAGGCCATGTCGTATGGTGTCTATCACCCATGAGTCTGTGCTGGTGGCCTCCCAAGTGTCGCTGAATAGGGACAGATGGCCCCCTATGGGAGAGGTTGCCTTGGCATCACTTGTTCCATCCGTACGGATGACCTCCAGTGCCCCGAAAGGGCCGCTTGGTCTGGTACTGGGCCGTGGCTCTAGGGGTCTGGCGGTCCAGCTGGCGATCCTGTCTAGAGATCTCCGGGCCAATCCCAGGACTGCCCTGCCCGAAAGGGCTGCCTCCAATCCCAGGTGGTACCGGAACGAAAGTGTTGCCTATGGAAATTCTGTTGAGGCTTTCTATCCGCCCTCTTAGAGGGGTGTGCAAGTACCTTGCGCTTGGCCTTTCCCTCTATGAGATATGGCTCAAGGACTGGGCCAAAGGGATGCGTACCGCTATAAGCAGCGGTCGATAGGCGCCACTTGGACTTCAGGTCAGCCCGCCATTGTTTTGACCAAAGCAGTCTGCGGGCCAAGACAGTGGCTGCAATAGATCTGGCGGAGTACTTGGCAGAATGGAGCGACGCGTTCACCATGTATTCAGACGCTGCGACCAATTTGCCCAATGTCTGGTGTGCTCGCACCTGGTCAGGGGAACGAGGGCCTGGAACTCATGAAGCCACATGATGGACGACCTGGCAAAAAAGACGATGATGTAGCTGCCTTGATCTCCCACGCCGAGGCTTGGTGAGCTCTGTGGAGGGAAAACTCAAATATCTTTTCCTCCACTTTCAAGGCCTCTGCCATGTCCCCTGGAATGGTGGAGGAAGAAAACAAGGAAGTTAGGGGAGTGTCCACAAGTGGCATCTCCAGGAGGGAAGAGAAGGAGGAGGAGACATTGAAAAGTTTTTTCTCTGTCCCACTGGGAGAAGGGAGAGTGCCCAGCTAAGACCACTGCTTTTCCACCGTGCTGTGGAAGAAAGTCAGGCATGGAATCTGTTTCTCCTTGACCACTGGCTCTGAGAACAGAGAGTTCGAGATCTGGGTGGTGATGGTAGATAGCTTAGGCTCCTGTTCAGGAGTGAGGTTGGCCATGGTACAGGCCTTTAGGAGCAGTGATTGAAATAGAGAAGGGTCAAAGAGACCAGATGCTGAGGATGAATCCGGAGCCACCTCCTCATCCTCTGACATAGGTATGTCCAAAGCTTCAAGGTCCACAGATCCCTCCTCTCCTATTTGGGAGGATGTGTCAGAGTTGCCTGAACTTGGAAACAGGGTAGGGCCTGTTTGAGGCAGGGATGGTGGGGGGAGGGGGCATCTTTAAAGGCCGTTGACCCATTGTGGAGGCCATGTATTGTGCAAAGGCCTGGTGCATAAAGGCCTGAAATTGGTCCGGCCACATGTCCTGTTGGTCTGTGGGGCGGATGCCAGCTGCCATAGGGTATACGTGGCTTCTGGGCCCTGTTGTATCATGGGGAGGGAAAATTTTCCCAAGTGCTTGCTAGAGAGGGGAGAGGGGGACCAACCTGTCCAGTTTCCCCCTGAGGACACCATGCCCTAGTGGCATCCTGTAGAGGTGCAAATTGAAGCTCAAATGGTGAGCAGTCCAGTGGAAGGGGGAAAATCACATCTGTCCCACTGGAAGTGAGCCTTTGGACACTGGAGAACTCCCTCTCCAGCACCTGATGTCTCCTCGTGGCCTCCCTCTCAGCTGCCTTGGAGGGCTTCTTCGTGGACGAGGCCCTTTGCCTTAGATTTTTTCGTCCCCCCCCCGCTTCCAATTCAGATGATCTGTGCTTTTTTTCTTTGGGGGGGAACAGAAGAGCCCTGAGATGGCTGAGAGGCTGAACTGTCTGCCATTGCAACCTGGATCTTCCGGGAAGGAGATGTCCGGGGGGGGGGTTAAGTACGCAGATCAGGTTGTCAGAGAGGTAAACCTCACGTTCTGAACAACAGCAATGGTAAACAGCCAGACAATTATCTAAAATTGTCTGTTAGGCCTTGCGGCACAGCACCACATGGCTAAATGGGACAGGTGGATACTAATAAATTCCCCCTCTTGTATGGAAGTTATCAGTGACTGTCGTGGAGGCCCAGGTGAGCAAATTTCATGAATAGATTTGCTCAGTTCAATTGCTAGGACCTTAAAGGCCCTGTGAGAACCGAAAGGCCTCTATTGAGGTTTCTGGGAGCTTAAAGGCCATGTGAGGCCTGGAAGGCCTCAATTGAGGTTTCTAGGGCCTTAAAGACCCTGTGAGGCTTGGAAGGCCTCTAATGAGGTGGTAAGGCTGCAAGTCAAAGAGATAGCTGATAGGCCAAGAAGGTGACTGGGGACTCCAAAATGGCGGTCATGCTACCTATGCAACCAATGGTCAGATACCATGGCTGCGGTCTGATTTTGAATTGTCCAGTTCGCCCCCCCCGATCCGTGCCTATCACGGCAGGATATTAACAGAGTGGGCCTAGCAGGCCGGGAAGCCTTGCTGAGGGGTTTTGTGGTTCCAAAATGGTGGCCGCAACTTGGCAAATCCTTCAAAATGGCAGCCATGCCAAAAATAATGGCCGTCCGTGAGGCAGCTGGACCTTCCCAGTCCAGGGGAACCTCAAAGGGCTACTAAGAACCTTTTGGGCCTATTTACTCCCACTGAGGCCGAAAACAAATGACTTGTGGTTTGGAGCTCCCAAGGGGATTGCTCAGCTAAGGCTGATCTGGAGAATTTCCTTTTGCGATGATATTGGAGGCCTGTGAGTCTGAGGAAGGAAGCTCGGGTGGAGCCTGCAAGACTCGCTAGAGCCGAGGCTGTAATCTGTTGCCAGCTATAATTTGGAGCCGAATTGACCAGTAAAACTAATATTTAATTTGGATTACTAAATAATTAATTTAATTAGTTACTAAATATTTAACCTAATCTAGTGTTCAGAGGAGCCAAGAAAACTGTGTCCTGCTGAGCTAAGACTAAGTCAAAAACTGGGATGGTCCAGCCCAGAAGGAGGCATGGCAGATTTCTGCCTTAGTCTCAACTGAGCAGGAAAGCTGAGATTACCCCACCGGTGGATTCTACACTCATCATGCTGGAGAATTGTAAAGAGCTACTTCCTTCCCCAAGTGCTGGAATAGGGTGGCTATGGAGCCTGAAGAGGCTGGTGTTGGCTGCATCAGAGGACATTGCTTGCACTAGGTTTTTGTTTGTTTGCTTGTTCATTTTTATTGCTTTTTACTTGTATTCTATGACATTTTGATTTTATAAAACTGTTGAGAGCCAATCAGAATTGAGTTTCCGAAGATGGGCAGACATGTTTAAGTTTTATAAACAAATAAACAAACAAACAAACAAACAAACAGCATGCTTAGGTAACTACTTCCAGATCGGGCTGGGCTTATAGAAGCTGTGTCATTTTGAAATTTTGTGGTCTACTGGTTTCCTATACTCTTTGGAGATCAAAGTTTTAAAGTCCATTCCAAACTCCACATCTCCATAATCCAATGAACACAACAGGAAAAGGAAAAATAAAAGTAAACAAAAAAATACTAGTCCTGGAGAGAAAGAGGGGAGAAGGCACGCCAGCACCAGTCTAAAATGGCCAGACAGGGAAGACAGATTCCACTATTTATAAGTCGCTTGACTCCTACTGCTGGTTCCTTCTGGAAAAGGAGGAAAGCACTGGTTTGACAACAGTAAAAATGTTTATCTCGAAGTTGGTTTAGGGCATTTTGTCCCATTCTTAAAACTGGGGAAAAGCCAACAGACTGTCCCTTTTTATCTGTATCTTTAGTCCAAGAAAATAAAACTATCACACTCACTTTCTAACCACCAACTGTGATTTTTGTCAGGATGCTGATTGACATTGTCTTTTTAATATTCAGTCTTATCACAGATATTTCTTTCAATGCCTATTTTCATAATGAACTATTCCAAATTTTCCTTTCATTCAACTGAGAAATTGTATCACTGTATATATGGAATTGTTTGGGTTTCAGCTTCTAATTTTTATTCCATCTGTCATCTGTTTGAAATCTGCAATATATATATATTACACAATATGTAATTTTTATCCTACTAGTTTTATATTTAAATATATATACTTGATTTTAGGCAGTGGTTGCTGGGTTTTTTTGTCTATGTATTTTAATTCTTATTAACATAATAACATTTGGAGGGCCAACACTGTTTTGATTTTTAGTTTTGATTATCTGGTAAGAAAACAAATGTACCTAAACTGTTTAGAATTACTCCACTCCCTAGAAAATGCTGTTGTTTCATTGCTATTAGAGACAGTCTGTAAGAAAATATGAAAAAGACTAATTAGATTAACAGAAAGTGAAATAATCTTTTTGCAAGGATTAGACAAGTTCTTCTCAAATATTTTAAAGAACTAATATACCTTCTACAGTGCTTTAAAAATATAGCTTATAATTCAACTTTTAAATTTACTATATACAAACATTATTTAATCAGTAATTAAAACTTCATATTTTAATTTTAATATTATATGTAGAAAATATAAGAAATTGTTGGAACAACTGAGCAAGTCAGTAGAAAAGGAAAGAAACTATTTGCTGTTGACTTAAATCTCATGGGGAAAGAGGGAAAATATCACAATTTATACTTTGCAAAAATGTAAACGTACACAGATTCTTCAGGTTAGTAAACGTAATTTATCAAAGGTTCTGTTCCCAAGCTTGAGATTACAGTGTTTATGGAGCCCTTATCAAATCTTTTTTTAAATATTAAAAAAAATTCTGTCTGAGTAATCATGGTTCTTAAATTATGTGTTTTAAATATTGTAAGTTGCCCAGAGCCTTTTGGACACTCTCAAAATCAAATTACTTACACACCTTACTTCACTTCCAATGTCAACAGATTAAAGTGTTTCAACAGAAACCAATAAACAGTTTCCCATTGTGGCCTTATTTATGAGTTTTGAATACTGATATAAGCAAACATTCAAAATCAGCAGGCCCCATCCTTATAGGACTCAAATCCTCATAACTCAAAGTAGGATCTGGCAGTTTAAATGTAGTGGCTTCTAAAGTTACGCACAGTTCAATCTTTTCCTCTAATGATTATAAAAGCTCTTCTTAATGTATCTCAAAGATTACTAGAAAACATTTTTTTTTAAAAAAAAAATAAAACTACTGCATGGAATGAGGAAAAAAAATACTTTGTCATCCAGATCTAAGCAGGAACGTAAAATCGTCTGCTTCTGAGAGTGAGTGATCTAGGCTCTGTCATCTCCCTACCACTCTCAGAGATTTTTCTTACTTCATAGATATTGTGCTACATCAAGATGAATAGCTTATGCAGAATATTACAAATGAATGAAATATCCTGATTTATTATATGAAGAAGTGAGGAAGAGAACCATGTAGGATTGAAACTTGCCATTCATCTAAGCTACAGAAACACACACACACACACACACACACACACACACCACAATATGATGCTAGCCTCCCCTATTCTGAATTTAACTCTGTATAAATCTACTAAAGGAGCTTCTCTGTTTAATTATGAGGTACAAAACTGGGCTGTATTTCAGAAAAAGAATTTGATCACAAAGCATATGTCCATCTTACTTTTACTATTCAATAAAAAAATGAAGAAATTGTTTTCAAATTCCAAAACTACAAATTTGTTTCCTTCTCAGTAATTTTACACAGTAATAATTAACTGAACAAAGAAGAAGCAAAATCTCTTAAATCAATACTTTTGAGTGAAAATGCAATTGTTTATGTGCAGAGCCTTACTAATTGTAGGCTTCCCAATGACATACTATATGTATTTATTTTAATTTTATTTCTCTCCTTACTCCATTTTAAAATCATATTTATATATTGTCCTCTTATTAGTACAAAAATCTAATTTAATTTAATTTAATTTAATTTAATTTTCTTTAGAAATTAGAAATACTCAAAGCTAAAAGCTTAGAAACACCTAAATAAATATCCTTTGTATTTGCTCCTTTTCTTCCACATTATGATGCACAATGTAAGCTTCTATGAAAAGTAGATATGATTCTATCAGTAATCTTTTGTTACTTTTTTTAAAATTGCCAATTATGTAGTTATATACAATTCTTCATTAGGGTTTTTTAAGGATATGCAGCTTTTTTAGAAGTCAATATCAATTATAGAGATTGATTTAAATCCCTCTACTGATTCTTAATCTTCTTTCTTGCATGCCTCAAAAGCTTTGAATTTAGCATTTCTAAAAAGGAGTCTTAGTTGCTACATGAAACATTACCTTTGAAATTCTTTGAAACTATCTACATAAGCATTTGCACGCATAAGATATCAGGGACTATATTTGAAAAGTTAACAAAAGATTTATTGGAAATTTGTGTTTGTACAAGAGGCTGGATAAAGTAAAGAGTACAAACAAACTATATTGCTTTATAAATATTCTGAATAAATCTAAGCAAAATCTAATAAATGTGCAAAATGGTACTTCATTTCTAAAACCCTTTTTCAAGCTGAAGGAGTAGATCAGGCCAGTGATTTAGGAGAATGAAAAGCAACCATAGGAACTGCTGAAGTCTACTGTTTCCTTTGTACATGGCAAGGAACTCAAGGTAAAAAGCAAACTTCCCTGTTTCTAACCAATTGTTTCTAACCAATTGGGTATTTAGAGGTGATAATTAGTCCAGGCACCAATCTGAAACTCCAGTTCAACTATTGGCATGTTTTTCAGCAAAGCAGAGATTAAATTGGATTGTAACTATAAATTTGATTCCACAGAGTGGCTTCAGAAAAAGGTGTGGAAGAAAGGCTATAGTCATCAGATCATATTAGAATAAAGTGCAAGAATTCTCAGCCTTCTTCATCCCATTCTTATTTTGGACAATTACCATGATTTTATATTAACATTCTTCCTTCCTTTTCAGATGACCTGCAATCAAGTAGTTTGGTATTTGCCACCACCACTAAACTCCAAGGAACATACTAAGAATTACTTGAGATAACAGTATTGACAGCAATAGGCCAAGATGACTTGGCACTTTCATGATTAATTTTATTGAAAAAGATTTTTCAAACTTATTTGTATACTTACAAAAATTTATATTGCTTGAGTGAACAAATACATCTTAAGATGATAGTGAAACTTTACAACACTCAGCTCTGCTTCAACAATGAGAATACAGAATATAACTTTTAAATATATATTCAGAATGCTATTCCTTGAGTAATAATGCACAGTAAATATCTGGAAAATGTAGAGAGTAAGCCAGCATTATCCTTACTAAAAGACAGATTTTATTATACATTCATGGGAAAAAATTAATTCCTGAGTTGATCACATTCTAAAATAAATCAATTGTCCAGATCAGACTGACTAACTGAGTCACTTGCTCCAAAGCAAATAATTATGTTGGGAACCACTACCCACCGAGTCTATAAATTTTCAGCTTACTGTTTCTCCTTGAGTCCAATATGATGGCCAGTCATTGGGCTGAGGTTTCCATAATGACTTATATGATAGAGAAAAGTAGAGAAGGATCTAATGCATCCTCATTCTAAAGACCTTAATGACTTCCACCAAAAAGTTAATGCAGATTTGAAGAGGATAAAACAATACCTGTAAAACACTACCACTATCAAGAGGCTGGGTATGATCATTGAATGCAATCCTGTGTTCATAGCACTGCAGCTAGAAAAGGAGTAACTGTAAATCTGTGTTTATAACTCTCAGCTTGAACAACCTCTTCAGAATGACAGTGAGGTCAGTGGTTTCAAAAGCTGCTGAAAGATCAAGGAGAATCAACACAGTGGCATTCACTGTCTCTCTTCTTTCAAATTAAGGAGACTTTACAATATCACATTTTTCCATTCTTTCTCAGGAAAGGGATGGAAAGGAACATGCAGGGATGAGTCTGGAATGGAATGGAACCATATAAATTGTGCCTCTCAATTGCTTTTTTCTGACTATTTTAAGAAACTTCCCAAGACAGAAGAATTTATCTACCAGATGGTAGTTATTTCAAAAGAAAAGTATTCAGAATTAAATATAACTGTACATGTGGTTTTAAATTATACTCCAAAAATTAGGTTCAGCTTATCTGTTGACCACAGGACAGATTTTTTTAAAGCTTGTCATGACCTTAAAATTCTGCAGTTTCATAAATGTAGCAGTTTGCAGTTTCCCACCAGTTGCAGCAATTAAAATTTTGAGAATTGACTTGTTAGTAGCTAATGCATGTTTCATGGTATTTTGGTTGAATTTTGAGACTGAGTTATCCGCCAATGAGCTTATGTATGTAAAAAATATTACATCATCCAAAATGGATATTTTAAGATTGTCCTTGCTTGTTCTGTCATTGTTTTGGTGGAAGTTTAATTTATAATTTGTGTTCCTTTACTGAGAGCTAAGGTAGATAATGCTAGATCCATTCTGGGAATTCATTTGAGGTGTCAAAAATATTCAAGCATGGGTATGTTTTTTTGAAAAAAGGTTATTTATTCTGAAATATGATTTAAAAAATCTGAATCTTGCTCTCCCATTAGGAAAAAACAGAAAAAGCTAAAAGGACGTAACATTTTAATCAAAAAGGAATATAACTTGCAGGAAATTTAGCACATTATGTAGCAATATACTATGTAAACATTTTTAAAAGTCAGGGCAGAGATTTTGGTTTTCACCTGAATAGATGAAATGTTTAATATGAAATGCATTAAAAACAGTGCTTAGTTTTTAAGCGATGCTCTCTCTTTTTCCACTTCTATACCTGGCAGTAATGAAATTGGCACTAAAAATAGCTTATATTGTGAGGAATATCCATGGGAAATTTCAGATAGGTTTGGCAGGCTTTGTGCCAAAACTGAGGAAAAGCCATAATGATTACAGTACAGTAGTTTGCCGAAGATGGAGAGTAGAGAAAAGCCCATGAGATTAAGTAAGCATTTGGTTGTTTCTTCTTAACAACTTTGAAAGACCCTAAAGGCAAAAAGGGACAACTCTTTCCTAATCAATGGACACAATATTTTGGAAAGTGGCTGCAATGGATTGAGCAATTCTCCAAAATAGGTAGATTTTGTATTAGACATGTGGATAGATATGGGTTGTTTTTATTTTTTTTGTTCTTTTTTGATATTATATTTTTCTTTTTTGTTATTATTATTTATGTTGGAAAGAAATTATGTAAAAAGGCTTAAACTATACATCAGCACAACTATTTGATAACCGAGCAGAACTGGATCAAATTTCCTGGTGGTGGTGGTAATGTGGAATGGCAAATGAAGTCTAAGATGAAAAATGGACAGATCAATCCAGGCACTGAGAGAAAAATGTTCATTTTTTTTAAAAAAACCCCAATGCAGTCCTATAGAAGATGCAGCTAGACAATGGCTTAAATTGTTGCTTACTCCTCCATTCCAAGCTTCCTCCTCCCATTTTTCTTTCCTGATCATGTGACTCAGAATGGTGCCATGATTGAAGAACTGGGAAGAATTCCTGCAGTCAATTCTGCAAGCTTTCTGTCTCTTGGAGACAGAATGTATGGATTGCATTACACTTATCTACATTCCATTGCCAAATGACAAAAACCAGTACTACTCTTATTCATCAAGTACAGCAGCAGAAGGTTTTGGGAGCTGCAGAAAAGAAATTTGAAAACCTTATGAAATACTGAAGGTCAACTCTAGCCCAAGTGCATCTCAAGAGTGCTCAGAATCTGAGAAGACTATAAAGCGTTTAGTTGACTCACTAGTTCAGGTCATATTTTATGCCACCTAGAGCAGCGGTTCTCAACCTGTGGGTCGCGACCCCTTTGGGGGTTGAACGACCGTTTCACAGGGGTCGCCTAAGACCAGGGCTTTTTTTCTCATAGAAGGCTCAAAACCGCGTTCCGGCACCTTTTTTTTTTTTTAATTAAAGAAATGAGACACAATTTATATTACAGCATGTTTTCAGCTTGCAGTAGAAAGATACAAACTTATACAATAATTTTTCAGATAGGTAACCTTGCTTTCTTTCAACTTTTCCATGAGCTGTGCTACACCCTCTATTCTATTGGCTTTCGAAAGCCAATAGAATACACTCTATTGAATAGACTCTTAATCTATTGAATAGATTAAGAGTCTATTCAATAGACTCTATTCTATTGCTTTTGAAAGCCAATAGGAATTGTCCAGACCTGGTCATTAACGGCTGTCTCTGCACTGCTGAGTGCGCCAAAAGACCCAGCCCACAAACATTGCACATGCAAGTTGTCTGCAGCAAAGGCAAGTTTGCAGGAACTTTTCACCTCTTCCTGCTGAGCAACTACACAATCTCCTACCTGTAAGTAAAAGAAGACCAGAGGTGGGAGGTGGGGAGCAGCACTTAATTCTGCCCTGCCGAAAAAGCGGAGTCCATGTGCACTCCTGCCTCGTGCTCACCCATGTCAGCCAGGCTCTCCAGGGTCACGCTGCAGCATGGAGAGCCTGGCACTGAAGCACGGAAAACATGTGCTCGCCTGCCTCGTGCTCACCTCATGCGCCATCGGTGTGCATTGCGGCAGCTGCTGTGGGAGCCGTGGGGCCCGCTTGATAAGCCGGGCTGCATGGGAAAGGTGGCAGCAGAGGTGGAGCTGGCAGGGCAGCAGCGGGCACTGGGTGCGAAGGTGGCACGCGTGGTGCGCAGTGGGTGGTGGACCTTCCTTGGGCCAGCCTAGCTGGTGACCTAGCCAGTGCTGGACCTGCACCGCCGCTGCCTCACCCTGTGTGCCTACATGGCTGCCCTGGAGCCCCTGGCCCACGACGCTTGCCACCACCTCGGCCTGCCCGCAGCCCACGCCATCCTGCTGCCCTGCACTGGCATCTGGCTCAGCAACTGCAAGCTCTGCACCATCAGTGTGGTGTGCAGCTGGTGCTGTGGGAGCTGCAGGCCCGCTGTACATGGAGGGGCTGCACTGGATGAGTGGTGGGACAGGTGAGGCAGCTGCAGGCAGGGGTATGGGGCGGGGGTGGCTGGTCCGAGCTGAGCCAGGTCTGGGCTGCTGCTGTTGCTGCCACTGGACTGCTCCGCCGCTGCCGCCGCTGCTGACTAAGCTGAGCTGCGTTGCCCAGCTGCGGCGTGGCCCTGGGGCTGGCGGGCAGGAGCGGCTCCTTCCCAGCTTGCCGGGCTCTGGACCTTGGAAGTGGCCAGGTGGCAGGGAAGAGGGCGAAGCCTGCATGTGCGTCGGAGGCCAGCCGGATGGGCCGGGAGGGGAGAAGCGGCACCTTCCAAGCAGGAGCTGGCACTCCAGCCACGCCCCTCTCACGTGTGACGAGTCAGGGAAGGGTTTGGCGGTGAAGGGCTGTGCAGCATGAAAAGGGGCTCCCACGATCCCACCGCTGCGATGGTGCTTAGGCTGGAGGGGCGGGCAGGTCCCGGAGGGGCGGCTGGGAGAAGGAAAGAGGTGCCGGGATGAGGATGGGGGGCTCCAGACTACCATCCCCAGCAGCCCTAAAAAGCACTGTGGAAGAGTGGGGAATGCTGGGAGTTGCAGTTCATCACCATTTGGGAAAACATGACTCTCCAAAGATCCATCCTTCCTTCCTTCCATCTCCTTTTCCTTCCCCTTCAATCTCTCCTTCCTTCCTTCCTTCCTTCCTTCCTTCCTTCCTTTCCCCTTCAATCTCCTTCCTTCTCCATCTCCTTCCTTTCCCTTTCAATCTTCCTGCCTTCCTTCCATCTCCAACTCCATCCCTTCCCCTTCAATCTCCCTCTCCTTCCTTCCTTCCTTCCTTCCTTCCCCCTTCAATCTCCTACCTTCTCCATCTCCTTCCTTTCCCCTTGAATCTTCCTTCCTTTGTTCCTTCCTTCCATCTCCATCTCTTCCCCTTCAATCTCTCTCCTTCCTTCCTTCCTCTTCAATCTCCTTCCTTCTCCATCTTCTTCCTTTCCCCTTCAATCTTCCTTCATTCCTTCCATCTCCAACTCCATCCCTTCCCCTTCAATCTCCCTCTCCTTCCTTCCTTCCTTCCTTCCCCCTTCAATCTCCTTCCTTCTCCATCTCCTTCCTTTCCCCTCCAGTCTTCCTTCCTTCCATCTCCAACTCCAACCCTTCCCCTTCAATCTCCCTCTCCTTCCTTCCTTCTTTCCTTCCCCCTTCAATCTCCTTCCTTCTCCATCTCCTTCCTTTCTCCTTCAATCTTCCTTCCTTCCTTCCTTTCTTCCATCTCCATCTCCATCCCTTCTCCTTCAATCTCTCTCCTTCCTTCCTTCCTTCCTCCTTCAATCTCCTTCCTTCTCCATCTTCTTCCTTTCCCCTTCAATCTTCCTTCCTTCCATCTCCATCTCTATCCCTTCCCCTTCAATCTCTTTATCCTTCCTTCCTTCCTTCCTTTCCCCTTCAATCTCCTTCCTTCTCCATCTCCTTCCTTTCCCCTTCAATCTTCCTTCCTTTGTTCCTTCCTTCCTTCCATCTCCATCTCCATCCCTTCCCCTTCAATCTCTCTCTCTCCTTCCTTCCTTCCTTCCTTCCTTCCTTCCTTCCTTCCTTCCTCTTCAATCTCCTTTCTTCTCCATCTTCTTCCTTTCCCCTTCAATCTTCCTTCCTTCCATCTCCATCTCTATCCCTTCCTCTTCAATCTCTTTATCCTTCCTTCCTTCCTTCCTTCCTTCCTTCCTTCCTTCCTTCCTTCCTTCCTTCCTTCCTTCCTTCCTTCCCCCTTCAATCTCCTTCCTTCTCCATCTCCTTCCTTTCCCCTTCAATCTTCCTTCCTTCTTTCCTTCCTTCCTTCCTTTCCCCTTCAATCTCCTTCCTTCTCCATCTCCTTCCTTTCCCCTTCAATCTTCCTTCCTTCCTTCCCCTTCCCTCCCTCCCTCCCAACATTTTTGAGCAAGGAAGAGTAAGCTTCTCCAGTGAGCATTGCTATATTGTTTTTGTAATTCATCACTATGCTTTAATTATGTTCAATTCATAACAATGAAAATACACCCTGCATATCAGATATTTATATTACAATTCCAAACAGTAGCAAAATTACAGTTATAAAGTAGCAACGAAAATAATTTTATGGTTGGGGGTCACCACAACATGAGGAACTGTATTAAGGGGTCGCGGCATTAGAAAGGTTGAGAACCACTGCTCTAATACAAATAGTATTTCTAAGGATTTTGATACAAGGCCCCTCCATCATACCTAAATTGCTGTGTTTGGGTAAATCAGATTGATTTCACTGCAGTGATTACTTTGATGGAAATAACTGATATGCTTTACTATCAAAGTACAATTATTCAAAATTAATTAATTGATTAAAATTTATCAAAAGTTCTAAGCACTATTAGAACAATTAATCAGTGGAACGACTTGCCTCCAGAAATTTTGGGTACTCCAAAACTGGAGGTTTTTAAGAAGAGTTTGGACAACCATTTGTCTGAAATGATATAAGGTTTCCAGCTTGAGTAGGGAGTTAAACTAGAAGACCTCCAAGGTCCTTTCCAACTGTGTTATTCTGTTATAAGAAAGTTTATTCTGAGTTCAGATCATATCATATTATTTTATTATTTACCATGGTTTCTGAGATACAGAACATTATACCTTTAGGCAGAGACACATCTTTAGGTTTGCTCAATGGAACTATATAAAACTTGGAAAATGAATATACTAAAAACAGCCAGAGGAAATAATACAAGAGCCACAAAACATAATCTGGAATGGGGATTACATTTCCTCATCTACAACAACCACAGCAGGAGGAAAGACCCTAGCTGTTATATTTTTGTTTTTATTTGATCATGCTGGTAGAGCAGCAGCCTTACCAGTTTTTTTAAAATGATATGTAACCACCAGCTTTGACAGCTTTCACAAGGCTTTGTCAGAAAGTTAATGAGAATACTCATATTTAAGAAAGCATATTTGGGGAAATGCTGACTTGAAACAATGCACTGTTCTTGAAATTAATATTTTATTCTCATGAACAACACTACTTGCTGTTTATCAAGAATAGACAGATAGCATCTATGCTGTCTCCCCCTTCCCTTAAATGAGATACCACAATTTAACTGAAGGAATGGTAACAAGACTTGCTTTTCCATTATCTTCCTTTTAAAGGAAAATGGTCAAAACAGATTTCTAATCTGATACTGTTCTCTGTTGATGTAAATTCACAAAACCTCAGAGTATTTAATGGTATCAGTAGTTCACTCTCTGTTACACAAAATCAATACCACTATCCTGATAGCATATAACACTGCAAAAAATTATCTGCAAAACAACATGGACAATGTGATAATAGGACTAAAATTGTAAGATTGCTGCTTTTATCTCATTCTTTCCCTAAATGAGCTGTTTTATCTTGGTTGGCCCCTCTCTCTTTCCTTAGAAGATTTCCAGTAGAATTATACCAGAACTAATTCTTGCGTATATTCGGCTACTGGGTGTTTGCCTTGCCTCATTGTTTTTATCCTTTTGTGGGCTTTGTGATCAGTCAGAGGATCCTCAAATTACCTTCTCAGAGAGGACATGAAACGGTTGAAATCATTGAGCTCTGGGGCATTGGAGTCATGCAAGTTCACCACCCAATCTGTGGCCAGCCCGTCCAGGGCAGATTGGACGATCCGGATACGGGCTTTGTCATTGGGGATGTGCCGCACGTATTTCTCCATGTACCTGAGGACTTAGGTTAGGAAAAACCCCAAGCGTGTTGGCTCCCCCTTGAATCTTATGTCTAGCGGAGGAATCTTTGAATGGACTGGTGCCTTCGTTGTTATAAGTTTAGAGTGCATCATTGTTGGGGCTTCCGGTTAGGTGTTGCAGCATGACAGATGCAGGAAAACGGAGCTGTGTCTTCCATGTTCGATTTTACCCTATAGGGGACCCAAAAAAAAAAGGTCAAAAGTCACCCCGGAGAGGCAACGAAGGAGGGGACCCTCATTGATTGCATAGAAGTAGTGACCCTTCCATTTAATCCAAGGAAGTCCTCCTAACTCAGTGGTTCTCAACCTTTTTAATGCTGTGACCCCAATCGGTCATAAGTCGAGGAGTTCCCAACCGGTCGTAAGTCAAGGACTTCCCAACCAGTCGTAAGTTGAGGACTTTCCCTGCCAGGGAGCGCAGCGCATGCGTCGTGCCGCCCCCTGCGCCGGCTGAGGCATAGCTGGCAAGGGGCAGCGACGGCACAGGGCGACCACCGGCTGGGCCACCAGCTGGCCCAACCCAAGGGAGGTAAGGCACCCACCAGGCCCCATGCGCTCCAGCAATCTTCCCTGCACCCGCCAGCCTCCCACCCCTAGCCCTCTTTTACTTACATTTTTAGTAATTGCTCAGCAGGGAGGGGTAGAAACTTCTACACAGCTCACCTTCACTGCAGACAACTTGCAGCACCATTTGCAGACTGGGACTTTTGGCAGGCTCAGCAGGGCAGAGACAGCCTGGACAATTCCTATTGGCTTTTGAAAGCCAATAGAATTAGACTCTATTCAAGAGAGTCTATTATATTGGCTTTCAAAAGCCAGTAGAATAAGAGGGAGTAGCACAGCTAAGGAAAAAGGGGGGGAAATGGCGGACTGCATTGTTTGGCGACCCCCGTGAAATGGTCGTTCAACCCCAAATGGGGTCCCAACCCACAGGTTGAGAACCGCTCTCCTAACTGGTGGGGAAAGACTGGCCACGCTGACAATCGAAGAAAATAAGTACTAACAGGCAACTTTTGAGCAACGTGGATGGAACTGGGTGAGACTTTAGCCTCTCTTTATGACTTTAAGAATTTTTCCTGGAAAAAAATGCCCAAAGCAAAGAATCTTCCCTGATGAGAGATGGAAGGGGAATTTCTGCCCCATTCCCTCAGGAAAAGAAAAGCAGCAAACTAATTGCTTGAGGGAAAATAGAGAAAATTATAAGATTAGTTTGGAATCAATACAGACATATAGCTTTGAAATTTTGGGACTAAAACTGCTTTTGAGACTTTTTTTAGAAAAGAGACTTGAAAAGCTTGCAATATAAGTTTGGATTTAATTTTGCTTATATTTGTTTAGGGGAGGCTTAAGGACGGACTGATAGGCTGGCTCAATAATTTGGAGTTCAAATGACAATTGACTAAAACTTTTTAAATCCCTAAATAGATTGGACTATAAAGACCACATCCAAAATCAAAATAGATGTTCCATACTTAACCTTAAATGGTAAAAAACCATCCCTAACACTTGTCTTTAAAGCCCCCAGCTTGACATACCAATAAGAAAATGTTGATGAATCTCAGAAAGAAATTCTATATTGAAAACAATACAAGAGACAATTGCCTTAGGTCATGATGAGACTAAAAATAATGCAAAGGAGATAAAAGAACAATTTTCTAATCTAAACCAACAAATTCAAAAAATGACTACAAAGAAGGAACTATTAACCCAGAAAATAGAAGGAAAATTAGAGAACGCGGGTCCAAAGATAGAGGACCTAAAGGAAGGAATCAATAGACAGACTCAGACAAACAACGAATTAGAAGATGTAGCAATAATATCGGAAATGGAAAAGATACCTTACTTGTCAAGATCTCAGAACACATTTGAGGATTAGGAAGAAGAGCTGATTGAATGGAAGATAAAGCTGTTAGGAGAATTGTGGAAAATTGGAGAAGGAGAGAGGCTGTTTAATGAATATAAATGGCTGAGCATTCTTCCAAAAATACTTTAATCAAATTGTATTTCTTCTTCCAAACAATATACACAAAAATAGAGGAAGAACTGCTTGATGATTCAAATGCATTGACCTAGAAAGTTAGTTGGCAAAGAAAGCAAGCTAAAGTAAGACTGAAAAAAAATAGAGATTTTGACCCATTAGATGGGATATTGTATTATTAAACAGATGTTTGAACATGGCTAAGAGAATAGATAATTGTTAGAAATAAAAGTATTATAATAACTAGAATATAGTATTCTACAACCAGAATACTATATTTTGGTATGAGAAGGGAAATATGAAAATGCTAAGACAGTTTGAATAAGGAAAGCTTTTGGTTACCCAAATATAATTTATTATGAGAAAACTATAAGTGATAGAGATACTTTGAACATTGATGGGAAGTCATTTTTTTTTAAAAAGCAGGAAAAACACGATATTGATTGAACAAATGAATTTTAAGTGCAAATGTAAATGAGATATGTTTTGGTTAGAAAAGATACTTTAAACTGATACTATTGATATTATGTATAATATTAGAAAAATGTGATAAAGATGTTAATATTCAATTGTATATTGTATTAACAGCAATAAGAATTGTATTTGCCTAGTATGGAAAAATGTATACCACCGGAAGAAGAGAGGAGGCACTGGATGGCATAGTATTGGATCTAGATTGAGGAAGTTAACATGTACCACTGAATTATTAATGGACCCAGACAACACGTTGTTTGTTAAGTACTTATGATTGCAAAACTAGAAAACTAATAAAATATTTATATAAAAAAGAATGCATCGTTGTTTATATTTTGGGATGAAAGGAAACCATATAATGGAGCTGAATTGTGTTATATTGTTGAATGCAAATTGTATTTGAATTTCCTCAGTCATACACAGCATTTATTGTGGTGGCCTTGAAACTACAAATCCACTTATTCTATCTAGGTCTTTTGCTTACATGTTTATGTACAAATTAAAAAATAAAAATACATCTGCTTATTACAATCCATTGCTTGCAGTGATCACAGCAAACCTCTATGTCACTTCTTAAGGGCATAATTAGCTGTAAAACATTTCCTAGCAGATATATTATGCTCTTAATTTGGATGCTTTAATAAAACAAGTAATTATGAAGCTTGAGGCATTCTTTCACAGAGTTTGCATATTCTAAGAAAACATTTGTCAATTAAGAATCTAGACACTAATGCAAGATTAATGAAGATTAATGAAGATGTACATGATAAGAGTAAAATTTAGAACTTTTAGCCCTCCAGGGCTTTCACTTTCCTATAAATCTCATAAAATAAAATGTGCTTATAGTTACAATTCATACATTTATATTTTTCCTATGATGTTTCTTTATATTAAAATCCAGATTGCAAATTTGCAGAGAATCCATGTCCTCCTTCATCCCCATATAAACAAATACTTAAATATGCTACAAATATCTATGTTGTTTTGGTCCAGCCTTTGGCTTCTGCTTCTAGGAGCAATGTGTGGTCTGAGCTGTTTTTTCCTTTTAACTGCCAGTGGGGGTTTGAACTGATTGGCTGGGAGCTCAGCTGTGTTCTGATTGGGTGGAGGTGTGTTCTGATTGGTTAGGGGCTTGGCTGTGCTCTGATTGGATGGGGGGTTGGCTGGACCAAATCTTTCTTTATATATATTTGTTCCTGTGGATGGCTCTGGGTTGAGCTGAAACAGGTAAGTAAAAGAAAGAAAGATTTCTTTCTCCCATATTTGGGTTTACAGGGTGCAATTTAAAAAAGAAACACTCGTTACACATCTATTCCCTCCCTGATACTGCTAACAAAGTGAGACAGAGCCTGTGGCCTAGAGGTTAATACAACTGCCTAACATGCAGACTGCCCAGGTTCGAATCTCAGAAGGGTAAGTTCTGGCTGAAGAGAGTTAAGAAACTCGAAATAGCTATACCAGCTCTCCCTTATTCTTTGTTAGCAATTTAAATAAAAACATATATATATATTTGTTCCTGTGGATGGCTCTGGGTTGAGCTGAAACAGGTAAAAGAAAGAAAGATTTCTTTCTCCCATATTTGGGTTTACAGGGTGCAATTTAAAAAAGAAACACTCGTTACACACACACACACACACACACACACACACACACACACACATAAAGGTCTTTGGTTCTTCGGGTTTTCTCCCACGTAGAATTTGAAATGTCTTGGCGACGTTTCGACGAAGTCTCATTCGTCATCTTCAGGCTGGTGCTTTCGGCTTCTGCTTCTAGGAGCAATGTGAGGTTTTAGCTGTTTCTTCCTTTTAACTGCCAGTGGGGGTTTGAACTGATTGGCTGGGAGCTCGGCTGTGTTCTGATTGGGTGGAGGTGTGTTCTGATTGGTTAGGGGCTTGGCTGTGCTCTGATTGGCTGGGGGAGTGTTCTGTTTGGGTGGGGGCTTTGTTGTGCTCAGGTTAGTCTGATTTACAAGGGGATTAGAGATGGTGAACTGCATAGCTGTTTGGCTTCGCGTTCGTGGTCGTGCCTCATCTTCATGGTGGGTGTCAGTTTGTTTCATGTATGGATTGGAGGGGTTTAAGGTGGCTAATGATGCAGCTGTGGTCTGGCTTCTGGTTTGTGGTCGTGCCTCCTCATCAGTGTGGGTTTGGCTATGCTTTTTGCCTGGATGTGTGGTGGTGACATCTTGTGTGGTTTTTGTGAGTGTAGGTCTGGTGTCATTCCCCGTACTATGGACTCGTCTGTCAATAAGGGCAGGTTTCCAAATGGCTGGTAGGCGGGAGGCATCATCTCGTTTGTTCATGCTGTGAGGGCGTTTTTCTATCTCGATGGCTTCTCTGATTATTCTGTTATTAAAGTGTTCAGTTTTGGCAATAGTTCTGGTCTTTGGTCAGGAAAGAATCATTCCCAGAGAGAAATCATACACAAAGAAGGAACCCCACTTAGACCCATAGTCAGCTCCATAGGCTCACCTCTACAAAACCTAGCCAAATTTCTCGCCAAACAACTACAGCCCTATGCAGAATCCATCACCTCACACGTAAAAAACTCATTCCAGTTCATAGAGAAAGGCTGTGTAAGGACCCACCTCAATTTTACATCTTAAGAAGACAGAACTCTTGGAATGTCTCTACCAACAGGAATCTTTATTAAGGAAACTGATTGCAGGCATGCTAGACAGGATCTGGGGAATCCTCTCCCACCATTCAATATTTTAAAGTGTTCCCAAGCAGCCCCCACCCCACAGTTCTTCCGGGCAATTCAATCCATCAGTCCTCTCCATCGGCACAATCACTCATTTTCTCTTTTTCCAGATTCCAGGCATTGCATTCCTCACTGCCGGCAAAGGGGAGAACTTCAGAGGGAGTAGGATGAAAGATGATGGCCGCATTGTTATGTTTAGTCCTCTCGAAGAGAATAAGCAACCGGTCACTTTGTAGTTAATGAAGGAAGTGAGAGTCATAAAACCCCCATGCTTACCCTTCTCCCCTTCTGTACTATGACAGAATCCAGAAGAGAGTAAGAATTGGTTTTATATCAGAGTAGGGAGATAGAAATGAAATATAATTGGATTCTGACATCCTGCCCCCACTTAAAAATAAGAGAGATCCACCTGTAAAGAAAACAAAACAGGTATAAAAGTTAGTCTGGCTTGTTAGGATACTCTGTATGAAATTTCTTTAATAGTTTCGGGGCTCTGACATGACGTTTATGGACCCACTCATTTTGTGAGGCGGGGAGGTGTTTCCATGCTACTAGGTATTGAGTTGTCCCATGATATTTCCTAGAGTCTAGGATTTCCTTTATCTCGAAATGTTGTTCTCCTTCCACCATGATTGGAGGTGGGGGGGATTTTTGGCCACAAGGGTGACTGATGTTCTCTTTTAAGCAAGACTCGCTGCTACCGAGATATCAGGTTGTGAGGCCCTCCTTATGAGGTTGGACCTAGGTATACAGGTGGGCCTGTTGCTTACGTACCTGCCTCCCAGCTGCGTTTCTACAGCCCTGCCCATGCTACTCGAGGAGGTAGCTGGGTTGGCGGTTGAGTTCCCCAGACTTATTGTCCTGGGGGACTTCAATGTGCCGTCACTCGGTGAGTCCTCAGGGTTGGCACCGGAGTTCATGGCCTCCATGGCAACCATGGACCTGACACAAGTAATTGAGGGCCCAACCCATGAGGGGGGACACACACCTGATCTGGTTTTCCTCTCGGAACAGTTGAGTTATGATCTGAAGCTAAGGGGCATAGAAGTGTTGCCCATGTCATGGACAGATCATTTTCTGCTGCGGCTTGAGTTTACGACACCAATCCTCTCTCGCAGGGAGCCGGAACCGATTAAATGGTTCCGCCCCAGATGCCTAATGGACCCTATTGGCTTTCAAAGGGCGCTTGGGGAATTGCCGGATTCGCTCGTACACAGTTTGGCGGAGTCCCTAGTGATGGCCTAGAATACGGCCACTACGGGGGCTCTAGACCGGATTGCGCCATTGCGACCTCTCTGTGGTAGCAGACCCAAGAGATCTCCTTGGTTTACCGAGGAACTCAGGGGGATGAAGTGCCAGAAGAGACGTTTAGAGAAGCAATGGAGGGAAAGCAGATCCAAAAAATTGAGAGCTTATATTAAGACCTATATGGAAGCGATCACTACGGCAAGATCTCAGTATCTTTCCACATTGTTCGCGTCTGCGGAATCTTGTCCGGCTGCCCTGTTTAAGGTGACTCGCTCTCTCCTTGATATAGGGAGGAGGGAGGAACCTTTGCAGGGCAATGCCGAAGAATTTAACACCTTTTTCGCAGACAAGGTTGCTCAGATCCAGACTGACTTGGACTCCAATTGGAATGCAGTGTCGGCTGACAATGAGTCAGATGAGATGACAAAGGCCCATCTTAGTCCTGTTGTATGGGATGAGTTTGACCTGGTAACTCCTGATGATGTGGACAAGGCCATTGGAGCTGTGAGTTCTGCCACCTATTTATTGGATCCGTGCCCCTCCTGGCTGGTTTCGGCTAGCAGGGAGGTGACACAGAGCTGGGTCCAGGTTGTTGCTAATGCTTCATTGAGGGAGGGGTCCTTTCCGGCTCCCTTAAAGGAGGCACTTGTGCGCCCCCTCCTCAAGAAGCCTTCCCTGGACTCGGCAGTTTTAAATAATTATCACCCAGTCTCCAACCTTCCCTTTTTGGGGAAGGTTGTTGAGAAGGTGGTGGCACTCCAACTCCAATGGTCCTTGAATGAAGCTGATTATCTGGGCCCTCAGCAGTCTGGGTTCAGGTCCGGTTACAGCACGGAAACTGCTTTGGTCGCGCTGACGGATGATCTCTAGCAGGCCCGGGATAGAGGTTATTCCACTATCCTGGTGCTTCTTGACCTCTCAGCAGCATTCGATACCATCGACCATGGTATCCTTCTGTGCCAGTTGGAGGGGCTTGGAGTGCGGGGCACCGTTCTGCGGTGGTTCACCTCCTACCTCTCTGGCCGGTCGCAGTCGGTGTTTGCAGGGGGTCAGAGATCGGCTCCGAGGTCTCTTCCATGTGGAGTTCCTCAGGGGTCCGTTCTCTCACCTCTGCTTTTTAACATCTACATGAAGCCGTTGGGTGAGATCATCCGTCGACACGGGGTGAGTTATCATTAATATGCTGATGATACTCAGCTTTATATCTCTACCCCATGTCATTACAGTGAAGCAGTGGAAGTGATGAACCGGTGCCTGGAGGCTGTTGAGGTCTGTATGGGTGCCAACAGGCTCAGACTCAATCCCGACAAGATGGAGTGGCTATGGGCTCTGCCTCCCAAGGACAATTCCAACTGTCCGTCCATTACCCTGGGGGGAGAGGTTTTGTCCCCTTTGGAGAGGGTTCGCAACTTGGGTGTCCTCCTCGATCCACAGCTCAGTTTCAGTTTCACTCTCATGGTAGATTCTTTTGGCTTAGCTGGGGACTTCCTGGATTTGCTGGCTGGTGATCTGTCTGGGTTGTGCTGGAGGACTTTCGAGTGACATTCTACAGCCCGATGCCCCTCTCTTCCACATTTGAAACAACCCATTTGCTTTTTGGCCATAGCCGATGGTTTCACTGGTTCGCGCGTCGACTCAGGCGGTGAGCAGCTCCATTGTTTTCCTCAGTGGTGCCTCTTCAGTAGGTCAATCTCTGCTTCCTCTGCCAGGACATACCATTCGTCGAGTTGGTGTGGGTCCCCTAGGAGCAGGCAACCATCATAGAGGTTGTAGTTTAGGTCATCTTTGAAATGGCTAAGGAGCATGTCTTCCGGCCACTTCAGTTTGTTAGCAATGGCCCGGAATTCTTGTGTTTGCCTTGCCTCATCATTTTGATCCTTTCACGTGCTTTGCAATCAGCCAGGGGGTCCTCAAATTGCCTTCTCAGAGAGAACATGTAATGGTTGAAGTTGTTGAGCTCTGGGGCATTAGAGTCATGCAAATTCACCACCCAATCTGCGGCCGGCCCGTCCAAAGCAGATTGCACGATCTGGATACGGGATTTGTCGCTAGGGATGTGCCGCCCATGTTCCTCCATGTAGCTGAGGACTTGGGTTAGGAAAAGCCCCAAGCATGTCAGCTCCCCCTTGAATCTCACGTCCAGTGGTGGGAGTCTTTGTCGGTGGTATTGTCTTCCATCCAGATCACCATCTGCGGGTCAGGGGGAGTGGGGACTACTGGATCAGTGGACGTCCCCGGGGCTGCAGGTTCCAATTCCCCCTCAGTGTCTCTCCCATTGTGGCTCCAGGAGCTGGTGCAGCTGCGGGGCTCAGAATTCTTCTCTCCTAGGGAGCTGAGGGTTCTCTTCATCAAGTTGATAGCTTTCTCTAGGATCCAGAGCAGTTATATGGCTCTGGTAATTACACTCCAGTGGATGGACAAATTGTTTTGCCTATAGCTACTCTTCAAATATCCTCTGAATGTGCTTACAAAGCTTTTGGAAAAGTTCCTATAACTGGGAAACCATCTCAAGCATTTTCAAATATTCGTCAAAAGGCAAATGAACCATATGCAGATTTTATTAATCATCTGCAAGATGCCTTGAAACGACAAATTGATAATCCTGATTCCCAATTTGAATTGCTCATGAAATTGGCTAAAGAAAACGCCACCACTGAATGTAAATGGGCCATCATTGGGAACTCAACCTGATTTGGCAGAAATGATTAAAGCATGTCAGGATATAGGAGCTGCCTCTTTTCAAACTGATCTCTTAGCTGCAGCTCTTATAAAAGTTCAGAAACCTCAGGGGAAATGTTATAATTGTGGTAAAATTGGACACTTTAAATGGGAATGCAGAAACCCTCAGGGAGGAATGCCCTAAGTGTAATAAAAGTTTTCATTGGGCCAATGAATGCCAGTCAGGAAACTTCAAAGCAGGCTGGTCTCTGGCCCCGGTCCAAACAGAGACCCCTCAGTAATTCAATCAACAATTAATAATACCCCGGCTGCCACTAGAGGGAGTGCTGGGATAGATTTAATTATCCAACAAGAAGTGTGTTTCAAATTTCCAGGAGAGGTACAAGTAGTCCCTTCACAACTTTCCGGTCCTCTCCCCTCTGGATATGTTGCATTAATTTTGCCTCGATGTAGCATGGGAAAAAAGGGATTTTTTGTAATCCCTGGAGTAATTGATTCTGACTATACAGGCGTCATCTTTATTTAATTATGGTCTAACATGCCACAGATTTTGCCAAGCAATATTAGTCCTGCTCAATTACTCCATTTTCCCTATTTTGTCTCTGCAGGGGGTCATGAAAGGGATCGAGGGGACAGTGGGTTTGGTTCCACAGATCCCGTTGTAATTGCATTAACCACCCTAATCACCACCCAGCAACCCCGTCAGACAGTCTTTTTTCAGGGTAAGCCTTTTGAGGGCATAATTGATACAGGGGCTGATGTTTCAGTGATTTCAGCTAAAGATTGGCCTGCATCTTGGCCCACTGACCCATGCCCTACTTTTTGGGGTGTAGGAGGGCGACAAAGTGCACAACAAAGTACACAATTTCTTTCTGCAAGTCTTCTCAATTCTACTGTAACTGTTCAACTCCTTCCCTTCATTCTTGACATTCATGTAAACTTATGGGGATGAGATTTGCTTAGTAAATGGGGGGCTACCATCAGTTTCGATGAATACAATGTTTGCCTTACCCTTAACTTGGTTAACTACTACACCTCTTTGGGTGGAACAATGGTCTCTCCTCTGTACAAATTACAGGCCTTAAAAATTCTTGTTCAATAACAATTACAAGCCAAACACATTGCCCCTTCCACTACTCCAGGGAACATTCCAGTTCTTGTTATCAAAAAGAAGTGGCAAATGGAGATTCCTACATGATCTCCATGCCGTGAATGCATGTATTCAGCCTATGGGAGCTCTGCAATGTGGCACCCCCAATCTGAATTTAATTCCACAAGATCATCAATTGATGATCATAGCTCTGAAAGATTGTTTTTTCTCCATACCTCTGTGTATGGCAGACTGAGAAAAATTTGCTTTTACAGTACCAGCTATCAATCACACTGAACCCACTTGCCGTTATCATTGGACTGTATTACCACAAGGAATGTTGAACAGTCCCAATATGTGTCAATATTTTGTAGCTAATGCTTTAGCTCCTTTTTGTAAGCATCACCCAACAGCTTTAATATATCATTATATGGATGATATTCTTATAGAAGCCATTCAATCCCATCTTATTGGCTTTCTGAACTTCAAGTAGATCTAGCCAACAGTGGATTACAAATTGCCCCTGAAAAGGTACAGCTTTGCTCGCCATATGTGTATTTAGGCACAAACTCCTCCAAAGTTATTCAAGTCCTAATATTCCACAGTTTTCTTTGCCTCCTTCTATTTCGCTAGTTAAGCTACAACAAATTTTGGGCACTATTAATTGGGTAAGACCTTATTTCTGCTTACCTACAGGTCTGTTAAGTCCCTTATTTGAATTACTCACCCAGGGCAAATCCCCTGCAGATGTAATCTCAATTCCCTCGGCAGGAGTTATTAAACAAATTAATTCAATTATAAGAACTAAATTCATTGACCGTATTCCTGTTCTTAATGCTCAGGCGGATGCTGCAGTATATATATTACCCACTTTGTTTTCTGATCCCTTTTATAGTTACTCCTTTTTCCATCAAAATGCTTGTGGCCTGGCACAATCCTGCCATATTCCTCTAAGCCAAGCAAAACAAATCATTTCCACTTGTCCTCAATGTGCTAGTCTATCCCCTATAGGAGACACAGGTGTTAACCCACATGGTTTAGAAGCCAATCAATTATGGCAAATGGATGTTACTCACGTTCCATCTCTAGCACCTTGGAAATATCTCCATGTTTCAATTGACACTTTTTCCAGTGCCATCTGGGCAACCCCCCAACGGGGAGAAACCTCTAATCATGTCATTTCCCATCTTATGGCGGCTATTACGGCTTTGGGAAAACCGGCAGTTATCAAAACAGATAATGGCCCAGCTTATACTTCCACTTCCTTCCTACAATTTTGCACTACATGGAATATTCTTCTTCATCATGGCCTTCCCTATAATTCTACTGGCCAAGCTATTGTTGAATGAGCCAATCATTCATTTAAAGAATGTTTACTTAAACAATTAAAAAAGGAGGGATCAAGGGTACCTAATTTGGCATGGATAACTTGTCAAGTTAATAAAGTCTTAATAACTTTAAATCAACTGAATATTTCTTTTCAAAACACTACTGCCTACCAGCATCACTTTCAGCAGAAAGCTGTGCTCCCTAATCCATTGGTATATTATCGGCAATTGCCTGATAAAACCTGGTTAGGTCCAGTTCCTTTATTAACTTGGGGATGAGGCTATGCTGCTGTGCTTGCTTATACAGGCCCTCTCTGGATTCCAACCCGGTGTGTGCGACCAGCCAAAGATGTTGTGGCATCAAGTCCAGAACCCAATATTGTCCCTTTCGCTCTCACCATCGCAGCCGGCCAACGACCTGGGGCGATGTGAAGAACCTAACATCCAAAGCACAGGAGGTTCTGCGGCAACAAGGGAAAGAACCTACACCACAGAATTTATGCGCTGCCATATTTGCGGTTTTGACTGCAAATTCCTTAGTCATTCTTTGCCTCTCTTTCCTTTTTAATTGCTGTGTGGGAACTCAAGCTCTTCCACCTCCTCCTTTAGAATCACGGATGAAGTATAATATTTGGGTGCAATTAGCTAATGTCACACAAGTGACAGAATTTTGTCTTTCTGAATCACATGATATGGAAAATCTACTCTCTACCTGTCTTATACCTGTGTATGTCCCAGCATCAGTTTTAAAAAATTATACTGGTTTAAGCAATTTTCTATCAAACAATGAATTTCAATATGCAACTATGTCAAACTGGGGTCCTGCCTCTTATATGTTACCCTTTGATGCTATTGTTTTGCATACACCAATTGTAGCTGCTCCTACAAATCTTACTTGTGCAAAAATTGTCAATTGTACTACTACTACTACCTAAAAAAACCTCATTGTATACATGTCAGTCAAGGAATTTAAAATTGTACCTCCTTTCAAGAGGTATCCTTTAATTATGCACATATATGGTTATTCAATGTCTTTTCTCTCTACTTAATAAGATGTCTTGCAGTTTTCCATACTAAACCACCATTAAACGTACCTCAGGAACAAATTTATGCTTTGTATAAACAAATGCAAGGTTGTATGTCCCCTGATTAAGACCCACTAACTACTCCAGCTTAGGATAATGCCCTAACTAATAAATAGAAAAGAGTGAGATGTAGGGGGTAAACATGCACGCACAGCAAACTGCCGTGTTTTGCACCCCCACAAATCTCATAATTCTATAACCTTTTGCTTCTCTACCCTTTGTCCCAGTGAAGCAGCCAAAAGGTCACCCCCTTTTGACTTAATGCCTCACCTACCGAAACAGATATGCTTAGCTCCTTCTTCTATCTTCCTATCTTTTCCAGTCTTTGATCTTCCTGTGTTTGTTCTTTATCTAGTCTTTAACCATATAATATGTTACTAGAAAATAGTTGGTTAGATGAAATAATTTTCCAATGAATAAACTGTTGTCAGCATCTAATGGTTAAGCTTGTGTGTGTAAAAAGAATATAAAAGCAATAAACAAGACAGAGGTCAGCAGTTTCAACTTCTGCTCAGCAGCTTCAGTCTCTGCTCATGACATGCCTGTGACTGCTTCTTAGCATCTTACAGAATGTGATATAATAATTAAGGGAAATAGAGAGGAAATTTTTAATCACACAATCTGAGATATATACAAAAGACTTTGTTATTGGACTATTGATTACCCAATCACCATGCTGCTTCCTGAGCATTTGGATGTAAAATTGAAAAATTAATAAAACTTGTTTGAAAACAAAAAACAAAAGAGCCAATTAATTGATGAATTCAATATAGTCCCATCAATCAGCTGACAATTCATTTTAAAGAAAACTTAATGTAAAATAATACATGAGTTGGATAGCGCTTTTTATAATGGCCATGTTAATGTGCCACATTCCTGTATGTGAGCCAAAGAAAATGTATAGTAGCAGAATTGTGCTGCTCCATTTGCCAATTTCTATCCTGTACTGGTAACATGGCTTAGTTTCTATTATAGACCAAGTTAAGAAAAGAATTATAATTGTAGAATTATTTAGCTTTCTGTTCAACAATAAGAACAATGGAGAAACTATTATAATTTTTATGACCACAATTGAGCCCAAAAATTTCAGTTGTAAAGTGAGACATTTGTTATGTGAGTTTTGCCCCACTTTATGACCTTTCTTGTCACAGTTGTTAAGTGAATCATTGCAGCTGTTAAGTTAGTAACAGTTGTGAAGTGAAGCTGGCTTCCCAATTGACTTTGCTTGTCAGAAGGTTGCAAAAGGTGACCACATGACACTGGGACACTGCAACCATCATAAATATGAGTCAGTTGCCAAGGGTCTGAATTTTGATCATGTGACCATGGGGATGCTGCAATGGTCATAGTGTGAAAAATGGTCATAAGTAACTTTTTTCAGAGACATTGTAACTTCAACAAATTGTTGTAAGTCAGTTGCTGATGCTCAGTTGTTCAGTCCTTAGTCAGAATGGCCCCTGTAACAGCCTTGCTCTGTGAGCAGCACTGGTTACCAATCTTCTTTCATGTGTAATTCAAAATATTAAAGTCCTTCCTGGCATGGGTCCAGGTTACTTGAGGAACTGTGTCACCCCTTTGGATTGGCCCGTAGCACTCGTGCTGGCAGAGGAGGCATGCTGCGGGTCCTGGAGGAGGGCCTCCTCTGTTGTTGCTCCTGCCCTCTGGCACATCTTGCCCCCCCCCATGTGAGGTTGGCCCCAACCCTCCTATCCTTTTGTAAGGGCCTTAAGACCAGGCTCTGCAAGTCGGTGTGGAGCTCCAATGAGAAAACAGTGCAATGGAGGTGGTTGATTGAGTAATAACAGATCCCACCTGTATAATATTGCTTTATGATATAATAATAATAATAATAATAATAATAATAATAATAATAATAATAATAATAATAATAATAATAATAATAATAATAATAATAATAATGTTGTAAGGACCTTGGAGGTCATCTAGTCCAACCCCTTGCTCAGGCAGGAAACCCTATAGCATTTCAGACAAATGGCTGTCCAGTCTCTTCTTAAAAACTTCCAGTGTTGGAGCATTCACCACTTCTGGAGGCTGGTTGTTCTACTGATTAATTGTTCTGTCAGGAAATTATGGGAAATGTAAAAATAATGAGATGATTTAAATGGATGAAATGTTTTGGATAGTCAATTGTAATCAACTTGGAGAAAATTATAACTGATAAGAAATGTTCTGAATACTGAAGGGAACCTAAGTTTAAATAAGAACAGGTGAGAACTAGATTTAAGAGAGATGACTTGTCATACCAGATGGAATATCATACAATAGTTTGTTTAGTGACCGAAGTTACAATGGCACTGAAAAAAGTGACTTATGACTGTTTTTGACACTTATGACCGTTGCAGCGTCCCCGTGGTCAGGTGATCCAAATATGGATGCTTGGCAACTGCATCATATTTGTGACAGTGACAGTCTCCTGGGGTCATGGAATCATCTGACAGGCAAAGCAGACTCGCTTACCGATGTGTTACTTGCTTAATAACTGCAGTGATTTACTTAAGAATTAGGGCAAGAAGGATTCTAAAATGGGGCAAAACTCACTTCACAATGGGTCTCGCTTAGTGACAGAAATTTTGGGTTCAGTTGCCATTTTAAGTCGAGGACTACCTGTATCTTTAATTTCAGCCTCATGCCTGAACTCAGCCTTAATGGAAGGAGAAAGAGCTTCATAAAGGCCTGGCCAGACTTAATGCTACTCTTTCCTTGCCCAGTGAGTAAGAAACGGTCCTTTATGTTCTGTTCCAAGGGAGATTCGGGAATCAAACAGATCACTTCTTCAGATCTTTAGTGCTCGCGAAGACGATGAATCGGACACTAGCTGTGCCTCCATGGATTGAGTACCAGCATCATAGGCTGGTATGTTATTTATATGCTGCCCATCTCCTTGCCAAGCAACTCTGACAGTTGGTTGGATTGGATTCAGAGCTTTTGATGTATTATTTATTTGATTTTTATCCCACATTAATTATTGTTTATAAATAATTTAAAGTAGTGAGCCTACCTACTGCTACTTCCTCCCATTTTCCTGGGGGGACATGATAGCAGTGTTCCAGTATCTCAGGGGCTGCCACAAAGAACAGGGAGTCAAGCTATTTTCCAAAGTGTCTGAAGGCAGGAGAAGAAGCAATGGATGGAAACTAATCAAGGAGAGAAGCAACCTAGAACTAAGGAGAAACTTCCTGACAGTTAGAACAATTAACCAGTGGAACAACCTCCCTCCAGAAGTGGTGAATGCTCCAACACTGGAAGTTTTTAAGAAGAGACTGAACAGCCATTTGTTTGAAATGGTATAGGGTTTCCTGCCTGAGCAGGGGTTTGGACTAGATGACCTCCAAGATCCCTTCCAACATTATTATTATTATTATTATTATTATTATTATTATTATTATTATTATTATTATTATTATTATTATTATTATTATTATTAATTATGTTTATTATTATTATGTTTATATGGCCAAACATTTGTCTGAATATGGTTAAAAGAATAGTTAAATCTTGGAAATGAAGGGGTTCTACAGTAAGAGAATGTTATCTATAAGTAGTATAGTATTTTTTTTATTTTTTCTTTCTTTTTTATGATATGGGAAATGTAAAAATATTGGGATGATTTAAATGTATGAAATATTTTGGATATTTAAATATAATCAATTTTGAGAAAACTATAACTGACAAGAAATGTTTTGACTACTGAGGGGAAACTAAGCTTAAATAAGAGTTCTGAAAACAGGACCTGTACATTAGTGATTTATATAAGATGATTTTTTGCAAATGCAACTGTAAAATAAGCTGATTAGAAAAGACATTACACACTGATGTTATGGTTATATATTAGAAAAACATTTATATTTAAATCTGTATGTATTGATAGTATTAAGAACTATATTTGCTTAATGTTAGTAAAAGGAGAACCTATTGGAAGAAGAGAGGGTAAGTATTTCTAATCAATATATTGATTATGAAAGTATAGAAATTAACTATGATTCACTGTTGTTAAATATATAAACCCAGACAACACGTTGTTTACTAAACCCTAAAGATTGTCATTCTAAAAAATCAATAAAATATACTAAAAAAAACCAATGATCATCATGAGCTGCAGTGCATAGTCAATTGACTTTCCTAGATTTACTGAAAGAAAAAAATATTTAATCAAAATTATATTATGTTTTATGTATTCTTTTTAAAAAACTTCAAATATTATTCCAATTATGTTTCTACTCTTTCTATTGTCACCAAAACTCATTCTTAAAAATAGTAAAAAATTATCTAATTCAAGGATAGGCCACCATTAGCAGTTAGTTTTCTCCATATTGTTCCTTTCTTGGCTTCCAAGATCTATGGGAAGAATATATATATATCCTAAATTTTTGGATTGCTAACAAAGAATTAAAGAGGACTGGGATAGCTATTTCCAGCTGATTAGTTCTCATCAGCCAGACATACCCTTTTGAGATTCGAACCTGGGCTGCTTGCATGTTAGGCAGCTTTGTTGACCTTAAGCTACAGGCTCTTTCTCACTTTGTCAGTTGTATCAGTGAGGGAAGAGACCTAGGGGAGGAGATTCATCTTGAGTGTTTTTTTTGCTGCACCCTATCGGCCCAAATATGGGAGGAAGAAATCTTTTGCCTGTATCAGCTCAATCTAGAGCTGTCCAAAGGCAGGCAATCGCTACTGCGACATCGTTTGTATTTCCTAAATTTTTTGATTGCTAACAAAGAATTAAGGGGGACTGGGATAGCTATTTTGAGCTGATTAGCTCTCATCAGCCAGACATACCCTTCTGAGATTTGAACCTGGGCTGCTTGCATGTTAGGCAGCTTTGTTGACCTTAAGCTACAGGCTCTTTCTCACTTTGTCAGTTGTATCAGTGAGGGAAGAGACCTAGGGGAGGAGATTCATCTTGAGTGTTTTTTTGATGCATCCTGTCGGCCCAAATATGGGAGGAAGAAATATAAGTTGTGAAATTGATAAACAAAAATGATCACCAGGATAAAATCATAAACAAAACTGTTTAATCTACAAAAGTACTGAGCTTTTGTCGGCCACACTGCCGACATCGTCAGAGTATAAAATGCTGGATCTGGGAGTCTGTTTTTATGTGACTGGCTGCCTCTGCGCCTTGACCCTTGATCGAGTCATTGGTCTGCTCATTAGCATCAGCCGTGTTGTTCTTAAAGGGGCCATTTCTGAAGTTGCTCTCCCCCCTCCAGTTGTTTTTGTTCTCTTGGTGCGTATACAAGCACCTGGGGATCGGCTGTCAGATTGCTCCTGTTTGTCTCTCCCCACCACCCCATTCATCTTAGTTTGCCTCCGTGTCACCAAACTGCCCATAAACCGAACCAGACACTGCGCTCTAAGATCATGCGCCCCAAGGACCTGCTCCCCAATGCAGAAAAATCTGTGATGGTATATAAGATCAACTGCAAAGACTGCCCTAGCAATTATGTTGGGGAGACCTCCAAAAGACTGAAAACCCGGATACATGAACACAAGCTGGCCATCAAAAAGTGCGAACAGCACACACAAGTGTGGATGCATATGGCTGACCTTGGCCACCAGTTCGACTTTAATGACGTGCATACCCTATCCAGTGACACCACCAAAGGAGGCCACCTGCTCAAAGAGGTTTGGCTTTCTGACAAAAATTTGATCAACTGGCACATAGAACTCTGCCTGGCACACCAGGCATTGAGAGCATGGGATAAACAAAATCATGCATCCCAACAAAGACAATCCAACTATGTGCACAAGATCAAGGAGACAGGACCATAGGGGAAGTGAAAATGCCATTGCAACCTACGGACAATCAGACAGTGGTTGCCAATAAACAACCAACAGAAGCCCCTTCCCTGGGGGTATGCACACATTCCAAAAGAGCAAGAGAGCTGTTAAACAGGAGAATAAAATCCAATAAAGCAGAGGTCCCCCACATCCCTTAAGATACCCAAGAGGAATAACAACACCCCCCAATGAAAGAACAAAGGTCAGAACACACCGGCAAAAAGCTTTTACATCAGAGATTCCAAGTTCCACGGCCCAATGGAGCGAGAAGGAATAACTGGGAAAACATGGAGGAAATGAACGGCCAAAAAGGGGGGGGAAGGAGTATGCCGAACTCAGGAGCCTGTAGTGAAGAGATAAATAACCTCACACACACAAAGAAGGAGAGTGGAGGAAGGAGAGCAAGCAACAGAGCGGTAGCATCAAATAACATCAAGAATACAACCAACATGCAGCCCAATCAAGTAGGACCAATGACGAGGTCCAAGAGCCGTGTGCAAATACTGACTAGCACTATAAAGGAGACTCCCATCGATCGGTTTTAAGCCCTCAGGATGTCGGCAGTTGGCCGACGAAAGCTTGGCATTAGATTAAACATTTTTAGTTTAAAAAACTTTTCCTGGTGTTTGTGTTTGTTTGTTCTTTATTTATTTATTTATTTATTACTCGAACTTATATGCTGCCCTTCTCCTAAGACCCAGGGCAGCTTACAAACAATACAACAAAATTATAACAATAAAATTAATCACATTCATACAACATACAAGCACAGTCAACTCACATTTGCTGATAGAGGGACATTCCTAGGCCCGGGGCAGAGCACAGCTCATATGCCCCAAGCCTGTCGGCATAAATGGGTCTTTAACAATTTCTGGAAAGCTAGGAGGGAGGAAGCAGTACAAACTTCTGAGGGAAGCTGGTTCTAGAGGGCTGGGGCAGCAACGGAGAAGGCCCTAGGCCCCGCCAGATGACATTGCCTAACAGATGGGACCCGTAGGAGGCCAACCCTATGTGCCCTAACTGGTCGCTTGGATTCGTGAGGCAGAAGACGGTCCCGCAAGTATCCTAGTCCATTGCCATAAAGGGCTTTATAGGTCATAACCAACACTTTGAATTGTGTTCGGAGACAAATTCTTATTATATGTGTTTGTGTGTGTGTGTGTGTGTGTGTGTGTGTGTGTGTGTGTGTGTGTGTGTTCTGAGGTTTTCGCGGGTGTTTGTATGTAGGTCTTTGGTTATTCGGGTTTTCTCCTGCGTAAAATTGGAAGTCTCTTGGCGACGTTTTGACAAAGTCCCATTCGTCATCTTCAGGCTGGTGTTTTCGGCTTCGTGCTTCTAGGAGCAATGTGTGATCGTAGCTGTTACTTCCTTTTAACTGCCAGTGGGGGTATGAACTGATTGGGTGGGAGCTTGGCTGTGTTCTGATTGGGTGGAGGTGTCTTCTGATTGGTTAGAGGCTTGGCTGTGCTCTGATTGGATGGGGGTTGCCTGTGCTCTGATTGGATGGGGGAGTGTTCTGTTTGGGTGGGGGCTTTGTTGGGCTAGGGTTAGTCTGAGTTACAGGGGGATTTGAGATGGTGAGCTACATTGCTGTTGTTTGGCTTCTCTGATTATTCTGTTATTAAAGTGTTCAGTTTTGCTGATAGTTCTGGTCTTTTTAAAGTCAATTTCATGTCCTGTGGCTTTAAGGTGTTGGATCAGGGAAGAAGTTGGTTTCTCTTTTTTGACTGAGTTCTTGTGTTATGTGGTGGGGCAAGTGGTGCATTGGATTTCATATACTCTTTGATTTTCTAACTCAATTTTGTCTTTAGGGTTTCTTAGGATGGTGGATATTTTTCTGTTTGTGCAGAATGCTGTCTTGATGTTGTGTTTGTGGAGGATCTTGCTGATTCTGTCTGTCTTCAAAAAGACCAGAACTATCGCCAAAACTGAACACTTTAATAACAGAATAATCAGAGAAGCCATCAAGATATAAAAACGCCCACACAGCATGAATAAACGAGATGATACTTCCCGCCTACCAGCCATTTGGAAATCCGCCCTTATTGACAAACGAGTCTCTAACACAAAGAATGACACACTCACGAAAACCACACAGGATGTCACCACCACACATCCACGCAAAAAGCAAACCCAAACCCACACCGATGATGAGGCATGACCACAAACCAGAAACCAGACCACAGCTGCATCATTAGCCACTTTAAACCCCTCCAATCCATACATGAAGCAAACTGACACCCACCATGAAGATGAGGCATGACCACGAACGCAAAGCCAAACAGCTATGCAGCTCACCATCTCTAATCCCCCTGCTACTCAGACTAACCTGAGCACAACAAAGCCCCCACCCAAACAGAACACTCCCCCATCCAATCAGAGCACAGCCAACCCCCCATCCAATCAGCCAACCATGCCAAGACACTTCAAATTCTACATGGGAGAAAACCCGAATAACCAAAGACCTACATACAAACACCCGCAAAAACCTCAGAAAAAAAATATCATACCTCTACAGGGAGGAAATCCACCATCTGACCAGGACCTATGAAAAACTCCAAGTCCAAAGAGCTTCCATTTTATGTGACCTCGCATTCCTACGCAACTGCCGAGATCAAAATTTAATCCCCACATGCTTCCAATTGAAATTCCACTCCAACTCTGCAGCCACCAAATGCATCCTGAAAAGAACAGAATTGGCCCTAATCAGAAATGAACTTCACACAAAAAGATTCCTCCTAGACCGAATCAACAATGATCTCCTCACACTTCACCTCAAACTTAGCAACAAGATCCACCCCGCACTTTGGGACAAATCCAAACAACTCGCCATCTGGAGAGCCGAAACACAAACCACCCTCAAGACAGACACACACACCAACAAACTCCAAAGACTACAAGAACACCAGAAACAAACCCCTCCTCCCTCACAGCCACACATGAAACAAACAGTGCATAACATCTCAGATAGGATTCTCACCAAAGCCGAAACCAATGTCCTTTCCAAAGGATTCAACTTTGCAGTTGCTCCCAAACACATCCCCACTGAAACCATTATATGCAGAGTTGAAACCAGCCTGACCAAAATCAACCCCGACAATACTAACAGAATCAGACTCGAAATCACCAACATACTCTGCACCAGCAAGCCACCCAAAAGCAACTTATCCAAAGAGGAGCAGACAGCGCTACTTAACCTGAAAGAAGACACCAGCATAATCATCCTACACAAGGGAAATGCCATGGTGGTCATGAATACATCTGACTACCAAACCAAATTAACCAACCTACTCCAAGACTCGACATACAAACCCCTAAACACAGATCCTACCACCTACCTGGAAAAAACCACTAGATCCAAAATAAAATCCTGCCCCATTAGCGAAGAGATCCAGTAAAGAATCATTCCCAGAGAGAAATCATCCAGATGACCTAAGCTCTATGGTCTCCCCAAGATACACAAAGAAGGAACCCCACTTAGACCCATAGTCAGCTCCATAGGCTCACCTCTACAAAAGCTAGCCAAATTTCTCGCCAAACAACTACAGCCCTATGAAGAATCCATCACCTCATAAGTAAAAAAAATCATTCCAGTTCATAGAGATCATAAAGAAACAAAACTTACAGCCCAGCGACCTACTCGTTAGCTTCGATGTCATATCCCTCTTCACCCAAGTGCCAATCAAAGAAGCCTTGACAGCTATCCAAAACAAATATAGCCCCCGCAAACACATCTTAGATCTGACCAACCACTGCCTATCCAATACATACTTCATCTATAACAGACAAAAATACAAACAAATAGAAGGAGCACCCATGGGATCACCCCTCTCACCTGTCATTGCAAACCTCTACATGGAACACTTTGAAACCCAGGCTCTAGAAAAATCTGATCACAAACCCAAACTCTGGCTCAGATACATAGACGACACCTTCGTAATCTGGCCACATGGGAAAGAAAAACTGGACAACTTCCTCACACACCTCAACAGCCTACACCCCAAAATACAGTTCACCATGGAAACAGAAGCTAATAACCAACTTCCCTTCCTGGATGTCTTAGTCTACAAGAAATCCAATGGCTCCCTAGGACACACCATCTACCAGAAGAAAACACATACAAACCGCTATCTGCACGCACTCTCACACCACCACCCAGCACAGATCAACTCCGTAGCCAAGACACTCATCTCCAGAACCAAACACCTAGCTGACGAACAACACCTAAAAACCGAACTACACACTCTCACTAATGTACTAACATCCAACGGATTCCAAAGAAATAAGATTTCCAACTTAATCCAAAAAGAAACTCCCACTAAAATCCAAGACAGAGAACAAGAAAACGGCAAAGCCCTCCTCCCATACATAAAAGGCACCACAGACAGGATCAGCAAGATCCTCCACAAACATAACATCAACACAGCATTCTGCACAAACAGAAAAATATCCACCATCCTAAGAAACCCTAAAGACAAAATTGAGTTAGAAAATCAAGGAGCATATGAAATCCCATGTACTGCTTGCTTCACCACATACATCGGACAAACCAACAGAAGAATAAGTGCACGCACTGAAGAACACAAAAACTCAGTCAAAAAAGAGGAACCAACTTCTTCCCTGGTCCAACACCTTAAAGCCACAGGACATGAAATTGACTTCAAAAAGACCAGAACTATCACCAAAACTGAACACTTTAATAACAGAATAATCAGAGAAGCCATCGAGATAGAAAAACGCCCCCACACCATGAACAAACAAGATGATACCTCTCGCCTACCAGCCATTTGGAAACCCGCCCTTATTGACAAACGAGTCCCTAACACAAAGAATGACACCAGACCCACAATCATGAAAACCACACAGGATGTCACCACCACACATCTACGCAAAAAGCAAACCCAAACCCACATTGATGATGAGGCACGACCACAAACTAGAAGCCAGACCACAGCTGCATCATTAGCCACTTTAAACCCCTCCAATCCATACATGAATCAAACTGACACCCACCATGAAGATGAGGCATGACCACGAATGCAAAGCCAAACAGCTATGCAGGTCACCATCTCTAATCCCCTACTACTCAGACTAACCTGAGCACAACAAAGCCCCCACCCAAACAGAACACTCCCCCATCCAATCAGAGCACAGGCAACCCCCCATCCAATCAGAGCACAGCCAAGCCCCTAACCAATCAGAACACACCTCCACCCAATCAGAACACAGCCAAGCTCCCAGCCAATCAGTTCATACCCCCACTGGCAGTTAAAAGGAAGAAACAGCTACGATCACACATTGCTCCTAGAAGCACGAAGCCAAAAGCACCAGCCTGAAGATGACGAATGGGACTTCATTGAAATGTTGCCAAGACACTTCAAATTCTACGCGGGAGAAAACCCAAATAACGAAAGACCTACATACAAACACCCGTGAAAACCTCAGAAAACAAATATATATACACACTGTAGAATGCAATGACATGTTTAACTTCACTGAGGCCAGGGTCATTGCTCATGATGCAACAAAGGGCGGTCGTCTGCTAAAAGGCATGGCTATCCAACAAGCATTCCATCAACCAGCATATTGAATTGTTACCAACTTATCAGACATTACACCGGCAGAGATCTTTAAATAAGAAAACTGAAAAGATGAAACAGCCACAGATCCTCACTGATACAAACAGGTTAACTGAGGATCGTGTCCCTTCCCCAATGGATTCAGGGTTACAGCAGATGATTGAGGAGAGGCAGACATCGCCAATGTGTGACGGCAGTGGGCTTGGAGCCAATATGGACAGGGACGATGACAGCTATAAGGAACAACTAGCTGAAACAGCAGCATCGCATATGCAAACACCAGAAAAGCAGCGAGATGACTGCTCACGGCAGAATACACACTCCATATGGGCGGGGCGTGAGGAGAGGAGCAGGGTGCCTAAATTTTAACAGCCGTCAACGAATGCAATGGAAACAACACAGCAATTAACTACAGGGTGGAGGGAGCTGGTCATTAGCTAAATGCTTGGCATCACAAAGACTATAAGAATGTGATTCTCATTCCTGACTAGAACTCTGACGATGTTAGCAGATGCTGCAAAAGCTAAGTTTTTAATAATTTTTCAGTCTCAGTGATCTGTGTTTTAGTTTTTGAATATGAATATACCTAAGACTCATATCTTACATTAAAGATATGAAAATTCCATCATTGTCAGTCTACCGATCTTCCGCTGAGCCGCATGGGCCGGATACACAACGGGCCATCAAGGTTGGAAGACAAGAACAAGTGAGGAGCGATCCTGTGGCAACTCCCAACAATCGGAGGTGGGCAGAGAGAGGAGAGAGAGGACTGCGTTTCATATACGCATGAACAATGGAAGAGAACCGGCAGACTTGCAAGGATGGAGTGACATGTAGGCCATTGGGGGAAGGACAGTGGGTGGATGAGGGCGACACAACTCGCATGAAGGAGAAGATGCAGGATATACAGCAGCCTACCGAGATCAGGCGACAGAAAAATGTGAGGGGCGAGCCAGTGGCAACTCCCAATGATCAGAGATGGATGAGGTGAGGAGAGAGAGCACCATGGCCCACACACACACCAACGCATGAGGAATGGCTAGTGAAGATGAGATTGACGGGGATGGGCTGCGGAGGGCAGGAGCGGTATGCAGACGTGCTGGGCGCACTGAGGGGGCCAGCTCAAGGATCAGAGGAAAATCGGCAGACCGACAATGATGGAATGGCATGCATGCCATCAGACCAGGGCACACGACGGCTTGCAAGGACAACGAGAGGGGGAAAATTGGAGGAAACTCTGACAATAGCTCCAAGTAGCTGAGCACAGGCAAGACGGGTGGAGAGGATTGGGAAAGGAGAAGAGGGACCCCCAGGATCAGCATGTATACCAGCAGAGGGGGCACAGCGAAAGAAAATAGGATTGAGCAGGATGAGCAAAACAAAACAGGCAGGGAAAGGAGCAATGGGAGGAGAAAGGACAGCAGGACCAAAATGTGAAAAAGGTGGTTAGAGCAATTACGGTTGACTAGAACAGACAGGCCCATCACACGCTCCATGATCAGAGCACAGAGTCAATTAGGCTTATAGGCAGAATCTCCACCTTCCAACGCTTACTCTGATGACGCCGGCAGAGGACCAGCGAAAGCTAAGGCAGTAGATATTTGTTTTTACCAACGGTTGGTTTTATTGTTTTTGCCTCTTTTGTTTTTAACAATAAACAGCTGATTTTATCTATCCCAGAGTTTGAGAATTTTCATATCTTTAACATAAACATGCCTGGGATTCACATTTTTAAAATTATTAGGGATATGTTATGTTATGTTATGTTATGTTATGTTATGTTATGTTATGTTATGTTATGTTATGTTATGTTATGTTATGTTATGTTATGTTATGTTATGTTATGTTATGTTATGTTATGTTATGTTATGTTATGTTATGTTATGTTATGTTATGTTATGTTATGTTATGTTATGTTATGTTATGTTATGTTATGTTATGTTATGTTATGTTATGTTATGTTATGTTATGTTATTATATATATAATTTGAAATGATGAGAACATTAACATAATTTGTGTTCCTTTCACATCTTAAATTCATAAATCCTAATAAAAGAATCATGTTTTTCATAGAAATAGAAGAGTTGCCAAAGCCAATCCAGATCCTCCTGCTTAAACAGGATATCTCATATAGTAAAATCAAAGACTATTTGATATTTTGATCAAGATTCCAGGATGCTGCAAATGTGTCCATTTGTTGATAAAACAAAGGAGATCATTGTAGATTTCAGAAAGAGCCGGCATAGTTATACTCCACTCAGTATTAAGGATGCAGCTGTAGAGTATTAAGTATCTGGGGGTGCAGATGACTAACAATCTGAATTGGTCTCTCCAGACGTCATCCTTAGTGAAGCGTGCAAACCAACATCTGCATTTCCTGCGTCGAATGAGGAGAGCACATCTTTTTCCTTCTGTCCTGGCCACTTTTTACAGAGGCATGATTGAAAGCATTTTAACAAACTGCATCATTGTGTAGTTTGGTGGCAGCAGTGCCTCAGTTAGAAAGTCCATACAGAGAATGGTAAGGACAGCCAAGAAGATCATAGGAAGCTCACTCCCTACTATTCAGGATGCTGCTTATAAGCGCTATGTGCTTAGAGCTCAAAGCATTGTTAGAGACCCAACACACTCACTTTACGGTCTGTTTCTGTTGATCCCCTCTGGGAGGAAGTTTTGAAGTATTTCTAGCAGAACTACCAGATTCTGTAATAGCTTTGCCATCATCGTAAGATTCGTTTTTCTCGCCATGCACATGTATACATAACCCGAACTAGACTGTTGTTTCTCTGTGTCATATAATATATGTGGGTATATGCATAATTCTTTATTTATTTATTTATTTTTGTCATATTTATGTAGTCAGAGGTGGTGACTCTTCGAGAGCTGAATGCAATGAAATTTCAATTTAATGTATGCCGATTAGTGTACATTCAAAGTGACAGTATAGTTATTATTCTATTCATCACAAACAGTTGAGCTCTGAAGATTCCTTTTATTTTTCAATAATATCATGTTTAATGAACATTCAAAACAAATTATCTGTATGTCAGTCATGTTTGAGAGCCTCAACAGGTTATTTCTGCTTTCAAGCACTAGCACAGAATATCACAGATAATGTGAAGACACAGAAACAATGAACACATAAATTGTATTAAAAATCTAAAATGATGTTCCCTTAAAAATGAGAAAGGGCATCTGCACTTAATTTTTTTTAACAGTCTTATTTCTCCAGCTGCCTTTTTAAGAGGTATGAAAGGCAGAAAACTAACTCAAAGAAGTCAGAAATTTTTGCGTGCTATAAAGAGAATATTAATAATATTCAAATACTAGTTATTTTTAGATTAGAAAATGGAATTGGAATTCTAAGAAAAGTAATTTCCAAAGCAGAGGTATAATCCTTACCAAAAAGAACCACCAAATTATTTTATGAAATGTCCCTGTCAATTTTTTTTAAAATGTGTATATATTAAAAAAATGTCAAAGTTAAAATCAGAAATGCAATTTGCATCTTTTCTTCTTTGCCTCAGGTTTGCACAGAAGGTATTTCTAAACTATAAGGATTTAGCATTCTGAAAATGAATCTGCTGTCCAAAATCACATTAGTGTTGTTCATCCTACTTTGCAGCAATGAAGACATAATTCACTTGCACAAGTTGAATCTTTACCGAAGAAGCACTATAAAATTTTTGATATCCTCTAGGGCAAATGTCTGCACAGGAAAGATAGTAAAGAATTATAGCACAAGTGAACCTTGAACAACCTCTTCCTTGATTATCCACAATTACTTGCCATCCACTAAAACTACAGTAACTTAAAAAAATATTGTTCCATTGGACTCAGTGGACATGACCAATTGGAGGGTTGAAAAAGCAATTTATCTTTAAATAGCTAGGAAAACACTGATTCATTAGATTAATAAAACATAAATCATTGCTTTGAAGAAAATCAATCCAATCAATCCCCTAAACTTAATCTTTGATAAAAAAATATATGTTTTTTTTCATGATTAGATCTTGCTTCATGGTTTCTGTGTAAAACATTTGTCAAAATTATAATACTCTTTTGTCACTGATAGGTTTTGTGATCAAGAAAGAAATATTATTACAGTAATATGTGAGAACAATAAAAATATGGAATGCCATGACTCTTGCTGTCTCAAGTAGACCATCCAATACATAATACTTAATAAAAAAATATCTGACACAATGCTTGTCCAAGATAGATGGGACTATAACACATACAATCTACAAATCAATCACACTACAAGTGTCAAGAACAATTTATTATATTGGTTTCATTGTCAGTGGAGTTCACTCAGAATTGATACCCCACCTTTTATATTTCTATGTATTCATTTTTGTATTTCATTATGATCCCCTTTTGATCTCCCTCTGGGAAATGGGTCTATCTGACCATATAAAACCACTTATCTATCTGACCATATATAACCACTTTCTCCTTTGATTTTCATGAAAATAAATAAAATAAAGGACCTCTTTAGATGATATAACAGAGATTTTTTTAAGCATTTCTAATCTGAGCAACAGCATTACTAGAGAAATTCAAAGAAAAATTGGTCATTTCAAAATACCAGTCAGGTCTTTTATTCTGACATGGAAAAAAATGTAGAAAAGCGTTACCTACTGAGCATGTGACAGTTAACTATGGATCTACTGCATAATAGGTTGGGAGAACTCAAAGCAATTCTGGTATGTTAAGAACAGTAAAATGAAAAGTGTTGTACAGAAGTGGAGGAACATATTTTAAACCTCTAGTGCAGTTATAATCATGTTGCTCATTTGCGTTATACATACCTGCTTCAACAAAATACATGTTTTTCAAATGAAAAACAAGTGGAATTAAAAGAACGGCAGATAGTCTGAAGAAACATGGAGCTTTATGTGAATTACGTATTTTTATTTGTAATGTTCTGATATTTACATGGTGATCACAATTGACAAGATTCTTCTCAGCGCTGCAGTCACCAGCAATAGTAATGGAAAAACGAAAATGAACTGAATCTTAGTTCAGTCTATCAATTGTCTGAGACATGATTCTTATAATAGTTACACTGATTTAATATAGATATTCTTTAACTTAGGACCAGTTGCTTGGTCACCGTTCAAAGTTATGTTGGAGTTACCTGGGGGTACTTACAATCTGGATTCAAAATTCCAATGGTCATTCCCCCCCTAGTCTCATGACCTTGCTTTGGAGGTTCAGCAACCAGGCCTCATTAATGACGATTTGCAGCATTCTGTGGTTACATGATTTACAATGGCTTTGCCAAAATACAGCATTTACTTCTGGTTTGGGGGAGGGGAATGTCCCATAGCAAACTATGATTGCTTAACAATCACAGCATTTGACTGCCACAAAAAATATTATAAATAAACCTGTTCAGGTGGATGAATTAATTTCTGACCATCACAAATTACAATCTTAATGGGTAACGTCCACTACAGTCATAACTTGAGGACTACATGTAATGTGATTCAAAATATTCATTATTTGATTGTAATTCAGTAAGAAGACAGATTGAAATCAGTAAGACAATTGATCTTTATTAAACTTTATGTCCTATTAATTTTAATGAGACATAGTTATAATTTTGTCTAAATGTTGCTTATGAAGTCTCAATATTATATATTTATAATATTTTCATATTATTATATATATATAAATATACTAAATAAATGGTATATTAAAGTATATTCCAATAAAGTACTCTTCATCTTTTGAAACAGGTAGTAGATTATTTACCAAATATTTTAAAACAAACCTTTTTTTTTTTAAAAAAAAAAAGCTTTTTGGGTTACATGACCAAGCTAAATTATAACTTTCAAAATTATAACTTTCATATATTATGTTTCATTTGTTCAAACAGTCTCAAGAATTGTAATCCACAAAGACAGAAAATAAGGACAATCAGAATTACCTTTAGTTCATACTTATTTTTCTTTGTTGTCAAGATAAATAGATGATGTAATAAGGATGCAAAGAATACTTTGGTTTATTTTAGTTAAAAAATCCCAAATACTTATTATTCCAATGAAGACATCATTCCTAGAATGATAAAAGATAAAGAATTCAATCAAAGAAAAGATGTTGAAAGAGGAAAGTAACTTGACAATAATACTATATTTTTTTCAAAAATATTGCATTTGTCCAGCCTAAAATCCATTTCTGAGAGAGAAACAGAAGTATTTTTTCAACAACTTGCAAAACATTTCAGAACATAATATGAAACCTCAAATAAAGATTATATTTCAATAATGATAGCACTTAGATATGTAACATTCATGCTGCAGTCAGTGCCAATATTTGAAATACTACATCAGGAAGGATTTCCCCACTGACTTGCATTCTGGAACTCATTACATCCATCCAAGTCAGGGGTAGGCAACCTCGGCTCTTTTATGACTCATGGACTTCAACTCCCAGAATTCCTGAGTCAGCATAGCTGGCTCGGGAATTCTGGGAGTTGAAGTCCATGAGTCATAAAAGAGCCGAGGTTGCCTACCCCTGATTCAAGTGATCTAATTTTCACTTTCAGGTATTAGGTTCAACTCTGATTCTAACAAGCATAGATGTCAAGTATTAATGATGTTCTGCTGAAATTGGAAGGTCATGATAATAATATACATTAAGTTTAATTTTACAACCCTACACTGAAGTTTGTTCTGTGTGCCCTCAAAATACTCAGAAAGACTCATACAGTGTTACATTTACAATGTGCCTCAATGTCTTGACACCATACTTCCTTTCACAGTGGACTGAATTTTCTTAAAATATTGAAATTGACCTTAGCTTCTTCACTTTAAGAAGCTAATCATCACCCAAAACATTTTGGGCACTATATAATAGATCTTGTGCTTTGGAGTCTGTAGTGCTAAAACGGGATATCCTCTGAGAATGTATCTGTTGTGCATCGCCATCTGTTTTTCAGTAAGTATTTTTAATAGGATCCTGAATGGCTAATGGGAATCAGATAATTACTATTTGAAGACTGTATAAAGATTTCCTTTTTCATGATTTCCTCAAGTTTCACAGAAGATCATCTACTGTATATTTTCTTGAAACACTAAGGCATAACATAACATTTAGTGTTCAGCAAATTTTAACTATCATCTATTTTATTTATTTATCGAATGTATCTGGCCACCCATCTTGGAGTCACCTCAAGATCTCACTGATCCCCTGAGACCTCCAGAACTAATAACAAAGCCAGGTCTTGAGGAATTTCTGGAAAATAAATAGCAGTGGAGCTGACCTCACTTCACAGGGGGAGAATGTCCCGTAAAGTGGGCACCTGGTGTAGCTATTCTTTTGGAACAGGTGCAGCTGTTTTTTCTTAATGGAAAAAGATTTGGAATTTGTTTTGGAACTTTGATGTTATATATGTGTACGGTAGCAAGATTACTTTATGCACAGAAATGGAAGGACACTTTGATTCCCACAATGGACAAATGGCTGCAAAAGTTGACAGAGTTAGCAGAAATGGCTAAACTGACTGTTTTGATTAAAGGGGGAAAAACACAATTACTCTTGTTTCTACTTGGAAACTGCTTCTAGACTTTGTACTTAAAGTGGAAAAAATGAAACTTTGATTTTGAGTTTTACTGCTTAGATAGGTTTGTTGTTATAGAAATGGCTAGTTTATACTACTACATAAAAGTAAAAAGTTGAGGTTTGATGTTATTATCTTATTCTACTGAACCAAAGGGAGTTGCAAATCAACAGCTTTTCTTTCTCCCCCCCTTTCTACACTTTCCCCTTCCCCTACCCTATTTTTCCTACTATTTTAATTTGTATTTTTGTATATTATAAACTAATATTTTGTTTTTAAAAAAGAATAGGGGTAGCTGTGCAAAGACCTTCCTGGTCATGACTCTATTAGAATGTAGATTCAATGCAAAGGACATCCTCATCTCTGATGTCATACCTATAAGTTATATATTTTATTGCCAATGTGCTGTCATGATGTAATTGGGAAACTGAATGATTGAATCTGAAGTATAATTACCAGTGATAACCTATTCACACGATCCATGAGATTTAGAAATATACAGTAGATCTCTATGTATCTGGTTGGTATTTGTTAAAATGTCTGGATTTTTTTAAAATGCAAGAGTCAAGTTGAAATTCCAAGTGTCAATGTTGCCACAGAAATGATGGTGAGTTTTTTTATACAGTGTCTGAATACTGGTTGAACAATTCAATTGGCTTTATTTCTATTCATTTGGATCCCTGATCATTTGCCAATACTTGTCCAATGGACCAATCTAATCCCCAATAGCAAATCAGCCATCTTTGTAACTTTAGAAGTTATATTCATAGATAATGGAATGAGACAATTTTATTCTTGACTTCATCTCAAAATGTAATCTGCTTTTATTAGGGGTTTTTTTTTCAGTTAGGTCTTTCATGTTAAACACTATTTGAAAACAACAATGCTGCCTTGGGAGCTTTGAACAGCTCTGGCAATTATTTCCATCAGCACTGTTTAATCAATGCTAATGAGTGCCTCATATCTACCTATTTATACTTAAGTATAGACATTATTACCACCAACTGGATGCAATTAGTCTCCCAAGTTCATTAATGGGATTATTACTTAATAATGTTAACAATGCAGATTATCAAGATTTAGGATAAGATGCTAGAAATAATAAGTAATTAGGAGATATTTGTGTATGCATAAGAACATCACATGCTACTCATTGAATAATTTCTATACAGACAATCAAAGATGTTAAAATAATTTTCACAAAACTATTGATCAAATGCTGCAGAAATGTATATATTCTACATTTCAAAAAGAAAATTATAGTTAATAACAGCCTTGAAAAGTTATTCAAAAATTCAGACAATTAGCAACTCTAATATTTTGAACATTTATTATTATTTCACCCGTTAAACCTGTCAAGGAATTTAAGCAATAAAAGTAGCAGTATAATATAGGATATTATACATTCAATAAAAATAGTAAATAGATCATAATAAAGTAAACATCCTGTCCAAAATGCATAAATATTAAGAAACATCACAGCTGAAAGTGTTCAATAGCTCAAGAAAACCAACAGGTATTCAAATTTAACTGGACTTTGTAAAACACAATCATTTTCTTAAAAAGCCAAGCCTAGCTATTGTTTTGGGGTTTATTTGTAAGCTATACTCAATTATTAATATATTTCACATTTTCATGATATTATTAACAATACAGTGGAACTGTTTCCTGTTTTAGACTCTATGGCAGGCATGTCAAACTTGCAACATCATGTGACATCGCACGACGTATTGTGTGATGCATCTGGCCAGCAGTTTGACATGCCTGCTCTATGGATATATGCATTGCATGAGCTTCCATGTACAAGCAGTCCTTGATTTAAGACCACAGTTGGAATCAGAATTTCTAGGCATTTGTTAAATGAGCCATGGCTGATTTAATGAGTATTTGCCATAGTTGTAAATTGAATCACTGCAGATATTAAGTAAATCACATGTTCATTAAGTGAATATGGCGTCTCCCATTTCCTTTATTTGCCAGAGGTTGGCAGGGAAGGTTGCAAATGGCACATGACCCTGGGATGCTATAACCATCATAAATGCGTACAAGTTGCCAAGTGCCCAAATTTAAACCATGTGACCATGGGGATGTTGTGATGGTCATAAGTGTGAGGATCAGTCATAAGTCACTTTTTCAGTGCTGTTGTAACTTCAAACAGTCGCTAAACTAATGATTGTAAGTTGAGGACTACCTGTATCCATATTTGGTCATGATGGCTGCTTCTAGGTTACCATGGAAGAAAAAGGCAGAGGTTTGGGTGCCTTTCTTCTCTCTTGGCAACTTGAATTTGGTCTAAGTTAGCATTTAGGTTTTTGGAAATCATATTCTAATTCAAATAGTCAACCAGCCCATGGTATGTCTATGAATTATCTGTCATCCAAAGATTGCCCCAAAGGTGCTTTTTCAAAAGGCAACTGGAAAAATATATATAGTGCAATGGTGTTCGGTTTCTATTGTTTGTTTTTGTATAGGAAAATTAGATTTTAAAATGAGTAAACTCATGTAATTGGGGAACTAATGGGGAAGCCCCAGGGGAGGAAATAATTATATTAAATTATGTTTACCCCTTTAATGTTTTAAATGAAACAGTGTGCATTCCTGATATTGTAATTACCTATCACATATTTATTTCTTTGTTCTAGTCTGTTTTACTTTGCTTGTTTTGTTTCTTTGTTAATTGGGATTATGCGCTGCTCCAATCAAGAATGACTCTGAGAAGCCTGGATTTTTATGGACTCATGTAAAATAGTTGGATATTATTATGGTAATAATAATATCAAAATTCTTTTTGCTTTTATATATGACATTTAAATTACTGTAAACTGCAGAATTTTGTTAATAAATGAATGAATTACTGATAGCTCAAACTTTTTTCTACATTAACAAATGTTTTCATATGTAAAAAAGGTTAATTAAAACTGTTTCAATTACAAAATTCAAATGAAATAGTCTCCATACACAAATATTATATTTTCATCTTTATGGCTTGAATGACCTAGCTATATTAATTTCTTACAGAGAAGTTCCAAAATTATTGAGAAAAAGTAAAAACATGATTGCTTATATTAAAATTAACAGACTATATAAATGAAACATCATATATTAACAACATCAGAACATAATTTCCAATCTACACAAGTAGGCTTTATCCATGAAATTTACTTTTGGAAAGATTGTGATTAATTTTTAAAGACTCACAACAATTATCAAAAGAATGGTGTGTGATTAAAATTTCTATCAGAACATTTTTTTTTAGTTTTCAAAGGCTATTTTCAAGATTATGATTCAGTAAGTCCGCTAGCAACAACATATAAATTATAATTGTTTGGGTTGCAACATACTCAGTGTTATATCTGGTCTCTCTCAGCTCATTAAAATCCACGTAAATATGTCTTTAAGAGGTTTATTTAACACATTTCAAAAGGATTCATTTCAAAGCAAGCTGCTGGCATTTTTTTGTTGGCCGGAACGACCAAATCAGATCTATTTACATTTAGATAAACATGCTCTCCTCCTCCTACTTCCCAATTAACTTACTCTTTCTTTATCACATTGTCCAAGACCTCATTATTCTTCGGTAGGTTTTCAAAACACCAGAATTCCAACGCACTGCAAAAGTTTTCAAGCCTCTCCTTGATTAACGTTGCTCGTGACAAAGGCGTAGTCTTTCTTTCCCCTTCTAATATAGTGTCCGATACGTCACTTCCCCCCATTACTTCCTTTTTCCAGTTAACTGACACCTGCGCTTATCAAACCTTCGGAACCTCGGATCAATCCATTTATCTTCTTGTTCTAAATCTGACTCATCATTTTGAGAGTCTGATTCAGAATGCATACAGAGCTCCTCATTATCTAGCTCAGCTGCTGGGAGGGGCAAATACCCAGAGGGACCTGGCTGCTCCTCCTCGGCTGCCGGGAGGGGAAAATACCCAGAGGGGCCTGCTTGTGCTTCATCATCCTCTGATATGTCATCATCCAGTCGTGAGACACCCACAAAACTATCCCCCCCGCAGGCCCCTCCCCCGTGGGCCGTCGTATGGGATGTGGTTTGGAGGGAAACACAGTATGAAAATCCCACATTAACTCAGGAGCCTCAATATCCTGAGCATCTACCCAAGAGCCAGCGGCGGGCCCACCCCCGGTCCAATCAACCAAATATTGGAAGCGGTCGTTGAGCCATCGGGTATCTCGGATGCCGGACACCTCCAACCGGGAAACGGGAACGTGAGCACGGCGAGCTGTCGGGCCCGGATCAGGAGGTCGAAGCGGAGAATCAGGGTTGACAGGAACAAGCAAGGAGCGATGAAACACGGGATGTACACGAAGAGACCTAGGCAAAGTCAAACGATAGGTCACCGGATTGATGACCGTCTCCACAGGGAAAGGACCCAGGAAACGTTGATCAAGCTTGCGGTGAATTCTCCCTGGAAACAAGTACTTGGTGGAGAGCCAAACCCGATCTCCAACAGCTAACGGTGGCGTGTCGCGACGCAAGCGGTCTGCAACCCGCTTGTAGTCTTCCTTGGCCTTAGTCAAGTGCTGCTTAACCATGTCGTGGACTGACTGCAGTTCGGTTAAATAGTCTTCTGCAACTGGAACTGGAGAATCGAGGAGCGTGAGCGGGAAAAATCTGGGATGATAGCCGTAGTTGGCAAAAAACGGGGTGGTCTGAGTGGAAGTATGCTGAGAGTTGTTGAAAGCGAATTCGGCCACGGAGAGATATTTGGACCAATCGTTCTGTTGGTTGTTGATGAAACAACGCAAATACTGCTCCAGAATGCCAATCACTTTCTCTGTACCCCCATCAGTCTCTGGGTGATGCGTGGAGGCTAGATTAACTTGGACTTGAAGCGCAGACATGAGTTCTCTCCAGAACTCCGAGGTGAACTGGGTTCCTCGGTCGGACACTATTTTGTCAGGCAAACCGTGTAGCCGGAAGATATGTTGAATGAACAGCTGAGCAGTGACCTTGGCTGTCGGTATTCTTCGGCAAGGAATGAAATGTGCCATTTTGGTCAGCATGTCCACCACTACAAAGACAACGGTGTAGCCGGCAGAAACAGGTAGACAAGTCAAGAAGTCCATGGAAATAGCTCCCCAGGGTCTCTCCGGCGTGGGTAAAGGCTGTAATAATCCCGGAGGGGCTCCTGTGGCATGTTTTGCCTGACGGCACCGTACACAGGAATTCACATAGGATTGCACATCATGGCGAAGTCTGGGCCACCAAAAAGTCCGAGACACTAAGTGAAGAGTCTTAAAGAAACCAAAATGACCTGCCGCAGGGTTATCATGGCATTGAGTCAGGATGAGACCTCGGAGTGGGCCTGCTGGAACATATAACAGGTTGCGGAAGCGTAATAGTCCCTCGGACAAGGTCCAAGGTGAGTCGGGACCCACCTCTTGTCTCTTCCGTATTGCAAAGTCATCTAGTTGTTGCGCTTCCCGAATCTGTCGTCGTAGATCTACCGGATCATGCACGGCTGCGATCGATTCGATAGGCAGAATGGTTCGAAGCGGTAAGGGATCCTTGATCTGTAGATACTCAGGTTTACGGGACAGGGCATCTGCTCTTTTGTTGTACCCTTTCGGAATGTAGGTGACTTTGAAGTTGAATCGAGCGAAGAACAAAGACCAACGGATTTGACGTTGATTCAATTTCCTGGCAGATTGCAAAAATTCCAAGTTTTTATGGTCAGTCCGAACTTCAACTTGGTAGCGGGCTCCTTCCAGGTGGTGTCTCCAGGTCTCAAAAGCAGTCTTGATGGCCAATAGTTCCTTTTCCCAAATGGTATAATGGCGTTCGGAGGGAGTCAGTTTCCTGGAGTAATAAGCACACGGGAACAGGGGGCTGCCATCTTCGCGTGTTTGAAGTAGCACGGCCCCTACTGCAACATCTGAGGCGTCAGCCTCCACTACAAAGGGACGACAAGGATCTGGATACTTGAGAATGGGTTCCTGAACAAAAGCCTTTTTGAGGGTCTGAAACGCCTGTTGCTCGGCATCGCCCCACTGGAACTTAACGCCTTTCCGTAACAGTCGAGTAAGGGGCGCAGTCAAGGCAGAAAATCTCGGAATAAATATCCTGTAATAGTTCGCAAATCCCAAAAGTCTTTGGACATCTTTTGCTTTACATGGTGGTTGCCAGGTTTGCAAGGTCTCAACCTTGCCAGGGTCCATGGCGATGCCTTGTGGAGAAATCACATGTCCCAGAAACTCAATGGTGGTTTGATAGAATTGACATTTCTCTAACTTGGCGTAAAGGTGATGCTCTCTCAAGCGTTGCAAAACTCGCCGGAGATGCTGAAGATGAGTGGCTCGTGACGGGGAATAAATCAGGATGTCATCGAGGTAAACCACCACAAATTGATCTAATAAATCCCGGAAGATGTCATTCATGAAATGTTGAAAGACGGCCGGAGCATTGGTGAGTCCAAAGGGCATAACGGTATACTCAAAATGACCATACCTGGTTCCAAACGCGGTCTTCCACTCGTCCCCCTCTCGAATGCGAACCAGGTTGTAAGCACCCCTTAAATCTATCTTGGTGAAGATGGTCGCTGATCGGAGACGGTCCATGAGATCAGGAATCAAAGGCAGAGGGTACCGGTTGCGCACCGTGATGGCATTGAGCTTGCGATAGTCACAGCATAGGCGTAAATCTCCGGTTTTCTTCTTCACGAATAACACAGGAGCTGACAAAGGCGAGGAAGAGGGACGAATGAAACCCCTGGCCAGGTTTTTGTCCACAAAGTCTTTCAATGCGGCCAACTCGGGTTCTGACATGGAGTAAAGGCGTCCCCTTGGAAGCTTGGCATTTGGTAGCACATCAATGGCACAGTCATATGGTCTATGCGGAGGCAATTGGTCTGCCTCTTTCTCATTGAATATATCTGCAAAGTCCGCTAGATCAGCCGGCAAGGTGATGTCAGGGTGGGATGGTAGCTGGGCTGCACAAACTTGGCGTACGTGGTCTACGCATTGCAAACTGGGAAATGAAACAAAGTTCTGGGACCACACCACACAAGGATCATGGGTTCTCAACCAGGCTAGGCCGAGAACTAAGGGGAAATGAAGTCCCTTGGTAACATAGAATTGGATGGCTTCTTCATGTTGTCCTATGACCAGGCGTATGGGCTGGGTCATAAACTTGATCGGTCCAGATAACAACTCACGACCATCGATTGTCTCAACCAACATAGGCGGCTTCACGGAGCACAAAGGTATGGCATGCTGACGAGCGAAAGCTTCATTCATGAAATTGGTGGTGGCTCCAGAATCCAACAAGGCGTGGGCCGGAATGCCCTGGGCATGATTTCCCAGAAGTATATTGGTTGCTAGGATCAGATGTCTCGGAGGACCGGGGTCGTTGTCTGCGGAACTGGAACTGGGTTTGGCGCCTGCCCGACCCAATGTTTCCATTAGGCCGGGCTCTGGCCGTTTCCCGGCAAGGTGGCTTGAAACTGCTGAGTGGGAGGCCGAGCTGGAACAGGAGTAGGACCTGCCATACCACGTCTTTTCTGGGGCAGGCCATGACGAAGTGACCCATCTCTCCACAGTACAGGCACAAGCCCTCAGCTCTCCGTCTTGTCTTCTCAGCCTCGGTCAAATGAGATCTGGCTGCACCAAGATCCATGGGCTCATCTCTGGTCATGGGTGCAGGGCGCCTCTCAGTGTAAGCCGGCCATGTTTGGAAAATACGTCTGGGTGCCGGGATGGGTGGGGTGATAGGTAGGGTATGGAATCCTCTGCGTGGTGCAGGAACTGGCTTGGCACTTCCGGTGACTGGAACCATCTGTTTGACCAGGCGGGCATCCATGGCTTGCGTTTGCGCCTCCATAGCCAAACAATGTTGGTATAATGCATCCAGGGTCGCGGGTATTACAGTAGTTTTCAATCCATTCAAGATCTGGGAAGACAGGCCATCTTGAAAGATTTCCATGAGAGCCTCCTCATTCCAATTAATTTCTTGAGCTAGGCGGCGAAAATCTGATATATATTCCGCTACGCAGCGCGATCCTTGACGTAGCTCTCGTATCCGCCGGGTGGCATTTTGTCTACGAAGGGGGTCAACAAATTCTCTTTCCATCAGCTGGCAGAATCCTGCATAATTGCGCAGAACAGGATCTTGTCCGTCTATCAGAGGAGACGACCAATCAGCAGCTGGCCCAGAGAGTAAACTTAAAATGAATGCTACTTTCGTTTCATCAAGCTGGAAATCTGCTGGAGTTGAGGCAATGAATGTTTTGCATTGGTTTAAAAAAGCTGGAAATTTACTACGCTCTCCAGTAAACTTATCAGGCAAGGCTAAATAGCATCTGTTTCGTCTGGGAGGGGGGGCTGGAGATGGGGCTCCTGCGGCTTGAATCTGCTGTTGCAAATGTCCAATTTGTTGCTGGAGAGTTTGAACTAATAGATGCAGAGCCGGGTTATCAGCGAGGAGTTCCTCCATTACGTCACTGAAAGCTCGGACTAATTTTCGTCTTTTTTTTTGTTTTTTAGGTCACGAGCAATCTGTTATGTCTGGTCTCTCTCAGCTCATTAAAATCCACGTAAATATGTCTTTAAGAGGTTTATTTAACACATTTCAAAAGGATTCATTTCAAAGCAAGCTGCTGGCATTTTTTTGTTGGCCGGAACGACCAAGTCAGATCTATTTACATTTAGATAAACATGCTCTCCTCCTCCTACTTCCCAATTAACTTACTCTTTCTTTATCACATTGTCCAAGACCTCATTATTCTTCGGTAGGTTTTCAAAACACCAGAATTCCAACGCACTGCAAAAGTTTTCAAGCCTCTCCTTGATTAACGTTGCTCGTGACAAAGGCGTAGTCTTTCTTTCCCCTTCTAATATAGTGTCCGATACGTCACTTCCCCCCATTACTTCCTTTTTCCAGTTAACTGACACCTGCGCTTATCAAACCTTCGGAACCTCGGATCAATCCATTTATCTTCTTGTTCTAAATCTGACTCATCATTTTGAGAGTCTGATTCAGAATGCATACAGAGCTCCTCATTATCTAGCTCAGCTGCCGGGAGGGGCAAATACCCAGAGGGACCTGGCTGCTCCTCCTCGGCTGCCGGGAGGGGAAAATACCCAGAGGGGCCTGCTTGTGCTTCATCATCCTCTGATATGTCATCATCCAGTCGTGAGACACCCACAACACTCAGGGATTCATTTTTTGATTTAAGAACCATGGGTACATATCAGGTTTTGCCACACCCTATAATCATATACACACACCAAAACATAATTGGATATAAACTTTTTCAAATAGAAAGCAAGGAAAAAAGGAAACTTCTGAAGAAAGGATTTATACTTGGACAATTTAGCAACTCTTTTAATTAACTCCTTTCCTTTTAATAAAGGAAATTTAAAATAACTTACAACAAAAGAAAGTCTAAATCTGTGTTTAAGCAAAATAAATGCCATTATTTCTATATCCCTAGGAAATAAAGCGTACAGAAACACAAGACATTATTGTAGTCTGGTAAGTTCCTGACACTTCAAATTTCTTTGAATGATAGAAAATACTCACGAGAAATATAGTGGAAGCCTTTTTTTATTTGCTTTTGCAATTTCTTATCAGCATCTAATTCTATTCTGTTATTTCTTCTGGAGAAAAAAAACTGATACTGATCAACAGTTTCATAGAGGAATTAGAAAAAAAGGATGTTTCAATGTTCAAATCACTGATAAAGGAACTTTCCAAAGTAGACTTTCACCCTCCTAGAATATCAGCCATCAATATTTCATTTTGCTGTATGCAGATGATGCAGCCATCATTTTAAAGATTCTAATTGGCTTCAAATTAGTGTGTTAGTACAAGAATAATCACTTTGTGTAATACACGACCAAAAAAACCAAAACAGAAGGCTTTGGTAAAATATGCTTCGATGGATAATAGAAAGCTGCGAGACTGAGCATGTGAAGAATTTTAAATATATTAGTGTGGTTTTCAGACTTTGTATGCATTTGTCCTTTGGGATTGGTCTTGTGCAGCCAGAATTAGTCCCTTGGTCTCTTTCTTCAACTTTCCTGCTCTTAGCCATTGCCAGGTCTTGTTATTATCTGCTTTCCCAGCTATTTATTTTAATGTCCTGGCCATGTAGCGCTTGTCTTCCCATGCCTCCATTCTGTTCTTCATTTGGTCTTTCTTGTAGGCCAGTTTGGTATCTCCAGTAGTCAGTAAGCCTTCCTGATATTATTATTATTATTATTATTATTATTATTATTATTATTATTATTATTATTATTAATTTTACAAATTTTATTAAATGTACATTTTAAAAACAGATTTGGACATGATTCAACTTCCCTGGCCTCAACACTGCTATTAGTATTACCGTATGTTACAGAAAGAAAAACAGAAACTTAAAATACATTCTATAACAAGACAAAGTATAACAAACTGTGTGTATAACATCTGTAAATTTTTTGGTAAACCATCTTTCAATCGTCAATGTTGTATTTACATATCTTTCAGTTGTGTCCTAATATAGGTACTAATAAGAAGTCCTTACAATATCAACTAGTCAATCGATAATCATCTCAGCGATCCTCCTTATCTCTAACCAATCGTACAAATTTTTCCAAATTTCATAATACTCTGTTTCAGTTTTATTTTTAATCTCTAGAGTTAACCTGTCCATTTTGGCGCAGGATAACATTTTATTTATTATTTCTTCTTCAGTGGGGGTTTCCTTTCCTTTCCATTTTTGGGCGTATGCCAATCTTGCTGCAGTTAAAATATGCAATAGTAAGTAGAAAGATCTTTGCTGAGTTTATTTTTAATAATCCCTAATAAGAAAGTTTCTGGTTTTAAATCAATTTTTTGTAATAGTATTTCTTCCAGCCAATTTTTTATCCGATTCCAAAAATTTTGCACTTTTGAACATTCCCACCACATGTGATAGTAAGTCCCTGGAAGCCTTCTACATTTCTAGCATGTTGGTGAGGTTTTTTTTTATCTATTTTTGCTAGCCTTGTAGGGGGAAGATGCCATCTATAAAACATCTTGTATAATTTTTCTTTGTAGGAGGTGGCTAGTGTTAACCTCCTGTTTCTGTCCCATAATGTTTGCCAATTATCTATGTCAATACTGTAACCAAAATTTTTGCTCCAGATTAACATTGTTTCTTTTACCTGTTCTTCTAACAAATCTTGTTCTAATAAATATTGATATATCTGTTTTATCATTTTATCTTCTGTTCCTAGAAGGATTTTATCTAATTGTGTATGCTCTAATTTTATCCCTGGTTCTTTTTTGTCTTTTCTGTATCGCGACTGTATTTGTAAGTATGCCCACCATTCCAACTCTATACCATCTTCTAATAAGAATATTTGAGCATGCGCAAGATGGAGGACACTTTCCTGTAGGAGCAGCCGGGCTTCTGATGGGAAATGGCTAGAGACCCCCCCAGGGATCGAGAAACATCTTGGACCCCGGGGATTTTGGCAGCGGAATATCTTAGCCTTCCAGAGACATGACTGCCGACTCCCTCCCTGCCGAGAATGGAGGAATCTGGATGATAACAGCATATGTTGGGTGATGTAAACAGCGTACCCCCCCTTCGGCCCGCGGCCTGCGATGAGGTGAGGAGCCTGCAGGGAGTCTGGGTGGGAGGCCGCCGCGGAAGAGAGGAGTTTAGCGGCAGCTCCCTCCCCTCCCCCTCCCTCCCATTATGTGAGCGGACGATCTACGAAGGGACTGCTGAGAGGCTTCTGGCTTTGGGAGGCCACCGTGAAAGGGAACAGCTTGGCCCCTTCCTCCTTCCCTACTACCACATGAATGAATGGCTGGGAAGGTAGCTGAGAGGCGTTGGCGTTGGGAGACCGCCGCAAAAGGAAGAGTTTGGCAACCCCCCCCCACCATCATGCGAGTTGGTAGTTTGGGAGGACAGCAGAGAACCGCAGGTGTTGAGGGAGCAGCATGGACCTGGAGGTGAGGGAAGCAACGTCGTTGAGATTGGACTGCCTGGCTCTCTAGCCAGACCCCATCGATGCACTTTATCTGACTGACTGTGTACTCGAGAAGGACTCTTCTTGCATTGCGAGATTCCCCTCTCTCGCAATCATGGCCCTCTGTTTTACCAAGGGCCTATCTCGAGGACGGACTTTGGAATCCTGAGAGATGGCATGTATTAAATAAGGCGCTTTGGGGTTTTTTAAACAAGTTTTTAATGAAAGTTTTAAGGGAGGGAAGGGGTGGGGAAGGGGTGTCTACGATGGGAGAAGGAATTGTTGGAAGGGAGCAAGAAGACAGGCCAGGCAACGGAAGGGGACGGAGTCCTGAGGGTGCAGATGGGGGGTTGATTAAGGGTAATGTAGTTCTTATTAGTACCGTAAGCGGGAGGGGCAGGTATAGTGGGAGCAGGGGGCCGTATCATAATAAGGGAGTACGCACCCACTGCTTACGAGTGGTTGTGTGCTCCGACCCCCAAGGCTCAACCGGTTCTCGGGGTTATCCAGAACCACAGGGCCCTGGCTGTAGGCTGGTGCTGTGCAACGCTAGGTCTGTGGTAAATAAGGCCCCCCTCATTCAAGATTTAATTTTGGAGGGGGGAGCAGATCTGGCGGGTATAACAGAGACCTGGTTGGGACCAGAGGGCGGTGTCCCTCTGGTGGAAATGTGCCCACCGGGTTTCCTTGCATTCCACCAGCCGAGAGCTCAGGGCAGGGGTGGAGGAGTGGCGGTCGTGATTAGGGAAGATTTCAGGCCGAGGGAGGTCACTGTTCCTCAGACGGCGGGCTGTGAATCCCTCCTGGTGAAGTGGGACCATGGGGGCCCGAGGGCGGTGTTGATTACGTACTTGGCTCCCTGCCACATATCAACCTCCCTGCCCAAGCTCCTGGATGTTATCGCCGCGGTGGTGGTTGAGGTCCCTAGGCTGATAGTTATGGGTGACTTCAACCTGCCGTCCGCGGGCGGGGTGTCCGGTGAGGCTCGGGAGTTCATGGCTTCCATGACAGCCATGGACCTGGCCCAGGTAATTCAAGGCCCCACACACACAGGGGGGAACACGCTTGACCTGGTTTTTGTCTCTGGACAGTGGCTGAGTGGTCAGAATATAGGGGATATAGTTATTGAACCCCTGTCATGGTCTGATCACTCTCTCCTACGCCTGGACTTTCTGACCGTTGCACCCCACCACAGGGAGGCGGAACCGGTGAGATGGTACCGCCCCAGGCGGCTGATGGACCCCGAGCGATTCCAGGCAGAGCTTGGGCCAATTCCTGAGGTTCGGATACACGACTTGGCCGAAGAGCTGATGGCAGCCTGGGATAGGGCTGCGGCCGGCGCTCTAGACCGGGTCGTGCCTTTGCGGCCTCTGATTCGGCGTGCGTCTCGACCGGCCCCTTGGTATAATGAGAGGCTGAGAGAGATGAAACGCCGGAAAAGACGCCTAGAGAGCAGTTGGAGATCGAGCCTTGCCGAATCTGACCGAACACTGGTAAGAGACCATATTAGGTCCTACCTAGGGGCGATAAAAGCAGAGAAGTGTTCTTACTTCACTGCTCTTATCGCGTCATCAGATAACCGCCCAGCCTCCTTGTTTAGGGTGACCCGCTCCCTCCTTCATCAGGAGGTGAGAGGAGACCCCTTAGAAGGTAGAGCTGAGGATTTTGGAAAATATCTGCATGATAAAATCGCTCAGATACGGGAAGGCTTTGATCTCAACTGGGTGTGTCCGGTGGGAGAGACGGAGTCTGGTCTTGAGACTGTTATCTGGGCTGAGTTTGACCCCGTGACTTCCGAGGACGTGGACAGGTTGTTTGGGGGACTTAGGGCGACCACTTGTTCATTGGACCCCTCCTGGTTGGTGCTGGCATCCCGGGAGGGGGTACGAGGCTGGTTCCAGGTAATTATTAATGCTTCTTTAAGCGAGGGTGTCTTCCCTGCCTCCTTGAAAGAGGCGGTAGTGAGGCCCCTCCTTAAGAAGCCTACCCTGGATCCAGCTGTTTTATCAAATTATTGTCCTGTCTCCAACCTTCGCTTTCTTGCGAAGGTTGTCGAGAGCATGGTTGCCAGACAGTTCCCACGACACCTGGAGGAATCGTTATACTTGGATCCACACCAGTCGGGCTTCAGGCCTGGCTACAGCACGGAAACAGCATTGGTCGCATTGGTGGATGACCTCTGGCGGGCCCGGGACAGAGGTTGTTCCTCTGCTCTGGTGCTATTGGACCTCTCGGCGGCTTTTGATACCATCGATCATGGTATCATGCTGCAACGGTTGGAGGGGTTAGGTATAGGGGGCACTGTTTTGCGGTGGTTCGCCTCCTTCCTCTCTGGCCGGATGCAGTCTGTGTTGACAGGGGGTCAGAGGTCGACCCCGAGACCCCTTGTATGTGGGGTACCTCAGGGGTCGGTCCTCTCGCCCCTACTGTTCAACATTTATGTAAAACCGCTGGGTGAGATCATCCGTGGTTTTGGTGTGGAGTACCATCTGTACGCTGATGATACTCAGCTGTACGTTTCCATGCCGAACCACCCCAACGATGCTCTTGCCGTGCTGACCCAATGCTTGGAGGCCGTGCGGGTCTGGATGGGGAAGAACGGACTCAAGCTCAACCCTTCCAAGACCGAGTGGCTGTGGCTACCGTCGTCCCGGTTTAGTCAATTGACTCCTTTGTTGTCTGTTGGGGGCGAAACAGTGGCCCCCTCGGAAAGGGTTCGCAATTTGGGAGTCCTCTGGACTCACGGCTGTCTTTAGAGGACCATCTGGTGGCATGGCGCGCCCATTTAACATCGCTCCTGCACGAGCTGCACTGGTTGCCGGTGGCCTTCCGGGTGCGTTTCAAGGTGTTAGTGACCATCTTTAAAACGCTCCATGGCATCGGACCCGGATATTTACAGGACCGCCTTCTGCCAGCAAATACCTCCCGCCGTCCGGTACGCTCCCACAGAGTCGGTCTACTCAGGGTGCCGTCGGTCAGACAATGTCGGCTGGCGACCCCCAGGGGGAGGGCCTTCTCTGTGGGAGCTCCAACGCTTTGGAACAAGCTCCCCTCCCAAACTCCGTACGTTGACGGAATTGCGTTCCTTCCGTCGAGAATTAAAGACATATTTATTTCGACAAGCCGGCCTGGGATAGTAGCTCCGGTTCCAACAAGGCCATAATTGTTTTTAGGGGATTGAGTTTTAAGATTAAGCATTGGTTTTAAATGATCAGACTAAATTATTTTTAGGTAATTGGGTTTTTAAATGATTGGGCCAAATTATTTAATTTATTTTTAATAATTTTACCTTTTGTATGTAAATGTTTTTAATTGGGCTGTACACCGCCCCGAGTCCTTCGGGAGGGGGGCGGTATAAAAATCGTAAAATAAATAAAAAATAAATAATAATCTTTTCCTTGTTTTCAGGTCTCCATTCTCGTCTAAGATATCTTTATATGTAATTACTCTTCCTAAATTTATGAATTTGGGGTGCATGAATATCTCTAATATGGATAGCCAATTGGGAATTTTTATATAATTATTTTTTTTATTTTTATCTACACGTCTAATAATGCCCGTCTAATATGGTGATTCTGAAAGTACTGATGAGCCTTATATTTCCCATCCCACATTATGGCATGCCACCCTATTTGCATGTCGTGGCCTTCTAATGCCAGTAGTCTTCTGTTCCTTAAGTGTATCCAATCCTTTATCCATACCGATATTGCTGCTTGATAATATTTTTCCCAATTCGGGAGGCCGAGCCTTCCTCTTTCCTTTGCATCCTGTAATAATTTTAATTTAATTCTCAGTTTTCTATCTTGCTAGATAAATTTGGATGTAATTCTGTTTAAATTTTCAAAAAAAAATCGTTGCCTAATTTAATTGGTACACATTGGAATAAAAAGAGTAATTTGGGAAGTATATTCATCTTGATTGTCGCTATTCTCCCCATAAAGGAGAGCTGCATTTGAGGGAACAAGCAACTGCTCCGGGTGAGATAACTTCAATATTTATGGCAAATTGGACCTTTTGAAATAAATTGCCTGCCTTTGAACTGAAGCTGGAAGCTTAAGGGAGGGAGAAGGGGTCTTTAATTCCCCCCTCCCCTAAAATGGCAGTTTAAGCTTTGTTATAAAACTTTTGAACTCTTTTTTAATGGAATTAAAATAGAAGATCTTACTATATTTTATTATGGATGGAAAAGCAAGATTGCTATGATATATACTCTTTTTATTTGGAAGAAGCCAGCTTAATTGCCTTGCTATGGAACTTTAACTTGCTGTTTTACTTTTTAAAATTTTCCCCCTTCCTATTCAAACAACGGGGAAAGAAACAGCGTCCCCTGGTGGTTATTTTTTTTTTACCTCGGATACACAGCTGCATAGTTTGCTCAATGCCCAGATACTTGGCTGTGTGCCCAGACACTCTTATCTTTTAGAGACCTTCAAGAGAGAGCTTTTTTGCTTTTGTTTTTCTTTTTGTCTAGTTTGGCTTTTTGCTATCCATGACTGGTTGCAATCTCTGTAGTAAGGAAACTACATAAGAAGATCTTGCAAAGCTGCAATTGAATTAAAACTTGGTTATTGTTGCCTTATAGGCTTGGCTTTTTTTTCTTCCTGGCTTATTTTTTTTTCTTTTACTCTTTTTCTAGAGATTTTGGGTGGTTTTTAATCATATCTTCTTTTTTCCTTTTTTAAGGGCTCCTTGATATTATTATTATTATTATTATTATTATTATTATTATTATTATTATTATTATTATTATTATTATTATTATTATTATTATTTTCATTTTTTCTTTTGGTTTTTAATTTTCTCTCTTATTTTTTTAAAATATTTTGGCCTTGTCTCCTGATATTAGGAGGGCACTGGACTATCTCTTTTATCCTTTTTTCGCTTTCTTGCGCATTTTGGTGGATTATAATTGGCCAGTGGGCCTCCATGTTGGATTACAAATAAATTGGCTACTGGGCCTGTTATTGGATTACAAATTACAACTATAATAACTTGAAGATGAGTACACTAAATTTGGCAAAAGGGGTGAAAAAGGGATCTTCAGCCCCTGCCTCAACTTCGGTGAGCCCGGCGCCCCAAAAATCCATCACTACATTTTTACAGCAGGAAACCCAACAAGCTCAACAAAAAGATACACAGGCCATACTCCAGGCAATTGCAGATTCTAGAATGGATATGAAAAGGGACTTAGAGAGAAACTATGAAGACCTGAAGAATGATATCCTTAAGATGGACCAAAGAATGGAAGCATTTCAGCAGGCGATGATAGATACACAACAAAGAATGCAGAAAATAGAAGACAAGTCAGCAGTGGTAGATGAGAAATTAGTAGCTCTACAAGAGGAAAACCAGAGATTGGCACAATCTAATGCAGAATTGGAAGGAAATATGGCGGTCATAGAGATGGAACGGTCATCGTATTTCTTAAGATTTCAAAATGTGATAGAAGAGAAAGATGAGAACCTATTAGATCTGATGAGCGAACTACTGGCGGATTTACTTGGAATTGAAAAGGACGAAATGAATAGGGAACTGGACCAGGTTTTTAGAGTCAACTCTAATTACACAAGAAGGAACAGAGTGCCCAGGGAGGTCCACGTCAGATTTCTTAAAAGAAATCGACGAGATGAAATTTTGAGAATTGTAAGAGACCAACCTATGAAGTATAAAGATAAAGATCGGGTAGTTCTCAAACAGATTCCTAGAAAAATAAGGGAAGCACGGAGAGATTATCAATTTTTAACAAGGAAACTGATTAATAGAGGAGTCAATTTTAGATGGTTGATTCCAGAAGGGCTACTGATTATTTGGGACTCTAAAAGATATAGACTGGACACTCCATTCCAAGCAGAGGAATTTTTCAACAAGCGCAAAGCCTTCTTGGAGAAAGTTGATATGGAATTTAAAAGATCAGTGGGACGCCTACTGCAGAGACTTCTAAGCAAACAGAGGAGGAGATACCAAAAAAGACGCAATCAGAAGATGTCAGACCTAAAAATCAGAGACAGATAAGTTCACCTAGAAGATTGAGATCTCGAAATAATTGAAATTATGGAGGAAATTGGAATATACTCAATAAATATAAATGGTCTCAACTCCCCATCAAAAAGGAGTAAAATATTTCATAGGCTACAGAAACTTAAAATGGACATAATTTGTTTACAAGAGACTCATATTAGGAGACAACACTCTAGATTTTTAGAACAGCCAAAACTAGGCAAATTCTATTTTTCTTCGCATTACAAAAGAAAAGAGGGATAGTGATATATATAAAAGAAAAGTTGAATCCAAAACAAATTTATTCTGATGAGGAAGGAAGAATAGTAATGGTGGAGATTTCATGGAATCAAAAACAAATACTGTTGGTGGCAATATATGCCCCCAATGAGAAACAAGAGCTATTCTTTCAACAACTATATGACAAACTTGTGGATCTAAATTATCATAGTCTTTGTATATTGGGATACTTTAATGTAATTGTGGATGCAGTTTGAGACTACAAAAGCCATAAACAAGGGAAGAAAGGAAATAATGTTTTATCTAAATCTTGTTTAAAAATGAAAGATGAACTATGTTTGCAGGATATATGGTGAGAGATGAATCCAGAAAAGACACAATATACCTTTTACTCTAACAGGCATAACTCTTGGTCAAAAATAGACATGATATGGATCTCCCATGACCTGAAGACTATGATACAGGAAGTTGAAATTGAACCAAATATTTGGGCAGACCATAATCCAATTAAAATGACATGGAAAGGATATAAGAAAAGATTGAGATGGTCTCTGAATAAAGCTATTTTGAAGGAAAAAGAATTTTTACAATTAGCAATAAAAAGAAATGGATTTTTTTAAGATCAATAAAAAGGAAGATACTTCTATCCAAAATGTTTGGGACACGGCAAAAGCATACTTTAGAGGTTTAGTTATAACCTATGTTGCTAAAAAGAATAAAGAAAAGAGAATTTCACAGTCCAAATTGAAAAAAACAGCTTGGTATGTTAGAGCTGGAATTACAAACTGATCCACAAAAGAAAAATGTGAAGATACAAATGGACTTAATAAAACATAAATTAAATCTACTTGAGACTGATGCTCAACAGATTAAATGAGCCAAACAGAACTTTTTTGAAAATGCTAACAAACCTGGTAGATGGCTTGCATATAGACTGAAAAAAGAAAGAGAAAAAAGATCAATAAGGGGTTTTATTTTTAATGTTTTTGTTTGGATTTACATTGAAATTGTTTTATGTATATGTTGTGAGCCGCTCCGAGTCCTCGGAGAGGAGCGGCAGACAAATCCGAACAAAATAAATAAATAAATAAGTAAATAAGTAAATAAGTAAATTACTGGATGAAAAGGGTGAAATACACTGTCATAATGATGGTATCAAAAAATTGTTAAGGCCTTTTATGAACTACTTTATAAGGCTGAGACGATCTCTGAAGAGGCAAATCAGGATTATCTAAAAAAAGCAAATCTTCCAAAAATATCAGAAAATATGCGACAGAGGTTAAATGAGAAAATATCAGTGATGGAGATCATAGAGGCAATTAAAAGACAAAAGAAAGATAGGACACCCGGGCCGGACGGACTACCTGCAGAATTTTACGCAGCCTTACAAGATACTGTGACTCCTTTTCTGAAGGACTTGTATAATGAAACTTTTATACAGACAAAAATTCATGGACTGAAGCTAATATTACCTTGATACCTAAAGAAGATACAGATTCTACACAAATTAAAAACTACAGGCCAATATCGTTACTAAATGTGGATTATAAAATCTTTGCTGCAATTTTGGCAGAAAGAATTAAAAGCTTTTTAATAGAATTTATTCATCCAGACCAAAATGGCTTTCTTCCTAAAAGACAGATAAAGAACAACTTAAGGATTATTTTAAATGTTTTGGAGTATTATGAAAATCATATTTCTTGACGCACAAAACGCATTTGATAATTTAAATTGGCAATTTATGTTTCAACAATTACAGGAAATGGACTTTGGTGAAAACTTTATTAAAGCAATCCAAGTGATCTACAAGAAACAATCAGCAAGGATACTTATAAATGGAGACTATATAGAGAGCTTTGATATTAAAAAAAGGCACGAGACAGGGATGTCCACTCTCTCCCTTGCTATTTATTTTTACTCTGGAGGTATTGACTAGAAGCATCAGGCAAGATATCAAAATTAAAGGTCTTGATATTAAAGATCAGAAATATAAATTACAGGCTTTTGCGGACAATCTGGTCTTTATCTTAGAGGACCCTTTGGAAACAGCCCCTAAACCTTTGCAGTAAATTGAAAAATTTGGAGAAGTGGCTGGATTGAAAATAAATAGGGAAAAAACTAAAGTGTTAACAAAAAATTTAACTGATAAACAAAAAACCCAACTCGCTAAAAAGATAAATCTTTAAATAGCTAAAAAAGTTAAATATTTAGGTATCTATCTTACGGCGAAATATTCATCATTAAAAGAGGATAATTATAAGAGACTAATAAAACAAAAATTGACCTAGAAAAATGGGAAAATTTCCAATTATCATTGTTAGGAAGAATAGAGACTGTTAAAATGAACATTTTACCAAAACTAATTTTTTTTATTTCAAACAGTTCCTGTAAAGCTGGGTAAGAAATTTTTTTACACAATGATATTAAGATTTATATGGCAAAGAAAGAAAGCAAGAATTAAATGTAAACTTCTACAAGATTTGAAAGAGAGAGGGGGCTTTGGACTTATGGACTGGAGACTTTATTATCAAGCAGCTACTTTGCTTTGGATTAAAGAATGGATTACTCTGAGAAATAAGCGAATTCTCTATTTAGAGGGATGTGACCTTCAACTAGGCTGGCATGCCTTTTTATGGTATGAGAAAGTTAAAATACATAAGTACTTTCAAAGCCATGCTATAAGAAATGCTTTACTCTTTGAATGGGGGAAAGTGAGACACAAAATGTATATGAAAATTCCTGAGTGGCTTTCAACGATGGAAGCATTTGCTTATCCGAATTTGATTAATTATGATAAACTTGTTAGTTATAAAGACATTTTGGATAAGGATGGAAAACTCAAAGACAGGCAAGCCCTTCAACAACAAAGTATTGACTTAACATGGTGGTCCTATTTGCAAATTCAAACAAGATATGAAAAAGACATAAAAACAATGGGATTTTACAAAGAGCTGACTCCACTTGATAAAATACTTTTAAAAACAGATGAACATTTGATTAAGAAACTTTATAAATACTTATTAAATTGGAAAATGGAAGAAGAACAAGTAAAAGAGACAATGATAGTATGGGCGAAGAATTTTGAATATTCCATAGAATTAGAAGACTGGCAAAAATTGTGGGATAAAAATATTAAACTTACTAAAGCAGTAACATACAAAGAAAACTTATATAAAATGTTTTATAGATGGCATATGACACCAGTTCGCTTAGTGAAAATGTTTAAAAATTTATCAGATACATGTTGGAAATGTAAGCAAAAAACGGGTACTTATTATCATGCCTGGTGGACATGTTCTATTGCAAAAAAATATTGGTCTAAGATTCATAGATGGTTAGTAAAGATGATGAAAATTCAGATAGAATTTAAACCAGAACTGTTCTTGTTAGGTATATTAAGACCTAACTATGGTAAAGAAAATGTTTATTTAATACTACATGTATTGACAGCTGCAAGAATAGTTTTTGCCCAATTTTGGAAAAATGAAAACCTACCATCAGATCAGATTATAATTTTGAAAATCCTAGATTGTGCAGAAATGGACAGATTAACGTTAGAGATGAAGGAGAAAGAGGATTCAATCTTCTATAAAACCTGGGGGAAATTTTATCAGTGGGTTGAAACACATTAGAATAAGAAGAGATATTAGAGATTTATTATATTAAGTATTAAGCTTGATGTTTGGAAATAGTTGCTATGCTATTAACTATGTTAATTATTTAAAGGAATATTACTGCTCTACCAAAAGTTTGTTGTAACTATACCGATCTACTTTTATAAATGTTTAGTATTATATAAACAATAATATTCAATATGAAGACCCGGACGACAGCTTGTTCGCTGAATCACATATCTACTGTAACTATCCATACCCTGTCCCCTTTAATCCGATTTCCCTGTACCCCCCCGACCCCATCTTTTCCTTACCCATATAAAAATCTAATAAAATACATTTATATAAAAAAGGAGAGCTGCAAGTTTTCCCATCTGTCTAAGTCTGCTATAATTTGATCTATTAATTTATCATAATTTTCTCTTTTGAGTGTAATACATCTTGCCGACAGTTGGATCCCCAAGTACCTTACTCTTTTAGATGTCTGGATATTGATTTTTTCTATTAGTTCAGTTTCTTGTAAATTGGACATGTTTTTAACTAACATTTTAGTTTTTTCTTTATTAATACATCTCCATAATTTTCCAGCACCTATAATAATCTTGTTCCAGATTCTAAGGGGTCTTCCAAAATGAAAACTAAATTGTCTGCATAAGCCTGTAATTTAAATGTCTCTTTTCTGATTTCTAATCCTTTAATCAGCCTATCTTTTTGGATTATTCTTCTAAGTACTTCTAAAGGAAGAATAAATAATAGAACAGATAGTGGACAACCTTGCCTTTTTGTATTTGGACACTATCTGTTAATTCTCCGTTTATGATTATTTTTGCTTCTTGTTTGGAATAGATTGCTTTAAACATGTTTATAAATTTTTCCCAGAATTGGGAAAAAAAATCTGTTTAAGTTGAATCGACATAAAATTCCATTTAACATTATCAAACGCTTTCTGAGCATCAACAAAAATCAATGCCATTTGTTTTTCGCTATGTAATTCATAATATTCTAAGATGTCTAGTATGATTCTAACATTATGTCTAATTTGTCTTTTAGGCAAGAAGCCATTTTGGTCAGTATGGATAAATTCAACTAAATATTTTTTTTAATCTTTCTGCCATTATGGTCATGAAAATCTTATAATCTGTGTTCAGTAAAGAGATGTGCCTATAGTTTTTAATGCAGATCAAATAATAGTTTTCTTTAGGAATTGGTGAGATGGTTGCTTCTTTCCATGAGTTTGGGGTTTTTGTTGTATTTAGTACATCATTAAATAAGTCCAGTAGAGTTGGGGCCAAAAGTTCTTGGAGGTTTTTATATATTTCAGACGGTTAATCCATCAGGGCCAGATGTTTTATTACTTTTTTGCTTTTTAATTGCTTCTATAATTTCCTGGACTGTTATATCTTTATTTAATATATTTTGAAATTCTTCCGGAACCATTGGTAGGTCCGCTTTCATAAGATATTGTGATATTCTTTCTTCTGTAACCTTTTCATCCTCTTTATAAAGATTTTTATAGAATTCATACATCACCCATTTTTCTCTTCATTTTGATGTATCATCTCCCCTGCTTCATTACATAATTTACTAATCCATCTTTTATCTTTTTGTTTTTTCAATCCATAAGCCAACCATCTCCCGAGTTTATTTGCCTGTTCAAAAAAGTGTTGTCTAATACTTAATTTTTTTGCCATTTCTTCCTTTTCTATAATATTCAATTTATGCTTATTTAAATCTAGCTGTTGTTTTAGGTCTCTACATTGTGGGGGTTTTTTTGTAGTTCTGATTCTAATTTTTTGTAATCTTCCTCTAAACTTTTTCGATATTGCCTTTTCTTTTTATATTCATTGGCCATGTACACAATTGCAGTACCTCTCATAACAGCCTTGGCCATGTCCCATAAATTTTGAGTGCTAGTCTCCTCTTTCTTATTTGTCCGGAAAAATGTCTACATTTGTTCCTCCATCTTATGCTTAAATTCTGTTTGGTTTAAGATTGCCTTTTTTAGACTCCACCTCCTTGTTGTTGTCTTCTGTTCTTTCCATTTAATTATAATGGGATTATGGTCTACCCAAGTATTAATATCTATTACTACATCATCAATATCTGAATTTAATTCTTTCATTGTCCAGACCATATCAATTCTGGATCATGATTGATGCCATCCTGAATAATATGTAAATTGCTTTTCATTCAGATTTCTCTCACTCCAACTGTCTTGAATATTTAATTCTTCTGCCATTTAAAAAAAAAGTACCAGGTAATATTCTCCTGCTTCATTTCCTTACTTCCTCACTCTTATAATCTAATTCTCTGTCTATAATTGCATTAAAATCACCAATTATACAAATGTTCTCATATTCCATATCAGCAATAACTTTATGCAGTTTCTTATAAAATTGTCTTTGTTTTTCATTGGGGGCATAAATTCCTACCAGGACGACCTTTTTTTTATTCAGGGAAATTTCAATAATCAGTATTCTACCTTCCTCATCTCGATAGATTTGTCTTGCTGGGATTCTTTCTTTAACATATATCACAATTCCTCCTTTCTTCTGCTGTGAAAGCGATACAAATTTGGTTCCTAACTTAGAGTAGTTTAGTAGATCCTTATCTTGAGTCTTTATACGTATTTCTTGTAAAATTGTTATGTCTAAGTTTTTCTTACTGAGCTTATTCAAAATTATATTTCTCTTAGTCGGGGAGTTTAGTTCATTTACATTTAATGATAATACTGTTAATATTTCTACATTACTGTCTTTGTTTTGATCTTGTTGCTCTTGTCGGTCTATCTTCCTTGAGTTCTTTGTGTCTAGTTTCATCATCATTGTCATAGTTCATTCTCATTTTTTCTCTTCTCTCCGTTTCCCGTTCTTTACCTTGTAATTCTCGTGTCTTTCTATTATATCTCTCTGAATTGTTCTCTTCTCTTAACTCTCTTTCTTCTAGTTCATCTTCATTGCCTAGGTGCTGCTGGAAAAACTCTTCTGCTTTGTCAATCAAATCTAGCTTATATCTTTTTTCTTGCCAGGTCACCAGAATCCCTTCTGGCATCAGCCACCTAAAATTGATGTTTTGTCTTATTAATTTTGATGTAATATGTTGGTAGGGCTTTCTCAGGTCTCTTACCCTCCTAGGGACTTGTTTAAGACAGTTAGTTGTTTACCTCTGTATTCTATTGGTTCATCCCTTGTTCTGTGCAAAATCTCATCCCTAATTGACTTCTTCACAAATCTGATATGTACTTCCTTGGGTAGGTTATTTCTTCTCGCGTAGTTTGTGTGGATTCTGTATGTTTCATCAATCTCATTTGCCATCTCTTCTTTCCCTGTCCTAGGGCCCTTGCTAACAAGTCCGTCATCATTTCTGGAAGGTCCTCCCCCTTCTCTTCTTTCACGTTTTGAAAATGTAAATAATGGTCTGCTGTCTCAATTTCAAGCTGGATGACAGTTTTTTTTAATTCTTTGTTTGCTTGCGAGAATTTTTCATTCATTTCATCTACTCTTCTTTCCTTCTTATTCATTCTGTCCTCCATTTCTAATAATTTCTGTTCATTTTTCAATATCTGTTGTTGGAAGCATTCAAATTTTCCATCCATTGCTCCTATCTTCTCTTTAAGTTCTCCAGTATCATTCCTTATTTCACCTATTTCTTTTTTTAAATCCTCATGATTTCTCAATATAACCTCTTGCATGGATTGTAGCATTGCTTGCAGGTCTTTAAGTGAGCCTGCTCTCTCCTGTGGCAGCATCTTTTCTATGGATCTTTGCCCTGCTGGGCTTAATTCCACCAATGAAGCTTGGGTTAGCTGCCTTCTTCCAGTCCCAACTCTTGTTAGATTTGGGATGCTTGTCATTTTCTAAATGACATCAACCAACCTGCCAACTTGTATACAATCTTTATCTTTCCCTCCACCACACCTGGAGAATTTATTATTCTTCCAAGGTTATAATCACTAGTACTTTATATCTTAACAATGATATATTTTGTTGCTAACACAGTATAAAACCTATTACACTAACACTTCTAATACCCACTGCAATCCTAAATTATCTATATAATAACATGTAACAATAATATAACCAATAAATTACCTCAATATTATTAACCAATATTCAGTTCATTAGCAATAAAGACCAGGTTTTACAATCAATCCCTTAACAATTATAAATATTATTGTATTCAACAAGGAGACAAGTAAATATATTTTCTCACCCTCCTTGGGCATTCAACCTTTTGTTCCTAGTTAGCCTCCTCCAATTCAGTTATACAATAGGTTATGTTCAATTAATTCTTATTGGTCTAAGCTCTCAAATCAATTATCATTTATCCCTTTTTGTTTTTGAAACTTTTTAAAGCAATTAATTCACTTCTTAAGTTATGAATATCACTCTTCCCTCATTTAATGCTAATTGGTCATCAGTTCTTATTCAAGATGTCCATTCTCTCTGCTCAGTCCACACTGTCATTTTTCAAGTTTATTTTATTTTTTGTTAAACTTCTTCTTGGCTTTGCTGCAAGCGCCAGAAAGAGAAACCACCCTTGATCACCAGTCCTTACAGTATGTGAGTCTGTTACTTTAAGGTCAGATCTCTTTTTTCCCCTGCCTCCTTTTTCACCGCTATCTGACAAAGGAGGTGATTTTCCCCTTTCGCTCTGGGGCTTCTCCTCTTTTCTTCTCTTCTTTGAAATTCTCCGGAAAGATTTCACAATCCGGAACACTTACAAGAGTTCACTGAGTGTTCACTCTGCCAGGCTAGTTGAGTCACTGTCCTGCTAATTCACCACTATTTCTGACAGCTGTCATTTTTTCACGGCCGCCATGATGGGCTGTCTCCTTCACCCAGCTTTCTTCAAGACTTTCCTGCTTTCTGTGGCTCGAACCGCCATCCTGGGCGCCTCCACTTCTGATCTGCGTCCGAGAGATCTAGAGCTTTTAAAAAACCCACCGGGAACAGAGAAATGGCTGTGAAATCAGCACGCTCATTCGCGTTTCAGCACAGCCATATCATTTGACAGCTGGCTCTGCCTCCGCAAGTCCACATCTATTATTATTATTATTATTATTATTATTATTATTATTATTATTATTATTATTATTATTATTATTATTATTAATCATCGCACAGTCAGCAAGATGTTCAGACTGGATGTGGCATTTTGTCTACCTATCAAGTCCTTACCAAGGACCTGGGATAGGCAGATGTGGATGTTTGATGGTATTACAGATATCATTGCAGAATGGAAGCAGGTCCTAGTAAGGCTGCCTTTTGCAATTGACTAATGGCAAATTTGTTAATGCCAATGGTGTTCAAATGGTGCTCCAGTTGTTTTGGGATTGCACCAAGGTGCCTATTACTATTGGTACTACCCTTGCTTGCTTTTGCCACAGTCTTTCTATTTCTATTTGTAGGTCTTTGTATTTTGTTATCTTCTCCAGTTCTTTCTTGTCTATTCTGCTGTCTCCAGGCACTGCCATGTTCACTATCCAGACTTTTTTGTCTTTCTTATTGACAACTGTTAAGTCTAGGGTGTTATGTTGCAGGTGCTTGTCTGTTTGAATTCTGAAGTCCCAGAGCAGTTTAATTTTATCATTTTCTATGACTTTCTCTATTTTATGATCCCACCAGTTCTTGCTTACAGGCAAATGATATTTTTTGCAGATCTTCCAATGCATCATTGTTGCTACTTTGTCATGCAACTGCTTGTAGTCAGTCTGTGCAATCTTCTTGCAGCAGTTGCATCTTAAGAAGACAGAACCCTTGGAATATTTCTTCCAACAGGCATCCTTTATTAAGAGAAAATGATTGCAGCCATTCTAGACAGGACCTGGCGCCCAAGACCTATGGTTCAAGGTTTTAAGGGGTCTCCAGCAGCCCCACCCCACCCCACCATCTTTCCAGCGACAATCCCAGTCGTTACATTTCCATCCCCTTTTTCCTCATTGCTGCTGGAAGGGAGACTTCAGAGAGGAGTAGATGAAAGCTGATGGCCCCATTGTTATAATTTAGTCCTTTTGGTGGTATCCACATTCAATCCCTTTGAAGTTGTACCAAAGGAAGTGAGGGCCATAAAACCCCTTTGTTCACCCCCCCTTCCCCTTCATCGTATGACAGAATCCAGAGAGGGCAGAAATGGGGTTTTCCATAGTCAATAACTAGAGATGAAATATAATTGGATTCTGACATCCTGCCCCCTTAAAAATAAGATAGATCCACCTGAAAGAAAACAAAACATATATACAAGTCAGTCAGGTTTGTTAGGATACTCTGTGTGAAACTTTTTTAATAGCTTCGGGGCTCTGACATGACGTTTATGGACCCACTCGTTTTGTGAGGCAGGGAGGTGTTTCCATGCAACTAGGTACTGAGTCGCTCCATGATATCTCCTAGAGTCTAGGATTTCCTTTATTTCAAAGTGTTGTTCGCCCTCCACCATGATTGGAGGTGGTGGTGGGGGGATTTTTGGCCGTAACGATGACTGATGCTCTCTTTTCAGCAAGCTGCAATGAAAAATTGGGTGTATTTGCCTGAGATTTTTGGGTAATTCTAATTCTACTGTTACTGGGTTTATGATTCTTTTAATACGAAAAGGCCCTATATATTTTGGTCCAAGTTTTTTACAGGGTTGTAGGGACTTTAGGTATTTTGTAGATACTGTAAGTACACCATTGGTAGGTGTAGGCTCAACCCTTTTTTATCGGCTTGTGCTTTGCATGCCTGCCTAGCTTCATCTAGTGCTTTTCTAACTATTGGCCAGGTGTTTTGTAATTGTTCCATCCATTCTTTCAGTGATGGGATCGCCAGTTCGTTTGGGGTTAATTCTGGCATGGGGTTGAAACTTTGACCGGTGGCTATTTGAAAAGGAGTGTAACCTGTGCTGGAGTGGACTGTATTATTGTAAGCAACTTCTGCGAAAGGCAGTAGGTCCGTCCAATTTGTTTGCTGAAAATTATTAAAGCATCTTAAATATTGCTCAAGTACTGAGTGACAGAGTTCTCTTTGTCCACCCCCCTGTGGATGATGGGTCAATGTCAGTCCCTGAGTGGTCCCTAAGAGGGATAAAAATTCCTTTTAAAATACAGACGTAATTTGAACTCCCCTATCAGAGATGATGCGTTGGGGTGCCCCATGCAATCTGTAAATATGCTGGACGAAAAGTTTCGCTAAGGCTCTTGCGGTGGGAATCTTTTGGCAAGGGATAAAGTGCACCTGTTTGGAAAACAAGTCCGTGACCGTCCAGGCAACAGTATTCCCATTGCTTTCTGGTAATTCCACTATAAAATCCATGGCTATTTCCCTCCAGGGGGTGGAGGGATTTGCCATTGTTTGTAACAGTCCAGGTTATTACCCTTGCAACCTCTTTGCAGTTGCACACTTTGGGCAGCTGGCCATGTAACTTTCTATGTCCTTTTTTATGGATGTCCACCAAAATTGCTGTTTAATTAAGTGCAGTGTTTTTACAAATCCAAAATGCCCTGCTGATTTGGTGTCATGGCAAAGCTGCATGAATGTCACTCTTTGGGTTGTTGGTATATATAACTTCTCCCCCATCCAAGGCAGCCTGTCTCTCATTGCGCACACATTTTTGTTTTTCTGGAACCATTCATCTGTTTCCAAACTTTTCCGGAATTCAATTCTGGTTTGGCTGCCCAGCTGTGGTTTTAATTTAGCTTGGGCTCTGGTGGTTATTGGCACTGCCAGTTGTGATTTTACCATCAGTTTAGATTTGGTGGCTTGCATGCTGTTATATTCGGGCATGTGAGACAGTGCATCTGCCAGGAAGTTCTTTCCCCCTGGCAAATGCTTGAGCATAAATCGGAACTTGGTGAAAATGCTGGGACCAGCGGGCTTGCATGGGGTTGAGCTTCCTGGGTGTTTTCAGGGCTTCCAAATTTTTGTGGTCAGTCCACACCTGGAAAGGGATTTTGTTGCCTTCAAGGAACTGGCGCCATGCGAGTAATGACCAACGTATCCCGTATGCCTCTTTCTCCCATATGGGCCAGCACTTTTCCATTTCTGTTAGTTTCTTGGATGTATACGCACAGGGTTGCAATACCCTTCATCATTTTCTTGTAATAGTACAGCCCCCACTGCCACATCACTTGCATCCGCCTGTATTACGAAGGGCTTATCCATGTTTGGGTGCCTCAGTACTGGTTTGGCAGAAAAAAGTCTCTTTAATCTCTCAAACGTTGCTTGACACTCCATTGTCCATGTTAGTGGCTGGCTAGGTTTTACTGAGGATGCTCCCATCGTTTTTAGTAAGTTCGTGAGGGGCAGGGCTATCTGGGCAAATGAGGGGATGAATTGGTGGCAAAAGTTTGCGAAACCCAGGAAACTTTGCAGTTGCTTTCTTGTGCGGGGTGGTGCCCATTCTAATACTGCTCTGACCTTCTCAGGGTCCATTTCAATGCCCTGTGTGGATATGCGATAACCTAGGTAGTCTATCCTTTCCTGATGGAATTCACATTTCGAGAGTTTGGCATATAGGTGGGCGGCTCACAGTTTCTTTAAGACTGCTCTTACTAGGTTGACATGTTCCTCTTTTGATTCGGTGAAGATAAGAATGTCGTCTAAGTAAACCAGGACCCCCTTAAATAGGTTATTAAGAGAAAATGGTTGCAGGCGTTCTAGACAGGACCTGGGGCCCCAGCCCTACGGTTCAAGGTTTTAAGGGGTCCCCAGCAGCCCCACCCCACCATCTTTCCAGTGACAATCCCAGGCGTTACATTTCCATTCCCTTTTTCCTCACTGCCGGTGGAAGAGAGACTTCAGAGAGGAGTAGATGAAAGCTGATGGCCCATTGTTATGAATTAGTCCTTTTGGTGGTATCCACGTTCAATTCCTTTGAAGTTGTACCGAAGGAAGTGAGGGCCATAAAACCCCTTTGTTCACCCCCCTTCCCCTTCATCGTATGACAGAATCCAGAGAGGGCAGAAATGGGGTTTTCCATAGTCGATAACTAGAGATGAAATATAATTGGATTCTGACATGGTCTATGTTTCTTCAGCGTCTTTGCATAGGCGGCACTTACTGTCTCTTGCTGTCTTCTCAATTCTGACTTTAATGCATTTGTCCTTAAGGCTTGGACTTGTGCAGCCAGAATTAGTCCTTTGGTCTCTTTCTTCAATTTTCCTGCTCTTAGCCATTGCCAGTCTTCCCATGCCTCTATTCTGTTCTTCATTTGGTCTTTCTTATAGGCCAGTTTGGTCTCTCCAGTAGTCAGTAAGCCTTCCTGATATACTAATTTCAATGCATCTTCATCACTGTCCTTCAGATATTCTTCCAAAGCGTCTTCCGGTGGCTCCGCTGGCGTCGCCGCAGCCTCCTTTGGAGGCTCCGTTCTCCCGGGGTTTGTTAAGCCGCAAAACAGCGAACATCAGCTGTTTTTTGCGGTGAAAAATCCCCCCTTTGGGCGAAGAAGGGGTGAAGAGCATCGGGCGTGGGTTGAGCTCCTCTAAAAAACCCCTGAAAAAGTTTTCAGGGGGAAAGAGTGAGAGCTCCCCAGGCGCTCGAAGACGCTCCTGCCCGGGACACTTCTGTCTCTAGACAGAAAAAGACGTTGCGACCACCGCTGCTCAAGATAAATATCCAAGAGAGACCTACATGCAGGCGGAGTGAATACAGGAGATCTATATTGCAAGTAATTTTTTATATTCTATTTCTGACCACAACTACTTTTGCAATCAGCAAAATGTATCCAAGATGGCGATTGCTTTCACTGTAAGGTGAAAGTGACTGGAAAGTGAAAGTGATTTTTAGCCAGAGCAATCGCTCAGACTTAAACTTTAAAATCTTATAAATTTCAACTAAATTTAGATTTGAAAGAAGATAAGAAGGAAAAAGAAGAGGAGAAATTTTTGGCAATATATGTGTTAAAAAATTTTTTTGAAGTAACTTTTTGAGAGTTTTGATAAAAAGTGGACTGATTACAGAATGGCTGCCAGACAAACTAAAATAGCTTCTGTGAAGGTAGCAGTATCTTCTCCGGCTCAGCCCTCTAAATTATAAGCAACTAGCTTCTCTGCTCCCCCAGCTTCTTCAACATCTATAGAGCCTCAAGTCTCCCTGCCTACTCAATCCCCTCCAGAAATGTTTACTATGAAAGATCTGCAGGCTGCATTATCAACAATGACTAATAATATAGAGAGAAACATGGAGAAATTGGAGAAAAAGATTGCAGCTCATGCTGAGGAACAAATTAAAGGAGTAACTGATGAATTGGAGAAAATTAAAGAAACAATTGAGACTCACAATATAGCAATAAGAGAAGATATTGTGGAAGCTTTCAAGGGGGTCTGGGACTATACTTTGAGACTGGAAGAAAAGGTGGAAGGGATGGAGCAACAAATTGAGGAAAAGTTCAATGAAATTAAAAGTGATATACAAGATCAAGCAGTTATGGTACAATATAATCAAATGATGTGGGCTGTCAGAATTAGAGGACTGAAGGAGGATGCAAATGAGAATCAGGAGGATTTGAGAAGAATTTTTCGAGAAGCTTTGGCACAATTTCTAGAAGAGGGAGTACAAAATGTCTCCTGGCAAATTGACAGGATCTACAGAGTTAATTCATGGATTGCAAGACAAAGAAATTTACCTAGAGACATTGTGATTTATTTTGTTACAAGGAGATTCAGAAACCATATGCTTACAATATCTTACAATAAGAAATTCATTGTTGCTGGTCAGGAGGTTGTGATTTTGAAGGAGATTCCTCCGAAGATGTTAAGAGCAAGAAAAGATTATGCATTTTTGGTGGCTGAATTTAAAAAACGTGGTTTACAATTTAGGTGGGAGGCTTCAGCTGGATTATCATTATTTTATCAGGGTAACAGATACCGTTTGAATTCTGTTTGGAAGGCAAAAGATTTTTTTGAAAATGTGATGAAGGCTGGTAAACCCCCATCTTCAACACCAAAAAGTGCAGATCCACCAAAAGAAAGAGACAAGGAGTTAAAACAACAAGTTCAGTTTCCAGAGTTACAACCTCTTGCAGCATCAGGAGTTGATAAAGGAGCCCTAATGGAGCTGCCCTTGCGGAGTATTGATATTTTTCAGCCTCTGGAAGTAGAGATGCGTAAAGATCAAAGGCAAACAAGAGCAACTACTAAACGTAAGGAACAACAAGAAAAGGAACAACAAGAATGTACAACTCAAGCAGTATCTACAAGTCTGGAAGCCATGGGAGCTCGACCAAAGAAGAAAATGAATGAAAAAGTTGATTTGGTCCTGCAAAGGCTTTCTCAAGTTGGTCATGTCAAATAAATATTTGACATGGAATGTCAATGGTTTAAATTCTCCACAGAAAAGGAAGATGATATTTCATTATTTGACTCAATGTAAAAATGATGTAATTTGTTTACAAGAAACACATATTAGAATTACTGATCAGAAATATTTGATAAATAATAAATTAGGTACATATTTTGTTGCAGCGGCCACTGAGAAGAAGAATGGAATTGTTTTTTTATGTTAAAAATCATATAAGAGCTAAATTAATAGAATCAGACATACAAGGTAGATATTTAGCAATTGAAATTTTAAAAGATGGGAAGAAAGTTATTTTGATGGGTATTTACGCACCAAATCAACAACAAGGAAAATTTTACAAGTTAATACATAAAAAGTTAATACAATTTGATTATAGGTCTTGTATTTTAATGGGAGATTGGAATGGTGTTATAGATATTGGTTTAGATAAAAAGAAGACATTACCAATTCCTCAAACACGTTCTATGCTGCCCAAATCTTTTTTTGATATTAAGGATGATTTTGACTTGATAGATATATGGAGAGAAAGAAATGGTAAAGAGCAAGAATTTACTTTCTTTTCTGATAGACATCAGTCATTTTCTAGAATTGATTTTATATTAACTTCAAGTGATTTTCTTTTTAGTTTAAAGAAGGTGAAAATCCTACCTAAAGTTTTATCAGATCATAATCCGGTTTGGATGGAGTTAACGGAAGGACAGAGACCCAAAAGATCTTGGAGACTTAATGAAAACTTGTTTAAATATGATACAAATGTGAATGAATGTAAAAATGTTATGAAGGAATTTTTATGTTAAATTTGCATAAGGAAACAACAATAGAAATGGTTTGGGATGCTAGTAAAGCGTATATGCGTGGGATTTTAATTGATATGAATAAAAGGCATAGACGTAAACAAGAGGAAAAAAGGAAGGAGTTAGAAGAGGAAATAAGAAAGAAAGAGCAATTATTAATAAAGAGACCAGATGATAAAAATATTAAAGAGGGGATTAAGGTTTTACGGAAACAATTTGACTTGTTGATGGCAGACCAAGTTGCTAGGAATATACAATATGCAAAACACAATACATTTTTTAATTCTAATAAGCCTGGCAGATGGTTGGCTTATATATTAAGGAAAAAACAAAAATCCCGCATAATTGAAAAAATAGAATATAAAGGGAAGGAAGTATTTCAACAAGAAATTATTAAGAAAGCTTTTTTAGAATTTTATTCCAAGTTATACGCTGAAGAGAAGATACAAGAGAATGAGATAGATACTTTTTTGCAAAATGAAAATGTATTGGTAATCAGCAATGAACAAAGAGATAGATTAAACACATTGATTACATCAGAAGAAATAATTTCAGTGATTAAACAATTGAAAATGGGAAAATCTCCTGGGACTGATGGGTTAACGGCAATTTATTATAAGCATCTTCAAATGGAAATGGTGGAACCTCTTAGAGAGCTATTTGTTAACATACAAGAGGGTGGTCAGGTTCCACCTTCATGGAAAACAGCCTATGTTTCTTTAATTCCCAAAGAGGGAAGAGATAATGTTCAACCAGAGAATTTTAGACCTATTTCATTGTTGAATACGGATTACAAGATTTTTGCAAAAGTAATGGCTAATAGATTAATGACAGTTTTACAACAAATAATTCATTCAGACCAAACCGGTTTTTTACAAGGCAGACAGATGAAAACTAATGTTAGACAACTTATTAGTATAATAGAATATTTGGAGATGCATATTCAGGTGCCCGCAGTTCTTATGTTTTTGGACGCGGAAAAAGCATTTGATAGATTGAATTGGTTGTTTTTGAAAAAATTGATTGCTCGGATGCAAATGGGGGATCAGTTTATTAACTCTATATTGGCAATTTATCAGAAACAAACAGGACAGATCATTGTGAATGGTGATTTAACAGATTCATTTAATATAGAGAAAGGTACTAGACAGGGATGTCCATTATCCCCTTTGTTGTTTGTTTTAACTTTAGAAGTTTTATTGAATAGGATAAGAAGAGCAGATGACTTAAAAGGTATAAAGATTAGACAACAAGATTATAGATTATGCGCTTTTGCTGATGATTTGGTTGTGACATTGACTCAACCAATACAATCAGCCAAGAGATTGATGGAGAAAATTAAAAATTATGGTAGGGTATCAGGGTTTAAATTAAATACATCTAAGACAAAGATGTTAGTTAAAAATTTAAATACTAATTTAAAACAGGAATTGGAAAAAATAACGGGATGTGAGATAGTTAAGAAAATTAAATATTTAGGAATTGACATGGAAGCATCTAATGGAAAGTTGTATAAAAATAATTATGAAGTTTTATGGAATAAGACACAAATAGAATTGGAGAAATAGAAGAAATTACAATTATCTATGTTGGGTAGGTTAGCAGCAGTTAAAATAAATGTATTGCCTAAATTTTTATTTCTTTTTCAAATGTTACCTATACTTAAAAAGGATGCGAATTTGGAGGAGTGGCAGAAGGGTATTAATAGATTTATTTGGAATGGCAAGAAACCGAGGGTCAAATTAAAAATTACTCAGGATATAAGGGAAAGAGGTGGTTTGAAATTGCCTAATTTTAAGTTATATTATCACGCTGCTGTTTTAGTAGCGATAAGTGATTGGGTTAATTTAACTAATGATAGAATATTGAATATTGAAGGGTACGGTTTATTATATGGTTGGCATGCATATCTAGTTTATGACAAAAAAGTGGATAGGAGTTTCAAAGAGCACCTATTGAGAAATGCTCTGCTGCGTGTTTGGAAAAAATATCACTATAAATTAAATGATAAGATTCCTCTTTGGACGGTTCCCAGACACGCAATAGAGAATATAAACAGAGTACAATTACAAGATGTGGTGTCTTATGAGAAACTCCTGACTAAAGAAGGGAATCTTTTATTATTGAAGTCCTTGAATATTTTAAGAGAGGAAGGAATAACCCTTACCTGGTTTCAATACTTACAATTGCAGACTAGATGGAAAAAAGATCTGAACATGGGTTTATCTCAAATAGATGAAAATTTAATTATTATTTTTTTATTGCTCCTTATCACCTTTATTATTCAATTTACCTATAGAAGTATTTTTTTAAAGAATATTTTTATTAATTTTTACAAATTTTTTACAGAAAAAAAAATAACTCAACTGGTAACAATCATGTAAAAAATTTACCATACAATCAAAGTAAGTGCTCAGTACCCCCACCACCACATCCTCCTAAACCTACACTATCCCCCTCATCTTACCATCTAACTACCTACTTTTCCCTTTCTCTACTTTCCCCTCCGCCCACCTCTATCTCCTATCTTCTCCCTCTTACCCTCTTCCTACTTGCCTCGCCTTCACTCCTCCTTCCTTTTTCCATCCAATGTGGTGCCCAGCGGCCTCCCGAGCAACCTCTTAATACCTATAAATAAATACATACACTCATCTAAACCCCAATTACCGTTGAGAAAACATAATATAACAGTTATTAACACCCTCCCACCTCCCCCCCGGCTTCCCAGAGTGAATACAGGGTAAAAATGCAAGAAACCCCACTAAACTACTATTATATAACTATTTAACTATATACCAAATGTAATTCCTTCAGTTGATATTTCTTTTGTACATAGTCTATCCATTTTTTCCAGTCCATCACAAATTCTTCACTTGAATGATTCTTCAGGTATGCAGATATCTTAGCCATTTCCGCAAAATTAACCACTTTTAATGTCCATTCTTCAGTAGATGGTAACTCAGATGTCTTCCAATATTGTCCCACCAGTAATCTTGCTGCAGTAATCAAGTTCAAAATCAACTTAGTCTCTATGGTGGTACAGTCTTTTGTAATGCCTAACAAAAATAACTGTGGTGAAAACTCTATACGCTTTTTCAATATATTTTGGAGAATCCACCAAATTTTTATCCAAAAAGCCTTAATTTTTTTACAAGTCCACCAAATATGAAAATAAGTAGCATCCATCGATTCACATCTCCAACACTTAGGTTGCATATCTGGATACATAAGCGATAATTTTTTCGGGTCTAAATGCCATCTATAAAACATTTTATAAAAATTTTCTGTTAAATGCTGTGCTTGTGTAAATTTTACATTTTTCACCCATATCCTTTTCCATGTTTCCATTATAATTGGATGTCCAAAATTGCGTTCCCACTTAATCATACAATCTTTAACTAATTCAGTTCCAGAGTCAATTTCAAGTAATACATCATATAATCTTTTAATATGCATAATTCTTTGGTCTCTAACTTGTTTAATTAATTTTTCATCCTTTAACAAAAAAAACCAGCTTTACATCTTTTTGCCATCTTGCCTGAAGTTGTATATGTGAATACCAATTGTGGTCTATACCTTCTTCCCTTAATCTATTTAGTGACTTCAATTCTAAATTATTCCCTTCTTTAGATAAAAGCTTCTCATAGGGCACGACGTATTGAATTTGTTGTCTATTTACACTCTCAATTGCATGCCTGGGAACTGTCCATAAAGGAATTTTCCCATTTAGCTTATAATAATACTTTTTCCAGACACGCAACAGTGAATTTCTCAATAGATGCTCTTTAAAACTCCTATCCAACTTCTTATCATAAACTAAATACGCATGAAACCCATACAATAATCCGTACCCTTCTATATTCAATATTCTTTCATTAGTTAAGTTAATCCAGTCACTTATTGCTACTAAAGCTGCTGCATGATAATATAATTTAAAATTAGGCATTTTCAGACCACCTCTCTCTCTTGTGTCTTGAATAATTTTTAATTTAACCCTTGGTTTCTTGCCATTCCAAATAAATCTATTAATACCTTTCTGCCACTCCTCTAGATTCCCATCCTTTTTAAGTATTGGTAACATTTGAAATAAAAATAAAAATTTCGGCAATACATTCATTTTAACTGCAGCTATCCTACCCAACATAGATAATTGTAATTTTTTCCAGTTATCCATTTCTGTTTGTACCTTTTTCCATAAAAATTCATAATTATTCTTATATAATTTCCCATTTGAAGCTTCTATATAAATTCCTAAGTATTTAACTTTCTTAACTATCTCACAACCCGTTATGCTTTCCAATTCTTGTTTTGATTTATCATCTAAATTTTTAACCAACATCTTTGTCTTAGATATGTTTAATTTGAAACCAGATACTCTTCCATAGTTTTGGATAATCTCCATCAATGTCTGAGCTGATTGTATGGGATGTGTCAACGTCACAAGTAAATCATCCGCAAAAGCGCATAATCTATAGTCATGTTGTCTAATTTGTACTCCTTTTAATTCATCTGAAGATCTAATCCTATTCAATAAAACCTCTAAAGTTAAAACAAACAATAAAGGGGATAAAGGACAACCCTGCCTTGTACCTTTCTCTATGTTAAATGAATCTGTTAGTTGTCCATTCACAATAATCTGCCCTTTTTGCTTCTGATAAACTGCTAATATAGCATTGATAAACTGATCCCCCATTCCCATCTTAACAATTAATCTTTTCAAAAATAACCAGTTCAGTCTATCAAAGGCTTTTTCTGCATCCAGAAACATAAGAACTGCCGGCACTTGAATATGTTTATCCAAATATTCCAGCATATTCACAAGTTGTCTAACGTTGGTTTTCATCTGTCTCCCTTGTAAAAACCCAGTTTGATCAGAATGGATTATTTGAGTTAAGACTGTCATTAATCTATTAGCCAAGATTTTCGCAAAAATCTTGTAGTCCGTATTTAACAGTGAAATAGGTCTAAAATTTTCCACTAGAGCATTATCTTTTCCCTCTTTAGGGATCAAAGAGACATAAGCCGTTTTCCATGAAGGTGGTACCCGGCCACCCTCTTGTATATTTACAAATAACTCTCTCAACGGTTCCACCATTTCCTCTTGAAGGTACTTATAATAAGTCGCTGTTAGACCATCAGTTCCAGGAGATTTTCCCGTTTTCAGTTGCTTAATCGCAGCAATAATTTCATCTGATATAATCAATGCATTTAGTCTATCTCTTTGTTACGATGTAATTTTCAAAATGTTTTGATTTTGTAAAAAGGCATCTATCTCTTTCTCTTGAACTTTCTCTTCAGAATACAATTTGGTGTAGAACTCTAGGAAAGCTTTTTTAATAATTTTTTGTTGAAAGACTTCTTGCCCCTTATATTTTATTTTCTCAATTATACGAGATTTTTGTTTTTTCCTTAATGTGTAGGCCAACCATCTGCCAGGTTTATTAGAATTAAAAAATGTATTATGTTTAGCATATTGTAAATTCCTGGCAACTTGGTCAGTCATCAACAAATCAAATTGTTTCCGCAAAATCTTCATCCCTTCTTTAATATTACTATCATCTGGCTTCTTTATTAATAATAACTCTTTTTTCCTTATTTCCTCTTCTAACGCTCTCCTTTTTTCCTCTTGTTTACGTCTATACCTTTTGTTCATTTCTATTAAGATCCCACGCATATAAGCTTTACTAGAGTCCCACACCGTTTCTATTGTCGTTTCCTTATTCATGTTTAACAAAAAAAATTCCTTCATGGCCTTTTTACATTCTTCCACATTTGTATCATATTTAAACAAATTTTCATTAATTCTCCAAGATCTTCTAGGAGACTGCCCAGTCTTTAATTCCATCATAACCGGATTATGATCTGATAAAACATTAGATCAAATTTTTACTTTCTTTAACTTTAAGATAAAATCAGTAGTAGTTAAAATAAAATCAATCCTAGAAAATGATTGATGTCTATCAGAAAAGAAAGTAAACTCTTGATCCTTACCATGTCTTTCTCTCCATATATCTGACAAATTAAAATCATCCTTAATGTCAAAAAAGGATTTAGGCAAGATAGAACGCGATTGTGGAACAGATGAGGTCTTTTTCTTATCCAAACCAACATCAAGAATACCATTCCAGTCTCCCATTAAAATACAAGACCTATAATCCAATTGTATTAATTTTTTATGTAATAGCTTATAAAATGTACCTTGTTGCTGGTTTGGAGCATATATACCCATCAAAAGAACTTTCTTCCCATCTAATAAAATTTCAATAGCTAAAAATCTACCTTGATTATCTGATTCTATTAATTTAGCTCTTATATGATTTTTAACATAAATAACAATTCCATTTTTTTCTCTAAAGATGATGCCACAAAATGTGTACCCAACCTATTATTTATCAAATATTTCTGATCGGAGATTCTAATATGTGTTTCTTGTAAACAAATTACATCATTTTTACATTGCTTCAGATAATGAAATATCTTCCTCCTTTTCTGTGGCGAATTTAAACCATTCACATTCCATGTCAAATATTTATTTGACATGAGCTTTTTGTGAAAGCTTCTGTAAGGCCAAGTCCACTTCTTGTTTCTTCTTAGGCCTTGCTCCCATGGCTTCCAGTGATGCTGCTTGCTTTGTATAAATTGGCTGTACTTTTTCTCTTTGGTCCGTATATTTAATAACTTCACGTGCATGCCTTTGTTCTTTGGGCTTCTCTACATCCAAAGGTTGAAAAATATCAATACACTGCACTGGCTGTTCAACCACGACTCCTTTATCCAAATCTAGCGTTGATATTAGTTGAGATTCCATAGGTTGTGATGATTCTGTATCTTTAGCAAGAACTACTCTCTTTATTCTTGGGGATGTAGATTTACCACCCATCAATATATTTTCAAAGAAGTCTTTCGCTTTGGCAACTGAACTCAAACGATATCTATTATTCTGAAAAAAGAAAGAAAGTCCAGAGGGAGCCTCCCATCTATATTGTATCTCTCTTTTTTTAAGTTCCTCCGTCAAAAATGCATAATCTTTCCTTGATCTCAACATTTTTGGAGGTATCTCCTTCAAAACCTGTACTTCTTGACCTGCAACGCTTAATTGTTTATTATAAGCTTTGGTAAGAACCCAGTTTCTAAATTTTCTTGTACTAAAATATATCACAATGTCTCTGGGCAAGTTTCTTTGTGCTGCTATACGTGAATTCATCCTGAATATCCGCTCAATCTGCCAGGCAACATTTTGGGCTCCATCTTCCAGAAAGGTTGCCAGAGCTTCAACAAAAATTCTTCTTAATTCCTCTTGATTCTCCTTTGCAACTTCTTTAAAACCCCTGATTCTAATAGCCATCTGCATCTGGTTATATTGTGTCATAACAGCCTGATCCTGAATATCAGTTCTGATCTCTTCTATTTTTTCCTCCATTTGTTGTTCCATACCTTCCAACTTCTCTTCAACTCCCACAGTATAATCCCACACCCCTTTAATAGCTTCAACAATGTCTTCTCTTATCTCAATATTGCGGGTTTCTATCATGTCTTTTAAGTCTTTTGTCTGTTCTTCCATCTTTTCCTCCAGCTTGTCCAGTTTGTCAGTCACTGTGGATAATGCAGTAGATAATGCAGTCTGCAAGTCTTTCATAGTAAGCATTTCTGGGGGGGATTGTATAGGCAGAGAAGCTTGAGATTCTGTGGGGTGCAGAGGTTGATGAAGCAGGCAAAGTGCTTGATTGTGATTTAGATAGCTGACCTGGGGAAGGTATAGCTGCCTTCGTTATAGCCGCCCTCTGTCTCGTCGTCATTTTAAATACTTTAATTATAAAAAGAAAAAAATTTTATTGCCAGATTTACCCCTCTTCTTGCTTTCTTTTATATTCCAATTTGCTTTATAAAATAGAAATTCAAGTCAAAATGGTTGCTGCGGCTTGACTTCCGAGAGAGGAAGAGAAAGTTCACTTTCACTTTCCACCACTTTCACTCCGCAAAGGAAACTGTCGCCATTTTGAAAGAATTATGTTGATTTTAAAAAGTTTTAAGTACATAGGCAGAAACAAAATAGCAGAATACTTGCAATAAACAGAAGACTCCTGTATTCACTCCGTCTGTAGAAAATTTCTATTATTCTTTCTTAAAAGCAGAGGCGGTCGCGACGTCTTTTTCTGTCAGCCGACAGAAGCTTCTCTGGGCAGGAGCGTTTCAAGTGCCTAGGGAGCACACCCTCTTTGTCCCTGAAAATTTTTTCCAGGGATCTTAGAGGGGCTCAACCTTGCTCTTGATGCTCTTCACCTCTTCTTCGCCCAAAGAGGGGATTTTTCACCGCAAAAAACAGCAGATGTTCGCTATTTTTTGCAGCTTTACAGACCCAGGGAACGGAGCCTCACAGAGGAGACTCTAGCGATGCCGGCGGTGCCACCGGAAGCCGAAAATTTAATTATTAAAAGATTGTATAATGTATTGATAGAAATTGATTCTGAGACTGAATTAGTTAAGGACTGTATGATAAAGTGGGGACAAAATTTTGGACAACCAATTATGATGGAAACTTGGGAGAGGATCTGGGTGAAAAATGTAAAATTTACACAAGCGCAACATTTAAGAGAAAATTTTTATAAAATGTTTTATAAATGGCATTTGGACCTGAAGAAATTATCATTTATGTACCCTAATTTAAAACCTAATTGCTGGAGATGTGATTGTATAGAGGCTACTTATTTTCATGTATGGTGGACTTGTAGAAAAATCAAGGCTTTTTGGATAAAAATATGGTGGATACTTAAAAATATTTTGAAAAAACGTATTGAATTTTCACCACAGTTGTTTTTATTAGGTATAAAGGATTGCACCACCATAGAGACAAACTTAATTCTGAACTTGATTACAGCTGCGAGATTGTTGGTTGGACAATATTGGAAGAAGGCAGAATTACCATCCATCGAGGAATGGACTTTGAAAGTCATAAATCTGGCGGAAATGGCTAAAGTATCTGCATATTTGAAGGATCACTCAAATGAAAAATATATGTTGGACTGGAAAAAATGGATAGATTATATTCAAGGGAAATATCAATCTAAGAAATTGTATTTATCATATAGTTAAATATTTATTAGGATTTATATAATAACTTAGTTTAACTTAGTGGGTTTTCTTTTGTTTTGCCCTGTATTCACTTTGGGAAGTCGGGGGTGGGTGGGTTGGGGGGGTTTATTATATTAATGTATTATAATGCACTCAACTGTAATACTTGCAATATATAAGGATGATATATTTATTGATATAAGAGGAGTTGCTCGGGCAGTACCTCTGGACCACATCCGGAGGGGGTGGAGAGTGGGGAGTGAAGGAGTGGAGGGATGTAGGAAGGTTGTTGGAGAGGAGGGTGGAGAGTGAGGGAGGGAGAGAGGGAGGGGGAGGGAAGTAGGAGATAGGGAGGTAGGAAGAGGGGGATGTGGTGGAGGGGGTGCTGCCGAGCAACATCCATAGCTATTCTATTTTATGTAATTTTTTAAAAGTATGTATGTTTTGTTTTGTATGAGACAAAGTCGAAAATGATTATATTAAGTTGAGTTGTATTTAATTTGACTTTTTGTTAATAATTATAAAAAACTAATAAAATATTTACAAAAAAAGATATTTTTCCAAAGCCATTTTTTCTTCTTCCACCATCTGGTGTACTTGCAGCATTCCATGCTCACCTGTTTGCCTTGGTAGATAAAGTCTGTCAATGTCACTGCGTGGATGAAGGGCATGATTCATTGTCATTATTTTTCTGGTCTTCCTATCCATTGCTTTTAGTTCTGCTTGAGTCCAGTCCACTATTCCAGCTGGACTATTCCAGTCCACTATTCCAGGTGTTGATTGCCTTTATGGTATTTCCTCCATTGAGTTTGGACTTTAAGATTTTCTTCATTCTTCATTCATTTGATGTATTCAGCTCTAATCATTTTCTTGACTTCAGTGTGCTTGATGTTGTCAGCTTGAAGGATACCCAAGTATCTGTAGTAATCGTCCTCATCCAGACTCTTAATGTTATTTTCGTGGGGCATCTTGATTCCTTCAGTTTTCACTAATTTTCCTAGTTTGAGAGTAAGTGTGGCATATTTGTCCAAGCCAAACTCCATTGCAATATCTTGGCTATATATACGGATAGTGTTGAGCAGCAATTCTATTTCAGATGATGTTTTTCCATACAGCTTCAGATCATCCATGTAAAGGAGATGGGATAGTCTGGCAGATGTTTTTGATGTTTGACAGCCATGTCCTGAGTTATTCAGTATTTTTTACAGAGGAAAAGTGCAATAACAAATAGTAATGGTGATAATGAATCTCCTTGAAATATTCCTCTCTTGATATTAACCTCTCCCAGTCTCTCACCATTGATCCGCAACTGTGTCTTCCATTGTGCCATCGATCTTTGCACAATTTTTCTGATATTTCTACTGACTCATGTTATTTCTAGGCACTTGATTATCCAGTCATGTGGCAGAGAGTCAAATGCCTTTTTGTAGTCAATCCTTGCCACATTCAGGTTGGTCTTCCTTTTTTTTTTGCAGTTTTCCAAGATCATTTTGTCTATTAGGAGTTGATCTTTTGTTCCTCTGCTATTGGGTCGGTTTCCTTTCTGCTCAGGTGGAAAGAGATTGTTTTCAACTAGATGTTGTTGTACTGCATCAGCTACCACACCAGTTAGCAATTTGAAAGTTGTTGATAAGCAGGTAGTTGGCCTGTAGTTGCCTGGTGTTGCCTCTTTTGCTGGATTTTTCATTATTAGTGTCAAAATCCAATTATATTTCATCTCTAGTTATCGACTATGGAAAACCCCATTTCTGCCCTCCCTGGATTCTGTCATACTACGAATGGGAAGGGGGGTGAGCAAAGGGATTTTATGGCTCTCACTTCCTTCATTACAACTTTAAAGGGACTGAATGTGGATATCGCCAAAAGGACTAACCATAACAATAGGGCCCATCACCTTTCATGTACTCCTCTCTGAAGTCTCCCTTCCGCCGGCCGTGAGGAAAAAGGGGGTGGAAATGTAATGCCTGGGATTGTCACTGGAAGGATGGTGGGGTGGGGTGGGCTGCTTGGGACCACTTAAAACCTTGAATGGGAGGACTTGGGCCCCAGGTCCTGTCTAGAACACCTGCAACCATTTTCTCTTAATAAAGATGCCTGTTGGAGGAAATATTCCAAGAGTTCTGTCTTCTTAAGATGCAAAGTGGGGTGGGTCCTTACAATTAGGTAGGTTTTCCCAGTTGTTAGCCACTTTTCAATTTCTCCTCTTTGTAGTATATTGTTGAACTGTTTGCAATGAGTAAGTGTATAACAGTTAGATATTTCAACCAAAACCCATGCAGTTCATCTTCACCTGGTGTTGACCAATTTTTGATTTTCCTTGCTTTTTTTCTACCATTTTTGTTGTTATTACGGTACTAGTTCTTTCATTTCAACTTCTGTTTTATTTGCATCCACCTCTTTTAACCAAGCCGCATCCTTGTTGCGTTTCTTTGGGTTATCCCATATCTGCTTCCAGAACTGCACTGTTTCTTCCTTGTCAGGTACTGACTGATTCATTGCAGTTTCTCCATTGATGGATTGGTAGAAACATTTCTGATTGGATTGAAATGGGAGGTTCTGCCTATAATTTGTAATTTGAGCTTCATATTTACTGATTTTCCTGGCTATCGCTGTTATTTGCTGCTTTATTATTTCCAGTGCTTCCTTGATCTTCCTTGTTTCTAAGTGGTATTTCTTGATTAGGTATTCTTTGGTCTTCTTGTTCTTCAGCTTCTTTTCTTTCATTTGTTCTGGCTTGCTTGTATGTCATATTAACTTGCTGATCTTATTTTCCAGTCTAACTTTCTATTTTTGTGGTGCACTGTTTGTTTTTCTTCTTTGTTGATTTTGCATCCCAGGTATTCAGTTATAACTGCAGCTGTGCTGTACATTAGTTGGTTTGTTTCTTGTAGTGAATTGGTGCTTATACTTGATATTGCAGTATTTGCATCTTTTAAGGCTTGTATTATTATTATTGTTGTTGTTGTTGTTGATCATTGCACAGTCAGCCAGATGTTCAGGATTTGGCATTTTGTCTACCTATCGAGTCCTTACCAAGGACCTGGGATAGGCAGATGTGGATGTTTGATGGTATTAAAGATATCATCGCAGGATGGAAGCAGTTCCTAGTAAGGTCGCCTTTTGCAATTGACTAATGGTGAATTTGTCAATGCCAATGGTGTTCAAGTGGTGCTCCAGTTTTTTTTGGGATTGCCTATTACTATTGGTATTACCCTTGCTTGCTTTTGCCACAGTCTTTCTATTTCTATTTGTAGGTCTTTGTATTTTGTTATCTTCTCCAGTTCTTTCTCGTCTATTCTGCTGTCTCCAGGCATTGCCACGTCCACTATCAAGACTTTTTGTCTTTCTTATTGACAATTGTTAAGTCTGGGCTGTTATGTGGCAGGTGCTTGTTTGTTTGAATTCTGAAGTCCCAGAGCAGTTTAATTTTATCATTTTCTATGACTTTCTCTATTTTATGATCCCACCAGTTCTTGCTTACAGGCAAATGATATTTCTTGCAGATCTTCCAATGCACCACTGTTGCTACTTTGTCATGCCACTGCCTGTAGTCAGTCTGTGTGATCTTCTTGCAGCAGCTTACCAGGTGGTCCACTGTTTCTTCAGCTTCTTTGCATAGGCAACACTTACTGTCTGTTGCTGTCTTCTCAATTTTGACTTTATATGCATTTGTCCTTAAGGCATGGTCTTGTGCAGCCAGAATTAGTCCCTAGGTCTCTTTCTTCAATTTTCCTGCTCTTAGCCATTGCCAGGTCTTGTTATTATCTGCTTTCCCAGCTATTTTTTTAATGTACTGGCCATTATTGTTGTTGTTGTTGTTGTTGTTGTTGTTATGATGATGATGATGATGATTATTATTATTATTATTAGCACCATAAACTCAGCATATGGTTTCAGTTTATACCTGTTATTAACTGTATATTAGTTTTAATTTTTATTTAGCCTTCTACTCAGGACATTGCATATAAGCAATGCTTGAGAAGGATCTGCAAGATTGTCTGGGACACTACACATCCTCTTCATGACCGGTTTTCCTTGATACCCTCTGGAAGGAGGCTTTGTGGCATCCAAAGCAGAACATCTAGATCAGTGGTTCTCAACCTTCCTAATGCCGCGACCCCTTAATACAGTTCCTCATGTTGTGGTGACCCCCAACCATAAAATTATTTTCGTTGCTACTTTATAACTGTAATTTTGCTACTGTTTGGAATTGTAATATAAATATCTGATATGCAGGGTGTATTTTCATTGTTATGAATTGAACATAATTAAAGCATAGTGATGAATTACAAAAACAATATAGCAATGCTCACTGGAGAAGCTTACTCTTCCTTGCTCAAAAATGTTGGGAGGGAGGGAAGGGGAAGGAAGGAAGGAAGGAAGATTGAAGGGGAAAGGAAGGAGATGGAGAAAGAAGGAGATTGAAGGGGAAAGGAAGGAAGGAAGGAAAGAAGGAAGGAAGGAAGGAAGATTGAAGGGGAAAGGAAGGAGATGGAGAAGGAAGGAGATTGAAGGGGGAAGGAAGGAAGGAAGGATAAAGAGATTGAAGGGAAGGGATAGAGATGGAGATGGAGATGGAGATGGAGATGGAAGGAAGGAAGGAAGGAAGGAAGGAAGGAAGGAAGGAAGGAAGGAAGGAAGGAAGGAGAGAGATTGAAGGGGAAGGGATGGAGATAGAGATGGAAGGAAGGAAGATTGAAGGGGAAAGGAAGGAGATGGAGAAGGAAGGAAGATTGAAGGGGGAAGGAAGGAAGGAAGGAAGGAAGGAAGGAAGGAAGGAATGAAGGAAGGAAGGAAGGAGAAAGAGATTGAAGTGGAAGGGATGGAGATGGAAGGAAGGAAATTGAAGGGGAAAGGAAGGAGATGGAGAAGGAAGGAGATTGAAGGGGGAAGGAAGGAAGGAAGGATAAAGAGATTGAAGGGAAGGGATGGAGATGGAGATGGAGATGGAAGGAAGGAAGGAAGGAAGGAAGGAAGGAAGGAGAGAGATTGAAGGGGAAGGGATGGAGATAGAGATGGAAGGAAGGAAGATTGAAGGGGAAAGGAAGGAGATGGAGAAGGAAGGAAGATTGAAGGGGGAAGGAAGGAAGGAAGGAAGGAAGGAAGGAAGGAGAAAGAGATTGAAGTGGAAGGGATGGAGATGGAGATGGAAGGAAGGAAAATTGAAGGGGAAAGGAAGGAAATGGAGAAGGAAGGAGATTGAAGAGGGAAGGAAGGAAGGAAGGAAGGAAGGAAGGAAGGAAGGAAGGAAGGAAGGAAGGAAGGAAGGAAGGAGAGATTGAAGGGGAAGGGATGGAGATGGAGATGGAAGGAAGGAAGATTGAAGGGGAAAGGAAGGAGAAGGACAAGGAAGGAGATTTAAGGGGAAAGGAAGGAAGGAAGGAGAGAGAGATTGAAGGGGGAGGTGCTGCCAAGGACGCACAAGCAACTCCGCACAATTGCCTGGGGAGGGAGGCTCTGGTGGAGAGCCTGGTGGAGAGCCAAGCGGCGGCACATTCGGGGCCTCGGAAGCTGCGTGGAGGATCCGCGTGCCTCGGAGCCACTGGCTGCCCTCTCACATCTGCCAACCTGGAGCTCCCCATCCTCATCCCGGCACCTCTTGCCCTCTCCCAGCCGTCTCCCCGGGACCTGCCCGCCCCTCCAGCCTCCTGAATGCCATCACAGCGGTGGGGTTGCGGGAGCCCCTTTCCACACCACACAGCCCATCGTGCACAAGAGGGGCGCGGCCAGAGCACCAGCTCCCACTTGGAAGGCGCTGCTTCTCCCCTCCCCTCCTGGCCCAGCCGCGTGGCCTCTGATGCACATGCGGGCATCGCCACCGCCTCGCCCCCTTCCCCTCCCCCTGGCCACTTCCGAGGCCCAGAGCCCAGCGAGCCGGAAAGGAGCCGCTCCTGCCCGGCAGCCCCACGGCCGCACCAGGTGCCAGAGGGCTGAGGCGGCCTCCAACAGCGAGGGAAGCTGGCTGGGCGGCACAGGGGAGGTTCCCGTGCGGCGCAGAGGGCGGCCGGGGGCGGAGCGCAGCCGGGCAACCAGGAGGTGTGGAGACTGGCTCAGCGCTGCAGATCAGCTCAGTTGGCAGCAGCAGCAGCAGCAGAGCAGCCCAGCGGCAGCACCAGCAGCAGCCCAGACCTGGCTCGGCTCGGACCGGCCGCTGAGCCAGCCTAGGGTGGCGGCAGGGGCACATGCAATGGTGCTGCGGTGGCAGGAGCAGACGCTGTCAGAGGAGAAGGTCGCCCTGGAGGTGGAGGAGCCAGCGGAGGAGGAGGAGGGTGGCGGCAGCCGGATAGAGGACCGGTGTCTCGGTTTCTAAGACCATCGGAAATATGTGTTTTCCGATGGCCTTAGGCGACCCCTGTGAAAGTGTCATTCGACCCCCAAAAGGGTCGCGACGCACAGGTTGAGAACCGCTGATCTAGATTCAGTCAGTCACCCATACATATGTATACATATGTACATACAGTGTCCACAGTAAAAAATGACAATAAAGGTTATCTCACCTCACCTCCTCACCTCACCCTATCCTATCTCTCATCTCATCTCATCTTATCTTATCTTAGTTTTAAGGTTAGTCTTAAAAGAATGTAATGGATTAGAAATGTTTTGTTTACTCTTGGATCGCCTGTGCATTATAGCTGGGCTTTATTTGGGAAAATCACAAATACATCAAGGTGCTTTAATAGGTGAACAATATATCCTGAATTCTGGACTTTAAATTGTTTAGAATCTGGTACTACTTATATGAAGAACATGAGATGATGACTAAATCCACTGGCATTATGTAGATGAAATTATCCAATGTGGCATCTATATACTTAAGAATCTTTTAACAATTTAAAAGTAGTTTTATGGTTGATTTTCTTATCCAGTAAGTCAAGAAGTGATTAATTCTCTAAAACCTTTTTAAAGGATTCTTTGCGACCATTTTGGCAAATTCATTTATGCCATTACTCTTAAATCTAAGTTCCCATATTGTATGAAAAAATTAGTTAAGCCCAGGTTTTTCTGGAATCTCCAGTTTGCAACAAATATTGATTCATAGCTCTTAACACTTTAGACCAGTGTTTTCATAAATATTTGAAAGATAACATGCATTTGGATCAGCGGTGGGATTCATATATGTGAACAACCAGTTATCTGTGTGGATGCCGCTTCCGGAAGTCCATTCTGGGCCTGAGCAACAAAAAACTAGCTACTGGTTCTGCTGAACTGGTGCAAACTGGCTGAATCCCACCACTGATTTGGATCCTCTAAGTCTTCTGAAATTTTAATCTGTAAATAATATGAACTTGCCTGAAAAATGACAGAAATCAGAATTAATATGTTATTGTACACAGTCTTTTGTTTGCTTACAGAGATACATTGCTCCTTGTATTGTAGTAAATTTGTTTTATAGCATTTTGCTGTAAGGTATGAAATGTTAGGGAACTATCAATTCTATTTTGTATGTAACTATAGATTTATTTCATACTAATTTGCTCTTAGCTACTAAAATACTTTCCTTAATATTTGATTTTCTTTCTGACATTGGAGGGGTTTTTTTGACAGTTCTGGACCCTATTTAAAAGTAGAACATGTTTAGAAGTATTAGAAAGTGCATTAAAATCTTCCAGAATTCACATTACTTAGATGTTTTGTTTTGTTTTAAATATATAATAATTGTTTACATTGGATCCAAGTGTAATCATCTCTAGAAGAGATCAATTAAAATTAGACTCACTGAAATCATTACTAAGTTTTATTGATTTTAATGCAATACTTCTAAGCAGAACAAAAATCCAACTATCATTTATGTCCTCAATTTAAAATTACACATTATTTTTGTTTTAAATATCTGCATACTTATTCCCCAAATTATATTTTTAGTAAACATTATACATAACTTTTTAAAAATATATATAAATTGAAGAAATGTGAAATTTTTGGATTTATTAATTGCTAAGTAAATTGTTGAATTATCAAATTAAAGTGGACATTTGTTTTCATCAAATGACAACAGCAGAGACAACAGGAAAAGTTCTAACAAATAGTAAAATGACTATCCCAGTTTTCAAAATTATTTAAGTTTTACAGAAATTATCAGAGCTTTATTTTGATGATGTCTGCCATATTTCTGGATAATGAGAGGTACTTTTTTATCATTGTATATTTATTACACCTGACCCAGGGTCACTATCATATCAATAGTACAATTGAAGGACTTCCGGTTTCCGGTCGTGCCGTACGGAGCCATCTCTAGGGAGCTCCGATACGGCGATCGGTTTTTCGGCGGCTTTTCAGCCGCCCGAAGCATCAGAGAAGAGGAGGGCGACCCGCGGAAGATAGCGGAACCCCCGGCGACCCAAAAAACGTCTAATTGGAAGCAGGATAGCCGGAGGGGACACGAGAAGAAGAGGACGGAGAGGACGGCTGTGGCCGGCCCGACAGCACGAGGGCGGAAACAATAGAAGCGAGGGGAGAAGGCAGATGAGCGCAGCGAAGAAGGAGACGGGAGTGAGAGAACACCAGGAAGAAGCGGTACGAGGGAAGAAGAGCCCTGGACCTACCCAGCTGGAGGCCTGAAGATGCCGCGAAGACGCCCAGCCGCAGCTGAGGAGAGCCAGCCGACGCAGGGAAAGGACGGCGTACAACGTCAGGAGAAGACTGCGGAAAAACGGTGAGCCCGGCGGGGGTGGAATCGCGCGCCGAGGGACACTGAGCGGAGAGAGAGGCCAGCAGCGGGAGGAGGCGGCCCTCACAGGACTCACAGGACCCTCAGAAGACCCCCCAGGCCCCCAAATAAGGTACCGGAGGCGACAAGGAGCCAGGCGGGCAGAGAAGGAGAGGACCAAATGGGGGAGAGGAGGCGACGAAGCGAAGGGGGAAATAAGAGGGGGGGAAACCCTTGCGGAGACGCTGTTTCCCCCCCCACAACGGGTGGCAGGCTGGGGGAATCCAAACCCAGAGGCCTTGGAGGAAGACTACTTTGCCTTAGCTATGAAGAAGTGTCAGAGCGAGTGAGTCACGTTTGAGGCTGGTTTCCTGAAAGACTAGTCAGACGCCTGAAGCCTGACTGTTTGGGTGCCTGAGGACTGATGACTGGTGGTGCTGCTCCCTGAGAGGAGGGGCCATCTGCACAGGCCCCAAACCACAGATCCCCCTAGCCTTTGTGCCAGCCCTGCCAGCACTGCAGAGTATACCTGAAGGCAGATTGCACCCTCTAGTGGATTATAGTTTTACGGCTGGAATGCGAACTGTGAGACATGAACATTAGCTGACTTTTGGCAGAGGAATTTGAACCAATCTACCCTATCAGTTTGATAATCTTGCACAGGAACAATTCTCCCACAACTCTGAGCAGTAAGGGGTGGTTTTAAGGGTGGACAGACCAACAGGAGGAGAAGCTCGAAATGGCAGCCAAATGGACAAAACAGACCAAACTGACACACATGAAGGGAGTGGCATTCTCCCCTGACCAGCTCTCTAACCTGTCAGGCAATACCCCACCCACCCCCACAACTCCCCTCCCAGCAACAAGCCTTAAGACCCAAATGCCAACCCAGGCCCCCACAATGGAGCAAATGATCCAGGAACTAAAAGAGACGATAGATACGCTAGTAAAAAGGATGGATGGGATGGACAGAAAATTAGAAGCAAGGGACAAGAGGATGGAGAAAAGATGCATAGAAGCAGAACAGAAAATGGAGGAAAGATATAGGGACATGAAACAGATGTTGGCGGAGCACAGAGAAGATCTAGAGAGAAAGTGGGAGGAACAGTGGGAGGAACAACGCAAGGCAAGGACCGCAGACATGGATCAAATGAGGAAAGCGATGCAAGACTACAAGAAAGACATCAAGAAAATAGAGAAGGAAATGGAGAAGAACATCCAAGAAATCAAGGAGAATACAGAAAAGAAGATGAGAGAAGTGGAAAACCGCATCGAGGGACAAATAACAGAAATGAAAGGGGCGACCCAAGACCAGACCACCATGATGCAATACTGGCAAATGGCGTCTGCAATCAGGTTCAGAGGGTGGAGCGAAACCACAAATGAAACACAAAGAGACCTGCTCAAGACCTTTGTAGAGGCCCTGGCACCATTCCTGGGTAAGGGACCCGAAGAGATTGCATGGCAATTCGACAGAATCTACAGAGTGGGCCCATGGAGGTCAGCAACCAGACACCAACCAAGAGATGTAGTCATCCACTTTGCAACACAAGGGCTTCGGAACCTCATCTCTATCACTTCCTATAGAAAGAAATTTTACATAGGAGAGCAGGAAGTGAGGGTACTGAAAGAGATCCCTCCGAAGATGTTGAGAGACAGAAGGGACTACAAATTCCTGACCAACGAACTGAGACTCCGAGATCTACACTATAGATGGGAAATCCCAACCGGGATGTCGCTTATCTATAGAAACAAGAGATACCACTTGAACTCAGTCCAGAAAGCCAAAGACTTCCTGGAACAGGAATTGAAGACGGAAGGCCCTCGTCATACTACGGGAGAAGGCACAGAGGGACCAATAGGCAGTGGGAGGGGATGAAATCAACGAGCAAACCACGCAGAAGCAAGGACCGGCACAACAACAGGGGACAGGAATGATCCACCTAGAGACACAATGACACGGAGAACAGAGGGCAACATAACCAACGAAGCAGAGCGGCCTAGTGAGGGCAGGCCACGTGGTCCCACTACCGAACGCACCCACCAGCAAGACAAGACCCCACAACTCCATACGTACACCATACCGGATATCATGAGAACGAGACCTAAGAAGAATGCAGAGGAAACATCTTCAGCAGTGGTCTCGCAAGAATATCCTGAAACGGACAATGGCATCTAAATATCTGACCTGGAATGTTAATGGATTAAACTCTCCTCAGAAAAGGAGGAAAATATTCCACTACCTGAACCAAGATAAAAGCGACATAACCTGCCTACAAGAAACACACATAAGAGCGGCAGACCAGAAATACCTGACCAATTACAAACTAGGAGCACACTTTGTGGCAGCAGCTCCAAGAAAGAAGAATGGGGTTGTTATATATGTAAAGAAACACGTAATAGCTAAGCTAATAGAGTCTGACCCCCAGGGTAGATACCTGGCAATTGAGATAACACAAGAAGATAAGAAGATTCTAGTAATGGGCATATATCCACCAAATCAACAACAAGGCAAATTCTACAAACGGATACACAAAAAAATAATACAACTTAACTACAGATCCTACATTATATTGGGTGACTGGAACGGAATCATAGAAATCGCCCTAGACAAAAAAAGAACTGCACCGAACCCACAAAAGCACTCCAAGTTGCCCAAATCCTTCTTTGACATGAAGGAAGACCTCGAACTGACGGACGTATGGAGGGAAAGGCACGGCAAAGAACAAGAATTCACTTTTTTCTCCGACAGATATCAGTCATTCTCCAGAATCGACTTTATATTAACATCAAGCGACCTGTTAGTCTGTCTAAACGCGGTGAAAATCCTACCCAAAGTGCTAACAGATCACAACCCGGTGAGGATGGAACTGAGACAGACGAGATCCTGGAGAATTAACGAAAACCTGTTTAGACTTGGAGAAAAGGTGGCGGAATGTAAAAATGCTATGAAAGAATTCTTCAGCATAAATATGAACAATGAAACACCGATAGAAATGATTTGGGACGCCAGCAAGGCGTATATGTGTGGGATTCTTATGGACATGAATAAAAGACACCGCCGCAAACAAGAACAAAAAAGGAAAGATCTAGAAGAAGAGATAAGTAAGAAAGAGCAGCTGTTAATAAAAAGACCAGAAGACAAAATCACTAAAGAAGGAATCAAGATCTTAAGAAAGCAGTTCGACATGCTGATGGCAGACCAAGTTGCGAGGAACATACAATATGCAAAACACAAGACATTCTGTAAGGCCAACAAACCGGGTCGATGGCTGGCCTACACCCTAAGAAAGAAACAGAAATCCCGCATAATTGAAAAGATAGAATACAAAGGCAAGGAGGAATTTCGACAAGTAACCATTAAGAAAGCCTTCACAGAGTTCTACTCAAAGCTATACACCGAGGAGAAGACACAGGACAAAGATACAGAAACTTTTCTACAAAACGAAAAGATACAGGCAATCACCGATACACAAAGAGAGGCCCTGAATGCCGTAATCACAAAGGAGGAAATACACTCAGCGATCAAACAGCTGAAACCAGGAAAATCGCCAGGGACGGATGGGATAACAGCAACTTATTACAAGTGTCTCCAGGAAGAGATGTTAGTTCTAACATCTATTAGACAGCTATTTGTCAATATACAAGAAGGAGGCCAAGTCCCACCATCCTGGAAAACAGCCTATATTTTGTTAATCCCCAAGGAGGGGAAAGATAATACACAACTCGCAAACTACAGACCCATCTCACTACTTAACACGGACTACAAAATATTCACAAAAATTCTGGCCGATAGACTAATGACTGTACTACGAAAAACAATACACCCGGACCAAAGGGGATTTATACAAGGATGCCAGATGAAAACCAATGTGAGACAGCTGTTGAACATAATAGAGTACTTGGACAGGCACAAACAGGTACCAGCCGCCCTTATGTTTGTGGACGCAGAAAAAGCCTTCGACAGACTGAATTGGCCATTCCTGACGAACCTGATCCAGAAGATGAAAATGGGAGCACAGTTTCTCAACTCCATAAGGGCAATTTACCAAAAACAAACAGGCCAGATCATTGTGAACGGAGACCTAACAGACCCATTCAACATAGAGAGAGGCACGAGACAGGGTTGCCTGCTGTCACCCCTGCTATTTGTCCTAACGCTGGAAATTTTACTGAACAGGATAAGAGCGGCAGAGGACGTACAGGGCATACAGATTAAACAGCAAGACTACAAACTATGTGCCTTTGCGGATGACCTGCTGGTGACAATGTCGCAACCAGCACAGTCAGCAAGGAAATTGATGGAGATAATGGATGACTATGGTAGGGTGTCAGGCTTCAAAGTAAATATATCAAAAACAAAGGTGCTAGTCAAAAACCTAGACAACAAAGCAAAACGGAACCTGGAAAGAATAACGGGTTGTGAAATAGTCAAGAAAGTCAAATACATAGGAGTGGAGATAGAATCAACAAATGTGAAATTATACAAGAATAACTACGAGGTCCTGTGGAATAAGATACAAACAGACCTGGAAAGGTGGAAATCACTACGACTGTCCCTACTGGGCAGGATAGCAGCAGTAAAGATGAACGTCTTACCCAGATTTTTATTTCTCTTTCAAATGCTACCCATACTAAAGAAGGATGCGGACTTAGACAACTGGCAGAAGGGCATCAACAGATTTATTTGGGACGGCAAGAGACCGAGGGTGAAACTAAAAATCATCCAAGACACAAGGGAGAGAGGGGGACTCAAAATGCCTAATCTAAAGCTATACTACTATGCGGCGACGTTGGTGGCGGTGAGTGACTGGATCAACATGACAAATGATAGAATTCTGAATGTTGAGGGGCATGGTCTACTATTCAGCTGGCACGCATACTTAGTATACGACAAAAAGGCAGACAGGAACTTCAAGGAGAATCCACTACGAATCCCATTGTTATGGGTCTGGAAGAAATACAAGCACCTCCTACAGGACAAGATTCCCATCTGGACGATCCCCGGACACGCAACAGGGGATATGAACACATCCCAAGGGCAAGAAGTGGTGCCCTACAGTGAACTGGTACTGGGAGAAGAAAATAGGTTCCTCTTGATATCCCAAGCAACGCTAGCAAACAAAGGAATAGGAGGTACCTGGCTATCATATATACAACTGCAATCAAGGTGGCGTAAAGATAGGAAGAAGGGTTTCTCCAAGACCGACGAGAATCTAATTGAACAGAATAGAAAACAGGGGATCAGGCACATCAAACGAGTGTACAGCATTCTGATAGAAATGGACTCTGAAACTGAGCTAGTCAAGAACTGTATGATAAGGTGGGCACAAGACTTCGGACACTCTATCACCATGGACACGTAGGAGAAAATCTGGGTGAGGAATGTAGAATTCACGAAATCGCAACACTTAAGGGAAAACTTCTACAAGATGTTCTATAGATGGCACCTAGACCCGAAAAAAATATCACTCATCTACCCGGACTCCCAGCCTAAATGCTGGAGGTGTGGGGACGGGGAGGCTACTTACTTTCACATATGGTGGACATGCAGAAAAATCAAAGCATTCTGGAGGAAGATATGGTGGACACTCCAAACCATTTTTAAAAAGCGTATAGAATTTTTACCTCAGGTTTTTCTGTTAGGGATCACAAAGGATTTCACTACCTCAGAGACAACCTTATTTCTGAACTTGATTACAGCAGCAAGATTGTTGGTGGGACAATATTGGAAGAATCCGGAAATACCGCCTATTGAAGAATGGACTGTGAAAGTAACAAATTTGGTGGAAATGGCGAAAATATCAGCATACTTGAAAAATCGCTCCAATGAACACTTTTTGACGGACTGGAAACAGTGGATAGACTATATCCAAGAGAGACACCAATCAAACAGAATGCAGCTGGCGTTTAGCTGAGGCTCGATGGGAGGAGGGAAGAAGGGTTAACAAATCAAATGTTTACAAAAACTAACACCCAATGTTGAATGTATATGTTCTATAACTAATGCCTCTTAACATAATCTTCTGACTAATGTTGTTTACTTTAATATTGTTAAAGCGGACTGAATCTCTGTCTCAGGGTATGAAACTTCTATCTCAGGATCTTTGGTTAGGGACTATAAAAGATTACACTATTACTGAGACGAAGTTAATTCAGAAGTGTGAACGAACAATATGTGATAGACTAGATATAGTAGATAAACCATATACAAGATTTACCTCAGGTTATTAAACTTTTACCTCAGGATTTTTGGTTAAGGATCATAAAAGATTGTACTAATACTGAGATGAATAATGTGTTATAGACTAGAAACTGTGGATAGGCTATAGAAAAGAGAAACACCAATCAAATAAATTGTAACAGGTGTATAGTTGAGGTTTGATGTGAGGAATGAAAAATGCTTACCAAACCAGATGTTTATAAAGATTAACACTTAGTGATGTATACCAGGTGCTACGAAGATTGATACATATTATGATTTCATGTTCAATGCTGATTGTATGAATGTAGATAGACCATATGTAAGAGCTGTATTTTCAGGTCTTATGAGGATAGCTTATTAATATGAACCCAGATTTAATGTTGATTGCTTTAATATTGGAAAAGCGTACGGAATTTCTACCACAGGATACTGAATTTCTACCTTAGGACCTTATGTTAGGGATCATAAAAGGTTGCACTACTACTGAAACGAATCTACGAGTTGTATTGCAGGATATATGATGATTGCTTTTTAATATGAACTCATGTATAATGTTGATGGTTTTTAATAAAATAATTTTTAACAAAAAAAAACAGAGATGTTTGAAAATAAACGTTTTTAAGAGCTAAAAAAAAATAGTACAATTGAATTCCTACCTTGAAAAAGGAGCTGTCAAATAACCAAATAATATACCTAAAGTTTCTGAGAGATTTATACATTAAAAAACATCTATCTACTAACTATATCCACATGTGTAGAATATAAATGCTTAAACAAATTTTAAAAATAAACATTAATTTCATTATAAAATTAATTATAATTTATATACTTATAACTGGTCCTGAGAAATTTCTTGTCAAATGATATTGTTATAAAGCAATCTTTTGTTTTACTTCTAATTAAAGCTTTCAATGTAGTGATTCATTTTATCATGAAAAAAAAGCTTTAAATAAATCCTTAACTATGTGAATGCTCCAACACTGGATGTTTTTAAGAAGAAACTGGACAGCCATTTGTCTGAAGTGGTATAGGGTTTATTTATTTATTTATTTATTTATTTGGGTTTGTATGCCGCTCCTCTCCGGGGACTCAGAGCAGCTAACAACATATATATAACAATAAAATTACAATAAAAAACCCAAACAACGATATTAAAAAAAAACAATAAAACACACATTCAATTCAACAATCAACCACAATCATCCCCAGGCCTGCTGGCAAAGATGAGTTTTTAGATTTTTCCAGAAGGCCAGGAGAGTCGGAGAAACGCGGATTTCAGGAGGCATTTGGTTCCAGAGGGCGGGCGCCACAACAGAGAAAGCCCTCCCCCTAGGGCCTGCCAGACGACATTGTTTCGCTGACGGGACCCGGAGGAGGCCAACCCTGTGCGCTCTCACCGGTCGTAGAGAAGTATGTGGCAGAAGGCGGTCCCGTAAGTATCCTGGTCCCATGCCATGAAGGGCTTTATAGGTGATAACCAACACCTTGAATTGGGCTCGGAGACCAATAGGCAACCAATGCAGCATGCGGAGAGTTGGTGAAATGTGGGCACAACGCGGAAGGCCCACAACTGCTCGCGCAGCTGCATTTTGCACTAATTGTAGTCTCTGAACACTCTTCAAGGGTAGCCCCATGTAGAGAGTGTTGCAGTAGTCGATCCTCGAGGTGACAAGGGCATGTGTGACTGTGAGGAGAGACTCCCGATCCAAGTAAGGACGCAACTGGTGCATCAGGCGAACCTGGGCAAATGCCCCCCTCGCCACAGCCGACAAATGATGATCCAATGTCAGCTGTGGATCAAGGAGGACTCCCAAGTTGCGGACCTTCTCTGAGGGGTTTATAGATTCACCCCCCAGGGTAATGGAAGGACAGATAGAAGTGTCCTTGGGAGGCATCACCCACAGCCACTCTGTCTTATTGGGGTTGAGCCTTAATCTGTTAACACCCATCCAAACCCTCACAGCCTCCAGACACTGGCACATCACCTCAACCGCTTCACTGATATGGCCAGGAGTGGAAATGTACAGCTGAATGTCATCAGCATACTGATGGCATCTCACTCCATGCCGATGGATGATCTCACCCAGTGGCTTCATGTAGATGTTAAAAAGTAGGGGGGAGAGAACCGACCCCTGAGGCACCCCACACGGGAGTAACCTAGAGGTGGACCTCTGACCCCCCACAAACACCGACTGCGACCGACCAGTGAGATAGGAGGAGAACCACCGTAACACGGTGCCCCCCACTCCCAATCCCTCCAGCCGGCGCAGAAGGATACCATGGTCAATGGTATCGAACGCCGCTGAGAGGTCAAGGAGCACCAGGAAAGAGGACTGGCCTCTATCCCAGGCTCGCCAGAGATCATCCATCAGAGCGACCAAAGCAGTTTCGGTGGAGTAGCTGGGCCTGAACCCCAACTGCAGAGGGCCCAGATAATCGGCTTCCTCCAGAGACCGCTGGAGCTGACATGCCACCACCTTCTCAACAACCTTCCCCACAAAGGGGAGGTTGGAGACCGGACGATAGTTGGTCAAAATTGCTGGATCCAGGGAAGGCTTCTTGAGGAGGGGGCGCACAAGTGCCTCCTTTAAAGGAGCCGGAAAGGACCCCTCCCTCAAAGAAGCATTGACAATCTCCTGGATCCAGGTACATGTCACCACCCTACTGGCTGAAACCAGCCAGGAGGGACACGGGTCCAACAAACAGGTGGCAGAACTCACAGCTCCAATGGCCCTGTCCACTTCCTCAGGTGTAACAGCCTCAAACTCACCCCAGATGACCGGACAAGAACATGCCCCTGTCCCCTCGACTGAATCATTATCAGTCGACTCTGCTACACAATTGGAGTCTAGGTCAGCCCGGATCTGAGCCACTTTGTCTGCGAAACAGTTGTTAAAGTCCTCGGCACTACCATGCAAGGGAGGTCCCGGACCCCTCGGGTTAAGGAGGCACCGGGTCATCCTAAATAGGGCGGCCGGACGAGATTCCGCAGATGCGATCAAAGCAGAAAGATACAGAGATCTTGCCGCCTTAATCACCTTCAAATAGGCTCTAATAAATGAGCTCAATCTGGTTCGATCAGATCCGGACCTACTTCGTCTTCATCGCTTCTCTAGATGTCTCTTATGGCACTTCATCCCCCTGAGCTCCTCGGTGAACCAAGGAGACCTCCTGGGGCCAGCACCATGGAGAGGTCGCAGTGGCGCAATCCGGTCAATAGCCCCCTTCGCGGCCGTATTCCATGTCGCTACCAGGGACTCCGCCGAATTGTGAATGAACGAGCTCGGTAATTCCCCAAGCGCTTTCTGAAAACCAATTGGATCCATCAGGCGTCTGGGGCAGAACCACCTAATCGGTTCTGCCTCCCTGCGGGGAAGGATTGGGGCCATAAAATTCAGTCGTAGCAGAAAATGATTGGTCCATGAGAAAGGCATGACATCTAAGCCCCTTAAAGCCAGATCATTACCCAACTGCTCCGAAAGGAAAATCATATCCAGGGCGTGCCCACCCTCATGCGTCGGACCCTGTACTACTTGGGTCAGGTCCATGGTTGTCATGGTGGCCATGAACTCCTGTGCCAACCCCGAGGACTCGCCAAGCGACGGCAGATTAAAGTCCCCCAAGACTATAAGTGGGGAACTCCACCGCCAGCCCAGCAACCTCCTCAAGTAGCACAGGCAGGGCTGATGTCACGCAGCTGGGAGGCAGGTACGTCAGCAATAAGCCCACCTGAACCCCTAGGTCCAGCGTCATAAAGATGGACTCGCAACCCGGAATTTCGGAAACAGTGAGTCTGCGTAGACTGAGGTTCTCCGGGGCCAAAACAGCCACTCCTCCCCCCTTCCCTGGGGTCGCGGCTTGTGCCATACCTGATAACCTGGTGGGCACATACCCAAGAGGGGAACTCCCCCCTCTGGGCCCAACCAGGTCTCAGTCACACATGCCAGGTCAGCCTCCTCATCCATGAGAAGGTCATGAATGAGGGGGGGGCTTATTATTAACTGACCTGGCATTGAGCAGCAACAGTCTGAGCCCAGGGCCCAAGCTACACTCATCACCAGGATCATGGGGTGAGCTAGATTTTTCAGAAGGGCCAGAACAAGGAACTGCTACGAGACAGCAGGACCAAGTTCCCCGAGTGCGGCCTACCCTCCTGCTCCCGCCATATCTGCCTCTTCCCTGAATGACCGGTATACTCCAACCCTCAGTGACTCCCGAGTCCGCATCCCCCCAGTCCCCGGCCTCCCTCAAGCTCGGCAGACCTGTCCATTCATCTATCATACATTCCTCATACATATCCTCATCCCATGCATACATATTAAAACATTAGTAATTAAAAATTTACATAAAAATTAAAAGCGTTAATTAATATAAAATTAATATAAAACCAGAAGAACCAGCTGCTGGAACAGAAGTAAGGGCGGAAAAAATAATGGAAGTCCAGAAGAAGTATGAGTAAAAAGCTGGAGTAAAAGCTGGAACAAATGGGGTGGCTAATCCAGCAGGTTTACTAAGACCCAAACTAAGGCCCGTAGTGGAAGTAGTACTAGAAACAGGGGTGCCAAATGTTAATCCTGCCGCAATACTTGTAGCTGATATAGATGATATTCTCTGGAATTGTGGGATATAAGAGTAGGACAAAAGTAACAGCAATGCACAAATATTTAAATGTCATTGCAAAGCGTTCTTGCTTTGTAAGTCAATTATCTTTATGGCTCCAGAATCATCATCAGCAACCAAGAAGCTGTTCGTTCCATTTACTGAAAGACAATTGATCTCTTCCTCATTTACATGGAAACATTCAACTGGCTCCTTGAAACACCTGATATCCAACATGCTAATAATTTCCCCATGAGAAGCATAGAGTCTTCTAGAACGAGTGGGAGAAAATATAACGCTAGTGACATCATCTGCTTTTTGAAGCCATACACATTCCGAAGGATTTCCCTCAGCATTCCAAATTGTGAGCTCCCCTCCTTCTGCTCCTAAAGCCAATAAACTGTCTTTGCTCATATTTAGGCTTAGTACTGAAGAAAAATGTCCATTAGTCCACTTCTTTGCCATCATATCTCAAGACAGACTCAAAGCAAAGAACCAAGTTCTCCCGATACCAAACTCTCTTCCGGCAAAGAAAAACTGCTGGGTCTGTTTAATACTCCCACTTCATTCTCGGCTTATCTCTCTCACCATCAATCAGTCCTTTCCAAATTCAAATTCCAAACTTCATTCCTCTCATTCACCATCAGTCAGTCCTTTTCAGTCAGTCCTTTTCAGCTCCGTTTCCTGTCACTATTCCCCCAAACGTGTCTCCGTTCCTTCGCACTCGCACTAAGTTGATAATTTTTCTGAATCTTGGTGGAAATACATTCAGTAGCTACAGTCAGGCCAGTTCAGTCTTAGGCCAGTTTTACAGGAGACGGGGAGACAGAAATGCTAATTGTCCAGGAATTAAAATAAAATTCTTTAATGGAGCAGGATTCTGGTTTCCTGTCTGAGCAGGGAGTTGGACTAGATGACCTCCAAAGTACCTTCCAACTTTATTACTATTACTATTCCCAAATGTGCTGAATCACTATTAATTTGAAAGAAAAGTGTTTTCTTTTGACATTTTGGTCATTACTATAGGCCCATAACAAGAAACTAAATCTGAACCATTTTTATATTTTTTTTGGTCCTCCTTTATCCAGGTCTGGTTCCAGTCAATGTTAGTAGGGAGGAGAGTTCAAATTTAAGCCCAAGTCTCTACTTTGTGGAGATCTCCAAGGCTTTTCTCTTCTCACTCCTAATTAACATCTATATGAAACCACTGGGTAAGTTCATCCATTGATACATATGAGTTAGAGTTCAGATGATACTCAATTATACTGTATGTCATTATAACATATGACCAAATTATGCTATTGAGGTTCTTTTTAAGGGTCTGGAGGTTATGGGTGCCTGAAAAACTGACTTTACTTTGGCAAGACAAATTGACTATGGATTTTGTCAAACCCCGAATCTGGAGATTTTCCATCCTTATCAATGAATGGGTTTGTGTTCCCCCAGACCAAGTTGGCATGCATAGATCTTTCTATGCTTGTGGTTCCTGCTCAAAGCCATGGTTAGGAGAGCCTCTGTCTTTTGCATCATTTATGGCTACTTTTGAATTGGGAAGTCAATTCACTATTGAACTGACAATAAAGTGACTTATGCCTTAACCTAGGGGTAGGCAACCTTGGCTCTTTTATGACTCGTGGACTTCAACTCCCAGAATTCCTGAGCCAGTATGATTCTGGGAGTTGAAGTCCACGAGTCATAAAAGAGCCAAGGTTGCCTACCTCTGCCTTAACCATTTCTCCATTGGAACACTGTAGTATAGTCTACATGGCCTTGCCCTTGAAGAGCATATAGAAACTGCAACTGGTTCACAATGCAATAGTGTGGGCAGTTTGGGGCATTTCATGATACACCCATATAAAAGCTCTGACTTCCAGTTTTCAAATTAATACAAGATACTAGCCATAAGCTATGCAGGTAGTCCTTGACTTAGAATCACAACCAGGGCCAGAATTTCTGTCATAAGTACAATGAGACATCCCATGACCACTTCAACTTACTACAGCAATTCTGGCATTCCTCACTTGGTTGTATGCTACCCAGGATCATCTTGGTGAGAAGGTTATATAAATTAATTAAATCTTTTAATAATAGTTAATATTATCTTGAAGTATTAAAAATATGCATAAACTGGCCAAAACATACTGCTCAATAAGCATCAGGCAGTAAATTTCACCTTTTTGCTTTTATCTGTTCAACCATGATGACAACAGGCATGGCAAGGTGTTACCTTACTTGTTACTAACTGATAATTATTCGTAATGCCACTGTTCCAGAACACTGAAATTGAAAATGCCCCATTATCCACCTAAAAATAGCCTGAAAGGACTATCATTGAGACCCTTTTAAGAAAAGCAAAATAAAAAGAAGGCATGTGCCATTGTTGTTCATCTCTCCCCCCCCCAAAAATAGAAAAAGTAGCACCTATATTTCATTTAATAATCATGCTTCTATTTATTTAATAAAAAAATCAAGGAATGATATTTTAAAATTATGCAATAGGTATTTTATATTAAGCTGTAGATGAAGCACATTTTCCAAATTTCAATCACAGATCATTCTAGGTTCCTCAGACTAGCTAAACATTTAATATTTTGTTTCAGGTGAAAATTGTGCATTAGATAAAACTGCCAAGATTAAAAATATGCAAAAATTCTAAAACTGCAGCAAAAGACTACCCTTATTATTCCAAGTTGACTGAGCTTTGTTAAAATATTAGATGAAAGGCTCTGGTATATGAGTGAAAGTCAGATGAATGACACTTTTTGATGTAAATGTAATCCTAAAGGTCAAAATAACATCTCTACTGGTACTGATAGTTCTATCTCCAACTTTTTGACACGAAGCAGCTTATGACTAAGTCCTTTTTTATTTTCTCCTCAGAGATTAACATAAAAAAGATAAGAAATAGAAGAAAGTTGTGGAATGTGAATAAATAATAAAGACTATTAAGAGCTGAAAAGTAGTGACTATTCACTTGAGTAAAATGCACCCAACAGGATCTTTACTACTAAACCTGACAGGATTTGCACAAATTTAAATTCAATTAACCAAGAAAAGAGAGTCTATAATTTGTTTATTAGATTTCATTCACACATGCACAAACTAATGGATGTAATTCTGATCAAGTTTTCAACACTTTAACTTTTTGTTTACAAATTTGAGCTTGTAAATTTAGCAAACATTGAAATAAGATAGTATTAAACTTCTGTAATTGCAAGTAATTTCTTCAAATCTGACACTATCACATCTGTTTATTTATCTAGAAAGTAGATGGACTACAAAATAAGATATTAGTAAAGGATGAGGAAAAAAAGAAACTACGCAGGACTGCTGGTTTTTCCTTTTTTCTATTTGACAGATAAGCAGACAGTGATGGTTGAGGAATTTTATCATGTGAAATATCCAAACATTATTGTAAGACATCTGCACAACATTAAGAAAAAAGAAAAGATTTAGCATTTGAGATGGAAAATATAAGTAGGTTGTGTGTGGAAATGAGGGATGGCACATTTTTTATTTATTATGTTATACATTTTACTATTTCCTTCTTCCTATGGCAGCACCATTTCATATCCAATTCTTTCCCTATGATCCCTATTCCAAATTTTTTTTAAAGGTTGTAGAAGAATTCATCTGGAAATAGAAATGAGGTACTTATTGTATATGCTTGCCCTGCTGCTGAATAAAACTCATAAAGCTTATTTTTCAGTAAAGCTGCTACTTGGATGATCTAGTTCACAGGCCAAACATAACCTCTGTTGATTCCAAGCAAATCTATTTGAATCACTTAAAGTCAAATTATAAATCAGTTTTTCCATCACATATTACACATGTCAATGGTAGAAATAATTATATAATTTAAAATACCAATATCTAGGTTCAGGGGGAAAGAATTGTAGAGCAACCCAAGCTTACCCCAAAGAAAAGTTGAGGAAGGGGGAAAAAAGTATGCAGCAAAATAGAACTGAAATAAAGAGGAGGAAAGTTGCTTTAAGAAATGGCGTATTGTTGACTTTCCATATAATAATGATTTGTTCCAGGTTCTACCTGTTATATTTTTGTACTCTACTATGAATTAATATACAGATTGTTCATATACAGCATTATTAGATGAAGAAATATAGCATGAATACTTGGAATTACATATGTGAAAGGGATGCTTGTCAATTAGCAAAAAATTCTATCAAAGAAACAGGAATATCCAAATTGTTTTCTTTGAACAAGTAATGGAAAATGGATGAAACAATCATATTTTTTCCAAAAGTGCTTTTTTCAGGAGGCAACTGGACTTTCTTGTGTTTCTTTTGAAGACATTTCACTTGTCATCCAAGAAGCTTCTTCAGCTCTGACTAGATGGTGGGGAGTGGAAGGATTTATTTTGCTTGCAGATAGATATTCATTCGCATTCCTTTAAAGAGTCATTGAAACCATTTGGAGATTTACCTATGTCCTCAGAGTCACCTGAGTATGCAAATGTGTGTGGAGCCTTCTTGGCTGCAGGATGTTTTCTGCTCTGTGTCCCTTCACTGTTGAAATCAGGCACAGGCTGTTGGGGATAAGTCTGTGCTGTCTGAATCTCAAAGTGAAGCACAGATAGTTCCTGTAGTCTGCCATATTTTCTGGAAATCCATTCATCTCTCTCACCATTCAAATGGTGTTCATCCCAAGCTTCAGAGATGAAGAAGCTTCTTGGATGAGAAGCGAAACGTCTTCAAAAGAAACACAAGAAAGTCCAGTTGTCTCCTGAAAAAAGCATTTTGGGACAACCATATCTGAATGACTGAGAACCTCCATAGACATTTAGCTACAGTATGCACTTTGGGATGAACATCCTTCGAATGGTGAGAGAGATGAATGGATTTCCAGAAAATATTGCTTTGTATCTCTTTCCTCAAACATCTCATTTCCATGCTGATTAACTTTCATTATATTTTTTATGATAGCATAATGAAATGTAGCAAAAAATAGAAGAAGTTTTGAAATGAACAAGCAGAACTTGATTATTTTTCATATTTTTACACAAGTTTTTAATATGGCAGAAGACAATCAGTGTAGCAATTGAAGTTAGAAACAAAGTAAGCATTGTTCATTCTTCAAAATGTATGCACAAAAACATACTCATGTAGGATTCATTAGAATGTTAAACTATTAAAACAGAATAATAGAAGAAGGAATGTATTTATGATGGAAATAGACTTTCAGGCCAACTGAATGTTACAACAAATTAAAATGTTTATTTCTTGGTATGTTTAAAATGAATAGAATCTATTTAACCTGCACTTTCAATATTCATTCTGTTTACTCATTCTTCTGTTCCTGTGGCTAGGACCACAAATCTTTACTAATCTGAATACAAACTCAGGTAGCGCTAACATTTGCATTTCAGATTAACTAAAGCAAGTTTCAATTTCTTTCTCTCGCGTGCTCAATATGCCATCTTACACCACAATTTGCTACATGAATGTAACATTAAAAATTGATTTGTAAATGAATTAATTATATCCAATAGCCATGTATATAGGGGATATGAATTATTTTACATTAATAATTTCTATTAACAAACCCTAAAATATGAGACAGAGACCAAAGCTAATAACTAGTGTGGCCAGGTGAGTTACAAGCACACAACAGAAAACTTCAAGCAGCTCTGACAAAAGTGACTCCAACAAATAGCCCCTGAACCAAATGGATTATCTAGAACAGGGGTCCCCAACCTAGTGGGCTGTCAGGATTTTGCAACAGGGTCATGGAAACAGCTGGAAAGTGGGTGCATGCACATCCTACTTGCACAAGCAGCGGGTGAGCATGCACATGCACGCTCCATTTAAGTGAGCAGCAGGTGTGCGTGCATGCTGCTCGCGCAAATGGAACTGCATGCCACATGCGCTTGATGGCTGCTCGTGCAGAACATCCCCTCCCTCCGCCAGTCCTCAAAGTCAGAAACATTGGGGATCTCTGATCTAGAAGATAAATGCATCAGAAAAAAGATTTCTTTATTAGATTAAACCGAGTTGACTAGGTAATATCCCCATTATTATTATTATTATTATTTGATCCTTCATGGGAGTTTTCTTCCAAAGTTTCTTTTCAGTTCTCCATTGAAAGTGAGAGTTGCCTCAACCAAGAGATGGGTGGCAAATGCATTTGATAAATAAATAAAATAAAATAATTTTATTACAACCTAATATAAAAAACATTTCTTTTCTTACCAGGGTTTAGGAGACATATTGTTGGGTTGAAGTTCACAATGAGATGACTTTCTGTAATTTGTGTTCCATTATCACAGAGCCACAGATAAAACCTGAAAATAAAAATATAATTATTTTAACATGGTTGAAATATCATACAATATTTACATTATTGTATGAATATATTGTATTAAAAGACCATTGATATTATACAATATATCTTTCCCTTCTTTTTTCTTCTTGTTTTTTGCTCCCATTCAACTGGGTTAAGGACCACTCCCCACAGCCAACTCGCTGCAGCCATCTTGCCATGGCTATCTCAATGTGATCAGCTTGCCATGGCCAGCTCCCTGTGGGAGAACTCATTGTGGGACAATCCACATGGGATAACTTAAAGTGATGTTATCCACCACTGTTTCTTCCTCATTATTTCCATTTTTGTCAATGGAAATACTGTTGAAGAATCAGTGGCAGATAATATTTATCACACTGAGTTATTCTATGTGGAATTGTCCTGTGGTGAGTTGTCCTGCTGAGTTGGCTGCAGCAAGATAACAATGGTGAAATGGCCACAGAAAATTGGCCCTGACAAGTTGTCTCATTCCACATTCAACCTACTTAGAACTTGCTTCTTTTGGTGAGTTCCTTAACTCCTTCTGACTTTGCCTCCTACACAGATCATTCCAGAACCACTAAATTATCTTGTCTCACACTCACCCCTGCAGAGACTTGCATGTTAACTCTATCACCAAAACCCTTATGTCAACCCTTTGCGTTGTCCCAAATAAAAACTGATCTGGCCATATTGAAATTCTACCAAGTGATCAATCTTTAAATGGTTTCAGGAGTGGAGTGGTATAAGGAAAATGGCAGAAACCACAAGCTTATAAAGTGGTAGGAGTGTGCTTCAAGTCATTGATTGCCAACGTCTCATCCTTCCAATCCAGAGCCATGGCATTCTTGTAGCCAAAAGTCTGGCTTACCTAAACCAACTGAATCACTTTGAAGATGCAACTTAATTTTATTTGCATGCAATCAATAATACAGCTTTGATACTTTGTTGACTGACTATAAACAAAAGGAAAACCAGAGCTTATACATCTTTGATCCACTGCATTGAAAGGCAAAGAAACAATTTGGTTTACTGGGTTGAAGGTTTCTAATTAAAATCTCCTCCCTTTTAGTATTCAAGATCAATTCAGTTTTCTTTGATTTTTTTTTCTTACAAGGATACATTAAACAGCTCATACAGGATTTCTTGTTTTGTTTTTAAATTAAAGTTCAGAAATGTACAAGATTAAATAGTGGTTAAAGAAACAAAATTATTTAAATGTTTCCAATCATAATCATTCAATTTAGTCTTTTTATTTATTACCAAAAGCCTTTCTATGATGGTATGTATCAAATAATAATTTTTAAAAACAGCACAGCAGTAAATTCAATAGGTAACATAAAAATTAATTAAATGTAATTATAAAATTTCAAACGTTCATTCTGATGCGGCTGAATTTATGACTTTTCACTTAGATCAAAACCACCAAAATTAAGATTCAAACTTTTCTTATTCTCTTCTTGCTGAAATCTATCATTTTCTTAGCTGACTGTTTGTAACTTACAGTAGGACTCAGCCATTGTAATATAAATGATTAGTTGATACTAGAAGTAGGAAAACAGCCTACTTTTCCTGTGTCTTTTATAAACAAATACTTTGATGTTTGATGGAAGTACATCAGCAAACCTCTTTAAAAGAGCATTGCGCAAAATGTTAATGAACAGAGGGATAAAAGCAGTTTGCCATTGTGCAGATATATTTAGAAGTCTTTTCAACAATTTTTAAAGCACCTCTCGAGAACATTGCAAATTAGGTCAAGAAAATTAATCAGATATGCCTAATATACTTCAGTACCATTAAAAAATTGAACAAAACATTTTTTCGTGCAAGCAAAGAAGGATGGCTCATAAGGTATTGTTACCATAGATTGCAAGTTTAATCTGACACAATATGGCTTATCATGCTTAAAAATCATGCACATCTCATTTTATAACATTGTATAGGTAGTCCTCAACTTACAACCACACAGAGTCCAAAATTTTTGTTGCTAAGCAAGACATTTGTAAAGTGAATTTTGCCCCATTTTAAGACCTTTCCTGCCACAGTTGTTAAGTGAATCACTGTAGATATTAAGTTAGTGACACAACTTTTTTTTTTTTTTTGCTTGTCACAAGGTCACAAAAGGTGATCACACAAGCCTGGGACACTGCAACTGTCATAAATATGAATCAATTGCCAAACATCTGAATTTTGATAATGTGATCATGAGGATGCTGCAACGGTTGTAAGTGTGAAAACAGTCACACCTCATTTTTTTAGTGCCTTTGTAACTATTGTATGAACTATTGTAAGTCGAGGACCTGCATAATAACAAAAACTGTCCCTTCCTCTGTTTCAAAATGTGCTCAGGTTTCTAACTAACTTGTCCAATGAAAAGTTCTGAATTTTGAATTTGCATTTCATAAGACTTCAGGCTTTTTTTTAAAAAAAAAAGCATTGTAGCTAAGAAAATAATGTAAACCCGAAGTCTTGCCATCCCCTCTTGGCATCCCCTTGTGGCTTATTAGTGGCAAAGTAATTAGCATCCAGGTCCATGTTCAATTGGTAGGAAGAAATAACTCAACTCTCATCTGCTCAAATCTTTTCTATGCTATACAGTTTACCAGACTCTTATACAAAGATGATCTCATAGCCATAAATACAATACTGAATAATTAATAGATATGGAAAAGAAAGTAAACTATGTATTTTTCCTACTGTTCGCCCACACTCAATAATGATGTCAGTTTCTCATTTTAAATTCAAGTTTACATAATATATATTTCTCAGTTGTTTTCATTTCTAGGAAATTAAAATGCACTTAATCTGATTTGTCTCAAAGTTAAATTAATAGATATTTTTGTGAAGGAGGGAAGAAGTATGAAAACTAATTTAGCCAAGACAGAAGCAAACAAGCTGGAACAAAGCTATACAATATGGTAAAAAAGAGACAGATAGCAATTCTTCTTCCCAAAAGGTTGGAGACTTGTTGTTCCCTGTGGGCAGATGGAAAACATGTAAGAATTCCACTTGGAATTTACTATAAACAGCGCTTGCATTTTATACTTCAATCAAATGAAGCGTGATACCAGATTGGGTTGTGCACACTTTAAAAATAATCTACAAGTGTTTGGGGCATTAAGTGAATTTAAGCACAAAACATCATCGGCATTCATTATAACATGGTGGTTTTTTTTTTCAAATTTCCATGCAATCTTGGAAAAAAGTTGAAGCCGATTTAATAAAGCTGCAATTAGCTTTACTAAATTGATTCCTTTGGTGAGCAGCATGTTTTTTCAGCTTCAGGTTAACTTTAGTAAATGCTTTCGTAAATATGAAAGAACAGTTGCACCTGTGCAAGGCCAAAAGGATTTGTTCTGAATCATTTTCAAAACATATACCGTGTTTCCCCGATAGTAAGACACCCCCGATTGTAAGACGTATCGGGGTTTTCAGGGGGTCGGCTAATATAAGCCGTACCCCGAAAGTAAGACATATTACTCCTGCCCACTTCCGCCTCCTGCTTAAAATACTTAAATACTTAAAATACTTAAATACTTAAAATACTTAAAATACTTAATATACTTAAAATACTTAAAATAAAACTGACAATTGTTTTCCAATCAATATAAGCCGTACCCCGAAAGTAAGACATAGTGGGGCTTTTGGGGATAAAAAGAAAGTAAGACACTTCTTCCTTTCGGGGAAACACGGTAGTGTACATCTCTAGTAACAGACTACCTTCCAGTCATTGTTTTTCAATATATCTACAGTTACTATAAGGTGATTCCAGAAATATACTTGGTATCTCATTACTGATTGCTACTTGCTGTAGAACAAATTAGATGCTTACAAACTACCTTATTTAGCCATTTTTCTTTAGATTATATCTTTACTTCATGACAATGATACAGCACCAAAGGAACAAAAGTGATATTTTTAAAACAAAAATAAAAATTTCGGCAATACGTTCATTTTAATTGCGGCTATCCTGCCTAACATAGATAATTGTAATTTTTTCGAATTCTCCAATTCTTTTATTTATTATTTTTGTTTCAAAATTATTTTTGTTTCAAATGTTGCCAATACTTAAAAAGGATGGGAATCTTGAGGAATGGCAGAAAGGTATAAACAAATTTATTTGGGATGGCAAGAAACCAAGGGTTAAATTCAAAATTATTCAAGACACAAGAGAGAGAGGTGGTTTGAAAATGTCTAATTTTAAATTATATTATTATGCAGCAGTTCTAGTGGCAATAAGTGATTGGATTAACTTAACAAATGAAAGAATACTGAATATAGAAGGATATGGGTTAGTGTATGGGTTCCACGCGTATTTAGTTTATGATAAAAAACTGGATAGGAGTTTTAAAGAGCATATATTAAGAAACTCTATGTTGCATGTCTGGAAAAAGTATTATTATAAATTATGTGGTAAAATTCCTTTATGGACAGTTCCCAGGCATGCAATACAGAGTGTAGGTATACAACAAATTCAGGATGTGGTGCCCTATAACAAACTTTTAATTAAAGAAGGGAATAGCCTAGAACTGAAATCATTAGATAGATTAAAGGAGGAAGGTATAGCTCACAATTGGTATCATCATGCACAACTTCAAGCTAGATGGCAAAAAGATGTTAAGATGGGCTTTTCTTTAAAGGATGATAAATTAATTATACAAATTAGAGATCAAAGAGTTATGCATATCAAAAGAATATATGATGCTTTAATTGAAATTGACTCTGGAACTGAATTACTCAAAGATTGTATGATTAAGTGGGAAGGTAATTTTGGACACCCAATTATGATAGAAACTTGGAAAAGAATATGGGTGAAAAATGTTAAATTTACACAAGCTCAGCATTTAAGAGAAAATTTTTATAAAATGTTCTACAGATGGCATTTAGATCCAAAAAAATTATCGCTTATGTATCCAAATATGCAACCCAAATGTTGGAGATGTGATTCTATGGACGCTACATATTTTCACATTTGGTGGACGTGTAAAAAATTAAGGCTTTTTGGATAAAAATATGGTGGATTCTTCAAAACATCTTGAAAAAGCGTATTGAGTTTTTACCACAGTTATTTTTGTTGGGTATTACAAAGGACTGTTCCACCATAGAGACTAAGCTGATGTTGAACTTGATTACGGCTGCAAGATTGTTGGTGGGACAATATTGGAAGACATCTGAAATACCATCTATTGAAGAATGGACATTAAAAGTTATACATCTTGTGGAGATGGCTAAGATATCAGCGTACCTGAAAAACCACTCAAATGAAGTATTTTTGATGGACTGGAAAAAAATGGATTGATTATATGCAAAAGAAATATCAATTGAAAGAATTAGATTTGATATATAGATAAATAGTTATAAAATAGTTATAAAATAGTAGATTAGCGGGGTTTCTTGCGTTTTTACTCTGTATTCACTCTGGGAAGCCTGGGGGGAGGGGGGAGAGAGATAATAAGTATTAGATTATGTTTCTCAACTGTAGTTGGGGGTATTAAGGGATTAGATAATTTTTTTCAGGGCGCTCGGGAGAACTCTAGACACCGCATTGGATGGTGAGGAAGGAGGAGTGAAGGTGAGGTATGTGTAGAGGGTTAGAGGGTGGAGATAGCGAATAGAGGTGGGTGGAGGGAAGATGTACAGAAAGGCGAAAGTAAGTAGTTAGAAGGTTAGAAGAGGGGTTGAGGTTGTTGGAGGATGTGGTGGTGGGGGGGTTCCGAGCAGCTATTTGTATTGATTGTTAAATATGTCATTTGCTTGTTTTCAGTTGAGTTATTATGTTATTATGTTATAATTTTGTTAAAAGTTTCTAAAATTTAATTAAAAAAAAGCAAAAAAAGCAAAAAAAAAGCAAAAAAAAAGTGATATTTTCAGAAAGCAAAAAAAAAAAAAGTTTCATATCCAAAAGTGACATTTACTGTAAGGTATTAAAACTTTGTAAAGATCTCAACTTTATTTCCACACATAATAATAAAAGGGATGTTATGGTTCTGGCTAATGAAACACTTCAAAGAACTTCCAGGCATTGATTTTCCTAAAAGTCATTTATTGTTACAAAATGTCGGCACAGGCATAACAGAGGTATGCCAAGATCTAAATTCTCTTCCCCTGAGCAATTAAATTATCAACATGTTCCCTCCCAAAATTAGCTGTCATATATCACATTATCCAATTAGTGTGAAGGTCAAAGGTTTCTTCCTCTCTCTTTCCGGGGCTTTTCCCTTCACCCTCTTCTGCTCTGCATTAACTCTAAAAATACCAGACAGTTCTGCATATTGTCAAGCAAGAATATACAGTATTTCAAGCATTGACAAGGGAAGCTTTCTTCATGTTTCACAGTAAATTTGCTTTGTAATTCTAATAGACATTTTTTTCCTGTTTTGCATTAGAAAACTTTATTTTTGGAATATACTTTTTCAAGATTGATAATTTAGCCGAATAAAAAGATTCTGGAATTAACTAGGTAAGACACATCCTCAGTTTATTGGATTAGCACTTGTAAAATATAATTACCACATTTATTGAAAAATTTCATTGAATTGAAGGGAGCTACTTGGAAGTAGCTAGCCTGCATGATAGCAATTGATAAATATGTGCTTACAACGCTATCAAATAGAGATTATGTTGAGTATGTTATTATTCTAATGCAATATTTTAATGATTTTCTTTATTACAATAATTGGAATGGTCAACTTTTGTTTGAATATTTAGTCTCATGCCTCAATCAACTTAGCCTCAACCAATGCAAATATTTATAAAAAAAGAAAGAGTTCCTGAAGAAAAGGGTTTAGTACTTCCGTTTAAATACAATGTCAAACATCTTCCTGAAATGATTGTTAGAAAGGAGAAATAATTTACAAAATATTTTTCCAGGCAATCTCAGTACACTATATTTATCATCTAGGAAGATTTTTTAATATACAGTAATTAGGATTCTAGGAAATGTTGATTGTTAGAGATGCTTACCAGCATCAAATTCCTGGGTATACAGTTAACAAATAGGCTGACTTGGTCACTCAACAGCGAGACACTGGTGAAGCGGGCGCAGTAGCACCTGCATTTTCTGCATCACATGAGAAAAGCACATCTTATTTCCCCTGTCCTTACCACTTTCTACAAAAGGATTGTCAGGATCCAGTTATAATTCCTTTCTATCTATCTCCTCTGATCTAAAACCAATTCTTACCCTTTCCTGGATCCTGCCATACTCCCAAGGGGGAGGGTTTTTTATTACTTTCACTTCCTCTATTCACTACAAAGTAACCTTTTGTTTATTCGCTTCTACTAACCATTACAATGTAACCATTTCCCTCTTATACTATGCACCTCTGAACTTTTCCTCCTTACTAGGCAACTAGGAAAGCAGGGAGAGGGGTTGAAAAGGTACAGTGTTAGAGAATTTTAATTTCTCTATTGGTGAAAAAATAAATCAGAAGCTCTCACAGTTGACTGCATTTAGCTGATTCAAAATAACTTCTTTATATTTATATCAAAATATTTACAATACCATACATTCTTCTTTACAGCAACATAGCTCAACAAAGACTTCTTACAGAGAGATACAGAGACCAACCTGAGACTGACAATTCAGCTTCTAACTCAATACCCTTTTGCACAGACTCATTAGCACTTTCTCCACATTGGCTGACTGAGTTACCACATGACTCTTCTTGCTCATGAATATTCCAACACTCCTCCCTTCATGACAGGAAGAGACATCAGACCTACTGACTTAACACATTCTCTTTTTTTTCAATCCTTTTTATTAATTTTTTCCCCATCAATATATGTTAATTTTTCCAATCAACAAGTTGTCTGCTAAGCTAATACATGTTCAATTCCTAATCCTTCATTTTTTTCTCTAACCAAGAATAAAATAAATTCCAAATTTGATAGTAGTCTGTATCTTCTTTGTCTTTCAGCCTCATAGTTAATCTGTCCATCTCTGCACATTCCAATATTTTCCTGATTATTTCTTCCTCTGATGGCAATCCTTCATTCTTCCAGTATTGTGTAAAAATTATTTTTGCTGCTGTGGTAATATGTAGAATTAAGTATAATTTCTGCTTATTAGTCTTTTCAAACATAATGCCTAGTAAAAAAAAGTTCAGGTTTAAAATCTACTTGTTTGTCCAATATTTTTTCTAACAACATATGTATATTTTTCCAATAAGCCTTTGCCTTCCCGCATGTCCACCAAATATAATAATACATGCGTATGTTATGCTTACATTTCCAACATCCATCTGACATATTTTTAAACATTTTTGCTAATCTTGCTGGTGGAAGGTGCCATCTATAAAACATTTTATACAGATTTTCTTTGTATGAAGTTGACATTGTTAATTTATAGTTTCTCTCCCATAACATTTGCCATTTTTCTAATTCTATATTATAACCAAAAAAAATTGCCCATCTTATCATTGTTTCTTTCACTTGTTCACTTTCCATATCTAAAATTAACAAAAAATTATACATTTCCTTAATTAATTTCTCATGTGAGGTTAACAAAATCTTATCAAACAAAGTTTGATCTTTGTAAAATCCATACATTTTTACATCTTTTTCATATCTATTTTGTATCTGTAAATGTGCCCACCAGGACAGATTAATTCCTAAATTTTCCAATTCTTGTTTAGATTTTAATTTCCCATCAATATCTAAGATATCTTTATATGTCCATACTTTTTCAAAATCTACCAGATTTGGATGTATAAATGCCTCCATCGTTGATAACCATCCTGGAATTTTTAAATATATATTTAGCTTTAATTTTTCCCATACTGTTAACAAGGAATTTCTTATAAAATGATTTTGAAAGTACTTATGGACTCTGTTTTTCCCATACCATAAAAAGCATGCCACCCCAATTGTAAATCATGTCCTTCTAAATACAAATAACCTTTCATTTCTAAGTGTTATCCACTCTTTCACCCATGTTAACACCGATGCTTGATAATACAATGTCCATTCCGGCAACCCGAAACCTCCATTTTCCTTAGCATCTTGTAATGTTTTCATCTTAATTCTAGCTTTTTCCCCCTGCCAAATAAAATTCAAAACCAATGAATTTAAATTTTGAAAAAAATGTCTCTCAAGTTTTATCGGAATCGTTTGAAATAAAAATAAAATCTTTGGCAACACATTCATTTTTACTGTAGCAATTCTTCCTAATATTAATAGTTGGAGATTTTTCCATCTTTCCAAGTCTAGCTTTATTTGCTTTAATAATTTTATATAATTGTCTTCTTTTATTGACGAACACCTAGCTGAAAGGTAAATACCTAAATTTTAACTTTTTTCACTATTTGTACCTCTGTTTTCTCTAGTATTTGCCTTTTTTGTTTATCTGTGAGGTTCTTTACTATTACTTTAGTTTTATCTTTATTTATTTTTAGTCCTGCCACTTCTCCATATTCTTCTATCTTTCCCCATAGTTTAGGAATCATCTTTAAAGGTTCTTCCAAAATAAATACTAGATCATCGGCAAATGCTTGTAATTTATATGTTTCATCTTTTACTTTCAATCCTTTAATTTCTGTATCTTGTCTTATCCTTCTATTTAATACTTCCAAAGTAAAGATAAATAATAATGGAGATAGTGGACACTCTTGTCTCGTGCCTTTTCTTATCTCAAAGCTCTCAGTATAATCTCCATTCACTATCACTTTTGCTGTCTGGTTACTATATATTGTTTTTATCATATTTGTAAAGTTCTTTCCAAAATCCATTATTTGTAATTGTTGAACCATAAATTGCCAAGAAACATTATCAAACGCTTTTTGGGTGTCCAAAAACACTAATGTTAATTGTTTCCCTGGGTGTATTTCATAATATTCTAATATGTCCATTATCACCCTTAAATTATTTTTGATTTGTCTCTTCGGTAAAAAGCCGTTTTGATCTGGATGTATAAACTCAACTAAGTATCTTTTCAGTCTCTCTGCCATTATTGAAGTAAAAATTTTGTAATCCACATTGAGTAATGAAATCGGTCTATAATTCTTAATATACATCAAGTCTGAATCTTCTTTTGGTATCAAAGTAATATTTGCTTTTATCCATGTATTTGGAAGTTTGGCCTCTAACATAATAATCCATTGCAAACCTCTTTCAGCGGTTCACTTAATATATTTTGTAGCTTTTTATAAAATTCCGCCGGTAGCCTGTCTGGGCCTGGTGTTTTCCCGTTCTTTTGTCGTTTTATAGCCTCTAATGTCTCCATCATTGTTATTCTTTCTTCTAACATAGTTTTGAATGTCTCTGGAATCTTTGGCAATTTACTTTCTTCTAAATATTGAACAATTCTCTCTTTTGCAGCCTCCTCTTTGCCATACAATTCCATATAATAATTCTTGATTATCTTTTTTATTTCTTTCTTTTTAAATTGTAAACAACCTTTCCCATCTACTAAGTTATGTATTATTTTCTTCTCTTTCTGTTTTTTAAGCTTATAGGCTAGACATCTTCCTGGCTTGTTGGCATTTTCAAAGAAATTTTGTTTTGCTCTCTTTATTTGTTCCGCCAATTTTTCTGAGTCCAACAAATTCAGCTTATGTTTTATTATTTCCATTTCTCTTTTCAAAGTCTTTTCCTGTGGGTTTTGTTGTAATTCTGTCTCTAACTTTCTAAATTCTTCTTTTAATAATAAATATTGCTGTCTTCTCTGTTTGTTTTTCTTTGCCATATACGTTATAGCTATGCCTCTAAAATACGCTTTAGCTGTATCCCATACGTTTTGTAGTGATGTGTCTTCTTCTTTATTTTCTTTAAAGAAGAATTCCATTTCTCTTTTGGCCAAATCTATGAATTCTTTATCTTTTAGTATAGATTGATTTAAAATCCATCTTGGTTTTTTTTGTATTCCTTTCCATGTTGCTTTTAAAGGGTTATGATCTGCCCATGTGCCTATTTCTATCTCAATTTCCTGTATATCCATCTTTAATTCAGGAGTCATCCAAATCATGTCAATTCTTGACCAAGATTTATGACTATTTGAGTAAAAGGTGTACTGTCGATTTTGAGGGTTGATTTCTCTCCAGACATCTTGAATTCCAATTTCTTCTGCCATGTCAAAAAATATCTTGGGTAATCTTCTTCCAAGTTTTCCTGTTTTGCTACTTTTATAATTCATTATTCCATCTACTATCGCATTAAAGTCTCCTATTAAACAAATATTGGTATTCTGTTTCTATTAATTTCCTGTGTAATCTTTGATAAAATTGTTCTTGACTATCATTTGGAGCATAAATTGCCACTAACAGTATTTGCTTTTGGTGCAAATATATTTCAACCATAACAATTCTTCCTTCTTCATCCGGTGAGGGAACAGGACAGCCGTAGGAGGCTGGGTCTCAAGCCTCCCAGTCCGGTTTCACTTCACCTAGTGTCTCTTAAAGGGATGGAAAGTTGCCCTGGAGGGGCAATGAAGAAAGAGGGATCTTTCAGGAGCTTGGATTTGGTGGTGATCAATCTAAGCATACTGAATGCCCCCTCTAAAGGGGCGGAAGAAAGGTTGCTGGGAAAGCCTGAGGCAACCCAAGTTGTCTGCAGCCGGAAGAGAAGCTATGAAAAACAGCTGATCTCCAACAACAAGTTATGTCTGGGTGAGCTGAAATCTTTTCCTTCTCCTTGTGCTTTAAAATATTGAGACCCTGAAAAGGAGAACTTGAAAGAGTAAAGACCCCCAGAGAGACTTTTGGAGTGGCAAATTTAACATTAAGGGGAAATCTTAAATGAATAACAACTATCGGATTAAGGAGTGTGGAGAGTTGATAAATAAGCCAATGAGGATATCTGCTGGTGAAAAATAAGAATTAAAGAATTAAAAACACAGTGACCTTGAAAAGTTTGAGCAAAACAAAGTCTTGGTTTGAGATAATAAATGAAAGACTGTTCATAGCTATACTTGTTGATATTGGCTAAAGACTAAATAGACACCATTCAGGAAAATAAAAAGAAAAAGAGAATATTTTAAATATAAGAAGAGACTGGAGGAGTAATTCTGTCTCACAACAGCAGATTCTTGATTATGCCTGGGATATAAGTTTAAGACTGTGAGCAATAAAATGAGTACATCTAATATTTCCAGACTTGCAAAGAAAACTTCTTCAACAAGCCAGCCCAACAACTCAGAGTTCTGTCAGCACATTGCTACAGCGTGAAAAAGCAAGTATGGCTCAAGAAGAGACACAGACCTCTTTAAAATTAATTCAACTGACATTACAAGAAAACCATAAAGAAATACAAAGCAAACTGGACAAAGTAAGTGAAGAAATTATGGATATAAAGGCATAATTCGAAGCTCAAAATAAAAAAATATATAAAAAATGAACAGAAAATCCAGGAAGTGGAACTTAAAATGCAAGACATTGATTAAAAGGTGGAGATGTTACTGCAAAAGAATGAAGGATTGGAACAAACAAATCAAGAGCTAGAATGTGCCATGGCAATGGTAGAAATGAGAGAAGCGGAACATTACTTGAGGTTTCAAAATATTCCTGAAGACAGTGAAGAAAATATAGAAACGGTGATTATTGAGCTGTTGGCAGAACTTTTAAACACAGATTGCACTGATATTCAGAATGAGACCGATCAAATTTTTCGCATGCAAGAAAAAATAAATTACCAAGAGAAGTGCATGTGAGGTTTATGAAGAAATCAACAAGAGATGAAATACTGAGAAAAGTGAGAGAGGAACCCTTACAATATAAAAATAAAGAAATTGTGGTCCTAAAACAGATACCCAGGAGAGTGAGGGATACCTGGAGACACTATCATTTCGTAACTACAAAATTGATTGTCAAAGGCATACATTTTAGATGGCTAATGCCAGAAGGTATTTTAATAAATTGGAACAATACAAGATATTGACTGGATTCAATTTGGAAAGCAGAGGACTTTGAAGTAAGAAATAGAATAATTTTGGATGAAGGATTGCAGCAACAATAGGATAAGCAGACAGGAGAGATGGCCCAAGGAGCAACGGCACAAGCAGAGCAGCAGCAGGAGAAAAGTGAAGAAACAGGTGAAGGAGAAGGAACTGCTAGAGAACAAAGGATTACAAGATCGACTAGGCCTAAATATAAGTAATGAAAGAGAAAATGGAGGAAAAAAATGAGATTTTTTCAGTAAATGTAAATGGACTAAACTCCCCAATAAAAAGAAATAAAATTTTTAGGAAACTTCAGAAATTAAATATAGATATAATTTGTTTACAAGAGACACACATAAAAAAAACAACATTACAGGATCTAAGTGCCATCTGTAAAACATTTTGTAAAAATTTTCTCTTAAGTGCTGAGCTTGTGTAAATTTAACATTTTTCACCCATATTCTTTTCCAAGTTTCCATCATAATTGGGTGTCCGAAATTACCTTCCCACTTAATCATACAATCTTTAATTAATTCAGTTCCAGAATCAATTTCAATTAAAGCATCATATATTCTTCTAATATGCATCATTCTTTGATCTCTAATTTGTATAATTAATTTTTCATCATCCTTTAAGGAAAAACCCATCTTGACATCTTTTTGCCATCTGGCTTGAAGTTGTGCATAATAATACCAATTATGAGCTATACCTTCCTCCCTTAATCTGTCTAATGATTTCAGTTCTAGGCTATTCCCCTCTTTATTTAAAAGTTTATCATAGGGCACCACGTCTTGAATTTGTTGTATACCTACACTCTGTATTGCGTGCCTGGGGACTGTCCATAAAGGAATTTTACCATTTAACTTATAATAATACTTTTTCCAGACACGCAACACAGAGTTTCTTATTATATGCTCTTTAAAACCCCTATCCAGTTTTTTATCATAAACTAAGTACGCGTGGAACCCGTATACTAACCCATATCCTTCTATATTTAATATTCTTTCATTTGTTAAGTTAATCCAATCACTTATTGCCACTAGAACTGGTGCATCATAATATAATTTAAAATTAGGCACTTTCAAACCACCTCTCTCTCTTGTGTCTTGAATAATTTTAAATTTGACCCTTGGTTTCTTGCCATCCCAGATAAATTTGTTTATACCTTTCTGCCATTCATCAAGATTTCCATCCTTTTTAAGTATTGGTAACATTTGAAATAAAAATAAGAATTTCGGCAATACATTCATTTTAATAGCGGCTATTCTGCCCAACATAGATAATTGTAATTTTTTCCAATTCTCCAATTCTTTTTGTACTTTGCACCATAAGAGTTCATAATTATTCTTATATAATTTACCATTTGAAGCTTCTATATAAATTCCTAAATATTTAACTTTTTTAACTATCTCGCATCCCGTTATTCTTTCCAGATCTTGTTTTAATTTATTATCAAAATTTTTAACCAACATCTTTGTCTTGGATAAATTTAATTTGAAACCTGAAACTTTTCCATAATTTCGAATAATTTCCATCAAACTCTGAGCTGATTGTACTGGCTGAGTTAGTGTCACAAGTAAATCATCTGCAAAGGCACATAATCTATAATCATGTTGTCTAATTTGTACCCCCTTCAATTCCTCTGATGCTCTAATCCTGTTCAATAATACCTCTAAAGTTAAAACAAACAACAAAGGGGATAAGGGGCAACCCTGCCTAGTACCCTTTTCTATATTAAATGAATCTGTTAATTGTCCATTCACTATGATCTGTCCTGCTTGTTTCTGATATATAGCTGATATAGAGTTAATAAACTGGTCCCCCATTCCCATCCTTACCACAAGCCTTTGCAGAAATGTCCAATTCAATCTATCAAAAGCTTTTTCTGCATCTAAAAACATTAAGACAGCCGGTACTTGAATATGTTTATCCAAATATTCCAATATGTTAACAAGTTGTCTAACATTGGTTTTCATCTGTCCCCCTTGTAAAAAACCAGTTTGATCCGGGTGAATCTTCTGTGTCAAAACTGTCATTAATCTATTAGCCAAGATTTTTGCAAAAATCTTGTAATCCGTATTTAACAAGGAGATAGGTCTAAAATTTTCTACTTGAACATTATCTTTGCCCTCTTTAGGAATCAAGCATACATTAGCCGTTTTCCAAGAGGGTGGAACCCGACCACCCTCTTGTATACTGACAAATAACTCCCTCAAATGTTCCACCATTTCCTCCTGTAAACACTTATAATAAATCGTGGTAAAACCATCAGTTCCTGGAGATTTTCCCAATTTCAATTGTTTAATTGCATCAATAATTTCTTCTGACCTAATCAAAGCATTTAATCTATCTCTTTGTTCCAAAGTAATTTCCGAAACATTTTGATTTTGTAAAAAGGCATCTATCTCTTCCTCTTGAACTTTTTCTTCAGCATACAATTTGGTGTAGAACTCTAGAAAAGCCTTCTTAATAGTTTCTTGGTGAAATACTTCTTGCCCCTTATATTCTACCTTCTCAATTAAATGGGATTTTTGTTTTTTCCTTAATGTATAAACCAGCCATCTGGTTTATAAAAAATAATCGTTTATGTATCCAAACTTGCAACCCAAATGTTGGAGATGTGATTCTATGGACGCTACTTATTTTCACATTTGGTGGTCTTGTAAAAAAATTAAGGCTTTTTGGATAAAAATATGGTGGATTCTTCAAAATATCTTGAAAAAGCGTATTGAGTTTGTACCACAGTTGTTTTTGCTGGGTATTACAAAGGACTGTTCTACCATAGAGACTAAATTGATTTTGAACTTGACTACAGCTGCAAGACTGTTGGTGGGACAATATTGGAAGTCATCTGAAATACCATCTATTGAAGAATGGACATTAAAAGTTACCCATCTTGTTGAGATGGCCAAGATTTCGGCATACCTGAAGAACCACTCAAATGAAATGTTTTTGATGGACTGGAAGAAATGGATTGATTATATGCAAAAGAAATATCAGTTGAAAGAATTAGATTTGATATATGGATAAATACTTTAACATAGTAGTTTAGTGGGGTTTCTTGCGTTTTTTTTTACCCTGTATTCATTCTGGGAAGCCTGGGGGGAGGGGGGAGGGAGATAATATATATCAGTTTATTTTTTTTTCAACTGTAGTTGGGGGTTTAAGGGATTAGATAATTTTTGTAGGATGCTCGGGAGAATTTTAGTTAGCGCTTTAGATGTTGAGGAGGAGGAACGAAAGTTCAAGAGAAGTGGGTTGTTGGAGGGTTTTGTGGAGGGGGGTTCCGAGCAGCTACTTGTATGTTTTTTGTTTTTTTTTTAATATGTAATTTGTTTGTTCTCAGTTGAATCAATATGTTATTACGTTATAATTGTTAAAAGTTTTTTAAAAAATTTAATAAAAAAAATTATTAAAAAAAAACAAAAACAACATTACAAATTTTTGGAATACCCCAAAAGGGGAAGCTTTATTATACATCAGCACAACAAAAGAAACGAGGGGTGACTTAACACATTCTCTATAGTGAACAGCACCCAATGGTTTAGTCATCATGTCTGCCAAATTATCCTCAGAAGAACAATGATGTAAACTAATCAATTTTCTTTTTACAGCTTCCCTGACATTATAATACTTAATGTCTACATGTTTACTTCTGTTCTTCACCCTGTCACCAGTTGTCATTTTTATACAGGCAGCATTGTCTTCAAATACCTTTACAGATTCTTTTACATTAATATTTAAATCTTGCAACAACTGTACATACCATGTTACTTCAGAACACAATTCAGATAAAGCAATAAACTCTGCTTCCGCTGTTGAAATAGCAACAGTTGTTTGTTTTCTGGACTTCCATCCAATCAGAGTCCCTCCAAACAATATTATAATCCCAGAATTTGATTTCCTTGTGTTTATGTCATTTGCATAGACACTATCGATATAACACTTTAATTTCAATTCCTCAGTAATCTGTATTTGAAGACCCAATTTATAGTTCCCTTTAAATATCCCTTTAAATACACCCATCCAATGTAACTTTATAGGTGCAGCAGTAAAATGACTCAAAATGCTTACTGCACAAGCTATGTCTGGTCTGGACCACTGTGATAGATATAACAAACTCCCTATTGCTGAGTGGTATATCTCTTGATCACAGGTTTCACCTTTGTCCGCATTTAAACTATTATAAAAATCCGTACTCATGAGTGTGGGAGCAGTATGACAATCTTTCATATTATATTTCTCCAATAACTGCTCAATTTTTCTCCTTTGACTGAGAATATAACCACTTTTTTCATTTTTCTGTATCTCTACACCGAGATAATTTTTTATTTCTCCCAAATTCTTTAATTCAAATTTCTTTCCTAATTTATCAGCAAATTCCTTGACTTGTGATGCATCCTTTGCGATGAAGCAAAGATCATCCACAAATGATAACAATAAACAATTCCCTCCTTGTAACTGTCCAGTATATATACCATTATCAGCTTTGCAACTTTTAAATCCAAGATCCTTTAAAGCAGTATCTAAACAGATATTCCAGTTTCTGGCTGACTGCTTCAACCCATAAATAGCCTTGTTTAATTTATACACCATGTTAGGTTTTGCAATTTCATATCCTGGTGCTTGGATCATATAAATTTCTTCCTCTAACTCAGCATTGAGGAATGCAGTTGTGATATCAAAGTGCCAGATTTTATGCTTATATGCCGCTGCCAATGCCAGTGCTAATCTTATACTCTCACTTTTCACAGTTGGCACAAATACTTCATCGTAGTGCACATTCTTTAATTGTGAAAAACCTTGTGCCACTAACCTGGCCTTATACTGTACATCATTATTTGGCAATACCTTTTTCTTATATACCCACTTACAACCCACAGCTTTGGTTCCCTGTGGCAAAGTCACTGATTTAAATACTTCATGGTCTCCCATGGATTTCATCTCTTTATCCATGGCCTCCTTCCATCTTTCTTGTTCAGCTTTTGGAAATGCCAATACTTCTTTATACTACACATTGCAAACCTTTACCTTGCTGGCAGAATACCTGTCAGGCAGAATTCCTTTATTACATCGCTCTGACCTACGTGGTATTAACTGCTCCTGTGTCTCAAGGCTTTCTAGTTTCATGTCTTGTTCAGCCTCTCCTCCCTGAACATTGACATCTTCAATAATCATTTTTCCATCATTAGATGAGTTATTGTCATTAAATAGATCACCATCATTAAGTGAGACATACCCAGAATTTGCATTATTTCTGTCCCAATTTTGTTCTGCAAAATTAGCAGACCTTGAAATTACAATTCTTTTACTTCCATCGCTAAAGTGATATCCTTTTGACCTTGGCTCATAGCGCACAAACCTGAGCTTTCTTGCCTTTTGCTGTCCCTTCAAATTTAGCCCTTCTGAAAACTCTTGCATTTGCTGCAAAACTTTAAAGCTTGCATGACCAAGTCTTCTATGTAGAAGATGAATGCACGAATCATGCTCTGCAACATTCTTAAATATATGAGAACATTGAAACTTTTGTCCTTGCAATACATATAGGTTATCTTCCTTTATGCCTTTTGCTCAAATATTCCCATTCCTTTTGATGAGACACTTCCCATTTAAAAAAATGGCCTCAAAACCTTGTTTGTTTAAATTAGACACACTTAACAAATTATGTTCCATCTCAGGTACACAAAGCACATCAGTAAACTTTGATTCCAAATATGGAATTTTTACATTGCCTCTTCCGATGACTTTTGCTTTCTGGCCATTTGCCAAAGCCACAGCTTCTTATGCTACTGGAACAAACCTGCAAAATAATTCAGAGTCATTAACAATTGTTTGACTTGCCCCACTATCTATTAGCCACTTGTCTCTGTTGTTGCTATTGCAAACTTTTGCAACACCAAAATGTTCCTTTTGCAAATCAGTCTTTTTTGTTTGCACACATGTCCTTCGCTGCAAATTGTTCATTTCCTTTTCAGATGTGTCTTTGCTCCACAAATGTAGCAATTCTTTTCTTGCTGAGCAACTTGGTCCCACCTGCTCCTTGTTTCTTCTCTGGAGACTTGCAGTCTGGACCCCCTCCTCAGGAATTTCTCCTCCTCGTGGCTATTCCTAAAATGGTGCTTTTCTTCTTCATTAAGCAAACATGCCTTTAAAGCCTCAAAATTTAAGTCTTGCTCTTCTTTAAACTCAAATATCACAGAAACGGTGTTCCAGGTTTTATCTAAACTGTTTAACACCAATGAAACCTTCTGGGACTCCGGGAATTTAATCCCACATTATTCTAAGTCCAAAAATAAACTTTACATTTTTTTAAATTAAAAATTATTTTATTAAAACCATCAACATTAAACATAAGTTCATATTAAAAAGCAATCATCATATATCCTGCAATACAATTCTAAGGTTCAGTTTTTGTGAACGTCTGGTTTAGTAAACATTCCTCACTCCTCACATCAAGCTTTATGATCCCTAACAAAAGATCCTGAGGTAGAAATTCAGTACACTTTTCCAATATTAAAGCAATCAACATTAAGTCTGGGCTCATATTAATAAGCTGTCCTCATAGGACCTGAAAATACAGCTCTTGTATATGGTCTATCTACATTCATACAATCAGCCTTGAATATAAAATCATAGTATGCATCAATCATCATAGCACCTGGTATACATCACTAAGTGTTGATCTTTATAAACGTCTGGTTTGGTAAGCATTTTTCACTCCTCACATCAAGCCTCAACTATACGCCTGTTACAGTTTATTTGATTGGTGTTTCTCTTTTCTATAGTCTATCCACAGTTTCTAGTCTATAACATGTTATTCATCTCAGTATTAGTGCAATCGTTTATGATCCTTAACAAAAAATCCTGAGGTAAAAGTTTAATAACCTGAGGTAGATCTTGGATATGGTTTATCTACTATATCTAGTCCATCACATATTGTTCAGTCACGCTTCTGAATTAACTTCGTCTCAGTAATAGTGCAGTCTTTTATAGTCCCTAGCCAAAGATCCTGAGGTAGAAGTTTCATAACCTGAGATAGAAATTCAATCTGTTTTATCAATATTAAAGCAAACAACATTAAGCATATGATCATATTAAGAGGCTTTCGTCATACAACATAGGCATACAACATTAGGTGTTAGTCTTTGTAAACATTTGATTTGGTAAACATTCTTCGCTCTTCACGTCGAGCCTCAACTAAACGCCAGGTGCATTTTGTTTGATTGGTGTTTCTCTTGTATATAGTCTATCCACTGTTTCCAGTCTGCCAAATATTGTTCATTTGAGCGATCTTTCAGGTATGCCGATATTTTCGCCATTTCCGCCAGATTTGTTACTTTCACAGTCCATTCTTCTATAGGCGGTATTTCTGGATTCTTCCAGTATTGTCCCACCAACAATCTGGCTGCTGTGATCAAGTTCAGAAATAAGCTCGTCTCTGAGGTAGTGTAGTCCTTTGTTATCCCTAACAAAAAAACCTGAGGTAGAAATTCGATACGCTTTTTGAAAATGGTTTGGAGTGTCCACCATATCTTCCTCCAGAAGGCTTTTATTTTTCTGCATGTCCACCATACATGAAAGTAGGTAGCCTCCCCGTCGCCACACCTCCAGCATTTGGGCTGGGAGTCTGGATAGATGAGTGATAGTTTTTTTGGGTCGAGGTGCCACCTATAGAACATCTTGTAGAAGTTTTCCCTTAAGTGTTGCGATTTCGTAAATTCCACATTTCTCACCCAGATTTTCTCCCACGTGTCCATGGTGATAGAATGCCCAAAGTCTTGTTCCCACTTTATCATACAGTTCTTGACTAGCTCGGTTTCAGAGTCCATTTCTATCAGAATGCTGTACACTCGTTTGATGTGCATGATCCCCTGTTCTCTAATCTGTTTAATTAGATCCTCGTCAGTCTGGGATAAGCCCTTCTTCTTGTCTTTATGCCACCTTGATTGCAGTTGTAGATATGATAGCCAGGTACCTCCTATTCCTTCGTCTGCTAGCGTTGTTTGGGGTTTCAAGGAGAACCCATTTTCTTCTTCCAGTACAAGTTTACTGTAGGGCACCACTTCCTGCCCTTGGGACGTGTTTACATCCCCTATTGCGTGTCCAGGGATCGTCCAGACAGGAATCTTGTCGTGTAGGAGGTGTTTATATTTCTTCCAGACCCATAACAATGGGATTCGTAGTGGGTTCTCCTTGAAGTTCCTGTCTGCCTTTTTGTCGTATACTAAGTATGCGTGCCAGCCGAATAGTAGACCATGCCCTTCAATATTCAGTATTCTATCATTCGTCATATTGATCCAGTCACTCAACGCCACCATCGTCGCTGCATAGTAGTATAGCTTTAGATTCGGCATTTTTAGTCCCCCTCTCTTCCTCGTGTCCTGGATGATTTTTAGTTTCACCCTCGGTCTCTTGTCGTCCCAAATAAATCTGTTCACGCCCTTCTGCCAACTGTCCAAGTCCACATCCTTTTTGAGTATAGGTAGCATTTGAAAGAGGAATAGAAATCTTGGCAAGACGTTCATCTTTACTGCTGCTATCCTGCCCAGCAAGGATAGTCGTAGTGTTTTCCACCTTTCCAGATCTGCTTGTATCTTGCTCCACAGCACCTCATAGTTATTTTTGTATAATTTCACATTCGTTGTTTCTATCTCAACTCCCAGGTATTTAACTTTCTTAACTATTTCACAACCCGTTATTCTTTCCAAGTCCTGTTTTGCTTTGTTGTCTAGATTTTTAACTAGCATCTTCGTTTTTGATATATTGACTTTAAAACCTGATACCTTGCCATAGTCTTTCATTATCTCCATCAAACTCCTTGTTGATTGTACTGGTTGTGATACTGTCACCAGTAGGTTGTCAGCAAAGGCACACAGTTTGCAGTCCTGTTTTCCAATCTGTATGCCCTTTATGTCCTCTGCTGCTCTTATCTTGTTCAGCAGAATCTCCATCGTTAAGACAAATAACAGCGGTGACAGCGGACAGCCCTGTCTCGTGCCTCTTTCTATGTTGAATGGGTCTGTTAGTTCGCCGTTCACAATGATCTGGCCCGTTTGTTTCTGGTAGATTGCTATTATGGAGTTGAGGAACTGCTTTCCCATTTTCATCCCCCGGGCTAGGTTCGTCAGGAATGGCCAATTCAATCTGTCAAAGGCTTTTTCTGCATCCACAAACATGAGGGTAGCAGGTACCTGGTTGTGCCTTTCCAAGTACTCTATTATGTTCAGCAGCTGTCTCACGTTGGCTTTCATCTGGCATCCTTGTATAAACCCCGTTTGATCCGGGTGAATTATTTTTTGTAATACAGTCATTAAGCTGTTGGCCAGCACTTTTGTGAAGAGTTTGTAGTCTGTGTTCAATAGTGAGATGGGCCTATAGTTAGCCGGTAGTGCATTATCTTTTCCCTCTTTGGGGATTAGAGAAATGTAGGCTGTTTTCCAGGAGGGTGGGACTTGGCCTCCTTCTTGTATGTTGACAAATAGCTTTCTGAGGGGTTCTATCATTTCCTCTTGAAGATGCTTGTAATAGATAGCCGTTATCCCATCCGTCCCGGGTGATTTTCCTTTTTTCAGTTGTTTGATCGCTGAGTGTATTTCCTCCTTCGTGATTGGGGCGTTTAGGGCATCTCGTTGTATATCGGTGAGTACCATTAATTGTTCGTTTTGTAGAAACTTTTCTATCTCTTTGTCCTGTATCTTCTCCTCAGCGTATAGCTGTGAGTAGAACTCGGTGAAAGCTTTCTTAATAGTTTCCTGTTTGAATTCTTCCTTGCCTTTGTACTCTATCTTTTCAATTATGCGGGCTTTCTGTTTCTTTCTTATGGTGTAAGCCAGCCACCGACCCGGTTTGTTGGCACTACAGAATGTCTTGTGTTTTGCATATTGTATATTCCATGCTACTTGATCCGCTATCAGCATGTCAAATTGTTTTCTTAGTATCTTAATTCCTTCTGTTGTGGCTTTGTCTTCCGGTCTTTTTATTAATAATTGTTCCTGTTTCTTTATCTCCTCCTCTAGTTCCTTTCTTTTTCGTTCTTGTTTGCGTCGGTGCCTGGCGTTCATATTCATGAGGATCCCGCGCATAAATGCCTTGCTAGCGTCCCAAATCATTTCAATGGGTGTTTCATTGTCCATATTTAAACTAAAGAATTCCTTCATGGCATTTTTGCATTCCGCCACCTCTTTCCCATGTCTAAACAGGTTTTCATTAATTCTCCAGGATCTCCTCGATTTCCGATCCTGTCTTAATTCCATCCCTACCGGGTTATGGTCTGTTAGTACTTTGGGTAGGATTGACACAGTGTTGAGGCGGACTAGCAAGTCACTAGATGCCAGGATGAAGTCAATTCTGGAAAATAATTGATGCCTGTCGGAGAAAAAGGTGAATTCTTGCTCTTTGCCGTGCCGTTCCCTCCAGACGTCTGTCAGTACAAGGTCTTCCTTCATGTCGAAGAAGGATTTAGGCAACTTAGAGTGCTTCTGTGGGTTAGGTTTTGTTTTCTTCTTGTCTAGTGCAATCTCTATGACCCCGTTCCAGTCTCCCAGGATAATACATGATCTGTAGTTGAGTTGTATTAACTTCTTGTGTATCTTTTTGTAGAATTTTCCTTGTTGTTGATTTGGTGCATATATGCCCATCACTAGAATTTTCTTGTCATCCTGTGTCACTTCGATTGCTAGGTATCTACCCTGAGAGTCCGACTCTTTTTTTTTTTAATTTTTTATTAATTGAACACATAAAACAGTGCACTGTGAAAAGTGCCCTCCACCAGACAAAATACTAACATTAACAAACATTAATCCCACCACCAATATGGAAGATTCAATTTCTATTACATATATACTTCTCAACTCTGGGTTACATTATTCATACTTTATAGAGTGACTGAATTTTATTCTTTATTTTTGCATCGCCTATTAAGTTCAACATATAATTTTTTACCTTTTCCCACCGCTTCATCGTTGCCACCAATTTACCTTCATTATAATTGTGTAATCTAATTTCCATTATTTGATAGTGAATGTGATCTACCATGTACTTACACCAATTTTGTATATTCCATTTCTTCGCATCTTTCCACCCAAGCACTATAGTTGCTTGTGCGCTTTCTATTGCTGCAGTTTTAATTTCCTTGTATTCCTTTACCTCACTATTTTTTATTAATAGCGCCACTTCCTTAGTTATTCTCCAATTAATATTTAGCATCTTATTTACCTCAATTTGTATTTGCTTTCAAAATTTTTGAACTTCAGCGCATTCCCAAAACATATGCATAAATACTCCGTTTTCATTGCATCCATGCCAACAATTCCCTTTCTTCTCCCTATGGAAGTGCACTAATTGTAATGGTGTATAATACCATTTATGTAAAATTTTTCTTCTCATCTCTCTTATCCTTGTATTTTTAATCTTCCTGATGTCTTCCACTATGCTTTCCATTTCCCATTCATTAATTTCTAATTCGTCCTGCCAATACCTTGTCAATCCTTTTACAACTTCCTCCTCTACTTGCAATAAGACCCTATATATATTACTTGCTTGCGCTTTTGTGCGCTTGTTCTTTTCTTGTAATATCTTTTCTAAAATTGTTTCTTGTCTGAGGAGTGTTTCTTTATTCTCACATCTACTTAAATATGTGCATATTGCGTTAACTTGTAACCATCTTTCTTGGCCCAGACATTGCTCTAGTTTACTTCTAATAATCTTTCCATCTTTTTCATATAATTGCTCAATTCTCATAATTCCTTTACTCCTTAATTCCCTTATTATTTTCGTGAGATTACCTTCCTTATTTGTATTTATTACCTGCAGCGTCGCTAGTTTAGAATTCGTCATTTTCAATTTACTTTGCCATTTCGTCCAACTCTCTATAACTGCCTTAGCGGGGTCTATTAAGCTTTTTATATCTATCCTATTCCATTTCCTAAATAATAGTTCTTCATCCTGTATATCATTAATTTCTTTTTCTAATCTTACCCAGAATCTCTCTTCAAATAGTTGTAAATCCATTAATCTATCTATTTGATAAGCATCCCTATAATATTCCAAACACGGGTGTCCCCACCCCCCTTCGCTCTCCATGGCTACCAACCACCTTTTTTAAATTCTTGGTCTCTTATTACCTTCAATCCAAAGATTCAATTTATTATCCCACTCTTTTAATCTTGCTTTAGGGAGGGTCCCCGGCATTACTTGTAACATATATAACATTTTTGGAATTATCATCATTTTTTTTTATTAAATTCTTTTATTAAAACCATTAACATTGAACATAAAAACATATTATGCAGCAATCATCCTGACACCTGGTATACAATACTAAGTATTAGTCTTTGAAAACGTCTGAGTTAGTAAGCCTTTTTCCCCACTCCTCGTGTCTAGCCTCAACTATACTCCTGTTACATTTTATTTTGATTGGTGTTTCCCCTGTCCGTTTCAATATTAATGTGATCAACATTAAACATAAGATCCTATTGCTAAGCAATCATCCTAGAACACTAATCTTTGCCATTCTTCTCAAATTTTTATTTTTCCATTTTGTGATCTGCTTTTGAATCTTTTTCCATACTAAATTATGATTAAACTCAGCCATTCTTTCTGGATTTTTTAGTAACCATATTCCTAAGTATTTCATCTTTTTACGTCCCAATTTTAAACCTGATACTTTGCGTATCTCAATCTGTTCTTTGGGTCCAGTATTTAAACAAATAATTTCTGATTTTTCCATATTTACTCTTAACCCTGATTGTTCTTTAAATTCCTGAAGTAAAATTGTCATTCTTTTTACCATCTCTATTGGTGTTTCTGTAACTATTATGGCATCGTCGGCAAAGAGATTTAATTTTAATTCTAAGTTTCCAATTCGGTATCCCTTCCACTGTTTATCTTTTCTAATTTTATTAGCTAGTGTTTCTATTGCCATTACGAAGAGCATCGGAGATAGGGGACACCCCTGTTTAGTTCCATTATTTATTTCTATCTCATCTGTTCTATTCCCATTTACTCTAATATAAGCTGTATTTTTTTTATATATTTCTTGTATAATATGACTGAATCTATTCCCCATGTTGAAAGTTTTACATAGTCGAAATAAATAGTCATGATTTATTTTGTCAAAAGCTTTATAAACGTCTAACTTCAACAATCCTAATTTCCGTTTAGTTCTTGTAGCATGGTGTAGCACATTCACTATATTTCTAATTGGTTCATAAATTCTTCTTCCTTTTATAAAACCATATTGATCTTTCCCTATTATTCTGGGTAATATATTTCCTAATCTATTTGCTAGAATTTTCATAAAAATCTTATAATCTTGGTTTAGCAAACTGATTGGGCGGTGGGAACCAGGTTCTTTTAAATCTCGTTCTGGTTTTGGGATAGTTACAATTTCAGAATTTCTCTACGTTTGTGGAATATCCATGTTTAATAAAACATTATTATATAATTTCTCCAAATGTGGTAATAAAACCTCCATATACGTTTTGTAATATTCTCCTGTAAACCCATCAGGGCCTGGGGCCTTCCCAGGTTTCAAATTTCTAATAACTCTAGTTATTTCTCCCTTTGTTATATTTGCATTCAACAATTGTCTTTCTTCTTCATTTAACTCTTCATTAACCTCTATATCTTGTACAGTGACATGTTCTTTCTCATATAATTTTCCATAAAACTCTTTCATTACAACTTCTAACTCTCTATTATCATATTTTAATAACCCATTTTTATCTCTTAGAGCATTGATATTTGATTTTTCTTTCCTTCTTTTCAAATAATTTGCCATTTGTTTTGCTGACTTTTCCCCCCACATTTCAATTCTCTGCGTTACCGCCATCCTCATATTATTCCATTGTTGTTCTTCTATATCCTTTAATTGTCTTTGCTTAATTTTTAATAAATTATTCCATTCCCTATTCTTTGTCATCCTTAATCTTTCACGTATTGTCTCTATCTCTCTAATTTTTTCCTTTCTTTCCCATCTTCAACTTTTTTTAATGAAAGACTCCAGGCTAATACAATGTCCTCTAATAACTGCCTTTTTAGTATCCCAAATTACTGATTGCTTTATTTCCCCATCCTCATTTGTTTTAAAAAATTCCTGAATTTCTTTCTGTATTTTTTCTTTATTTTTTTCATTCACTGAGACAACCTGATTATATCTCCAAATTCTTTGTTTCCTACTAAAATGTATTTTCAAGACCGCCATTATAGGAGAATGATCTGAAATCCAATTGTCTTTTATTTCTGCCTTTTTGATTTGAATACTTCCTAATTTATTCACTAGTATATAATCAATACAACTAAACTTATTGTGTCTTGCAGAGTAAAACGTTCCCCTATGTAGTTTATCAGCATGAGTGTCTATCATATTTAATTTATTTAAATTCAATTGTTTCTTTTCTTTCTTATCCGCCATTATTTCCACGTTGAAATCCCCTGCGAATACCACAGTCCCTTCTGAGAAAGCGTCTAACTTACGTTTTGCATTCAATATAAATTGTTTAGCATTTACATTTGGAGCGTATATTACTGCTAAAGTCATCGTCATTTGATTTACTTTAACTTTAACAAATAATAGTCTTCCTTCCTTATCCCCTTTTGTTTGTACCACTTGAAACTGATTCCGTTGATGAATTAATATCGCCACACCTTTACTGTTTGTTTGTCCCCGAGATTCAAAAATCCTCCAATCACTATTATTAATCAATTTATCCATTTTTTTCTTTACCTTATGAGTTTCAGTGAGGAACAAAAAGTCCACACTGTTTTCTTTTGCTAATTTCATTAATCTATACCTTTTCAAGGACGATGCCAGACCATTTATATTCACTGCCATAATTGCTTGATCACTCATAACTTTCCCATTTGATATTTTTCCCTCCTGCAACCCAGAGCTTTAATGAGAGTTCCACCTTTATAAAAAAATCTTCCCACCAGAGTGCCCCCCCTCCGCTTCTCTCAACATGAGAGAAGAGCGGAAAAACATTCCACTATAACGGCCGGGCCCCATTGGGGGTGCGGTTCTGCCGAATCTGCTGCTCCCCCTAAACAGTGTTAATAAAAATCACATCAAGAATAAAACCCCCGCACTCCCCCTCCCCAAGCCTCCTTTACCTATTTCCTTCAAAGTTTAAAGTTAGAACTAAGGACTAAGCCTTTATCACTCCCCTTACAAGTAGGAAAAAAACCTTGTGAATCACACTATTTCAAACTATTCATTTTTTCTTCTGCCTTGTAATCCTGCCCTCTTTAGCCGGGTCTTCTGCTAGCTCTGTCTCTTTGTAAATTTCCTTTGAGGCCTTCTGCAATTCTTTTTCTTTTTCTTTGCCTTTTAAAAGTGCTAGCCTTTCTTCCAATGCTTGAATTTCTCCACCCACTTCCATTTCCAAGGGCTGGAATGCAATCAGCTCATTAACATTGTTAACTCTAGCGTTCCCAACTGCTCCAGCTGCCTCCGTTTCTTTCTCCGTCTGCTGATTTAAATCCAGATCAAAGCCGAGCTTCACCAACAATTCTTTCCCTTCATCCAAAGATTGCGCCCGGTACATTTTCCCATCTTTATAAACAATTATGATCGCCGGATATTGCCAGCTAAATCTGATGCCTCTTTGGAATAAGGCATCCGCGACTGGTCTCATTTTATTTCTGGCTTGTAATGTTTGCCTGGATAAGTCTTTCAGAACTCTGATTGGGATCCCCTTACAATTAAGGTTGGTAATTTTCTTTAAATCTTTATATACTTCCGTAGCTGTTTTTTCAAAAGAAAATTTGATTATAATGTCCCTTTGGATTCCATTTCTACGTATGCCAAAAACCCAATGTGCATGTTCCATTTGATCTTCTTCAATTTCAATTTTATTGTCTTTAAACCATTGGCTAACATTCTGAATCATGTTTCTCCCGTCAGCGAAATCTTGTTTGAACCCCCTCAAGCATATATTAGCCCTTCTTGATCTGTCCTCCAAAATATGCAACCGAAGGCGATCTTGATCTCTATCCTCCTCCAACTTCTTTACCCTGATACCCTGCGCTTTCTGTTCTGTTTTCACCTCTGTTAACTCCCTCGCTGTTTTTGCAACAATATCTTGCATATCTTTTATCTGCCGGCCAATAACAGAAAAAGTTTGCACCAAAGCATCCATTCTTTTTGCGAGCTCTACCTCTGTGGCCGCCGCCATTTTCTCTCTCTGTTACAACTTTAATTACTTACAGTTCAGAACAGAAAGTAAAGTTTCCTACGGCTCCTTTTCCTTCTCCAATCCACCCAGGGTATTTCCAGGTTCAGAAGTTTTAGCTGTTTTCTTTAATCTAACATTGTTTGAGGCTCTGAAGGGTTTAGCGGAGGTTTAATTCCGATGTTTTAACATTTGTTTGGAGAGCGTCCGGCATAGCGTCTATCCACTTTGACGCATGCGCAAAACCCCCCCTGAGAGTCCGACTCTATTAGCTTAGCGACTACATGTTTCTTCACGTATATAACAAGCCCGTTCTTCTTTCGTGGCGCCGCTGCGACAAAATGTGTGCCTAGTCTGTTGTTGATTAAGTATTTCTGGTCTGCTGCTCTGATGTGTGTTTCTTGTAGGCAAATTATATCATTTCTTCCTTGATACAGGTAGTGAAATATCTTTCTCCTTTTCTGTGGGGAATTTAGTCCATTAACGTTCCATGTCAAGTATTTAGTTGTCATCGTCGGTTTCAGGATACTCTTGCAAGACCGCTTCTGTTCTATCTCTTGCGTTCTTCTTTGGTCTCGTTCCCATGGTATCCAAGTTGGTGCTCAAGTTGCATAGAGGGGTCGTGTCGTGCTGCTCCGTGCGTTTGGTGGTGGATCTTGTTGTCCTGCCCTCTGCAGTCTGTCCTGTTCCCTTTCTGTTGTTGCTTCCTGTTCTCTGTGTCGTCGTGTCTCGAGTTGGTCCTTTCCTTTCTCTTGCTCCTGCGTCCATCTGTCATTCCGGTGGCCCTTCTGCGTCTTCTCTCGTGGTGTATTGAGGTCCACCCGACGTCAGTTCCTTTGCAAGGAATTCTCTGGCTTCTTGGACCGAGTTCAGGTAGTATCTTTTATTTTTATAGAAAAGTGACATCCCCGTAGGGGCTTCCCATTGGTATCGCAGAGCACGTATTCTCAGTTTGTCGGTCAGGAACTTGTAGTTCTTTCTGTCTCGCAGCATCGTCTGGGGGATCTCTTTCAATATCTTCACCTCCTGCTCCTCTATGTATAAGCTTTTGTGGTAGGATGTTACGGAGATAAGGTTCCGGAACTCCTTGGTTGTAAAGTGGATGACCACATCCCTTGGTAGGTTCCTGATTGCTGCCGCCCTTGAGTTGACTCTGTAGACTCTGTCGAATTGCCACGCGATACCTTTGGGTTGCCTTCCCAGAAATGCTGCCAGGGCCCCTACAAAGATTCTACGCAGGTCTTCTTGGGTTTCGTTTGTTGTCTCTTTCCATCCCCTAAATCTGATGGCGGACTCCAGTTGCCAGTATTGCATCATGGTGGATTGGTCTTGGGCCATTCTTTTCATCTCTGTTATCTGTCCCTCTATGTAGTTTTCCACTCCTTCTATCTTCTTTGTCACACTCTCCCTGGTCTCCTGGAGGTTTTTCTCCATTTCATCCCCCAGCTTCTTGTAGTGTGCTTGCATCACCTCCTTAAATTGGTCCAGGTCTGCAGCCATCGCTCTGCGTTGTTCTTCCAGCTTTCTCTCTAGATCTCTGCCCTGGTCCAACAGCATCTGTTTTATATCTTTGCACCTTTTCTCCATCCTCTGTTCTGCGTCTATGCACCTTCTCTCCATCCGTGTCCCCACTTCTTCTAATTTTTTCTCCATTTCATCCATCCTTTTTACCAGCGTCCCCAACATCTCTTTTACTTCTTGTAGCGTGTGCTCTGCTGGGCAGGCCTGAGTTGACAGATGGGTCTGGGGGCCTGTGGTTGGATGGGAGGGTGGGGGGGTGGGTAGGGTGCTCCCTGGTGTTTCAGGAGGCTGGGATGTTTCAGGAGGCTGGGATGTTTCAGGAGGCTGGGATGGGGAGGGTGCAGGTCTCTTTGTGGGCATCTGTTTGGTCTGCTTGGAGACCATCCTGGCTTCTGCCTGTTGTATGCCCTGCTTCTGGGTCCCTTGGTTCCCTTGGTTCAGGGGGCTCAGCTGATGGGCTTCTTTCCTCCCTTCTTTCTCCCAGTTCTCCCAGGCCTTCCACCTCCTCTTCCTCCCTTGGTGATTCTTTGTCTTCTGGGTCCCTTGGTTCCCTTGGTTTAGAGGGCTCAGCTGGTGGGCTTCTCTCCTCACTTTCCTCTCCCAGTTCTCCCAGGCCTTCCACCTCCTCTTCCCCCTCTGGTCTTTCAGCCACCCTCTTTGCCTTTAAGAGCTCACCTCCCGCAGGTATTATTCTTCTCTGTTGCTCCCTCTGCTCTCCTCCTCTCTTGTCTGTGTCCTGTCGGCTTCGTTTGCTTCCGCCTCTCGCTTCTCCGCTCTTGTCGGCTTCTTACTTTCTGGCTCTGGCCACCTCCGCCTCTGTTCGCTGCTCCAGTCCTCCTCCGCTGTTCTCTTGCCGTTCCTTCCGCTCTTCAACTCTTCCGGAGGTCCTCCACAGGCCGGCAGGCCCCCTCGGCAGCGATCCAGTGTCCTCCTTCTGCTCCGCCGCTCGTCTCTTGCCTGCTCCTCCTCCGGTTCCTTTCGGGGGCTGGGAGGGGTTTTGTGAGGGTCCTGCCGGGGGTCCTCTTCCCGCTGCTGGCCTCTGCCGTTGGAATCCCTCGGAGCGTCTTTCAGCCCCCTCCTGTCCCGTCGTTGTCCGCTGTCTTCTTCTTCTCCCTGTGTCGGCCAGCTCTCCTCAGCTGCTTCTGCGCATGCGCGGCCTTGCGGTTTCTTCGGGCCTGCCGGCTGGCCGGCCGCCGCCAGCCTTTTCGGCCCCATTTGCCATCTTCCTGGGCTTTTCAGTGGCGATCCCTTTCTTGTCCGGGCGAGCTGGGAGTCTTCTTTGGAAGCGCCCTCTTTTCCGGCGCTTCCCCGTCTCCGAAGGTCAGTTTTCTGGTCAAAAGAGCAAGCTCCATTCCGGAGCTGTATTTGGAAGGCTCTGGTCTTTGTGACCGGAAACCGGAACTCCAACTTTACATTTTATTTAAATGCTGTTCCATATATTCACCTGGTTGCAAACAGGCCCTGTAAAGTTTTCTTGACAATTGCACTATATTGCATGCAGAAACATTGACGTGCACAGCTCTCAACTTCAACCAAATCTCCTTTTGCAGTCTTTAAATTTGCAACATTTAGAAATTGTTCATCATCTAAATTCAAGATGAGATAAGCCATTGCTCGATCATGACTTTTCTGATCAGCAGCTGGAAACACTTGTGGTGGATTTTCTACAATATACCACAGCTCTTTTGCTTTGAGCAAACATTCCATTTTAGCAGTCCATATATAATGTAATTCTTCTGGCCCAAATGAGGCACAGAGTTTTCCTTAAATTCCACTGCAGCCATTCTGCTAATTCTGCCTTGTTCTTATACTTTCTAAACACAGGCAATTTCTTCCAGCTTTAAATTACAATGCAATCCTTAGTAAGCTCTGGGCCCATAACCTGTTAGAGAATTTTAATTTCTCTATTGGTGAAAAAATAAATCAGAAGCTCTCACAATTGACTGCATTTAGCTGATTCAAAATAACTTCTTTATATTTATATAAAAATATTTACAATACCATACATTCTTCTTTACAGCAACATAGCTCAATGAAGACTTCTTACAGAGAGATACAGAGACAAATCTGAGACTGGAAATCCAGCTCCTAACTCAATACCCTTTTGCAGACTCAGTAGCACTTTCTTCACATTGGCTGACTGAGTTACCACATGACTCTTCCTGCTCATGAATATTCCAACATACAGCCTCCGGAATCTGGGTTATTTATCCGTCATCAAGTGGGGAGCTGTTGCATGATCATATAGTTATTTATTGACTCAAACTAGAACTGGAGAACTGCAGACAATTGCCTGTAATTTATACTCTGAGCTCACAGGGCCTTAACCAATCACAATACTTGAAAAACCCTCCCAAATATGAATGTTTAAAGTTTCCCTCCAAAACAGTTGGAGTTAACAGTCAGGGTCATCTAAAGATTAGTTTCATTTTAGCTTCATAAGCAGTTGGAGTTAAGTTAGTTTCACTTTAGCAGGGATTAACACAACTTTATATATATTCAATAAATAACACAAACCATATTGAAAGAAGAATGTTTTGGCTTCTGGTTTCGTCATGCAGCTGCCATGGACGGTTGGGAGATCTGCTCTTTCTCCCCCGTTCAGTTTTGCATCACTGGGGGGCCCTAAAAAGGGCCAAAAATCACCCCAGAGAGGTGACCAGCAAGGAGGGGCTTTTGCTGGATCACAGGAGAGCAGCAACTTTCCTGAAGACTTGGCATTTCCTCCAAACCGGCGGACAAAAGGACCGGCCATAGAAATATGGCTCGTCCCTAGGCTGCTAACAGCCGAAGTCACATTAACATCAAGCAACTTCAAAGCAGCATGGAAAGGATTGGGTGAGATCTGCCTCTCTTACATCCTAATTACTTAATTACCTGCATAAGCTGCTAAAGTACTTTCCCCCCTGTGGTGAGGGAAAGGGAATTTTAGCCCTCCCTCCAGAAACAGTGGCTATCAACCACTTGGGAGTCTAAAACGTTGGGAAAAATACTGGGATCCTAATTGGAATTCTATTTTTTAAAACTGGTGGATTATAAGACTTGTAACTTTATGTTCTCTATTTTTTCTTCTTCTCTGATTTTTACTCTCACTATTATTGAAGATTTGGGTTCTTTTTCTCCCCCTTACAATAGAGGGGGGAAAGAAAACTGAAAAGATCTAACTAACTCTGAGATGACATTTGCTGGCTAAATTTGAGAGTGTAACCTGCTATACTTTAAGAGACACTTGTTGATTGCCTTAAAAACAGATAATATACAAAGTAACCTTGAAGCACCATCTGCAAGAAACTCAGCTCAGCTTTGTACTTGGTGGACTTTCTGATTGTAAGTTTTTTGTTTAGTTTAATATATGACAATGGAAGAAGAACAGGAATGGATTTCTCCCACAGAGGAAGTACAGGAACAAATTCTTTATATGTTAAAAGCAATTATCCAAACTCTCCATATGCAAGCTCAAACTATGACTTCAACTAAAGAATCATCTATACAGAATTCTATAGAGAAGGGGAAACAACCAAATGTTATGACAGAAGACTTAGATACTCAACAAATACAAATTGTGTAAAACATGGGAAGGAAACTGATAATAGAGAACAAGGAAAGGACTTTTCTTATAAACCAGAAGGAATTTGAAGACAAAAAAGAAAAACAGATGAAAGACAAGATAAATACTTTTAGACAACTGCATCAAACTGGAAAAATAAAGAGACGACCTGTTAAACCAGCTAGCCCTCTTAAGAAAACAGCAACTGAACGCCTTTATCAATATCAAACAATAGTTACAACAATACAAGGAGATATTTTTGATGATTTAAAAATGAAGATACGAAAGATGATTTGGCAGAGGAAAAAGCTAGAATTAGACTGAAAGGGATTGGGGTTTTGATCTATATATGAGATCTAAAATAGAATATATTTAAATGGATAGAATATGTATTTTGAACATAAGATATTGTAATGATTTGAGATAAAAATTGGTTTTATAAAATCTAGAAATATAAATATCAAAATAAGAATATTATATTGTCTTATTCGTTTGTTAAGATACTGTATATGGTAGATTTTACATATAAGGTCTGTATTTTAAATATTAGATCGTATGAGGAATTGTGATAATGGAATCATGTTTAATTAAAATTTGGAAAAAAGATAAATATTAAATGTTACATTAAAATATTAAGGGAAAATCAATTACCAGGTTACTGATTTGCTAAAAGCTTGAATGTTTATAGATAACTAAGACTTGAATTTAAGATATTGTCATGAGTTGAGACACAGGTTAAATAAAAGTTAAAAGTATAAATACTAATAATTAAATTCGTATATTAGCTTGTGGTATAAATGCTGATGGTTTATTTATTTATTTATTTTCCTCTTTTCCTGGAAAGGAAGAAAGGAAAGAAGTAGAAAAAAGGAAAAGAAAAGAAAAATTATTAGCCCTAAATATGAGATAGGAGACTGAGAAACTGGGATCATTTAAAATCTGGAAATGATAAAGATTTAAATTAAAATATTAATGCAAAATTAAAGTTAAGAAAAACTTATTAGGTTATTGTCTAAAAGATGGAATGTCAAATTAATTAAGATATATATAGACTGAAGATTATTAATGAATATTAGAAAGGTATTTTTTGTTTGATAGAATAAGAACTGTATTGATCTGAATATGATAGTAGATCTTATGGGGGAAAGAGAGGGAATTTGTTGTTGTAATACTTTGAGATTTGTACTGATGATATTTAAATGTAATGGAATTACGATGCTCAACCGCCATGCTACTTTTCAAATATGTAAATGAAATATTGGAAAATTAATAAAAAACTTGGCGATTATACATACATACATATATATGCATGTTTTCTGAGGTTTTCGCGGGTGTTTGTATGTAGGTCTTTGGTTCTTCGGGTTTTCTCCCACATAGAATTTGAAGTGTCTTGGTGACGTTTCGATGAAGTCTCATTCATCATCTTCAGGCTGGTGCTTTTGGCTTCTGCTTCTAGGAGCAATGTGTGGTCTAAGCTGTTTTTTCCTTTTAACTGCCAGTGGGGGTTTGAACTGATTGGCTGGGAGCTTGGCTATGTTCTGATTGGGTGGAGGTGTGTTCTGATTGGTTAGGGGCTTGGCTGTGCTCTGATTGGCTGGGGTTGGCTGTGTTCTGATTGGCTGGGGGAGTGTTCTGTTTGGGTGGGGGCTTTGTTGTGCTGGAGGGGTTCAAAGTGGCCAATGATGCAGCTGTGGTCTGGCTCCTGGTCTGTGGTCGTGCCTCATCATCGGTGTGGGTTTGGGTTTGCTTTTTGCGTGGATGTGTGGAGGTGGCATCCTGTGTGGTTCTGGTGTCAATCTTTGTGTTAGGAATTCGTTTGTCAATAAGGGCGGGTTTCCAAATGGCTGGTAGGCGGGAGGTATCATCTCGTTTGTTCATGCTGTGGGGGTGTTTTTCTATCTCGATGGCTTCTCTGATTATTCTGTTAGTTCTGGTCTTTTTGACAGGACATGAAATTGATTTCAAAAAGACCAGAACTATTGCCAAAACTGAACATTTTAATAACAGAATAATCAGAGAAGCCATCGAGATAGAAAAACGCCCCCAATATATTTGTTTTCTGAGGTTTTCACGGGTGTTTGTATGTAGGTCTTTGGTTCTTCGGGTTTTCTCCCACGTAGAATTTGAAGTGTCTTGGCGACATTTCGACGAAGTCTCATTTGTTATCTTCAGGCTGGTGCTTTCGGCTTCTGCTTCTAGGAGCAATGTGAGATTTTAGCTGTTTCTTCCTTTTAACTGCCAGTGGGGGTTTGAACTGATTGGCTGGGAGCTCAGCTGTGTTCTGATTGGGTGGAGGTGTGTTCTGATTGGTTAGGGGCTTGGCTGTGCTCTGATTGGATGGGGGGTTGGCTGTGCTCTGATTGGCTGGGGGAGTGTTCTGTTTGGGTGGGGGCTTTGTTGTGCTCAGGTTAGTCAGTGTTACAAGGGGATTAGAGATGGTGGACTGTATAGCTGTTTGGCTTTGCGTTCGTGGTCGTGCCTCATCTTCATGGTGGGTGTCAGTTTGCTTCGTGTATGGATTGGAGGGGTTTAAGGTGGCTAATGATGCAGCTGTGGTCTGGCTTCTGGTTTGTGGTCGTGCCTCCTCATCAGTGTGGGTTTGGGTTTGCTTTTTGCCTGGATGTGTGGTGGTGACATCCTGTGTGGTTTTTGTGAGTGTAGGTCTGGTGTCATTCCCCGTGCTATGGACTCGTCTGTCAATAAGGGCGGGTTTCCAAATGGCTGGTAGGCGGGAGGTATCATCTCGTTTGTTCATGCTGTGTGGGCGTTTTTCTATCTCGATGGCTTCTCTGATTATTCTGTTATTAAAGTGTTCATCACCAAAATTGAACACTTTAACGGCAGTTAAAAGGAAGAAACAGCTAAAATCTCACATTGCTCCTAGAAGCAGAAGCCGAAAGCACCAGCCTGAAGATGACGAATGAGACTTCGTCGAAACGTCGCCAAGACACTTCAAATTCTACGTGGGAGAAAACCCGAAGAACCAAAGACATATAAATTGCTAACAAAGAATAAGGGAGAACTGGGATAGCTATTTCGAGTTTCTTAACTCTCATCAGCCAGAACTTACCCTTCTGAGATTCGAACCTGGGCTGTCTGCATGTTAGGCAGTTGTATTAACCTCTAGGCCACTGGCTCTTTCTCACTTTGTCAGTATATATATATAGGTGAGACTATAAATGCTAATAATGGTTGATTGCTAATTGTGGATGCAGTTTCTAGAGTGTGGTTGATGAGTTACTGGTAGTTTCCTACTCTATCTTTGAATTGAATTGAATTGAATTGAACCGAACTAAACTGAACTGAATTGAACTGAACTGAACTTTATTTGATCAAGTGTGATTCAGTGAAGAACCTAATTAACATAGGTCCCTATAAAATTTTACAGTAGTTTACAGTAGTTTGTGTGGCTTGGAAGTCAAATGGACAGAGGGCTTTGTGACACACTATGGGAATCTGTCATCAGTGATGGCTGAATTAAATGGTTTATAAAAAAATTGCCACATAGACATTGGATTGGAGTCTCTGTTTTCACCTGGCAGATCATAGAGCTGTCGTTATCCATAATGTGGCCAAATCCTGCCTAGCAGCAATGAGAATATAACAGTGAATATTATCCAACACTGTGGAGTATTTTTTAACAATACTTTTAAAAAAACAATTTCACACAGATTATTTGCTGTTGTCTTTTGGATCCTACTTTACTACTGTATTTACTATACATTTATCTAATGTATATGCTAAGACTGTAATGAAGTTGCTTTGTATTGACCTAACTGAGACAGCTCAAAGGGGTATATGAGAAACCTAGCTTCCACAAATTAAACTTGCTGAGAAAACAAATAGAGAGGGTGAAATAGAGTTAGAGAAAAAAGGTCAAGATAGAGATGGTTAGTTCTCACCCAAAGAGGTGGCTGTAATCTGCTGGCATGGAGGCTTAAATAGTTGGCTTGTTCATACCCTCTGTTTCTTGTCTGACTAATTTAATGTACTCGACTACATATTGTTTGAGTTATTTCATTGGACTGCTTTAGAACTGAGCTTTATGTGAGGTACAAATTTAATTATGTGCTGCAAACAGAAGACAAAGAAGTTTCATCTCTGGTGTATAAGAATGTGGCTAGTCCCTTCTCTATGACAATGGCTGATGCTATTTATAGGACTTATTAGAAAAAATAGGAATGTGTTTTATGAAAACTGAGAATGAAGGCAGCTTGGCAGTGCTTCTCCAGTCTCATCAGAAGTGTATTAAAGCAGAACAAAAGAAAAAGGAAGAGAAACTGCCTATCAATATGTAGGGCATTGTGTTTCCCTAGACCAGCATGTTAAACTATACGTTTATAGATTTCATCTTACAAACATAGCCATGCATTTGGAAAGAGTATGATGGTTGGAGACACTGAAACATATTCCCAAGTATAAAATTAATTTTATCTAAGAAGAATAACACATGGATGGTACCAAAAAGCTCACAAATATCCACAAAACAAAAATGCCTGGCATGCATTCCAAATAGCTTGCAAATGATTACTTTTATTGCCCTTGTGTTCCGAAATCTCTCAACATACTGGCCATGACAGATAATGTTTTTGTAACCCAGCATATAATATATAGAGACATTGAAATGACTTGTCACTCATTTGTGTATATTTTACTACATTGTCTTACAGACCTTTATACCAATTTGCTGAGGAATTTCATACTTGTCAAATTAATAGTTTAGGCTGCAAAGTATTCAATATGTAATGTGAACAAATAATGCCATTTGTCAACAATCCTCTCTTAAAATTCAGCATCACCCCATGAGGCAGGTTGGGAAGACATGACATGGTTTCTAATATTATCATTATCATGGGGAGAAGAGGCAATTTTCTTTGACATTTGGTGAACCTGGACTTCTACTAGACTAGGGCATAGTATTGAGATACAGTTATTTCCAAAATGTTATAATTCTGGAACTTGGATTAATTTCTTTTTTTTTGAAAAAGTTTTATTAATTATATAATCATAAACAAAAAAGAAAAACAAATGGAATACCACTCAACTTAATACAATCTTTTACAACTTTCTCTCATAAAAAACAAAGCATACATTCTTTTAAAATACTTGTTATAACTATGGATGTTGCTCGGCAGCACCCCCTTCACCACATCCCCCTCTTTCTTCCTCCCTACCTATTACAACCCCCCCACCCATTCTCTCCCTCCCTCACTCTCCACCCTCCTCTCCTACCTACCTACTTCCCTTCACTCCTCAGTCTACCCCCTCCAGATGTGGTCCAGAGGTACTGTCCGAGCAACCCCTCTTATATCTATTAAATATATCGTTCTTATATATTACCAATATTGCAGTTGAGTAGACCATTATACCCCCCCTACCCAGCCCCCCCGACTTCCCAAAGTGAATACAGGGTAAAACACAAGAAAACCCACTAAACTAAACAAAACTATTATATAAATCCTAATAACAATTTAACTATATTTTCAATCCAACATATAAAAATTTAACTATATAGTAAATACAATTTCATAAATTGATATTTCCCTTGTACATACTCTATCCATTTTTTCCAGTCCAACATATATTTTTCATTTGAATGATCCTTCAAGTATGCAGATATTTTGGCCATTTCTGCCAAATTTATAACTTTCAAGGTCCATTCTTCAATAGATGGTATTTCTGGCTTCTTCCAATATTGTCCCACCAACAGTCTTGCTGCTGTAATCAAGTTCAAAATTAAGTTCGTCTCTATCTTTTATAATACCTAGCAAAAACAACTGTGGTGAAAATTCAATACGTTTTTTCAAAATATTTTGAAGTATCCACCATATTTTTATCCAAAAGGCCTTAATTTTTCTACAAGTCCACCATACATGAAAATAAGTAGCATCCGTACATTCACATCTCCAGCACTTAGATTGTAAGTTAGGGTACATATATGATATTTTTTTCGGATCCAAATGCCATCTATAAAACATTTTATAAAAATTTTCTCTTAAATGTTGCGCTTGTGTGAATCTTACATTTTTCACCCAGATCCTCTCCCAAGTTTCCATCATGATTGGTTGTCCAAAATTTTGTCCCCACTTTATCATACAGTCCTTAACTAATTCAGTTTCAGAATCAATTTCTATCAGTACATTATATAATCTTTTAATATGCATAGACCTTTGGTCTCTAACTTGTTTAACTAAGTTTTCATCTATTTGAGATAAACCTATCTTCAAATCTTTTTACCATCTAGTCTGCAGTTGTAGATATGAAAACCAAGTATGGACTATTCCTTCCTCACTTAACATGTTCAAGGACTTTAATAATAATGAATTCCCTTCCCTAATTAGGAGTTTCTCATAGGGCACCATGTCTTGAACGTGTACTCTATTTATATTCTCTATTGCATGTCTGGGAACTGTCCACATAGGAATTTTTTCATTTAATATATACTGATACTTTTTCCAAACACGCAACAAAGCATTTCTCAGTAGGTGCTCTTTGAAACTCCTATCCACCTTTTTATCATAAACTAGATATGCATCCCAACCATATAATAAACCATACCCTTCAATATTCAATATTCTATCATTAGTTAGATTAAGCCAGTCACTTATCACTACTAAAACAGCAGCGTGGTAATATAACTTAAAATTGGGCATTTTCAAACCACCTCTTTCCCTTATATCCTGAATAATTTTTAATTTGACCCTCGGTTTCTTGCCATTCCAAATAAATCTATTAATACCCTTCTGCCACTCCTCCAAATTCACATCCTTTTTAAGTATAGGTAACATTTGAAAAACAAATAAAATTTTTGGCAATACATTCATTTTAACTGCCGCTATCCTACCCAACATAGATAATTGTAATTTTTTCCATTTATCCAGTTCTATTTGTATCTTATTCCACAAAACTTCATAATTGTTTTTATATAATTTCCCATTAGAATCTTCAATATCAATTCCTAAATATTTAACTTTCTTAACTATCTCGCAACCCGTTATTCTTTCCAAATCTTGTTTTGAATTATTATCTAAATTTTTGACTAACATCTTTGTCTTAGATATATTTAATTTAAAGCCTGATACCCTACCATAATTTTTGATTATCTCCATCAAACTCTGAGCTGACTGTGTTGGTTGAGTCAGTGTCACAAGTAAATCATCAGCAAAAGCACATAATCTATAGTCATGTTGTCTAATCTGTATACCTTTTAAGTCATCTGAAACTCTTATCCTATTCAATAAAACCTCTAAAGTTAGAACAAACAACAAAGGGGATAAAGGACATCCCTGTCTAGTGCCTTTCTCTATATTAAATGAATCTGTTAAATGCCCATTCACAATGATCTGACCTGTTTGTTTCTGGTAAACTGCTAGTATAAAATTAATAAACTGATCCCCCATTCCCATCCTAACAATTAATTTTTTCAAAAACAACCAATTCAGTCTATCAAAAGCTTTTTCCGCATCCAAAAACATAAGAACTGCAGGCACCTGGATGTGCTTATCCAAATATTCTATTATGTTAATGAGTTGTCTAACATTAGTCTTCATCTGTCTCCCTTGTAAAAAAACCAGTTTGGTCTGAATGAATTATTTGTTTTAAAACTGTCATTAATCTATTAGCCATGATTTTTGAAAAAATCTTATAATCTTATAATATTTTACTTCTGACCACGTATTTCTACAATCAACATAATGTATCCAAGATGGCGATCACTTTCACTGTAAAGGGAAAGTGACGGGGAAAGTGAAAGTGATTTTTTTTTCTTATAGCAAAGCCAGAGCGACCGGTCAGATTTAAACTTTAAAACCCTATACATTACAATTAAATTTTGACTTGAAAGAAGATAAGAAGAGGACATTATTTTGGCAACATATTTGTAAGGATTCTTTTTTATTTAAATTAACTTTTTAAAAGTGACTGAATATACTATGGCTACCAGACAAACTAAAATTGCTTCTGCGAAGGTGGCAGTATCTTCCCCGGCTCAGCCCTCTAAATTACAAGTAAGTACTCTTGTTGCTCCCCCAGCCACTTTAACATCTACAGAATCTCAAGCCCCATCGTCTACTCAATCTCCTCCAGAAATGTTTACCATGAAAGATTTGCAGGCTGCTTTTTCAACAATGACTGAAAAATTGGAGAGAAAGATTGAGGAACAAATTAAAGGCATAACTGATGAATTGGAGACAATTAAAGAAACAATTGAGACTCACAATATTGTGATAAGAGAAGATATTGTGGATGCTATTAAGGGGGTTTTGGATTACACTTTGAGAGTTGAAGAAAAGGTGGAAGGGATTGAGCAACAAATTGAGGGGAAATTTGATGAAATTAAAAGCGATATACAAGATCAAGCAGTTATGGTACAATACAATCAAATGATGTTCGCTATTAGAATCAGAGGGCTGAAAGAAGTTGCAAATGAGAATCAGGATGACCTGAGAAGAATTTTTGAAGAGGCTTTGGCACAATGTTTAGAAGATGGAGTACAAAATGTCTCTTGGCAGATTGATAGGATCTATAGAGTTAATTCATGGATTGCAAGACAAAGAAATTTACCTAGAGACATTTTGATTTATTTTGTTACAAGGAGATTCAGAAATTACGTTCTTACAACATCTTATAATAAGAAATTAAGTGTTGCTGGCCAGGAGGTTGTGGTTTTGAAGGAGATTCCTCTGAAGATGTTAAGAGCAAGAAAAGATTATGCATTTTTGGTGGTTGAACGTAAAAAATATGGCATACAATTTAGATGGGAGGCTCCAGCTGGACTGTCATTATTTTACCAGGGTAATAGATACCGCTTGAATTCTGTTGGGAAAGCGAAATATTTTTTTGAGAATGTGTTGAAGGCTGGTAAACCCCCATCTCTAACACCAAAAAGGGCAGATTTACCAAAAGAGAGAGATATGAAGTTAAAACAACAAATACAGTCTTCAGAGTCACAACCCCTTGCAGCATCAGGAATTGACAAAGGAGTTTTCATGGAGCTGCCCGCGCAGAGCATTGATATTTTTCAGCCTCTGGAAGTAGAGAAGTCTAAAGATCAAAGGCAAACAAGAGCAACTACTAAACGCATGGAACAACAAGAAAAGGAACAACAATTACGTCCAATCCAAGTTGTATCTACACGTCTGGAAGCCATGGGAGCAAGACCAAAGAAGAAAATGGATGAAAAACTTGATTTGGCCTTGCAAAAGCTTTCTCAAGTTGGTCATGTTAAATAAATATTTGACATGGAATGTCAATGGCTTAAATTCTCCACAGAAAAGGAAGAAGATATTTCACTATTTGACGCAATGTAAAAATGATATAATCTGCTTACAAGAAACACATATTAGAATTACTGATCAGAAATATTTGATAAATAATAAATTAGGTTCACATTTTGTGGCAGCGGCTGCTGAGAAGAAGAATGGAATTGTTATCTATATTAAAAACCATATAAGAGCTAAATTAATAGAATCAGATATTCAAGGTAGATTTTTAGCAATTGAAATTTTAATAGATGGGAAGAAAGTTCTTTTGATATATATATGCACCAAATCAACAACAAGGAATATTGTACAAGTTATTACATAAAAAGTTAATACAATTTGATTATAGGTCTTGTATTTTAATGGGAGATTGGAATGGTGTTATAGATATTGGTTTAGATAAGAAGAAGACTTCATCAATTCCTCAAACACGTTCCATGTTGCCTAAATCTTTTTTTGATATTAAGGATGATTTTGATTTGATAGATATATGGAGAGAAAGACATGGTAAAGAGCAAGAATTTACTTTTTTCTCTGATAGACATCAGTCATTTTCTAGAATTGACTTCATATTAACTACAAGTGACTTTATTTTTAGATTAAAGAAGGTGAAAATCCTACCCAAAGTTTTAACAGACCATAATCCGGTTTGGATGGAACTAATGGTAGGTCAGACCTCCAAAAGATCCTGGAGACTTAATGAAAATCTTTTTAAATATGATACAAATGTGAATGAATGCAAAAATGTTATGAAGGAATTTTTTATGTTAAATTTGCATAAGGATACAACAATAGAAATAGTATGGGATGCTAGCAAAGCGTTTATGCATGGGGTTTTAATTGACATGAATAAAAGGTATAGACGTAAAAATGAGGAAAAAAGGAAGGAATTAGAGGAGGAACTAAGACAGAAAGAGCAATTATTAATAAAGAGACCAGATGATAAAAACATTAAAGAGGGGATTAAGATTCTACGGAAACAATTTGATTTGTTGATGACCAACCAAGTTGCTAGGAATATACAATATTCTAAACATAATACATTTTTTAATTCTAATAAACCTGGCAGATGGTTGGCCTATACATTAAGGAAAAAACAAAAATCCCGTATAATTGATAAAATAGAATACAAAGGGAAGGAGGTGTTCCAACAAGAAATTATTTAAAAAGTTTTTTTAGAATTTTATTCCAAGTTGTACGCTGAAGAGAAGATACAAGAGAATGATATAGATACTTTTTTGCAAAATGAAAATGTATTGACAATTACCAATGAACAAAGAGATAGGTTAAATGCAATGATTACATCAGAAGAAATAATTTCAGTGATCAAACAATTGAAAATGGGAAAATCTCCTGGGACTGATGGGTTAACGGAAATTTATTATAAGCATCTTCAAATGGAAATGGTGGAACCTCTTAGAGAGCTATTTGTTAATATACAAGAGGGTGGTCAGGTTCCACCTTCATGGAAAACAGCCTATGTTTCTTTAATTCCCAAAGAGGGAAGAGACAATGCTCAACCAGAAAATTTTAGACCTATTTCATTGTTGGAACTTGGATTAATTTCATTTCTGCTCTTCTAGCATGCATGATTTTGTATGGATACCAATTTTCGTTTCAGATTTTGTTTTATGAAGCCAGGAAACATTTTTCACATTGAGTCTACCTATGACAGCTACACTCTTAATTGCTTTGGAGCATACATATTATTATAGATGTGTATTGAACCATTTACAGATGACCTTGAAAAAAACCCACAAGATTATGTGTTTTGTGATCATTAGTACATGCCTCAATTTAGGTTGCACAGATCAACTTGATTGAAGAGGGATTTAAAAAAAGCTTTTCTCTACATAATCTCTATCATAGTAGCAGTAACCTACTCCATCCCCAACTCAAAAGATAATGAAACCATACTTAATTTCCAAAATTTTAAAGGAAATATTTGATGGGGGAAGCTATTTTCAGCTGTACAAAAATCATAAACTGCTGAACACATCATCATAAAAAAGACCTTCAAGAAAAACAATCATTTATAACCCCAATCCACTGAGGTATCTCGTTGTTTTTTATAATATTCCAGAGATCCATTGTAATTACACTTAATGACAACACAAAGCTTCAAATTCATGTGTTAGATTTCTTCCAAACAAACCCTCAATGTTGGTACTGGATGCCATCAGTACTGCTACCAGCTTTGTTGGGAACTGCTAGGGACTGACAAAGTTAAATTTCTGATGTAGAGAAAAGCACAGGATACTTCTGAGTCAGGAAAACAAGATTGCAAAATGAGGATTTCCATATTTGGAAGACGTCACTGTTGTTGCAAGATATAAAGATCACATTGGGTAAAGAACATGCACATATAGTTGTGCACATATAATTATGCACATATATGCATTCTAACTCCTTCATGGATTACTGCCTTGTTATGGTGAAGGGGTTTGTGTAACTCAATGAAGCTATGAGCTATGCCGTGCAGGGCCACCCTAGACAGACAGGTCATAGCAAAGAGTTCTGACAAAATGTGATCCACTGGAGAAGGAAATGGCAACCCACTCCAGTATCTTTGCCATGAAAACCCCATGGACAGTATCAAAAGGCAAAAAGATATGACACTGGAAGATGAGCCTCTCAGGTCGGAAGGTGTCCAATATGCTACTGGGGAAGAGTAGAGGGTTAGTACTAGTAGCGCCAGAAAGAGTGAAGCGACTGGGCCAAAGCCGAAAGGATGCTCAGCTATGGATGCATCTGGTGGTGAAAGGAAAGTCCAATGCTGTAAAGATTTTTTCTTTATAGGAACCTGGAATGTAAGATCCATGAATCAAGGCAAACTGGGCGTGGTCAAACAAGAGATGGAGATGACAAGACTGAACATCGACATCTTAGGAAACAGCAAACTAAAATGGGCAGGAATGGGTGAATTTAATTCAGAGGACCATCAGGTATACTACTACGGGCAAGAATCCCTCAGAAGAAATGGAATAGCCTTCATAGTCAATAAAAGAGTAGGAAAAGCAATACTGGGATACAATCCCCAAAATGACAGAATGATCTCAGTGCGAATCCAAGGCAAACCATTCAATATCACAGTAGTCCAAGTCTATGCCCCAGCCACTGGTGCTGAAGAGGATAAAATTGACCGGTTCTATGAAGCCCTACACACCTTATAGAAACAACACCAAAAAATGATGTCCTTATCATCATGGGAGATTGGAATGCTAAAGTAGGAAGCCAAAAGATAACTGGAATAACAGGCAAGTTTGTCCTTGGAGTACAAAATGAAGCAGGGCACAGGCTGATAGAATTTTGTCAAGAGAATATGATGGACATAGCAAACACTCTTTTCCAAAAACCCAAGAGACGGCTCTACACATGGATATCACCAGACGGTCAACACAGAAATCAGATTGACCATGTGCTCTGCAGCCAAAGATGGAGAAGCTCTATACAGTCAGTAAAAACAAGACAAGGAGCTGACTGTGGCTCAGAACATGAGCTTCTTATTGCAAAATTTAGGCTTAAATTGAAGAAAGTAAGGAAAAATACTAGGCCACTCAGGTATGAACTAAATCATATTCCTTATGAATATACAGTAGAGGTGACAAATAGATTTAAGGAATTAGATCTGATAGACAGAGTGCCTGAAGAACTATGGACGGAGGTTCACAACATTGTACAAGAGGTAGCAACTAAAACCATCCCAAAGAAAAAGAAATGCAAAAAAGCAAAATGGCTATCTGAGGAAGCTTTGCAAATAGCTGAGGAAAGAAGGGAAGGGAAAGGCAAGGGAGAAAGAGAAAGATACACCCAATTAAATGCAGAATTCCAGAGAATAGCTACAAGAGATAAGAATGCCCTCTTAAATGAACAGTGCAAAGAAATAGAAGAAAACAATAGAATAGGGAGAACCAGAGATCTCTTTAAGAAAATTGGAGATATGAAGGGAATGTTTCATGCAAAGATTGGCATGATAAAGGACCAAAATGGCAGGGACCTAACAGAGGCAGAAGAGATTAAGAAGAGGTGGCAAAATTACACAGAAGAACTATACAATAAGGAGCTTAGCATCCCTGATAACCACGATGGAGTGGTCACTGACCTTGAGCCTGACATCCTAGAATGTGGAGTGAAATGGGCCTTAAGAAAGCTGAGCAACAACAAAGCTAATGGAGGTGACAGTATTCCAGCTGAGCTATTCAAAATCTTAAAAGACCATGCAGTAAAAGTGCTACACTCAATTTGCCAGCAAATTTGGAAAACTCAACAGTGGTCACAGGATTGGAAAAGGTCAGTCTACATTCCAATTCCAAAGAAAGTCAATGTCAAAGAATGTTCCAACTATCGCACCATTGCACTCATTTCACATGCAAGTAAAGTTATGCTTAAAATCCTACAAGCTAGACTCCAGCAGTATGTGGATCGAGAACTTCCAGAAGTACAGGGAGGATTTTGAAGAGGCAGAGGAACTAGAGATCAAATTGCCAACATACGCAGAATCATGGAGAAAGCTAGGGAGTTTCAGAAAAACATCTACTTCTGCTTCACTGACTATGTTAAGCCTTTGATTGTGTGGATCACAACAAATTGTGGCAAGTTCTTAAAGAGATGGGAGTATCAGACCATCTTATTTGTCTCTTGAGAAACCTATATGCGGGTCAAGAAGCAACAGTGAGAACTAGACACGGAGCCATTGATTGGTCCAAAATTGGGAAAGGAGTCTGGCAAGGCTGTATTCTGTCGCCCTGCCTATTTAACTTATATGCAGAGCATATCATGAGAAAGGCAGGGCTAGATGAATCAAAAGTTGGAATTAACATTGCTGGGAGAAATATCAAAAACCTAAGATATACAGATGATACACTCTAATGGCAGAAAGTGAAGAGGAACTAAAGAGTCTCTTGATGGGGTGAAGAAGGAGAGTGCAAACGTTGGCTTGAAACTTAACATTAAGAAAACCAAGATCATGGCATCCAGCCCTCTCAATTCCTGGCAAATAGATGGGGAAGAAATGGAGGTAGTGACAGATTTTATCTTCCTGGGCTCCAAGATCACCACAGATGGGGACTGCAGCCAAGAAATTAAAATACGCTTGTTCCTGGAGAGGAAAACTATGGCAAATCTAGACAGCATACTAAAAAGCAGAGACATCACCCTGCAACAAAAGAATGTATAGTCAAGGCCATTGTTTTCCCCAGTTGCAATGTATGGCTGTGAAAGTTGGACCATAAGAAAGGCTGAGCAACAAAGAATTGAGGCCTTTGAACTATGGTGCTGGAGAAGACTCCTGCGAGTCCCCTGGACTGCAAGGCGATCAAACCGGTCAGTCCTAGAAGAGATCAACGCTGACTGCTCTTTAGAAGGCCAGATCCTGAAGTTGAAACTCAAGTACTTTGGCCACCTAATGAGAAGGAAGAACTCACTGGAGAAGAGCCTAATGCTGGGAAAGATTGAGGGCAATAGAAGAAGAGAATGAGCAATAGACGTGAGGTTAAATGGACTCCAGAAGATGGTAGAGGACAGGAAGGACTGGAGTAACATTGTCCATGGGGTCGCGATGGGTCAGACACAACTTTGCAACTAACAACAACAGTTGGACAGTTCAAAAAAGAAAAGACTTATGTTGTAACCATAGAAAAAAAGGTACCTGTAACTTCTGTAAAGCAGACTAGAAGCTACCTCTTTGTACCTTTGAACCTTATTTTTTCCTCCTCAGTTCCATGGTGCCCGTGGCCAACAGATGGAACAACCTCTGAGCTTGAAATGAAGCATTTCTCTCCATGCATTTCCACTCATTGCTTGCATTGGTAAGAAAAAAGTTGAATATCATAGGTTCCTATGAAATAGGACTTCCCTGGTTCCTTGGGACTGCTTTGTATGATATTCTGTAGACATGTTCAGTCAAGGCTAAATAATAATATTAATTCTATTTTTTCCTGAAGTGCAAAGTCTAAATCACAATTTGGGGACATTCTTATGGTGTAACGTGTCAAAGGAGTCTGCATAATGCATATATTCCCATTCTGCACATTTTATTAAAGGAGGGCATTTATTCTAGCCCCCTCCCCTAGTGTGGATAATGGATGTGGTAGTACCTGGAGATAGAAAAATAGAAGAGAAAAAAGTGGAGAAAATCACAAAATATAAAAATCTGTAAATAGAAATACAATGGCTGTAGCAAAAGAAACCAAAGATAGAATCTATTGTAATAAATGCCTTGGATACAAACCTAAAATATCTGGAGCACCACCAGTACTTTTGTCAGCACTGGCAAAATCACCACCAGTCAATTGCAAAAGGCAGCTTTACCTGGAACAGCCAACATCCCATGACAATACATTTAAAACCATCAAACAATAACTCCCTATCCCAAGTCCTTGGGAAGGACTCAATAGGTGGACAAAAATGTCAGATATAGTCTAATTATCTGGCTGACTGTGCAAACAACCATAATAATATAATATTTTAGTAACAATGAAGTTTTTAATTGCAGGGGTTTTTAATATTGTCGATTTTATGGTTTGTTTTTTATTGTATTCCAAAGTAATGTTTTGTGAGATAGTCACCTATATAATGAAATAAATAAGCAAATTTAATATTTGTTACATATATGTAGGGATGTGGGTCTATACATATGTTGTTCATAGTATGTTTAGGTGTGTGTCATGTATTTCATTTTTGATGTGTGCCATTGCGCCCACAGTATAAAAATGACAATAAAGGTTATCTTATCTTACCTTACCTTACCTTACCTTACCTTACCTTACCTTACCTTACCTTACCTTACCTTACCTTACCTTATCTTATCTTATCTTAAATAAATTGAAGCCTTCAAAATACAAGAGTTCCAAATGTTCTGTTCAGAGTGGTGTCTACTGATGATTTATATGTTTGTAAGTTTTAATTAATATTTTTTATTGTTTTGGCATTGTTTTAATTGTTGCTAGTTGTTGTCAGCCACCCAGAGTCACTGAGGTGACACAGGCAGCTATAAAAAATGAACAAACAAACAAATGAATAAGATGCCATACTAGATACAGTAGCTATCTAAAATATTTTGAATACTTTTGAAAAATCATGTCCAGAATATAAAAATATATTTATGTGAATTCTCATTCAGGTTATCTCCAGACTTTAGCACTTCCAGTTGATGCTGGCCTCTTTAGAAAATCCAATACCCTTCTATATTCATGACAGGGAAAAAAGAAGTAAGTACTAAGCTGCCTTTTGCTTTTTTAAAAAAAAATATTGACAAGAATCCAAAACACTTGCCAGTGATAAAAACCTATGCCAATTCAAGGTAACAAATTAAAAAAGCAAAAGCAGTATTATTAAAAATATGAAAGACTAGTGCCTGATTCTATTTATGAAACCACAATTTCATAGGAGTCCCAACTTAATTTTGTCCTTGGTTTCTGTTTGCAATAATAAATTAAGGCAATAATCTTCAAACAACAAATATTCATTAGGCAGAAATACATCACCTTTCTTTCTCTTCTTCCAGGTTCAGTAAGCCATTGAACACTGTAAGAGCCTTTAAAGTTTATTTTTTTTATTTGTATTCCTGCCTTTATCATTTTTACAAATAACTCAAGGCAGTGAGCATGTCCAACACATCCTCCTTCTATTTTCTTTACAGCAACAATCCTGTGAGTTATTGCGGAATCTAGGTATTTTTCTTAAAGCAACATAATTGCAAATAATTCTCTTAAATAATTCTCCTAAAAATGCATTTCATTCTAATTTTGGTTCATTCCTCTGACCATGTTAAAAGTACTCAATAGTACTAATTAAATAATCCACAGAAAGAACAATCAATGGTATTTTTTATCTCAGATTTGCAAAGTGTTGGATTCTTCAACCAAAAATGTGTGCGACAACACAGCTGCATGCATTATAATGATTGTCTGATGCTTCTGATTTCTACAAGAAAGAGCCTGACTTACAGCAAGAAAAAACTTCCTAATTATGTCTAAATTATGTCTGAGTGTAAGGACCCACTTCAATCCACATCTTAAGAAAGCAGAACTCTTGGAAACGGTCTCTTCCAACAGGAACTTTTGTTAAAAGAAACTGATAGCGGGCATGATACACAGGATCTGAGGGATTCCCTTACAATTCGATGTTTTAAAATGTCCCTAAGCAGCCCCCCACACCCCAGTTCTTCTGGGTAATTCAAACAGGCAGATTTCTAGGTGTCAACTCCAGGAGAGATAACATCAGTCCAGCTCCATTGGCATGATCATTCAACATCTCACACAGATCCCAGATGCTGCATCTCTCCCCCCCCCCCACTTTCTCTTGCTGGCCAGTAAAGGAGAAGTTCAGAGGAGCACAGAATGAAAGGCAAATGGCTACATTGTTATGGTTAGCAGATCCAAGCAAATCAACAAAAGGTTATTTTGTAGTGAATGGAGGAAGTGAAAGTAATAAAAAACCCCATGCATAACCCCCTCCCCCTTAGTAGTATGACAGAATCCAGGAGAGAGTAAGAATTGGTTTTATATCAGAGAAGATAGATAGAAATGAAATATAACTGGATTCTGACATTGATTTAGATTGATCAGATTATCTTTACAAGTTGCCTGTGGAAGTCCAGTCTTCAGTAATATTAAACATTTGAAAACTCCCACTACATGGATAGACAATGTAGAACATATATATGTTAAATTCAGCATATCAAAGGTAAAGATGACAGTAACTAGCTCTTGCACATATAATTTTTGTATTTGCCCAGAAATGCTGGATATACAATATATAAGAGATAGATCAAATACATACTCTGAACACAAAGGGTAGCATTGATACTACCCTTGGTTCATGTCAATGTGAGAGTGATAAGAATATTCATGCTGTTTCCTAAATTAATCCAGGAAAAAGTGAGGAAACCTGTTGCTTTGTTTAGGTGGAAAGCAATTTTCTATAAGTAACTGGGCTGCAATAACTTCTCAAAATGAGGATATCATTAATTATTTGAATGTATTATTGAATATCTCACTTTTTCATAGAGAAATATCTTTTTATGTATATTAATGTAAATATTCCTGATTCCTGTCATTATTATTGTAGCTGGTCGCACAGTTAGCTAGATGTTTTAACGTTTAGATGGATGTTTTGGCAGTTAGCTAGACTGGATTTGGCATTTTTATAAACCTGTCAAATTCTTCCCAAAGATTTAGGGCAGGCAGATATTGTGGATTGATGATGTTAAAGGTATCATTATTGTTATGGCTTGTTGCACAGTCAGCCAGATGTTTGGACTGAATTAAGCTTTTTATCCACCAACTGAGTCCTCCTCAAGGACGGGGATAGTTATAATTATTATTACTATTATTTAAACTTAGTATAGTTGCCCATTCCAAGGTTTCTAATCTAAAACATTAAAACCTATAACCCCATAGAGATAGTCCTTGACTTACAGCCATTCCTTTAGTGACTGAAGTAACAAGAGCACTGAAAAAAGTGACTTATGACTGTTTTTCATACTTACAACTGTTGTGACATCCCCAGGGTCACGTGATCAAAATTCAGATGCTTAGCAACTGGTTCATATTTATGTCGATTACAGCGTCCTGTGGTCATTTGGTGACCTTCTGACAAGCAAAGTCAATGGGGAAGCCAGATTCACTTAACAACTGCAGTGATTCACTTAACAACTGTGGCAAAAAGGTCATAAACAGGGGTAAGCTATAACCGTGTAGCTTAGCAACATAATTTTGTGCTCAACTGTGGTTGTAACTCAAGGACTAGTCTGGGCTATGAAAAATCAAACCAAGCCAGGAATCAAGCAAATATATGAACTTCAGGCCTGAACTAGGCAAGGTCTTCAATGGTTTGGAATCCTAGAAGAGAGAGCACTGTCTGTATCTCTGGCCCATTAATGTTTCCTAGATAACTCTTCTTAGTTATTTAAATAAAATAGGTTACATGATATTTAGAAAAGCATGAGCTGAACTATAATACCACAACAACACAATCAGTATTTACTGCTTACATTTGATGTGATCATGATTTACAGAGATTGTGGAAATCTGTACTGTCCTCAGATATTGTACCATGAAAAATTAAAGTTGGAAGGAAGTTTGGAAATTATACTTATTATTGTACAATTATTCAAAATTGCATCTACTTCAAACGCACATATCTTTCTATTCCATATGGCTTTAGTTATCAGAAGCAATAGTGAATCGATATTTAAAGCACTTTTGACTCTTTCACTTATTCAAATCATGATCAAATCAACTTTCAGTCCAATCATTTCAGTTCTGATTCTCCTGAACCGGAGGAGCCAAATGCTTTTTGCTACACAGTGTAAAGAAGCAGCAATCCAGGTCATCCTATTTCTGAATAGTGTTACTGTAGCGGGCCTTCTGATCATTAACAAGAGAGAACTTGACTGATTGACTGACTGACTGACTGTCAGTAGTGGACTCTGAAAGAGATAGACTGAAGAGAAAATTTGTAAGAGTTCAGTCCACATCTTGCTAAGCCATGTCATACTATATGGATCCCTTATGGACAACAGGGTAATCTCAGATGTGCCACTATTACTATTACTATGTAACTAAGACAAACAGAAGGAAATATCAGTGAGAAATAAACATGAAGAAGGAAGGAGGCACTAAATCAGAGGAGGAAGAAAAGTAAAACTAAAACATAAAACAAAAGATTCAAGATTTGTCACATAATCATATGCAAGAATAAAATCTGGTGAATAGGTAGTGCATTACCTGGTCTTTGCAAGATTACTATAAAATGTTTTGAAATTTAAAGTATGTTGAACCAGAATTGCACTGATACATCTTTAGGAAATATTAACGGAATATCTGAAGAAACATGCATGTTTCCCTCTGTTATAATGCACAGAATTGTGCTGCATTTCATTTTTTTCTTAAATAAAATGTAATATAATCTACTATATACTATCTATTTAACATATAAATCTACAATATATATATATTTATATATATAAGAAAAATCTAATCCCATTAAAAGACAGCTTGTCACAGTGACTCATCAAGCTTTGGAAACAGTAACTTTGATTTTGGGACAGTCTTATCACAATTCTGGTAATATTTCATAATTATGAGAAGCATAATTAAATCTGACAGAACAATTTTAGATTAAGCTAGAAAGACTCTTTGAGCACATTATGAAACATGAAATAAAGCAAGAAGTAAAAAGAGTTTCTAAAACATTTCATGTAACACTTTTATTCTTTAAAACAATTAATCCAAAATTACCCTTTGCTTTTAAATTAATTGCTGAAGGGACTTTCTAATATTTTATAAAAAACAAAACTAAAAATAGTGTATAAATAATATAACAAATCCTGTTAACATTAACAAAGAATGTGAGCTTATGATTTTAATTCAAACAGTATCAAAGAAAGAACTTCTATTAAATTTATTAATTCCAAAATAAATTCAGCTTTTTTTACAACTATCTTCTCATTAATTGTCATCATATTTTATTAGGAGATAAGGGACATCTCAGAGTACTTTTTTTCCTTTCTAGCTTAGTGCAAAATTAATAAGAATATACTTCAGACTGGATTTTTTTTCTTTTAAAAATGAAAGTATATAATTAATCATAGATTTGCTTGCATTGTTAAGTTAATTGTATAGCATAGAAACTTTTTTCTATTTATCTAGTTATTAAGACTTCATTTATGATTTTACTTTAGTTATGTGACTCAAACGAGATGACAAATGATGTCTTAAAGAAAACATTTGGTGTTTTAATGTCAGCTGAATAGATCTCAAGTATTAGAAATTTTTGATCTGGAATTAAATTAAATTACTTTGCATAAAGTTAGAGACAAAACATAGGGAAGGTGCAAATATTTGCAGTAATTTATTCTACATTTGTTGAATTTGGTTCAGGAATAGTCATGCTTTGAATGACTGGAATCCAGTGGAATCAATGTGACTTGGTTTAGACATGGAGTCAAAGCATGAAATAGATCCTTCCAGTTGTTCTGACTACAAATACTTTATTGAAAGGCACATCTCATTTCAGCCCAGCCATAGATGGTTCACTCCATTCTAGTGCAAATTCTGGACACTTTTAAATTACAAGAAAACAACTCTCTTCAGTTATTCTGTTGATGTTTTGTTTGGGAACTGGAGTTAACAATTTGATACCAATTGCTTCTAAGTGCCCATCCTAATGTGCTTCAAACATTAATACTCTCAAGGATCAACTGTAATAGCTAAAGTACTTAGCTGGAGTTTAGTAGAAGGAACAACAAGCATCTTAGTTTTCTTTTCAAACTGTGAAGTGGTTGCTTCTGCCACTTCTTCCCTGAGTTTGATCACAGAAACATCCATGGCTTGTTGTGAAATTTCTCATTCTTTTTTTAAAGCTAATAAATCTCTCACATTGAGGCTTGTATATATGCCACCATTGACCCAGAATCAATAAATGAGGAGTTCATTAATTTCCCGTGGATACTAGATTGGGTCACTTGCAATTTGTGCTACCAATCATGTTGATAGGATATTTAGAGAAGATGTTCCACCATTTGTTTCCTTAATTCTTGCCCAAAAAGCTTATATTGCCTACCAAATGCATTATTAATGAAATCTTACTACACATCCTAAGTGCTTCTCTTAGGGATAGCAGAATGCTCCTTTTTTAAAAGGGGCTAAAGTAGTCTGCATTGGTTCCTGTGGAGATACAATAACTGTGAGAGGGACCTTAGAATCCTAGTAGACAATCACTTAAATATGAGCCAGCAGTGTAGGGCAGCAGTTAAAAAAGCTAACACAATCCTTGGTTGTATAAACAGAGGCATAGAATCAAAATCGCATTAAGTACCGCTTTATAAAACCTTAGTAAAGCCACACCTGGAATACTGCATCCAGTTTTGGTCACTATGTTACAAAAAAGATGTTGAGACTTTGGAAAAAGTGCAGAGAAAAGCAACTAAGATGATTAAGAGCCTAGAGACAAAAACATATGGTATGAAGAACAATTGCAGGAATTGGGTATGGCTAATCTAGTGAAAAGAAGGACCGGGGGGGGGATTCTCTCTTTGATTAGTTTCCATCCATTCCTTCTTGTCCTGTTTTCAGGCGCTTTGAAGAATAGCTTGACTCCCTCTTCTTTGTGGCAACCCGAGATACTGAAACACTGCTATCATGTCATCCCTAATCCTTCCCTTCATTAAACTAGACATACCCAAATTGTCATCACTAACTTAATCACCACTGGTCTTTAAGTGAAAATGTTACCTAGTTGTCATTTGCAACCTCCTGCCAGCTTTTCTGTTGAAGGCTGCAAATGGTAATTACATGTCTGTAGGACATGTAGGTTTTTAAGAAAAGACTGGACAGCCATCTATCTGAAATGGTATAGGGTCTCCTGCTTGAGCAGGAGATTGGACTAGAAGACCTTCAAGGTCCCTTCCAGCTCTATTCTGATTAATTGATTGATTGAGATGGACAATTATAGAATTGTTTTTAAAATCTCATAGTTGGATATGATGGCTCCTGAATGAAGCAGATTTTCATCTCCACTTTTTAAAAGACTACAGGATTCAAAATGCCAAGATCTATTATAATCCCTTAAGGGAGAATAAGCAACTCTCAATTATTGTGTCCAGGTAGATTTCCGGAGCACCAAGATCATCTTTATTTCCTAACTTTAAGCTTCCGTATTTATTTATTTGTTTGTTTTTTTAATTATTTATATCCTCCACTACTATTTTTTACAAATAACTCTAGTTGGCGAATATATCCAATCCATTTCCTCCACCTATTTTTCCCACAACAACAATTGTGAAGTGAGTTGGGCTGAGAGGAATGACTGGTCCAAAGTTACCCAGCCAGCTTCCATGGCTGAGGTGGGACTAGAACTCACAGTCTGCCACTTTCTAGTCTGGTGCTTAACCACTAGACCCAACTGGCTCTCATTGTTTAGTTTAACATGCCCCCTGCCCAGAAGAAAAGAAAAAAGCTAAATTGGGTAACAGTTGGGAGGAATTTCACCAGTTTTCCTTCCTTAAATAGGCATTCCATAACCAGTAATTGCAACTATTTGTGAATACAGTCACTTCACTAAAAACATAATTTAATAGTTGGAAGGTATTTCACCAGTTTTCCTTCCTTAAATAGGTATTCCATAACCAGTAATTGCAACTATTTGTGAATACAGTCACTTCACTAAAAACATAATTTTTAAAAGAGCATTCCTTTTCACATTTTCAAAATTCCAATGTAAATTGGATGTAAATCCAATGTAAATCTTTCTGTAATGCTTAATGTGATGTCTTAAAAACAGCTGAATCATAGTTCTATTATCTGCTAGAGATTTATAACTGGTTTATAAAATCAAGTTTATAAGTAATCGGCTTCTAAAGACAACTTGTTTTATTTTAAAATATATACTATTTTTAATTATCAAATCTGATTTATCTATGTAGTTATCTGGGTTTATTTTTATTATTTATGCATTTATAGTGCAAAACTGATTTTCCTCGCATATGTTCTAATGCAATAAAAATAGAAGAGGGGAGGAGAGGAGAGGAGAGGAGAAGAGAAGAGAAGAGAAGAGAGAAGAGAAGAGAAGAGAAGAGAAGAGAAGAGAAGAGAAGAGAAGAGAAGAGAAGAGAAGAGAAGAGAAGAGAAGAGAAGAGAAGAGAAGAGAAGAGAAGAGAAGAGAAGAGAAGAGAAGAGAAGAGAAGAGAAGAGAAGAGAAGAGAAGAGGAGATTGACTTCTGAAGGCCATCCTTTCTACTGATTAATTGTTCTCACTGTCAGGAAATTTCTCCGTATTTCTAGCTTAAATCTTTCCTTGATAAATTTCCATCCATTTTTTCTTGTCCTGCATTCAACTGCTTTGAGGAATAAGTTGATCCCTTAGATAAGGGAAGACTTTTATTATGTCACCCCTAGTCCTTCTTTTCATTAGATTAGACATATCCAGTTCTTGCAACCATTCTTCATATGTTTTAGGTGACGGCTTGGACATAGACCTTCAAAGTTTGGTATAGCTCAGAACTTCTTCGGAAGTTGCCATCAAAGTATAATTGTACTATAACTGAAAAGAAAACAATGAAACACCTGGATAAATAACTGAGTTTTCATCCTGGCTTATCTTTATTCTTATTCAATTCACTTTTTTAAAAAGTGAAGACCTCTGAATACTAAATAGTGATTTTTTTTTAAAGAGGCAGTGTATGTCTAAACTAAACAACACTGAACTACATCCTCTGTTGTCAACTCTAGCATTAGCCACCCTCAAAGCTGGCTTGTCACAAAGAGTTTGAAGAAGAAATATGTTTGTGATGGGTTGTCAAAATTAGAAGCATTGCCCTTAAGAGTGTTTTTTATTCCAGTTGCTTATTGTTGCTGAGCTGAAGGATAGCAGCTTGTGGTCTGCAATGCAAAGCAGAAAGGGATCAGAAGCAGGCTGTCAGGCTCTAATAGGCAAGTTTGGACACAAAGATATGAGAGAAAAGAAACATTTCTGCCTTAATGTTGCTCTAATTTCCTGCCAAATGAGTTCTTTAAAATGCTCAGAGAATAGTTCACAATGCAGCATCAACTACTTATTGCAATATAATAAAACACAGAACAGACTGAAAATTCTGTTGCAATAAAATAAAAAATGTGTTAAACATTGTATCCATGCAAAATAATGGAAACCTTGTGTTAAACCCTTTCAAAAAAAATTTTTTTTAAATCACAGGATCTTAAGAATAGTTGGTGTGCCTTCCTTGCTAACTTCTACTGGCCATGCAATGTAGCAAGATCAGCAAAATATATTCAGTTTTTTTAAAAACAAACAAACAAACAAACAAACATGCACAAAAGTTAGCTCTAACTAACAGAATAGAAAATTTTTATTCTAAGACTAAGGCTCTAGATCAAACAAGTAAGAAAAGCAAGTGCCAATTCTCTCACATTCTTTATTGGAAATTAGTACATCCTAGTATAAAGTTCCATCCATTTCTCTTTAAAGGTTTCTTTTTAAAAGTGCAATACACTCATTGCATACGGGTGACTGAATTGGCTGAATAATAGAAATAGAAAGGGCTATTGCTGTTCAGCTACATAAATAGGTTTTCTTTATGTATTACAACAGCATAAAACATAACACTAACAACTCCTGTTACTATTTTGCTAAGCTCTTCAAACCCATTTAAAGCTCATAAGCAAAATAGAAGGGCAATGCTTTCTATGACCGCTACTCAAACAATGATACAGTATATTACTACTTTTTCTTAAGCTCAACACCATTAAAACACAGATTTGTGCAGAGTGCATACACATTTTTTAAAAAAAAAACAACTAAAATATAATATTTTCTGGAAGGTAAAGATCCAAATAAAGAATTAAAATAAATCTTGTTTCATTTTTGAAATGTAGTCTTGAAATATATTTTGTTGCAAGAAGAAATCATTCCAAATAGTTGTCTCAAGTTTGAGACCTGAGCAGTTTTGCATATCTGTAGTTTCAACCCAGGTTTACAGCCTTTGTGTTCTTTTGTTATTTCTAGGGCATCCAAAGCTTGCAAAAATATCTGGGATTGAATGTAGATAAGTTTCTGGAGATGATGCTTTTAGGTATATTACGTTTTTATTATGGCATTAACGTTTCTCTTTAACTATGTTTAACAATTTTGCAGGAAATCATACCCCCATCACTTGGCAATTTGCTTCTGAACAGAAGCTGTGCAATTTTAGGAGAGATCAGGAGTCTCCTAAAATAGAAACTAAACTGTATACATTTGTCTTGTGCATATACACATACACATTCCTCATTCACTGTCATAAAATATCACTAATCAGGGAAACAATAGTGAAGTTCTAAATGACTGCAAATATTTTATCCTATAATATTATCAATGACTGAAATTGTTCTGTTCTGAGCGTTGATAAGGCATTGAGACGAGACAGGAGTAACAACGGTTGCTTCTTTATTCAATCTTCAACAGAACAACCCAAAATGGCATGGATCCCTTTTATACCCTTCTGCAGGGAGCAGCATCAACGAATAAATGCAATGTATTTTTCCTGCCTCACGCATGCGCAATAGGTTGGAGACAGCCTGTCTGGCCAGGGCAGCCTCGTGGTGTGCCCAGGACTCTCTGCAGCTTCCTGCACCTGCTGTGTCAACCACAGCCCAGGACATAACACCCCTCCCCTCTTAGTTCAAAAACATAGCCCTTACTATTTTGCAATACTACAAATCTAACACAAGTTCAATTCTTTTTTTGAGTGTGTTCTGATTTCTAAGGAACACTTAAGCCTGTCCATGTACTGACAGAAACTTCACATAGTCCTGTAAATACTTTGTTGGGCCTCTGGCCCGCTCTGATCATCTTGGAGCGGTTGCAAGTACCCAGTCCACAAGCTCGCCTGCCAGGCTCGGCAGACCGGGACTTTGATGCCAACTAGGTACAGGCGAACCCACATCATGCTGACTGGCCAAGTCCTGTAAACCCAGACCAGAGTTCCTTGGTGGGGTGGAATTCCCCAGATCCACGACAGACCCCTCTTGAGAGCACTGTCCTGTAGACACAAGGCCAGCAGACGGAGTGGTCTGAACAGCCAGTTGTGTGCAATGTCCCATGGACCCAGTGCCAGAGTCTGGAGCCGCCTTGTTGGCAAAACCCCTATGTTCATCATGGTCCTCCTCCCCCCCAAGAGCAGAGTCAGGAGCAGAAGGGTGACTGGGTAGCCTCCAGCACAGCTGGTCAATGTGCCGACGCAACACATGACCATCTTCCAGGGCCACTTCATGACAGTGGCCCAGTGACTATGCAGACTACTGCTGTCACCCAGAGATGTCCAGGTCCTTGCCCAAACTGGATCGCCCACCTGTAGTCTCCTAGGTGCCCGCGGTTGTGACACCTATGAGGCCACCCGACTGAGTGCAATTTGTCCAGTTTGGTAATAAGATGGCGACCCCAGCGGAGTTCAGCTGGGCTTTTGCCAGTAGCTGTGCAAGGTGTGGTGCGGTGGCAAAGAAGAAAATCAGCTAACCTGTGATGCCGGCTCCTGTGAGTGAGCCGCTTCAAGGTGTCTTTGGCTGTGTTCACCATGCGATCAGCTTGGCCATTGGAAGCCAGACAAAAGGGTGCTGAAGTAGCATGGCGGATCATGTTGGCCTGTAGGAAAGCCTGAAATTCAGAAGAAGTGAATTGAGAGCTGTTGTCGGAGACAAGAACATCTGGGAGCCCATGGGAGGCGAAGATTCCCCTCAACACCTGGATGGTCCTGGCAGTCATTGTAGTGGACACTGGAATGAGTCTAGTCATTTAGAGACTGTCCACAACAATGAGGAAGAATTGCCCTGAAAGGGGCCAGTGTAGTCTATATGAACCCTCGACCAAGGAGCATGTGTGTCCTCCCACCTGTGTACAGGAGCCTGTGGCATTTCAGGCCTGGACTGTTCGCAGATGTGGCAACCCTGAACCTGGGTCCCAATCTCCTTATCGAGCCCCGGCCACCAGAGATAGCTGCACGCAAGCACCTTCATCCGGCCTATTCCCGGATGTCCCTCATGCAGAGAGTGCAAGACTCTAGTCCTCAATGAGGTTGGGATTACTACCCTGCTACCTACAGGACACAACCCTTAAAGGTGGATAGCTCATGCTTCCTTTTCCAGAAACTCTGGAAATTAGTGCCAGGACACGTGTCAGGCCATCCTGACAGCACCCATGTCAACACACATGTTAGCGTGTGATCATTGTTTCTGCAGCCACATCCCCTGCATTGAGGGGAGACTCGGGCAAATCCAGGATAGCCAGGATGTGGTTAGCTGGAGCAGGATCTGATTCTACAAGCTGTAGAGGCAACCTACTAAGGCCATCAGCATGGCCCATTTCTTTGCCTGGTTTGTGAAACAGGCAGTAGTCATATGCAGAAAGGAAAATTGACCGCCTCAACATTCTAGAAGAAATTATGTGTGGGGTTTGCTTGTTTGTTGTAAACAACCCCAGCAGTGGTTTATGGTCTGTGAAGACCGTGAAGTGGTGACCATACAAAAAGTCATGGAACTTTTTTATGCCAGCCATTATGGTCAAGGCTTCTCTGTCTATCTGTGTGTAATTATGCTTAGCAGATGACAGAGTCCTTGAATAGTAGGCTACAGGAACTTGTGTCCCATCAGCCTTGAGACGACTTAAGACAGCCCCGATCCCATAAGGGGATGCATCGCAGGCTATACACACTGGCAACTGCTCATTGAAATGAGCGAGAACAGCATTTGAAGACAACAATGCCTTGACCTCAGCAAAACTCCTTTCATTGACTTGTGTCCATTTCCATGGAGCCTGTTTGTCCAAGAGCCGGTGTAATGGCTCTGCCACTGCATCCTTGTGAGGGAGGAAAGAATGATAGAAATTTAGAAGCCCAAGGACGGCTTGAAGCTTGCTCTTCGGCTTGGGGCCTGCTGAATCGCTTTGAGCTTAGATTCAGCAGGATGGATGCGTTCTGCATCTATACGAAACCCCAGGAATTCAGTGGAAATTACTCCAATTTTTAATTGTCTTGCTTAAGCTTCAGCCCCGCTTCGCAGAAACGCAGCAAAATGGACTGAAGCCTTTCAGCCAAGTTTTTGGGTGGATGAGGACATCATGAAAATATGGACAAACTCCCGGAATGTTAGAGAGCATTTGCTCCATAACGCTTTGGAAAATGCCAGGGGCTACATTAACCCCAAACTGCAGTCTTCTGACTTTGAAAGCTCCCCAGTGCGTTACGATTGTCTGGGCCTCTGCCATTGCCTCATCAACCGGTAGCTGTTGATAGGCCTGAGCCAAGTCAAGTTTGGCAAAAACTCGGCTCCTTTAAGCGAGGCCAAAATGTGGCTCACCACAGGCATCGGATAAGAGTGCTGCTGTAATGCTTTGTTTAACGTGCATTTATAGTCAGCACAAATGCGGACTTCCCCAATCACCTTAAGTGGCGTGACTATGGGTGTTTCCCATGGACTGCTATTCACAGGTTCCAAAATAGTTTGTCCAGCTCGGCATTAATCTTTTGCTTCAGTGCAAAGGGCACCCAACGAGGCTTAATTCTAATCAGGGCAATGGATGGGTCCAACTGCAATGCAATTGGAGGCCCCTTGTACGACCCTAGTTCTGGGCTAAACAGATCAGCAAACTCCTTGCAAACTTGTGCAAGACCTGCTGTTTGCAAGTTCTGTAGCCCAGTCACTTGAATTCCAAGTGCCTCGAACCAATCGAGTCCAATTAGACTCGTGCGGTCGCCCTCAACCACAACAATGTCCAGGACACCTTCGAATTGCATATGCTGCACTCTGAGCATAGCCTTCCCTTTCACCCTGACTCGGGAATTCTGAAAATCTGTTAAGATCAGATTTGACGGCCTGAGTTTAACTCGCTGGCTGCTTCTACAGCAGATTTGCTTGAGGGTGTCCTGGGATATGATTGACAGAGCTGAACCCGCGTCCAACTCCATCGTTAAGGGGACCCCCTGCAATTTGATATCAATGCACAGCTTTTTCTTCAATGGTCGGGTGGCCCCGGTTCACCAAACACTTCTACAGGACACACAGAAACCCACCCTATTCTGGCTGGGGACCCTGATACCTTTCCGAGGCAATTCTTCCGATGGACGGTCTTTCTTGCAACCCAAACAGACAGCGTCTATGTGGCCTTGCCGGCTACACGCCAGGCAAATAGCACAGCAGAATCAGCAATCGGAGTGCTTGTGGCATCCTCCACATCCAAAACACCGAGGGAATGGATCTGCCTTGTCAGTTCTCTTGTCAGTTCTCTCTTGGAGCCTTCTCTCTGCTGGCTGCTGCAGACGGTCGACCTCATTTTCAGAATCCGGCTCAGCTACCTCTCGAGCAACCTCTTGATGGATAGAGCCCGAACTCATAGGGTGCTTGGAAAGCTGCAAGGCCTTGACTGCTCCTCCTGCTGCTTCATCGGCCATAATTTCCCTTAGTGCATCATGGAAGGAAATGTCTTCCTTTGCAAAAATCTTTTGTTGCAACTTACGGCTCCTCAAACCACAAACTAGATGATCTCGAAGTCTTTCATCCAGGTCTTTGAACTCACAGGGCCTAGCAGCTTGTCGCAGCGCAGCAATAAAGTCTGCAGCAGACTATCCTGGATGTTGGTCCCGCTGTTCGAATGCATGATGCCATTGAATCACTGATAGCTTAGGTTCAAAATGTTCCCTTAACATTTTCTTCAGTTTAGTATAAGCCATGGATTCCAAAGGTGCTGGGGCAACCAGATTTTCGGCAATATCAAATGTTTCTTGCCCACAGACACACAGTAATGTTGCAGCTTTGAGCCTGTCTTCCCAAACTTGGTTTACTCGAAAGTAGTTTTCTACTCTGGCCACATATGAGCTCCAACATTCAGGGTGAGCATTGAATTCGGACAAACGCTCTATCTTAGACATTGTTACTTTTTGGCGGCCTCGTCAATGCCTTGTGCTGCTCCAGCTTGTGAAGGGGTTCCAGGATGAATCTTGCCAAGTTCTCCTCCAACATCTTCGTACTGGCAGGGAGAGTTGCACAAGTTTGGAATGCCACACTTCCAAGAACTTCGGGCCTTCCATAGTGAGTCAGCCTATTTTCTTTCATTGTTTGCTTGCAGCATGATCCCACCTTCGTCGCCAATGTTCTGTTCTGAGTGTTGGTAAGGCATTGAGTTGCTTCTTTATTCAATCTTCAACAGAACAACACAAAATGGCACGGATCCCTTTTATACCCTTCTGCAGGGAGCAGCATCAACCAATAAATGCAACGTATTTTTCCTGCCTTGCACATGCGCAATAGGCTGGAGACAGCCTGTCTGCCCCGGGCAGCCTCGTGGTATGCCCAGGACTCTCTGCAGCTTCCTGCACCTGCTGTGTCAATCACAGCCCAGGACATAACAAGAAATATTTTTAATATTGGTTAAAATATCAACTACTAATTTAACTCCCTACTAGTTGACAAAAACATTCAAAAGGAACAATGTAATGTGTTTGAGGCAAGTGGAATGCCTTTTCTGGAAGTGAAGTGTTAAAATTGTTACATTTTCAAAACATTTGGTGCAATTATTACAATATTCTTTCCCTAACTCTCTTTAACTTGTGTATCAATTTTATAGTGAACCCTTTTCATATTCCAGATTTTCACTTCCAAATTTACAGGTTGTAAAATTCCCATATAACACCATACGGATAATGTCGCCATAATATCACAAACCTTTATCAGATTAAAAGGAGCAATAGTTTCAATGTTTTAGTATTGTAGACAAAACCAACAGGTACTTAATTTTGAATTTTCCTTAGAGGGCCAATTAGCAATTCTGGAAAGTAGAAGAGCACAAAATAGAGCAATTAACTACCTTTAAATACCTCCCTGTTGTTTTTCATGGTAAGAGTACCTGAAATGCACAGCATAATCACACAGTGAAGTTTTAGCCCTAAGATCCTCAACATTAACAAGGACTTTTTTTTAATAGAGAAATTGAGGTCACTAATTGAGGCAGAAAGTCCCCATGGAGAGACTGCAGGAAGTTGGTGGCTGGAGAGAGACATCACTTTCTATAGGCCAATGGAGAGGGCCTCAAAAAGAGAACAGGGTAAAAAAAAAACCTTTGGCTGGCAGCTTTCCTAGGAGAGGTAAAAATCAAAACACAGGGATATGTTTCACTCCATACCCAAGAAAGGTAGGGAGAGAGGTAGACACTGGTGGCAACAGATGCCTAGAGCTTTTGAAGCAGCTCAGATGGGAAGCAGCAGGCAGAAGACCCAGAGGGAAGTGCAGTACACAATATCTATACAGAGGGATAAAAATGCACCAAGAAAGATCTTTAGCACACTCCAAAGTAACTCAGAAAGACTACTTTTCTCCCTTAGTGAAACACTGGAAAGTTAGCTAATTCCTGCATGAATCTGAAGATACAAAAGCCACCCTAACTTGCCCAAATCCAAGCACTGGTGTATCAGTCAGATCCCAACCATTCATTTATTGTTCAACTGAGAACTGTTGCTTTGTGCCTTTTATTCCAAAGTTCTTAAACAAAGGGAATGGAACCATGATGTCTTCAACAAAGTTCTGTTAGCCATAAAAGATGTTTTCCAACACCAGAGACAACTAATGGATGATTCAGCAAATCCCACCCAAAAAGGGACTCAGTAGAACAGGCATGTCAAACTCGCACCGTCACGTGATGTCGTGCAATGTATCAATCCGGTTTTGCCATTGCCGGCAATGGGGTGGGCGTGACTTCCACATGACATGTCCAGCCCGCGGGCCAGCAGTTTGACACCCCTGACATAGAACATGTACTGTTGTGATTCCGTGCCAGCCTGTGATCCTGGCAGCTGAGTCCGGGGAATCAGAGGAGGAGGAGGAGGGGCCTGGGGAGCCATTAGAGTCGAAAGAGGGCTCTGATGAATTACAAGACTTATGAAGTGAGGAAGAACCTGGCCCCTGCACTCGTGATCAAGCTGAAAGCCAGCTGTGTTGGGAGGATGAGTCAGACTCAGAGGAAACACACCTGGAAGAACTCAAGGATGCTCATAAACGTAGGCAGGCCACACGAGTAAATCAGAAGGAGGAAATGGATCGACTCCAGGGGAGGAGGAGGAAGCAGTGAGAAGCCATGCCTTGGGGGCTGCATAACAAAAAGGGAATGTGTGGGCAGGGCTGGTTGCTGGAGGCAATCGTTTGCAAAGAACTTCAGTGACAAGGGATCATGATTTGTTTGTTTTACCGGTGAATTATTTCTTATTTAACTCCTGCTCTGTTTTGCTTTTGAACCAATTATCCATTTGAAAAGTATTCTGTTGTTTTTGTTTTGAGGGGAAATTATCTGAACTGTAAATCAAATAAAAAGAGTTGGTTTTACCAGCCTACTGTTAAAAGAGGGGTTGTCCTGTGAAGTAACAAAGACAGATGTAGGCCTCCCACCCCCTACTATTATGGAGCAGCTATGTGCAGAGAATGCCCAGCTCTCCCAGCAGCTGGCTTTGTTATCAGCTCAAGTGGCCCAGCTGCAAGCACACATTCCTGCTGCTACACAACCCAGGAAAAATGCCCAGTTGCAATGCCAGACAAATTTGATGGCAATCCGCATGTTTCCTGCTTTTCTGGGACAATGCCAGCTATTTATCAGCCTGAGAGCAGCTGATTTCCCCACTGACCAGGATAAAGTGGGGTTTATGATAAGCCTTCTCTCTGGTGCTGCAGCTCATTGGGGCACCCCCTGCTAGCCCAACCTAGTCCATTGTTGAACAACTTTGTGGGGTTTTGTGATTACTTGCAGATGATGTATGAGGACCCCATTAAGACGCAGACTGTTACCCAATGCTTGAAAGCTCTGAGGCAGGGCTCACGCCCTCTACAGGCCTATATCAGCAATTTTTGGTTGCTGAGCCTGAATTCAGCCTGGAATGAGGCTGCACTTGTGGACGCTTTCCAGGATAGCTTGTCGGAGGAGATGTTGGATGAGCTGGCCCGTGTTGATGTTCCCCTGGACGTCAATGGGCTGATCCATCTCTGTCTGTGGGTCGACGCTCGGCTGCAGCAGCGTAGGAGTTGCTGTGCCACCCCAGAGTCCCATGCGGCCCCCATTGTGTGTGAGACTCCAGTTCAGCGGGAGGAGCCTTTGGAGTTAGATGCTGCCAGATCTCGCCTATCAGTGGCTGAAATGAACAGACAGTGTTCAGAGGGCTTGTGTTTTTACTGTGGGGACCCTGGGCATTTGGCTGCCTTCTGTGATGAAGGGCGTCAGTCACTGAGTCTGCCCCAAGAAAGCCACCTACTCCTCTGTTGGGAAATGCCCCGAGCCCGATCTAAAAGGCGTTTTAGGTCAGGCATCCCACAACACCGAGTGACGTCCTTCAGATGCTGCCCATGGACCTCCACAGCATCTGATACTGGAGGCATGCCTGATCCTCCCAGGGATGCTGAAGGGGATTCCAGTCCATGCTTTGATTGACTCTGGGGCCACCACAAACTTTATGGATGCTGCATTTGTGGCCAAATGGGCTGTTCCCCAGTGCCCAGTGGAACTGCCGATGTTAGTGGAGACTATTGATGGTTGAGTACTCCTGTCTGGGCCAATTAAGGACGCCACGCAATCATTATGTATGGCCATCAGTTTGCATGAGGAGGCTATTCAGTTCTATATAGCCTCCGACCTGCATTTCCCCATGGTCTTGGGATTGGTGTGGCTCTGGATGCATGACCCGCAGATTTATTGGTCCCAGAATTTGGTCACCTTCCCAAGCTTACAGTGCGTGGACCACACCCATCATGTCTGTGCTGGCCAGGTGGAGGGTCCCCCAGGAGTCTCCTTGCCCTCTGAACTGACGAATTATGCTGATGTGTTCAGCGAGACTGAGGCAGATCAATTGCCCCCACAGGCCATACGACTGCCCCATTGATTTAGTCCTTGATGCGCCTCTTCCAGTGGGACATTTATATTCCATGTTAGACCCCAAATTGGCCACGTTGCAGAACTTTCTGGAAAAGAATTTGTTTTTGTTTTGAGGGAAAATTATCTGAACTGTAAATCAAATAAAAAGGGTTGTTTTCCAAGCCTACTGTTTAAAGAGGGGTTGTCCTGTGAAGTAACAAGGACGGACGTAGGCTGGGACAGAACATGTACAGACTGCATGCAACTTTTTTCAATGTCAAATTGATTGAGCACACTTTGGGGTTTCTAAACTTTTACATTACCAATGCTGCTAGCCTGATCATTATATTCCTTACGATTCTCCAGCTACTATCTTGAAACCAGAAAATAGTTTCACACTTACAACATCACCTTCAAAGATTTTGGAACAGAGAAGGATCATCATAAGCACTTGCAACAACAAAAGCCACAGATTCAGTTTTAGATTAATGTTTTTCAAAGAACTCTTAAACTTTCTCTTACTTTTCTTGGGCTGAGGGACAAGTATTCTACTGTAAATATATGTTATTTCACCCCCTTTCAAGAACATTTGAAAGATTTGTCATGACAATTAAACTGTGAGCACTTTGACATCTTCAAAATCTTACTTTTGTTTTTACTTTAGGATTTGGGCGGCCTTGTGCAAGAGCAGATGCCAAAGCATACGTTTCATTTTGTCTTCTTGCCAAGTCTTTAACAGTTAAGCTAGCCAGGGTGTTGCATCCCCTCCCCTCTCTTGCCAGGCTGGGGAAACTGTCTCTTTGGATTTTATTACTGACCTTTCCTCGGCAACAGCAACTGCAAAACTGTTCATTGAGCATGTCTTCTGATACAGAGGGATGAGTAATATTATTATTATGGATTGTGACATTTAATTTATATAATGTTTCTGAAAAGCTGTGTTCTTGAGGATCAGATTCATTTATCCTCTGCCCATCATTCTCAGTAGGCTGGTGAAATAAAATGAACTATTGCAACTCTAGAGCAGTACGTGTGCTTCTAAGTAAACTAAAAAGGACAACTGGCCTCACTTATGACCTCTAGCTGAACTTGCATAAAACAAGTCCATGAATTGTTGCTTATGGCTTAAGTCCTACAACCCCTTATATTCTTCAGACATCTAACTTCCTACAAGATCTACAAGCAACATAAATCCTCCTTAAGAAACTGGAACTTCTTAAATGAGCTCATCAGCATGCTCAAACATACTGGATAATTCTTCCTATTACAAAACAGATTATGTCAGGTTTTCTACTAAGCGTCTCCCTTCCTCACATGTCTCTAAGGAATTGGATTCTAGATCAAGGCTTTTCAACCAGTGGTATGGGTACCACCTGTGGTACATTGGCACCTGGCAGATGGTACAGGACCATCCTAGAAAAATGGTAGCAGGGGAGGGGAATGAGCTGAACTGGTGGCAGCACCGCACAAGCCTGAGCAATTCAGCAGTCACCCAGTCCCAAGATGAAGGGAGAGCTACAGCTATTAGAATCAGATTCTGCTCCAGCTAACCACATCCTGGCTATCCAGGATTTGCCAGAGTCTCTCCTTAATGCAGGGGATGTTGCTGCTGAAACAGCTGCAGACAACATGATGAGCTGTGTATTGAACTGTGTACTCATAGGATGTCCGGAAATGTGTCCTGGCCCTAACTTCCAGAGTTTCTAGAAAAGGAAGCATGAGTTATCCACCTTTAAGGGTTGTATTTTGTGGGGCAGTAGGGTAGTAATCCTGACCTCACTGAGGACTAGAGTCCTTGATTCTCTGCATGAGGGATATCCGGGAATAGTCTGGATGAAGGCACTCATACGTAGCTACCTCTGGTGGCCTGGGCTCGATAAAGACATCGAGGCCCAGGTCCATAGGTGCCTTATTTGCCAGCAGTCAAGGCCAGAAATGCCATATGCTCCTGTACATAGATGGGAAACCACACAAGCCCCTTGGTCGAAGATTCATACTGATTTTGCTGGCCTCTTTCAGGGGCAACTTTTCCTCATTGTTGTGGACAGTCACTCCAAGTGGCTATTGGTCGTTCCAGCATCCACTATGACTACTGCCAGGACCATTCAGTTTCTGCACAGCATCTTTGCAATGCATGAGCTCCCAGATGTCATAGTCTCGGACAATGGGGCTCAATTTACTTCTGCAGAACTTCAGTCCTTCTTAAGGGCAAATATGATTAGGCATATTTCCCTCCCTTCCACCCAGCCTCTAACGGCCAAGCGGAACGCATGGTCAGAACAACCAAGGAATCCTTGAAGAGGATCACCAATGGCAATTGGCACCACAGGTTGGCAGATTTCCTACTCTGCCAATGCACAATGCCCTGCACTTCTACAGGCAAGAGCCCAGCTGAATTAAAATGGGGGTGCCGTCTGATCACAAAGCTGGATCACTTACATCCAGACAAGGTCACTTCACAAGTGCCACTGCCTAAGGCACCGAGGCACTTGCAAGTGGATGATCCAGTTTGGGCATGCAACTATGGACAAGGGGCACTGTGGGTGGTAGCTATGGTTTGCAAGGTGTCAGGGCCGCTCTCATATGAAGTGGCCCTGGAAGACGGTCGTGTGCTCTGCAGGCACATTGACCAGCTGCATTGGAGGTTACCACGCCACTTTTCCGCTCCTGACTCTGCTCTGGGGGGGGGAGGAGGAATATGATTGTGATCATACATCTGAGTCTCTCAACGAAGGCGGAACCTTGCAATCACCAAATGGGGGTTTTGCCAACAAGGCTACTCCTAACTCAGGCACTGTGCCCATGGGACATTGCTCTCAATCGGCTTTTCATGCCACTTCTGCTTCAGGCATTGCGCCCATGGGACATTGCTCTCAATTGGCTTTTCACGCCAATCCGGTGGATTCTACTCCTCCACCATGGAACTCTGGCTCAGGCCTACTAGAACAGGTCAGCCACAGGGAAATGGACAAAAGCTTGGGTCTACTGGAACAGGCCAGCCTTCACGAATCAGCTTTACCCATGTCGGATGGGTCACACAGCCCCGGTCTGCCAAGCCTGGCAGGCGAGATTGCAGATCGGGAGCTAGCAGTATATCTGAGATGTTCAGAGTGGGCGAAAGGCCCACCGAAATTTTTAAAGGACTACGTAAGGTTTTTATCATTGCAAACTTAAAATGTTTATGTATGTTTCTTTGAAATTTTGAATGCTTATGTATTTTCCTTGCAAACTGAAATGTTTAAGTATTCTTAAATATTGAACAGTGTAATGTAAGGATTATGTACCACTGAGTGCTATTGTGCCTTTTGAATGTGTGTAATCTTTGAACAACAAACAATGCTTTGTAAGTGTTAAAGAGCCAGGGGGAAGGAGTTAAATTTATGAAGCAGGTGGCTGGGATCTGTGCAGGAAGGGTTAGCAGATCAGGTGGCCTGCTAGCCAGACTTGCTGTCTACAAGACTGATTAGTATGCATTTGAGCAGGAGAATACTGTGCTCTCATTGGCTGATGCCAGATGCCAGAGTTGAATGTATAAATAGGGGTGGAGCAATGCTTATTAGTTTATGTTTTGACTTCAATAAAGAAGTACTTGTTTCTATTGCTGTCTCTTCAATGCTGAACCAAGCAGAAAACTGAACAGATACTAACACTTCATGTGATCTTGTTTCTATCCCTCTGTTACTGCAGCTTAGGACTGCATTGACTCTTTTGGCAGCTGCAGCACATTGCTGGTTCATATTTAAGTGATTGTCCACTAAGACTCATATCCCTCTCACAGTTACTACTACAGTTATTCTATATCTCTGCATTTGGTTTTTCTTGCCTAATCTAGGCTAGGGACAGCCACTCAGCTTTATTAAATAAGAAATTGGATTATTAGGGTCACAAACAAGCAAAAACTAGAATTATATTCATGGTCTAACTGTAAATTAGGATAGACTCATATTATTTTCTTTCTTCTTCCTCTCAAGAAAATCAGAAACATCTTACATAACTAGACATGAATAAGTTATCTAGTTGATAAATCTATTAGTCATTATTGAGTTTAAATATTGTCTGCTACTGCCGTTCTACATACAGACTTCTTAAAATAGTGAAAGCTAAGTTTAGAGCCAAGCATAAATACATTTTTACCCCTGAGTAATCTTGCCGCTAGCTTAATTTATGGATTTAATTAAATGGTCTGACTATACTTGATAGATTAATCAGTACAAAGCTGGCAAAATTCAATATGTATCATCCAAATGATATTCTAAAGGCTATATATCTCAGTATTTAAATGATATAGAGGTTAGAAATGAATTTGTGGACTCTGCTGAAGTTGAATATCAATATTTGATAAGTACATCAGGCACTATTGTCATTGAATACTTCAGGCAAGAACACAGGGAGAGTGAGAGCCTGTCCTTATATTGACAACAACAACTGAAACCAGATACAGAGAAAGATGAACTACATGCAAAATAAAAGGACTTTATATTTTACAACATAGGCAATGTGCACTATGTACTTTGTTATTCTACTAAAGCAGGGGTCTTCAAACTTGCCCCTTTTATGATTTGTGGACTTCAGCTCCTAGAATTCCTCAGCCAGGGTCTGAGGAATTCTGGGAGTTGAAGTCCACAAGTCATAAAAGGGCCAAGTTTGAAGACCCTGTACTAAAGGGACCTTCTTCATTAGGCCCATTTTATAATAATGAAAGTGATTCATCTGTGTTCTATTTTTTAAAAAAAATCAACCAAACAAACACAGAGTAAAGTTCTCAATGTATGTGCTATATACTTTGCTATTTTGATAATGGACCTCATTTAATAGGCACATTTGGAAGAAAACAAAAATCTGATTTTTGAAGATCTCAAAAAAACTAATCAGAAACTAAAAAGTCCTACGGCTGCTAAAAAAAAAAATCCAGAATAAGGCAATGTCAAACTATCTTTTCAGTGTTGAAGTTGACTCAAGAGAATATTTATCCTTTCCAATTTCTATGAAGGTCATGTTTAGAGAATTCAGGAAAAAAACTGAATTAATCTGATGCATTAGAAATGCTACATTCTGAAACCTACACAAACTCTCCACAAACCACTTTCCATAATGCAAAGCATAATGCAACACAATTATATGTGAAATTAAATCAATTCTTAACATCAAACTCAGCCTTGCCTTTACAAATGAAAGGGGGAGAGAGAAAGCCATGTCGTAGTATTTATGCATTAACTTCTCTGCAAGTAAACACATTTTCCTTTTTAAATGGGGACATCTTGATAAATTTGATAATTATAACACAAGTACTGATGAAGAGTGTATAGGATATTTCATTTTTTATTACTCTTCAACTTAAAAATTATTCTGAGCACAAACAAGATGAAAAGGAATGCAATTAATGAATTGAAATGGAACAAAATGATTCTAGCCCAATTGTCTTTTACACAGTATGATCGTATCAATCTGTTTACAGCTATTTTACGAAGTTTCTACTTAAAATGAGGGTCAATAACTGAAGGCAAATCTGAACAAAACAAATTCTTGTGGCTAATTCAAGTATATACTGATTTTGATGGAACTGCACTTCACCTAAAAGAACAGGTAGATGTTTTGCAAGTATATCTTAATCCAGCATTAGAACGAATCCCAACTACCCTTGGTGACTAAGATTTTTTTGGATATTTTATCTAGTATTACTCTTTCTACCTAGGATATTCTGATTACCATTACTGTATCTGATTTCCATGGGAGACAGCAATATGTTCCTTTTTGACTTGATGTTTTTACAGTAATTAATATTACCAATTTACAGGGCTGCAAAAACGTTTCAGAGCAAGAACAGGTCAGTCTTTTAGAAAATGACAGTGGGGGTGACGATAGCTTCAGCAGCATTAAATCAGAAGGAATTGGCAAATAGAAACATTATTCTGGGAGAAAGGGCACCAAAGATGATCTTAATCACCCTTCCCAGCAATCTGATCTATACTGAATTTGTTAGGAAGAGATATTCTGCAGCAATCTAAATGCAGCTCAAAGTTCCTGGGGGGAAAATAAAGAGGCTTTGTAAGCATAAATCCAGATACATGTGATATATGTCACTACACAGGGAGCATCCCAACTCAATAACCATGCAGTTTCAGGAGAGGAATGTTGCCCATCACCAGATTATGTGATATAGAATACGTTAGGTGCCCTTGAAACATATTGATGTTTCAGCAGATGCTAAACACAGATCATCCTTGACTTACGGCCACAGAATTTCCATTACAAAACAAGACAGTTGTTCAGTGAGTTTTGCCCCATTTTACAACCTTTCTTGCCACAGTTGTTGAGTGAATCACTGCAGTTAAGTTAGTAACACGGTTGTTAAGTGAAACTGGCTTCCCCATTGACTTTGTTCTGAAGGTCCCAAAAGGTGATCACATGATCCCAAAACACTGCATCTGTCGTAAATACATGCCAAATGTGCTGGTCATGTGACCACAGGGATGCTGCAATGATCATAAGGGTGAAAAACAGTCGTTAAGTCCCTTTTTTTCAGTGCTGCTGTAATTTTGAACAGTCACTAAGTGAATGGTAGTAAGTTGAGGCCAGCCTATAAACAGCTAAAAAAGTAACCAGTACATTCTACACAATCACTTTACCAATACTAAAGAAGCTGCTTATTCATTTCAAAGGCCAGTTCAAGATTCCAATGCTTAACTTTGAAGTCCAAAACATTATAAGAACATTTCTCCCTACATTTTTTTAAAACAAATGGCTGTTTTCTAAGTACATTGGTACCATATTTGTCATCAAATCTACTTGGATAGGGTTCTGACATCAAATCCTGACATCATGACCACGTTAGGCCACCTAATGTCAAGACTTGGTAGCTCCTTTCCACCCCCGATGGTGGTGGTTGCATTCTTGTATTTTTAAAGTTGAACTGGAAACTAGCTTTCTCCCAATGATCTCTAGTTTCTATTCCTACCTTTAATTTCTTAAAAAAAACCTCATGGACAATTATTTCTACTTTCTACATGGAAGTATTTTTTAGGGTCAACTTAACAAAAAGTTTATCCAGATATTTTAACTTTTTTTTTTTTGCTTCATCTACTGCCTTCCTTTCCTCTCTGTTTTCATGATAATGTAATGTTTTTTTCTATATCGGACATTCCTATATCATCTATGTATTGTTAGCAAAGCCATAAGGATAAAAAGAAGTTTTAAAGCATTTTAATAAATGAAATCAGTCCACAAAATACATACAAATCAGATCTTAAATGCTAGCCATATCTACCAACTGAACTTTCTTGTTCTAAAGTTGTCTTTGAAAATTCTCTTTCTAGAAATAACACTCTCTGTGGTTCATAAAATACAGGTCAAGGAGAGTATAAATATGCCTCAAGTGCAGAAAACACAAGGTTCAACAACTTTGGGCAACAGACTTCATAACACTTTTAGATACATGATTGGAGTAATTCTTTTTTTAAAAAGTAATAAAACTGGATATTTTTATGAGCTCAGTTAAAACTTACTGGACAATGAATGTCCTTCATACCTCAGTTCTGAATGATACTGGGTTTTTTTTTTCCAATTTGCTTATCTCTGCAGAAGTTTCACCTTTGTAGACAGGAACTAAATTAAAGTGCTTACTCGAAATAAAATATGTTGGGGAGAAACTGTTTCAATTTATAACACTTAAAGATGTGTACAGACTATTTGATTGTGTTCACTTGACCCCTGTCCAGCTTCCTTTTATATTGTAGCTAGGAGGATATTAAAAGTAAAATCTGCTCACATTGAACTTAACAACCATTGTTATATTGGAAATAATACAGGAGTTCTTTAGAAAATAATATTAATGTTTGCAGTTACAAAGATAACAAAGGCTACAAGAATAAAAGAATACAAGCTAAAAAAAGAATGAACAAAGGGATAGAAAGTACAGAAAAGAAAATATAAAGAAAAATAGAAAAGAAATAAGAATATAGTATAGAAAAAGAAACAAAATATATAAAGAAATGACTTTCCCTTTTACCACAAGTACAAGCAACTTCAATAACTTACTATCCTCACTAAGAATACAATAAAATCTATCTTTTCTTCATATATCTTATCTTAATTCTTAAATTCTTGCCATTCGGTCCTAGTTAGCAAAAGTCCAGTAAAAATTATCAGAAAACAAAATATATTTATTTTATTTATTTAGCACATGGCATATCATGGACTAAAATATATATATTAACATTTCATCTAGATTAGTAGAACCCAATAAAATATAAATGTTAAAAAGATATTTTGTTTTCCAATTATGTCTTGGCCATCTAACCACTGAAGCACATCATTATTTACATTAAAAAAATGATACTGGACCAGTATATACAGTCAGTTTGCAGCCGGTCACAGTTTGATATGAAACCCTCAATCACACTGATGGGAGGATACTATGCCACAGAGAGTCTTGGCAGACGCCATGTGAAGATGTGCATCCTATTCAGGATTGTTCATTGCTGACGTGGTAGTTCAAAGCCTGTCATTTTTCAAAGCCAAATGAGTCATAGGAAGACATATAAATGATCCTGAAATAAATCAACTTTATATTCCTTCCCTTTGATTTAACAGTCTTGATCTTTCATCACTTTAAATAATGTCCCAGCATTTCTTTTCATTTTCTCTTTATCTGTTCTCAGAAAATCCCTCAAAATTTTACAAGTATCTTTTATAAATCCAAAGTAAGAAAAATATCCAAGTCATTCTTCTGGTTTATTTGCATATCCCTTTCAATTATTAAAACATTGTATATTCAATGTAACATGTTTTTCCATATCATTCTTATAACTTGTCATTTTTAATTCCACATTCAATTCAGTTTCAGTCTCAGTCTTGTCCAGTAAAACTTCTATATCCTCTTTTAAATCCAATTTGTCTATGATAGCAGATAATCTTAAAATTAACCTCTTAGTCCATTGTTCCCAAATATCCTTTAATTAATCCAAAGTTAAAATATTTTGCTCCATTCTATATTTGTAATTGAATTTAGGTGTCCTTCTCCTTTAATTATAATTCAGTTTATTCTAGTATCTATCCAACCTTCAAAATCCCATTTTATCTGAAGGTTTTTAATAGTTAAAAAGCAATTCTGAAAGTGATTAAGAAATGAGGCTCAGCTGAGCTTTTTGTCCATATACTGTAAGTTATGTTAGCAGCTGTGAGCTTGGTAGATCCCCCTTGACTACCAGTTATTCCAGTCAGGAGTCAACACAAAAGGCTGCCATGTACTCGCAAAGAGCAGTTGTCTGAACTACATGGACAAACTTTCATGATCTCTTCTTTTTTGGGGGGGAATAACTGAATATTGCCAGAATTTCAGTTCTGGTCACCAATCTTTGCCTCAATGCAGAAATTCAGTTCTCCAAGTCCTCACTGGAAGTCACAATAATATAGAAATTACCATTGCCTTTAAAAATAATTACTTCCCAGTCCTGTTTACTGGCCTGGCAATCTAGCCAAATATTAATGAGGTCGGACCTTGGGTTCCAAGGTCAATTAACCCAATAAATGTTCTATAAGGATTAGAAGAATATATATTTTTTAAAAAGGTAAAGGTAAATGTTTCCCTTCTCTAGTTGTGTCTGACCCTAGGGGGCAGTGTTCATCTCCATTTCTTAGCCGAAGTAGCCAGTATTGTCCAAAGACATTTGTGTGATCATGTGGCCGCATGATTATACGCCAAGACACATGGAAAGCTGTTATCTTCCCACAAAGTGGTATCTGTTTACCTACTCACATTTGCATGCTTTCAAACTGCTAGGTTACGAGAAACTGGGGCAAGTAATGGGAGCTCACCCCATCACACAGCACTCAGGTCTCAAACCTGGACTGTCAGTTTTCCAGCTGACAAACTGCTGAGCATCGTGCCCTTGTATTCTCTAAAGGAGCCCATTAAAAGAACCTCTACCCTCAAGTATTCCTAATGACAGACTGGTATCTAAACTGGGTAAGAAGATTGAGAATGGAATGGTGAAAGACTGCAGACAGTCCTGAAAAATAGCAGTTTCAAATTGATTTTAGAGCAAACTATGGGGCTCTTTTGGCTTGATAATCAAGTACCAGATATTGCTCTGTTGGTTCTTTTCAATTTGAGGGTGAAGGTTCATTCTCCAAGTTTGTGGGTTGATTTCCGAAGCCAAATTGCAACCAATTCTATGTGGGATCAACATCACGTCCAATCCTTGCCAGAAACCTAAATCCTTAATCTTTACCCACACCGACACCAAACAACACCAGTTCGATTGGAGCAAAACAAAAATCATTGACCACACTACCACCCACCATGCTCAAGAGTTCACCAAAGGCTGACACTCCACAAGCAATTCCATCAACACACACACTGACTTACAACCAGCCTACAAATACCTAAGAATCCAAATCAACTGCACAGCTAACCAGAGACAGCACTGACTCTCAACCAACCCACCCAAGCCCTAGCTTGGTAACAAAATGTTCAGAAACCAGCCCACAAGCTCAGAGAATGAACCTTTACCCTCATCCTATGCTTGAGCTACAGATATTCACCACTATTGCAAATTTTTTCAATCTTTCAGCAACTTTTAGTATCATCTATCATAGTAACCTTTTTGTAATTTGGAAACAGGAAACAGTGCTTTGTAGTGGTTCCATTCCTATATTTCATAAAGTTGTTAACATTTAAGAGTTATAAGGCACTTTTTCCTATATATTAATGATTTATCATTTTAATTGTTAAGTCATTATTTTTGTTAGAATATGCAACAGATATGGTAAAATATTCATCAGCCAGGAAGACCACTAAATAGCACTGCTATACTAGAAATCTGTGTAGGGTGGAACACTTTTTTTTACTTCCTGTGATCATACCTTTCAGTCCACCTGTTGTCTGAATCTTGATTTTTCATTAAGTTCCTTATTCTTCTCTAAATTATCTTTAAAGACTACTGACTAAATACTTTTGCAGTCAATATACTGAAACAATGTCAAAATAAATTCTAGCTTAATGTTTTGATTGTAAGCTACTATGAGACTGTAGTCCATGATATGATTGTATTATAATCAATAAAACAGTATCTGGTTTAAAGATTTCCTATAAGCAAAATATAAATACATTCTCTTACGCTAAAACTTACTTTTTCTTGAAACTACATGAAATACTTACTAGATTCTTTTGCTAAAATAAAACACATTTAAATAAATACTATCCAACTTTTGCATGCTGAATACATCTCAATCAAGAAATCAATTTCAAAGTGCATTCTATTATTTTGTGTTCAGCCCATTAAGCATTGACACTGGAACATTCTAAAGCAACTGTTGGTTTTTAAAAGCTGTGCAGGAAAACTGGAAAGACTTCTAATATGATTTATGTTTGAAAATAGTATTTCTAAGGCTAAGAGAGACTATCTATCCTTCATCTTAATTTTGTTTGTCCAATTGTGCAGGAAGCTCTGCTCTTTAAGCAAGAGCATTTTCCCTTAAACCTCTGTTCTCGCTAACTTCAGATACTTTCTTTGCAATGCCAGTCATTAATAATAACATACCATGCTGAGACAGGTACTACAAACATTAAAAGTAGAAATAGATTGTTTTTACTTAAACTTCTGTTTCAAATCAGGCAATCACAAAGTGCATAACATGGGAAAAGAGACACATTCAGCAAATACTGTTCGCTACTGAAAATCTAAAACATTTACTTCATTAAAATTCTGCCTCTCCCATTCTGCCTCTCATGCATGTACATTCCTATATTCAAAAATAAAAAAAATAATACTTGAAATTAAAGGAACTTGAGAAAGAGTAGTAGTCCTCCTTTGGTGGTCACAACTGACACCACCAATTTAGTGGAGTCACTAAGTGGGAAATCATATGACCACAATTGTGTTTTCCTTTTTCCCCATTACCTCACCCTTTAGAATGATCACAACAGCCCTGGGATAATCAGCAAGCAGGGAATTAATTTTTATATTCACATTCATTAGAGAGGAAGGCATTACAAGAAAGGAAGCAGGCACTGCATCTTGCTTACTCTCTTACAATCCCTTCATTTCCAATCTTTCTGCTCAAGAAGGGGGAGTGGAGTGGAGTGGAGTGGAGTGGAGTGGAGTGGAGTAGAGTAGAGTAGAGTAGAGTAGAGTAGAGTAGAGTAGAGTAGAGTAGAGTAGAGTAGAGTAGAGTAGAGTAGAGCAGAGCAGAGTAGAGTAGAGTAGAGTAGAGTGCCATTATATCGCCATTGAAAAATCAGGACAACTTAAATTCTCTTATGGAAATTGTTATGTCCTGGGCCTGCTGAATCACTCAGCAGGCTCAGGAATGCTGCAGAGAGTCCCGGGCAGACCATGTGGTTGCCCGGGACCAGACTGGCTATCTCCAGCCTTGCGCATGCGCAAGGTGGAAAACCAGCCTCTGCAATGATTGCTTGATGCTGTCCTTGCAAGGACACTATAAAAGGCCTGCGCGCCATTTTGGTTTTGTTCTGTTGCTGACTTACAATAAAGAAGACTTGCTTTTTGTTACCCGCTTCATATCAATGCCTTTGACTCACGAACAGAACATTGGCGACAAAGGTGGGATCATTGCAAGAAAAAAAACAACAGAAGAAGAAGATAGGACTCCCCACCAGAAGTCCTGAAGCAGAGAAGTTTGGCATCCGGAGAAGCAACTCGCCTGCCAGTACGAAAATGCTGGAGGTGAGCTTGGCAAAGGGGACCCCTTCTCAGAAGCTTGCAGCAAAGGCATTGATGAAGTTTCCAGGCTGTTACAATGTCAAAGATTGGATTTTGATACTTCTCACCCAGAACACTGGAACTCTTACATGGCCTGAGTGGAGAACTACTTTCGGGTAAACCAGATAAGAGAGGACGGCCTCAAAGCAGCTATCTTGCTGTGGGTTTGTGGACAAGAGACATTGATATAGCAGAGAATCTGGTTGCCCCAGCACTTTTGGAGTTCTTTGAAGTGTTTCATTAGTCGGAATCATGACATCATGCCGGAATCCACACATTTTTCAAACCAATTAAGGGGTCCCGAACTCCAATCACTATTCCTAAACTAAGAGGTAGACTGATAAAGACTCGGGGAAGATCTCATTATGGAAGCGGAGAGATGGCTTGAGGCCAGCCCCTCAGCAGCAGCGGAGAAAGAACTCTGGCAGATCCCCCAGCTAGGAGTAAAGACTTCAAAAGCAGAATGGAGAGATAACAAAGTTTTGGGTGAGTCACTGGAAAGATTTCAAAACCCAGAGGTGAAAAGCAGAAATCAATTCCTGCAGAGAGAAGCCTATAGCCCTTCCATTGCAGATGTCCCTGGCAAGGACTCCAGCCCTGAAGAGAGAGGAAATCCCAGTCTGAGGCCTCTGCAGCAATGGGGAGATTGGGTTCCCAAGCAGGTGGATGGTCAGCGTCCTCTGAATTTGCCACAGTTAATAGAGGCCTTGCAATGGCTTGCGGTGGTACAGAAGCCAGGACATCAGCAGCTGGTGGGAGAAAGACCACAGCAAGGAGACTGGCCACAGCCCCCAAACGTGCAACCCCTAGGCATAAATCTGCAGCCAGGATGAGCCCAGCAGCAAGAAGATTGGCCACAGCCCCCAAACGTGCAACCCCTAGGCATACATCTGCAGCCAGGATGGGCCCAGCAGCGAAAAGATCGGCCACAGCCCCCAAACGTGCAACCCCTAGGCACAAATCTGGAGCAAGGATGGGGCCAGCAACAACAGCCACTGTGGGGACCCCAACAGTTTATAATTGCACCACTATTCAGAGCAACTTTTGATGGGGACCCAGAGAAGCTGGTTTTTTTCTTCAACCAAGTGCACTCTCATTTGAATTGCTGGGCCTATCTCTACCCGGACCCGAGGGCCATAGTTGATGCGATTGCGTCCAGCCTAGAGGGAGAAACATCTGAATGGCTGAACTATTTATATGATGAACAAGCCCCCAAATTGGAGGACCCCCAACTCTTCCTCCTATGGCTGAGGGAAAGATTTGAGGACCCATCTATTGGTCTTAAAGCAAGACAACAGATCCACAAAATAAAACAAGCTGGCAGGCCTACCCTGGAGTACATGTGGGAATTTCGCAAGATAGCAGGTCGAATAGAGAGGTTGCCTGAACAATCCCTAATGCATCACTTCATTGAGGGATTAGATGACCACCTCTCTCAGGCATGCCTCTATCGAGCTGTACCTGATCAGCTGCAAGAATGGTACCAGGCAGCAGTGAAGCTAGACGTTCAGCTCATCTGCTGTAAGAAGCCTCCCTCACATGAATCTGAGCAGCAACCAGAGCTACCCAAACAGCAATCACCCCCACGAAAGCCTCCAACTACTGCAATGGCTGAAAGACCCAGGCCATCTACAGGCCCGTCAATTAAGTGTTTCCGGTGCAGACAGGATGGACATCGAGCAGCAAACTGTCCAGTCCCCTACCCCCAATTACGGAGCAGACCAGAACCAGTGGCAAGAAGGAAACCTCCCCAGTGGCTGACGAGAGAGAAATCCAACCGGGTCATGCAGGAACCTGTTGCCCAGATTACACCCCCCATGCAGGAGAATGCCGAGACTCTGGGTGGACTCACCCCTGCTCTACCCTCCTTTGACAGTGATAATGAAGGAGAGAATGACCCGATGGTGAATCGACAAATCCCGCCTTTTTCACTGGTCGTCAAATTTATAATCCCTAAGTCTGGGGCACAAATGGACTTAAACATGCTAATTAATTTTGGATGCACCCGCTGCATTATTAGTCTGTCGTTTGCCATGAAAATGGGCATATGGGCAAAACAGCTTTCCAAACCTGTGAGGTTTGAGCAAGCCGATGGCTCCCTGATGGGAGGGACTCTTGTCACACATTGAACCGAGCTCTTATGCCTAAAAATAGGTGTGCACTGGGAATTTATTCGCTTCCTAGTGGCTCCAAAAATGACTGAGACTGTGATCCTAGGGCTAGCCTGGTTGGACAAATGGAAGCCATTTATCTGGTGGGAGAAAGGAATGAGAACTGTGAGACTACCTATAGGGCCTAAACATCCCACTGATTCAACTGATGTTGTGGGACACCTTAGGCCACCCAATGAGTGAGCGCACATGGCTGCCTCAATGCTGCCAGGCGAACCACTCATCCCCAATGAATACCAGGACCTGGTGGAGGCATGTAGTGAAAAACAATGCAATGCCCTGCCCCCTCACAGACCCAATGACTGCTCCATTGAACTGGTGCCAGGAGCCAAACTCCCATGCCCGAGAATGTATGCTATGTCCCCCCTCGAAATGGAGGAGATGCAGCAATACGTGAACAAAAACCTAGCGAGGCGGTTCATTGAATGGGCCAAATCCACTGTGGGAGCCCCTATGTTGTTCAAAGAGAAAAAAGATGGATCTCTTCATCTCTGCATAGATTATAAGGGTCTCAACGCTGTGAGTGTGGAAAATAAATATCCCCTCCCCCTCCTAAAGGACTTATTAACCCATCTGGCTAAGGGGAGTGTCTTCATTAAATTAGAACTGAGAGATGCATATTACCGGGTGAGAATAAAAGAGGGAGATGAGTGGAAAACTGTCTTCAACTGTCCTATGGGGAGCTATCAGTTTAAAGTCATGCCATTTGGACTACAGGGGGCCCCAGCCGTATTTATGCAGTTGATTAAAGAGGTCCTGCATGATCCCTTGTACAAAGGGGTTTTGGTGTATCTTGATGATATCCTGATATACAGCACAAATATGACTGATCACATAAAGCTGGTAAGAGAAATGTTAAAGAAACTATTGAATGCCAAGCTTTATGCCAAATTGTCAAAAGAATTTCCAATGAGGGTATTGAAATGGATCCAGCGAAGGTGAAAGCTATAATCAAATGGCAGCCCCCAAAGACTCGCAAACAGCTCCAGAGCTTTCTGGGTTTTACCAACTTTTATCATCAATTCATCCTCTCTTTTGCCGAGATTGCCCTACCCCTTACAGAACTACTCAAAACAGGCAAAGGAGGAGGGAAGCCACGACCGGGCCAACCACTAGCATGGACGATGGGCTGTCAAACAGCTTTTGAGAATTTAAAGAGACTATTTGCCACTGAACCAGTCCTAAAGCACCCCTGTCCAGGGGAGCCCTTTGTGATTCAAGCCAATGCCACCGATGTGGCAGTTGGAGCTGTCTTACTACAAAAGAACAAAAGTGGGGTCCTGCAACCCTGCGCCTAAACCTCTAAGAAATTTACTGAAAGTCAGCGGAGATGGGCAATCTGGGAGAAAAAGGCCTTCGAGATTAGGTGGGTGCTATTAAACTGGCGACACTATCTAGAAGGGAGCAAGGTGCCATCTGAAGTATGGACAGATCATAAAAATCTAGAAGCACTGAAAACTCCCTGTAAATTGTCCCCAAAGCAAGTGTGGTGGGCACAGTACTTTAACTGCTTCAACTTCACTCTAAAGTACATACCAGGAGGAAAAAACTTCCTAGCTGATGCGCTATCCCAGCTACCCCAATACAAAAGCGAACGGGAGGAGATTAACGAGGCTATTGTCCCCAATCCACAAACTGCCGTTCAACTTACATCTCACAGGGTCCTCAATCCTGATGACCCTGGAGTAAATAAAATAAAATGAGAGCTCCTCACCGATCAATGGTTCAAAGATAATCAAACCTCCCTAATATGCAGGGATGGCTTGGCTTACAAGGGGGGGAATTATATCTGCCTGAAGCCCTCTGTCTTAATGCTCTCAAACACAGCCATGGTGTAAAACAGGCTGGACACTTTGGATATTTGAAAACCCTACACCTCACCCACCGGCAATTTTGGTGGTCGGGGTTGAAACGTGATGTGAAAAACTATGTAAAAAGTTGTACTGTATGTGCCACAATGAAAAGAATCCCAGGGAAAATCCCTGGGTTACTGCAGCTGGTGGCAGACCCTTCTCAACCCTGGGAAGAAATAGCTATGGACTTTATAGTAGACCTACCTGAAAGTAGAGGAATACTGCCATCTGGACTGTGATAGATCTGTTCTTGAAGCAGGCTCATATCATCGCCTGCAAAGGACTCCCATCTGCCCAACGACTGACCAAATTGTTCCTGAAACATATCTACCGGCTGCATGGAGCCCCTAAGTGAATAATTTCAGGCAGGGGAGGTGCAGTTCACAGCGAAGTTTTGAAAGTTTTCTTAAATTAATTGGATCATCTCAAGGTTTATCATCTGCTTTTCATCCGGCCACCAATGGGGCTGCAGAATCCGCTAACAAAATGGTGGAGCAATATCTTAGATGCCACGTTTCTTACCAGCAGACAAACTGGATTGACCTCCTCCCTTTCACGGAGGTGGCGTACAATAATTCTGTGCACAGAAGCACTGGCTACACGCCTTTCAGAGTGGCCACAGGAAAAGAGTTCAACCCAATACCTGAATACCCTCAGGTGCCCTCCACTTCCCAGATACTTGACCAATGGGTGAGGGGGTGGGAAGAAGTTTGGAGAAACACAAAAACTGCTTTAAAAAAGACTTTTGAAACCTATAAAAAGCAGGCTGATAGAAAGAGGGCTCCCCAAAGAACATTCCAAGTTGGGGAAAAGGTTTATTTGTCAACTAAATATTTACGTCTCAAATTGCCCAGCAAGAAATTGGGACCAAAATTCTTGGGGCCTTTCCCCATAGTAAGGATCATCAATCCAGTCACCATAGAACTAAAACTCCCTAGACTTTTAGGGAGAATTCACCCAGGTTTCCATTGCAGCTTGTTGAAACCTTATCGGGGTTCCACTTTAAGACTTCCCCTGAAGAAGGCACCTGGGCCCCTCATAGTTGCAGGACAGACCCACTATGAAGTGAAACGTATTCTTGACTCTAGAATTTTTAAAGGGAAATTGCAGTATCTAGTAAAATGGAAGGGATACCCGTTGTCTGAAGCCACCTGGGTGAAATCCAGTGAGGTGAAAACGGACAGGCTCGTCAAAAGATTTCATGTGAAATACCCTAACAAACTGAAAATTAGTCATTAACATATGCTTTTGTTTACATTACAGGATCTGTCCTTTTTGTAAGGGGAGCCGGATGTCAACACTGTTAACATAGGATATTATTGCTTTGACAAGATATACAGAACTGTCTGGTATTTTTAGAGTTAATTCAGATGACAGAGTGAGGGAGGAGATTCATAAGGAAAGTCTGGGAAAAGAAACGGAAGTGAATCTTTGCCCTCCCGACTAATTGGAAGATGTGACTTATGACTGCAAAACTTTTCTTTTAGAAAGAAAAGTTAGACGCAAGCAAGAGAAATTCAGATTCTGGCATACATCCATGATGTGCCGTCGATTTGTTACATTGTTAATAAAGACTTTAGGATAAACATGCCTGGAAGTTCTTTGAAGTGTTTCATTAGTCGGAACCATGACAGCTGCAACAGCATGCATATCCAGTGCCTGTGGCCAGCCACATTTTGGCCTCCCTCAAGGGAGGGCATCTCTTTGCAAAGCTTGATTTGGCACAGGCCTATCAACAGTTACCTGTTGATGAGGCAACAGCTGAGGCTCAAACAATTGTGATGTGCCAGGGAGCCTTTAAAGTGAAAAGGCTGCAGTTTGGGGTTAACGTGGCCCCTGGCATCTTCCAACGTGTGATGGAGCGAACGCTCCGCAGTATTCCTGGGGTCTGTCCCTACTTCGATGACGTCCTCATTGCTGGGGAGTCATATCTAAATCTAGCTGAAAGGCTGAGGGCTGTCTTGTTTCATTTCCACCAAGTGGAGCTGAAGTTGAAGCAAGATAAATTTAAAATTGGAGCATTTCCACTGAATTTCTGGGGTTTCGTATTGATGCTGAAGGCATCCATCCTGCTGAATCCAAGCTCCAAGCAATTCAGCAGGCCCTAAGCCCCCAGTCGAAGAGTGAACTTCAAGCCTTCCTGGGGCTGTTAAATTTCTATCATTCTTTCCTTCCCCACAAGGCTGCAGTGGCTGAGCCGTTACACCGGCTCTTGGACAAACAGGCTCCATGACAGTGAACAAAGGTCCATAAAGGAGCTTTACAGAGGTCAAGGCCTTTCTCTCTTCAAATGCAATTTTAACGCATTTCAATGAGCAATTGCCTGTGTGCATCGCATGTGATGCCTGTCCTTATGGGTTGGGCTGTGCTTAGTCATCTGAAGGCTGATGGGACACAAGTCCCTGTGGCCTACTATTCAAGGACTCTGTCATCTGCAGAGCATAATTACACACAGATTGACAGAAAAGCCTTGGCCATAGTGGCTGGCATAAAGAAATTTTATGATTTCTTATATGGCCGCCATTTTACAGTCTACACAGACCATAAGCCTCTGCTGGGTTTGTTTACAACAAACAAACAAACCCCCCATATAGTATCTCCTAGAATGCTGAGATGGTCAATTTTCCTGTCAGCATCTGACTACACTCTGGTTCACAAACCAGGCAAAGAAATGGGCCATGCAGATGGCCTCAGCAGATTACTTCTACAGCAGATAGAGGCAGATCCTGCTCCTGCTCTTCACATTCTTTCCAATCAGGAATTGCCTGAATCTCCCCTCAATGCTAGGGATGTGGCTGCAGAAACTGCCCTGATCACACGCTCACACGCGTGCTGACATGGGTGTTGTCTGGATGGCCTGACACGTGTCCAGGTGCAGAATTCCAAAGCTTCTGGCAAAGGAAGCATGAGCTTTCCACTTTCAAGGGTTGCCTTTTATGGGGTAGCAGGGTAGTCATCCCAGCCTCATTGAGGACTAGAGTCTTGCTCTCTCTGCATGAGGGACATCCAGGTATAGTCCGGATGAAGGCGCTTGCACGTAGCCATCTCTGGTGGCCTGGGCTCAATAAAGAGATCGAGACCCAGGTTCATGGGTGCCAAGTGTGCCAACAGTCCAGGCCTGAAATGCCTCAGGCCCCTGTTCATAGGTGGGAGGAAACACAAGCCCCTTGATCGAGGGTTCATATCGACTACACTGGACCCTTTCAGGAGCAATTCTTCCTTCTCCTTGTTGATAGCCATTCCAAGTGGCTAGAGGTCGTGCCTGTTTCCTTCACTACTACTGCTAGGACCATCCAGGTGCTCAGAGGGATCTTCGCCTCCCATGGACTTCCCGATGTCCTGGTCTCAGACAACAGCCCCCAATTCATTTCTTTTGAGTTTCAGGCTTTTCTACAGGCCAACTTGATCTGGCACACTACTTCAGCACTGTTTCATCCCGCTTCCAATGGCCAGGCTAAGAGGATGGTGCGTACTACCAAAGATGCTTTCAAGAGAATCACTTATGGCAGCTGGCATCACAGGTTAGCTGACTTTCTTCTTTGCCAACGCACCACACCTTGTACAGCCACTGGGAAGAGCCCAGCAGAACTCTGCTGGGGTCGCTGCCTCATCACAAAACTGGACAGGTTGCACCCAGACTGGGTGGCTTCACAGGTGTCACAGCCGCAGGCACCTAGGAGACTACAGGTGGGCGATCTGGTCTGGGCAAGGAACTATGGACCTGGACATCTCTGGGTCACAGCAGTAGTATGCAAGGTCTCTGGGCCGCTGTCATACGAAGTGGCCTTGGATGATGGTCGTGTGATCCGACGTCACATTGACCAACTGCGCTGGAGGCTTCCCAGCAACACTTCCGCTCCTGGCTCTGCTCTGGGGGTGGGAGGAGGACCACAATTACAATCATGGACCACAGTCTCTCTGCCCAAGTGGACCTTCACAGGCTTCAGCTATTGCTCCAGAAGGGGGGGTTGCCATGCAGGTGGCTCCTGACTCTGGCACCTTTGGCACAGACACTGGGTCAATAGGACATTGTTGTCAATCAGCTACTCAGGCCACTCCAGCTGCTGGTCTTGGGCTCAAGGGACAGTGCTCCCAAAAGGAGCCCATTGTGGAATTGGGGAATTCCACCCCCCCAAGGAACTCTGGTTTGGGTTCAGAGGATCCAGCATGTCAGCAGCTGGGTAGGTTACCTGAGGCTTTGGGGCATCAAAGTCCTGGCCTGTCTAGCCTGGCAGGCGAGCTGACAGGCCAGGCACACACACCAGTTCCAAGAAGGTCACAGAGGGTCAAAAGGTCCACCCAAACATCTACAGGACTATGTGAGGTTCCTGTCAAGCAAGTGGGTGGCTTAATAGTTCTTTAGAACTCAGCTGACGTTCTACAGAAGGGTGTTATATTTCACTGTAGTAACATTGTGTATTCTTGTACATGTAAAATGTCTGAATGGGTCTGCCTGTGTGCAGGCATAATGTGTTTAGTAATAACAACATACCAATTGAACACATGTATATGTTTGCTGCTGTAAACAGTAAGGGTTACTTATTGTTTTATCCAGGGGGGAGGGGTGTTATGTCCTGGGCCTGCTGAATCACGCAGCAGGCTCAGGAATGCTGCAGAGAGTCCCGGGCAGACCATGTGGTTGCCCGGGACCAGACTGGCTGTCTCCAGCCTTGCGCGCAGCCTCTGCAATGATTGATTGATGCTGTCCTTGCAAGGACACTATAAAAGGCCTGCGCGCCATTTTGGTTCTGTTCTGTTACTGACTTACAATAAAGAAGACTTGCTTTTTGTTACTCGCTTCGTCTCAATGCCTTTGACTCACGAACAGAGCAGAAATCACTGCAAATAAAAATACCAATTCTATCAAAATCAGATAGTAGGAAAGGTCAGATTTTAATTTTGTTATATGGATATACCATTGATGTGTACCGTAGTATGAAAAAAAATACATAAGACTGATTCTCTGGTTCATTCTGACCACTAGGGCAATATATCTTGGTAAATAGTGTTCTTTTGTACCTCATATTTTGTACTACAAAAAGGCAAGCTGTTGAAATGAACAAAAAAAAAGGCTATATAGTGTGCTGGATAAACAAGACTGAATAATTTGCAGGTACAAAGAGTTTGCAAATTGGAACCTACCACAGTTTCATATGCCATGTGGTCTCAAAAATGGCTTGCCAGATTTTAATTTATACCTTTCTAAACCAATGGAGAAGAGAAAGGCCAAAGTAAAAGGTCACCTAGGATTTTTATTTTACATCTTAATGAGACATTATTATTGAGAATTAATAACTTTGGCCCAGTCAATCTCTCTCAGCCCAACCAACTGCAGGTGGTCATTGTTTCGGGGAAAATAGGAGGAGGAAAGAGTATTACGTATGTTTGCTACCATTATTTATAAAAATAATAAAAGTGGGATATAAATAAATAAAATAGGGGCAAGAAAGGTTTAAGTCTGGAAGAGAATTGGCAAATGCAGATCTCATTTCCAAAATAAACATTCCCATTTAGTGGAGGAAATAATCATTCTCATTCTCATCCATAATAATATGATCACATCAATTGTTACAAATAACATTATTGTTTAAATTTATCTTCCAAACCTTTGTCTTTTAAGGGATCATTGAAGCAAACAACTTTGCTGTTCTCCTGTCACTACCTTTTTGTTTCTTTACCAAATGTCACAAGTTCCTTGGTGATTGCAAAATATTTTCCTTGTCTCAAACGTTCCATCAGAGGATAGCAAACCAGTAAAATTTGGATCTCTAATAATTTCTGCTCTAATATATTTTTTAAAATATTTAAAAATAGGGGATGGTTTTGATAGCTGCACTCACAGCTTAAGGTTTCTTTTCAAGTTCTTTCAAATGGTTGGGAAACATTTTTTCTTTTTTTGTACACTCCTAATAAATTGACAGTAATTTCTGAGAACTAAAAACATAAAAGGTGCTTATGGTGATGGCAGCAATAAACCTTAATATTTAAAGTTAAAAAATGAAGAGTACACTTAGGTGTTTTTAATTTCCCCCTTTCTAAAATTTCTCTCTCTCTCTCTCTCTCTCTCTCTCTCTCTCTCTCTCTCTCTCTCTCTCTCTCTCTCTCTCTCTCTCTCTCTCTCTCTCTCTCTCTCTCTCTCTCTCTCTGCATCACTGCAAAATCTGAATTCAGTAATATCATGTTAGAATGATTTTTTTCTCCTTGGAAATGTTTTTAATAGTCAAAAAGAGTTTTTGAAATAGAATAGTTCAAAAAGTTATCAACCTGACAGATCTCTGACATATCCTGGTAGAAGTAACACATCAATACTTTATTGCCAGAAATGTCCTTCAACAGAATAAGGCAATCAATGAGATGTAATAAATTTTGGATAGAGAGAACAACTAGTTGTAAATGTATGAGTGTAGGATCACCATAAGCATTTTTCATTTCTGGAGATTGGTAACTATGCACTACATTCTTCCAATCTTTTGCTTTTTTTCATTGTGAAGAATGTCATGTTAGACCCTATGACAGTGGTGGCGAACTATGGCACGGGTGCCAGAGGCCACACTCAGAGCCCTCTCTGTGGGCATGCGCACTGTTGCCCCAGTCCTAGGCCTTCATCTGGGTTTTATAAAACTTTTCCGCTTTAGGTCTCCGCTGCCGTGTGCAAAAAAAAAAAAAAAGTTCAATCAATCAGTCAATTTCAACTTCTCGTGGGGAAAAAAAAGATCTTGCAAAGTTGGAATTGATTGATTGAACTTTTTAGTCCCACCCAGTCTGCTGTTACCACTACAGTCACGCCCACCCAATGGGCCACACCCACCCAATGGGCCACACTCACCCAGCACCCAATGATGCATAAGTGGGTTTTGGGTTGCAGTTTCGGCACTCGGTCTCTAAAAGGTTTGCCATCACTGCCCTATGATTTAGTATACAAAGACAAGGTTTGAAAATCTTCTCCCTACATGTACAGACATTGGTACTTAAAAAGTTTCTGAACTCTTTTGAGTTTGCAATATTTCTGCATAAGTATGACCTAAAGCATAATCTGTTCTTTACCCAGGTCACAAAGTTAGATAAAGAGCCCAACTAAACAACAAGTTAAAAACGTTATACTTGTTCATTTATTCATTGATGAAAATAATCCCAAACTACTTTCATTCAGGACAGCTAATCAGAAATAACAATCTGAATGGAACTTGTACTCCAGAACATTATGTTGGAATTTACTTTTCACATAAAAGCATCCAAAGTTTGTAAGAGTATATTTGAACACAAGATGAATAAAATCTTGGTGCATCTTGCTCACGCTTTATTAGTACAGCATCAATAGAGATGGATGTGTATATATTTAAAACAATAAAAGTTAAAATGTATGTTTCATTTCTTTTATATTCATTAAACTTGCAGGGTTATATTTTGCAAAGTGTCATCTCGTTTTTTAAAAAATACACTGTACATTATATATTTTGATATATCTTTAAAACATATTAATTACTGCAGTATTCTCTTTTCCTATCTCCAATATTTCTTGACCTCATTCCTCCCCAGCTCATGTTCTAAAATACTCACAACTGGCTATAATAAAACTACTGGCTTAAATGTTACAAATTTGCCATGGATGTCTTTGCCTCTTAGAATCATTTTAAACAGCCTTCCCACAAAATGCTAATGTTGTCAAAATGCAACATGATAAACATTTGAAACAGATATGGCAATATTAAGAACAAGATTAATTCCAGCTATTAAGAAAGTGCGTGCATTCATATGTGCATGCACATGTGTTCTCTTAAATTATTATTAATTAAATAATTTTTCTAGTAGTTTCTTGTCCAGAAAACTCTGTCAGACCAACCCACCTCATAGAGCTGTTGTGAGGAAAATAAGAGGAGGAAGATTTGTTGGATATGTTCATCACCTTGAATTATTTTTAAAAATAATAAAGGTGGGATACAAATAAATAAAATAAAATAATAAAAACTAATTGTACTTCATACTTTCTTTTAAGATGCTGCCACAGAAAAAAACAAAACAAAAATATGCAGTAAAGCACTATTAGAGGGCGATATAACAAAATGATACATTCATATTGTTTGATGAGGAGTTTGAAAGGAAAACTATGCTATGGAATTATTACATTGATTTTTTTTTCCTGAAAGCTCAGCCTTTATTCAGCCACAGATTGACTATATACATAGTTTGGGCTGAAATAATTACATTTTATATTGGTTTCTCTCATCATTTATGTATCTTTTCTTCATAAAAAATAAGGACAGGCAATAGGGATACCATATCTCTACAAGGAATCTTTTAATTTCCTGGCTATGATTCCACAGTATACATTAATTTGCCTTTTCCTTTATGCTGAATATTTTTTCTGCATTATTTTTCTTATTAAATTTAAAGATAAATATTCACTTTTTCAATTTCAGAATTATCTGTATATTTTATAATTTAATAAAATATGTTTTTTGTTGTGCATTAGCTTCACAATATTCCAAATTTGAAGATACAAAAGTGAATCGTAAATAGAACACTTATTCTAAATCATTAGCATATGTATAGTTTGGTAATGTGTGCAGCCAATTCCATGAATATATAAATGAACATTCTTTCCATACTTGTTAAATAGCTAACTGTAGTTATATTATGTTGCCTATTTTAATTTAGACATTCAGCACTGCATTATTTCATGTTGCATTATTTGAAAAATATTTTGTATTGCTTTGTAACAAGACATTTTCTTGACTAATAAATTAGGAAAATATTCATGTAATAATAATGCTACATCTTATAGCCCAGAACCAATCACTACATATAGTTTGGGAAATTAAGAGTTCTAGCATGCTAGAAAATAATTCTTATCAATTAATATTTTTAGCACTGAAATGTGGTAATGTATTCATCTTGGACTTTAAAGAAACATGAAGAGTATTAATCCATTTGAACTTTAATATTGGAAATAAGTCCTGAGAATATTAAGGGCAGCAAAGAAAACAAACAGATGAATAATCAAGTAAATTAACCCAGAGATCTCACTCAAGGCACAAATTATCCTAATTTGGACACATATTCAAAGACCCATTTCTCTGGAGAAAGCTCTGGGAAAAGTACAGGTAATTTCTGAGTTACGAGTGTTCCCTTAGCGAACATTTGAAGTTATGCAATTAGTGCCCCCTAATGTTTACAAAAAAGGCCCCCAAAAGTCCCTGCTGAAGCATCCCAGCGTCCTTTCCAGGCCCGGAAAAGGCCTCTGATGCCTGGATTGGGCCTTCAGAGTCCTGCTGAAGCATCTACCAGCATCCTTTCTGGGAGGCAGGAACCCAGAAAAGGCCCCCAGTGCTCAGAACAGGCCTTCAGAATCCTGCTGAAGCAGCCTGGAAAAGGCCTCCAATGCCCAGAAATGATGTCAGGGGATGCTTCAGTGGGGCTCCAAAGGTCCAATCCAGGTGTTGGCTTTTCTGGGCCACTGCCTCTGAGGCCCAGAACGGAGGCCATGAGTGGCAGCCACACGCTTTCGGAGGTTCATTCTAGGCCTTGGAGGCCTTTGTCCAGGCCTCCATGGCCCAGAATGGAGACTGGGACAGTGGCCACATGCTTCCGGAGGTCCATTCTGCGCATCGGAGGCCTCCCTCTGTACCTGCCAGGAGCACAGAAAGAAACAGAGAGGCTGGAGAGGAGACAGATCTTCACAAGGTAAGTGCCCCAGTGTGGCAGGATGGGCGGAGAGCAAATGTGGGCCCCCAGGGGAGGGAGCATGAGGTATTTCAGTTGGCCAGGGGAGGCCTTGGGTGGTCTGAAGATGGTCTATTCCATAACAAGGCCCCTCATGGCCTTCCCCACTCTGAGATACATCATGTTCACTTAACGAGCCATGTATTCGCCTATGCATTAAATTAGCGAATGTGTGGCCAAAAGCTGGGAGTGAATTACGTTCAAGGTACGAGATTCACTCCTACAAATCCTCGAGTTATAAATGGCATGGGCAGGCTCCATTATATTTATAACTCGAGGACTACCTGTAGAAGGGAAGAGAACAAGAAGATAATTGGGATGGGCTCAGTTGGTGAATCAGAGACTTGATTAGGGATAGATACCGTGTTTCCCCGATAGTAAGACACCCCCAATTGTAAGACGTATCGGGGTTTTCAGGGGGTCGGCTAATATAAGCCGTACCCCGAAAGTAAGACATATTACTCCTGCCCACTTCCGCCTCCTGCTTAAAATACTTAAATACTTAAAATACTTAAATACTTAAAATACTTAAAATACTTAATATACTTAAAATACTTAAAATAAAACTGACAATTGTTTTCCAATCAATATAAGCCGTACCTCGAAAGTAAGACATAGTGGGGCTTTTGGGGATAAAAAGAAAGTAAGACACTTCTTCCTTTCGGGGAAACACGGTAGTCTTGGAGAAAACTTATGTGGCCACTAGGAATCCAAAACAACTTGATGGAACATAGTCCCAAAAATATGTGCTATGATAATTAGGAAGGAAAAGAAAATACTTTTCCATTTTATGTCACAGAAATATCAAGTGGAGTCCTTTTCCACTGAATTCAGAGAGATGGATATAAGGATTAATTATCAGATATGATAGCTTTGCTAAATGGTGTCTAGGGGGAAAAAGTGCAGTTCCTATATTGCTGACTTTCTTATATTTTATATTTTTGTTATTATGTTTCCATTAGCAAAGTTCCTTTGTTGGAACATGATCAACCTGAGCATGTGAATATGTTACTATGGAGGATGATTACAGCAATCCAGGAAGATTTGGGGAAGTGTTTAAGGAATGCATGGTTCCATTAATTCTTAAAGCAGTTATTTATTGACCCCTTTATTGAAAAAGCACACATGAAATATCATGAATCATTCCCAGAGTTACCATTGATGGACCAGGGTTTTGAATATATCTCATGAGTTCTTGGTTGGAATCAATATACAATCATTTCAATCTAATATATTCAATATATTCCCTTTAAAAAAAATACAATATAATGACAAGTATTTCTAAAAGTTCATATACATTAGAAATCTATATTCTCATTCAAAAATGACTTTGGAAAATATCAAATGGATTCATCATCTCCAAAATAGAAGTTGAGGATCTCTATTTTTGCGACTATTGAATTTTTTCTTAATTATTTTCTCATGAATGTTCATATTTTATTGCATTTATTCTGGCATTGTCCTCAGCTTTTTTGTTAATGATTTACCATGCAAAAGTAGAACACAAATAAATTGATGATGATTTCTTAGCCAAATCACCCTTGTTCTGATAAATGCCTAGTGTTACAGACATAGGACCAAAGATCAGATTATTCATATTTTATAAATAAACACACACTAAATTGTTTTATTTCAGTCAAGGCATGCCCTGGATTTGTATGATTCTGAAAAAGAACTGGACAGATGTAGTAAAATTACTGCAATCAAAATATGATCTCTCTACAGCAGACTATATCAGAAGTCATGAGATCAGAAAGATGCAGCAGATGTATATAAAATATGATACAGTTTCCCTCAAGTCTTTTTGGAAAAGAAATATACTAGAATGGTGGGGTGGGGTGGCAAGAATAATTGCAGCAACAGCTTTAGCTGGTCTTTTCAATCTTGTCATTTTGGGGAAAGCTGATGAAATAATATATTGTAGGACCATTAAGGATTCTTCTGTGCTTTGGTTTATTCTCCTTTTCAAAAACAGGTAGATTAAAACATGTTTGATAGCTTGCAAACTGTAGGCTACTTGATGTTTGCCATTAGAAAACCTGCAAGACCAATATCTTCAGATTCTGCTACATTTTCCTTCATACCCATTTATAACATTCTATATTTTCTGATTTCATAGCAAACTGAAGAGGAATAAGCCATAGGTCATTATTCCCTGCAACCATATTTCTGACTTTTTATGTATTTCTTGCACACAAACACAATAAAATGATTTAAGTTAAAGTTAAAAAAAATCTTTAAAAAAGTTCGACTATAATCAAAATGACATGCTTAACAGATAAGAAATATTCTGGGGTCATCTGAAAAAGAACCAGCCAGCATGCTGACGTGTTTGGAATGTAAAAACGTTAAGAGTCAAAATGACAAAAAAATATGAATTAGCATTGGATAAAGTGATATTCTAGATTGAACATAGCACACGTTGTCCAAAAAGTGGCACTGATTATGATTGTAATACCAATTCTGAACGTACCAAAGACCATAAGCTCCTTGTTAAAAATGTCAAGTTCCCCCCCCCCCCTCTGATAGCAAATGCACAGAGAAAAATGCACAGGGGAGGAAGTTGCTCAAAAGTTCTGGACTGGTTATTAATGACAGTTGGATAATTTATAGCTGAAGCTCAAAATGAGCTGCTTCGTGGAGCTCATAAAGGCTCTCTGGATAATAATGCAGCCTTGGATTCTTTGCAATCAGTGTTTTTGGAGGACACATACCAAGTACTTTTTTTTAGTGTCTTTGAATCCTGATGACTATCCGGATAAGTCCACACAGATTCCTTGGACAGGTTTTTCAAAAGTGGCTTGCCATTGCCTGAAGCTGAGAGTTGTGGGTTTGACTGGTTCAAGATCACCCAGCTGGCTTTTTGCCTAAAACAAGACAATAACTTCCAGTCTTCATCTCTCTCTAGCTATAAACTCTCACGGAGTAAGAGTGTGGAGCACTTGTGGGTGATCTCAAGTTCTCTCCTTGTTCAGAGAGGAATTATCAAAGAAGTGGGCTCCTTGTTGGTTCTCCATTCTTCCACTTTTAGCAGTTTTCACTTTCTTCTGCAAAAGCCCAAATTATGACTATTCTGAAGAGAAACATTGCTTTGCATTTAAAAAATGGAAACTTGACATTGCTTATTTATTTATTTATGAAAATTTATATGGCTGTCCACCCACTCTCAATGACTCTGGGTGGTTTACAAAAGTAAAATTTTGGGCGACCCACAAAAATAGTCATTACAGAAGTGTTTGAAAAAGTTCTAAATTCAACAAAAGCCATTTTAAGCTTTAAAAATCCAAGGTTAATGCCTGAAAATTTGTTCATATGAACCATTTGGTGACTGTGACTAAACAGTGTGTTAATGATTGAACACCAGCCTTTTAGTAGCCTTGTTTAAATAATTATCTTGCTCGATGAAAGTATTTGCAAACAAGGATTTTACACTATGGCTTATAAGCTGCTAGATAAATGCATTGAACTAACATGGCATATAGAAATATTTCTTGATGTATATAATATTAGCTCACTGAGGATAGTTAGAATCACATGAAGGGCACGAGCACATAGAAAATTAGGGTATCATTTACAGAGTGTATATACAATATATTGTTCCATACCTGCAATTAAAGGACTAAGTATGCTTCAATTTTTCACCAGTTTGTTGCTACATTTTATTACAATACAGTAATATGCAATTCATAGCCTTGAAGAGAACCCAATTACATATTGGAATATGCATTGAGGAACACTGGTCTTCAGATCCTGCATTTAAATCCTAGCAGACCACTAGATATAATTATCCCCAATTTCCAGAGAATTACTGTATATTTCAGTCATGTCAAATCACCATGACATGATCTAATTGGCTGGCCCAGTTGAACCCAATAACGAGCACTGCAAAAATATGTTTCTACTATGGTAGCAAATACTGAAAGTTTGAGAATCTTAAAATCATAGAATCATAGGGTTTGAAGGAACCTTGGAAGTCTTCCAATCCAACCCCTGTCCAAGGTAGGAGACATTATTGCATCCCAAACAAATGTCTGTCTATTTTTTTTCTTGAAGCTCTCCATTCAATTTAGTTCTGAATATATGCTTTCTACAAACCCTTTCCTAGGCTTTCACTCCCATGTAAGTTCAGCTTGAAGCTTATGGAAAGTAGAACAATATCAAATTGTGGTTTATAAAGTACCAATAGAAGAGAATATTTGTAGCTCTGTGCTGGAACATCCTCTTCCTAATCATCATCAAGAAGCCTGGCACTCAGAGAAATCACCCATCAACTGATCAAATTAGGAAACACTAAGATATCTCCTATCAACACTGACAAGGCAAGCCACTGGTATATAAAATGAGAGCAAACACCACTTTCTACTAGCATGGATGATGTTACTTACTTTGGTAATGAAACATCTGTAAGAAAGAAAGCAAACACAAGAGAGCAACAAGAACCCCATAGTTTATAAGGTTTCAGAACAGGGACTGGTCATTATCTACTTGCAAATCAAGGTGTGCACCAATAGTACACCATAACAAAAAAGATCACACAAAAGCAATTTAGAAAAAAATAAATGAGACATTTAACTTCTCTAATCAAATAAGTCAATTTAAAATCTCAGCAAGGTCCATCATTTTCACCAACCATGCTTTCATTACAGGTTGTGCTGAATCTTTCCATCTTTGTGCACACAGTAATCTTATCGCAGTTATCATACACAAAAAAGAAAATTCCATAACATATTTTTCAATTGTCTGTCCACCAGTCTCAAACAAAAGATCTTTGGTTTCAAATTGTGCATTAAACCTTAAAATTCTCTGAATCAGTGTATGTGTATTTAAATCTATATATTTTTAGCTTTTTAACATGTCCACCAAGCATGATAAAACTTACTCTCTTGTTCACATGTCCAGCATGTATCTGAAATGTCTTTATATATTCTAGACAAATTCCCTGGTTTGATAAAAATCATTTTGTAAAATTTCTCTCTAAGTTTATCACCTAATGTGTATTTTAGCCCTTTCAACCACATACCGTCTTTCCCCGAAAGTTAGAGTTAGCTTTATTTTTGGGAGTGGGCCTAATATAAGCCCTCCTCCAAAACTAAGCCCTAGTTTTGGGATGAGGCACACCCCTAAAAATCAGGCTAGGGCAGGGGTAGGAGGTGAAGCTGCCCCACATGCCTCGTACCCACTTACCTTACCAATAGGACCACCACAGCCAGGCTTTCCATACCCCAACATCTATCGCACCTCTACTTGATTTCTGCGGCCGCTTGCCATCACTTGTGGCTGGCCATGTGGTGTATTGAGTCATTGCCACTCCTCCCGGCAGGACGCCACATGGTGCTTTGGACCGCTTCTGCTGCTCGTGCACTTTGGGCCACTTCTGTTGCTCATGGCAGGCCACACAGTGGTTCGGGCCATTTCTGCTGCAGAATCAGCCCAAAGAGCTATGTAGCATCCTGCTGGGAGAAGCAGCAACAGCACAATGCACCACATGGCAGCCAGCCACAAGTGGTGGCAAGTAGCCACAGAAGAAGTCAAGCAGCAGCATGACAGGTGTCGGGATGTGGGAGGCCTGGCTGTGGTGGTCCTAAGGTAAGACATTCTCTGAAATTAAGACCTAGTGCCTCTTTGGGAGGCAAAAAAAAATATATAAGACCAGTTCTTAATTTCAGGGAAACACGGTAGTTTCCCATTGTTTCTATCTCACTTTATCAAACATTCTTTCACTTGTTATTCTGTTTCAAATTTCAGTAGGTGTTTATACATTTTAGCAATTACATGTTCATTATTTGTACATAATTTCATTATGTAAAAACTCAGTCTTACAATGTTCAAAACAATAAATTCTTCTGCCAATTTAAATCTTTCTAGTAATTGTAAATAAAACCTATTGAAAATTACCTACCTCTGCATCCAGTTCTTCTTTTGATTTTATTTTACACTCCCTTGACAAAATTTTGGTATCTCACAATAAGTTAGCTTATTATTTCCTATCTATAAAATATTTCTTGTGCTAAGATCCACAAAAGGCATTTTGAGCACAACCTGGGTTTGTATCTATTCTATTGTCTCAACAAGACATGTCAAACACAATGATTTTTAAAACCCACATTAACCTTAACTCTATTAGATCAGAAATATTCATGTCACTCAAATCTTGGGTCAAAAGTCTAGAGTGACTTGATTTCTGAGCAAATTCAAATTCATATTGATCTAGGACCACAGATCTTACTGATTTTTTAATGACTATAGCCTGCATTTTATTAATTGATTGTTAATCATCTGATTTAATTTACAAATATAATACTTTGTAAAACAATTAAATGTAGGTTGTCTATATCTTGGTAACTAAGCTAATTAAGTCTATCTAATAGCTGGATGGGATATGACTAGGGAATTCTAGGGCGATATATTAAATTGGAAAGAAGGAAAAAAAATCCATTCTGAACTCAACTGAGAAAATTGTATCACTTATTCATTTGCACTGTTTAGCCTGAACCAATCAATAGATCTTGAGTAAAAAGAGTAAAAACACAAAATAATGTATTTAGGTTTACCTCCCTCTCTCCGATCTTCTGCTCACCGCAAGCTGGCTTCAAGCTGTTCTCCAACAAGCTGACACACATTCTTATTGGGCTAGCTCAGGGGTAGGCAACCTCGGCTCTTTTATGACTCATGGACTTCAACTCCCAGAATTCCTGAGTCAGCACAGCTGGGCTAGCTTTCTCCTGCCGTTCCTGCTTCCTGCAGAGACGCAGCCAAGGCAGGAGCCCCGCCCACTAAGCTTGTTAGCTCATCAAACAGGGTGAGGCCACTCTCTTTTTTACACACACACACACACACACACACACAGAGAGAGAGAGAGAGAGAGAGAGAGAGAGAGAGAGAGAGAGAGAGAGAGAGAGAGAGAGAGAGAGAGAGAGAGAGAGGAGGGAAGCGCAAGTGCCCTCTCTGTCTCTGTCTCTTTCTCTGCAAATGGCAGAGGAAGCTGGGAGCCTCAGGTTACCGACCTGTGATATAAGGCATGCCTTAAATACATTTCAATGGGATGAATCTCCAAGTCATCATAGACTTTACTAAGCTTCCAAATACTTGGTGCTCAGATGCTTTCTAGGAGCTGCAGTTTTGAACATAGTGAATGTATTTTAAGCTGTAAATGCAGCTTTAAAGAACATTGTACAGTAGCCTGGTATGAAATGTGATGTCAGTGCATGTAACTGGGAAAGAATAAGACTATAAAGCTAATTAGTTAAAAAGTATGCACAATCTTCAATAGAAAAATAGAAGAAAAATAATTTCAGCAAGATAATTTTTCCACAATTGTATGTTATACTTCTGTATTATCTTATTGTTAATGTACAGTACAATGAGTATGACACCTGACTCCTTTTATGTATATAGTACAATTTATACATAGAATCAAAGGGTGTCATCCATCAGTTATACTATTAGATAAAAATAACAATGATAAATTCTTTACAGATCCTTGGCAATCTTATATCCTTTCCTCATTACCTCATCCAACTTCCCCAAATGTACCTTTGCCAGACTTAATTATGTATTCAAATAGCAAGCAGAACAAAAACATGAAAAAGGATATTAAAAATGTATATTCCATATTAAAATTTTCACAAAAACATGGAGAGAAAGAGATTTATAATGAAGAAAATCTTAAACACACAATATCCATCAGACCAACATAAATAAATGCAAGTATTTATTTCATCAAAACACTTTGAATAACCATGATTCAAAAGGAATGCTTACATGTCTCTCAGCAATCACAAGTGTGTGACACCAAAACAAAAACCAAAGCTTCTATAGAAAGAAAAGGGCATTTTATAGTATCCAGTGCATTATCTAAGATGAAGTAATATGAAATTTGTAATGCGAAATAATATGAGGGCCTTGCTCACAGGAGATTTTTAAGAAGAGATTAGACAGTCATTTATCCAGTATGATATAAGGTCTCCTGCTTGAGCAGGTGTTGGACTAGAAGACCTCGAAGGTTTTCCTCCAACTCTTGTTATTCTTATTCTACTCCAAATAACCAGTGGAATGGCTTGCCTTCAGAGATCATGGGCACTCCATCACTGGAGGTTTTAAAGAAAAGACTGAACAGTCACTTGTTTGAGATGGTATAGGTTCTCCTGCTTGAGCAAGGGGCTGGACTAGAAGACCTCCAAGGTCCCTTCCAGCTCTATTCTATTCTATATGCATAAGGAACACTGCTGTGATTGGGTTTATTGAAGATGCCTTTTAACATATTGTGTATTGCTTTCTTTTGGATTTGTTATGGACAGGGCCACGTATAAGGAGCGTTGGCTTACCTGAACGCCTTTTCTCAGCATGATGATGAAGAATCCACCAATGGGTTATTTCAGTCCTCCTGCCCAATCAGACTAAGTTGTCAAGTTATCTGGTACCTCCCAGTTTCATCGACGGCGTAGCCAATGACAATAGTTTGAAGTGATGACTCTGAAGCAGGTGTTAGGAAAACAATGACAATAACAAGAGTCCAACTCGGCCCTAACTGACTACCAAAAAGGGAGGGCGTGGATTCTTCATCATCATGCCAACGCTCCTTCTCCAGCATGATGACTGAAGAATCCACCAATGGGACCTACCAAAGCTCCCAGAGTCCCTAAGGGTGGGGGTCAGTTGGGGCTGGACCCCCAGATGGTGTGACTACTTGTTGTAAAGTGTGCCTACCAAAAGCAGCCTCAGCTGACATAAATTTGTCCCAATGGTAGTGTCGGATGAAGGGTGAAGGCAAGGACCACATCACTGCCCTGCAGATGTTCTCTATGGATGCCTGAGTTGCCCATGCCGCAGTTGTGGCAGCACTGTGGGTTGATGAGTGAGCCATCACATGAGCTGGAACTGGCAGGGCAAGAGAGGCGTATGTGCTTGCGATACAGGCCCTGATCCACCTGCCTATGGTGGAAGCTGACACCTTTTGGCCCATTGAGGAAGGCTGAAAGGAGACAAACAGGGCTTCCGACTTACAGAAGGGCGCCGTGCGCTTGATGTAACATTGTAAGGCTCTCCTTACGTCAAGAGAGTGCCATTGCCGTTCCAAGTCATGTGACGGGCGAGGACCGAAGTCTGGGAGAATGACCTCTTGTGCTCTATGGAATACTGTATTGATTTTTGGGATAAATGAAGGGTCTAGTCTGAGGACCACTCTGTCCTCATGAAAGGTGCACAGGTCCTTCCTGATCGATAAGGCAGCCAATTCAGATATGCGTCTAGCCGACGTAATTACAATCAGGAAAGAGACCTTGAGTGATAGATACCGTAAGGAACATATCCTATGTGGTTCAAAGGGGGATGAGGTTAGTGCGTGAAGAACCCGGGGAAGGTCCCAAGAAGGATACCTATGAACCACTGGGGGTCTACTGTTGGTGACTCCCTTGAGGAAAGACCGGATGGTAGGATGACTAGAGAAAGAATCTGAGGAGTCCCAGGACAGTACAGAGGAAAGAGCTGCTAGCTGCCTGTGGATAGTGTTGGGTGCCAACCCCTTCTTGATGCCCTGCATTAAATAGTCAAGTACAATGGGAATGGTTACTTGTGACAGACTCACGTGATTCTTGTCGCACCAGCGACAGAAATTCCTCCACGTGTGGTCATAGATGCGGTTAGTCGCCGGTCTCCTGGCAGCCTGGATCATATTGATCACCTCCGCTGAATATGACTCCCTGGTCAGTGTGCGGCGTTCAAGTGCCAGGTTTTCAATTGAAGCCATTGGGGATCTGGATGCTGAAGATCCCCCTGCGACAGCCGTATCCTGTTGTCTGGAATCCTCCATGGGGCTGAGGCTGAGAGACTCACCAGGTCTGCGAACCATGGTCTTCTGGGCCAATGAGGAGCAATGAATATCACTTCCACCTGCTCCTCCAGGATCTTCCTGATAACTGTGGGAAGCAGAAGCAATGGGGGGAAAGCGTACAATAGGCCTTGCGGCCACCGGCTACATAGGGCATCCGCCCCCTCTGCTCCCCAAGAGGGGAAGTGAGAGAAGAATCTGGGCAGCTGGGTGTTCCCTGGCGAGGCGAACAGGTCCACAATTGGATGACCAAATCTGTCCAAGATCTCCTCGAAGATATCTGGATGTAACATCCACTCCGAGTGGTCCACTATCGACCTGCTGAGAAAATCCGCCTGCCGATTTGCCTCTCCTGAGATATGCTTGGCCCTGATGGAGAGCAGGTGTTTTTCTGCCCAGGAGCTCAATGCTCGAGCCTCTATCATGAGGGACTTGGACCGGGTGCCCCCTTGCCAATTCACGTGGGCCTTCATGGCCACGTTGTCTGTCAGGACTAGCACATGTTGCCCCTTGACTACTGTGTGGAAATGTTTTAGAGCTAAATTCTCTGAGCTCCAGCCAATTTATACTGTGTGTCAGGTCTGTCTGTGACCACTGACCCTGAGCCATCTGGGTTTGGAGGTGTGCACCCCAACCAAAGAGACTTGCGTCCGTGGTTACGTTGACATGACTGGGCTCTTTGAATAGGGTTCCCCTGTGAATGGCTGAGAAAGTCCACCAGCCTAGGGAGAGCCACACCTGACGAAGGACTCGCACCAACTGACTGGATGTACTGGAGTGTTGTCTCTGGTACGGGAGCAGGAACCACTGAAGGGCCCGTGAATGTAGTTGGGCCCATGGCACTATCACTATACAGGAAATCAACTTCCCCAGGAGCTGGGACAGTGTGGCCAATGACACATTCCTGCTTCTGCACACCCTGGGCACTAGATCTCTGATGCTCCTGCATCTCTCCTCCGACAAATACATGTGACAGGAGTCTGTGTCTATTACTGTGCCCAGATGTAGCAGGCGGGTTGAAGGAGTCATCTGACTCTTCTTGAAATTGATCAGGAATCAGTGTTTCTGGAGGGTTCTGATTGTAAGAGCCAAATCTGACTGGGCGGTTGAGGCTGACAGGGACTGGATCAGAATGTCATCCAGATAACACTGGACCCGTACCGGAACCAGCCTCAAATGAGCCGCCAGCACTGCCAGGATCTTGGTAAAGACCCTGGGGGCTGAGGAGAGCCTGAACAGCAGTGCCCTGTTCTGAAAGTGGCGGTTGAGATAGCAGAACCGCAGATACCTGCAATGTTCCGGGCATATTGGGATGTGCAGGTATGCTTCTTTCAAATCTATTGAGGTTAGTAAATCCCCTTGCCTGATGCTGTCTAGGATAGAATGTAATATCTGCATCTTGAACCTCCTGTATTGAAGGTGGAGGTTCAGCCCCTTGAGGTCGAGGATTGCTCTCCATCCCCCTGAAGCCTTTGGGACTACAAATAGGATGGAGTAATATCCCAGTCCCACCTGATTCAGGGGGGCCTCCTCTATGGCTCTGATGCTGAGAAGGTGCTGGATGGCGTCTTCCATGAGACCTCTTGTTATGGCGTTTCTCATGGCCGGACAAGATACGAAGTGGTTTAATGGCATGGATTTGAACTCCAGGGACAAGCCTTGTTTTATAGTATTCAGAACCCAGGAGTCCATGTTAATGTTTTCCCATTGGCGGATGAAGAGAGTAAGTCTTCCGCCAATGGGGGGATTTCCCTCTGAGTCACTTACCGTGACAGAAGGGGCGACCCCCTCTGCCGCGAAAGGAAGACTTACTTTGGGGCTAGTATCTGGACTTGTTCCTGAAGTTTGTTCTATCGAAGGAGCGCTCTGTCTTGGGAGCTGTGGCCCCGTAGGAATGGTCCTGTTCCGCAGAGGTTCCAGTCCGAAAGGACTGACGGTGACTATAAGGAAGAAAACGCCTGTTTGCTTTCCTGGTAATATGAGAAATTACCTTTTGCTTTTGCTTGTTCTCAATTAGAAATGGCATTAATGCCTCCCCAAATAGTCTGCCGGCAGTAAAGGGGGCAGTGGCAGCGCACCACTTATGTTTGCTCTCAGCCCTCCAGTTTTTGAGCCAGAGCAGCCTCCGAGCGACTAGGTTGGAAGCCATTGCCTGGCCTGAGTGTTTCGCCGAGTAAAGGGAGACATCTGCCATGTATTCTGATGTGGCTATGAGTTTGGTCAGATCCTGATGGATCCTGGCCTCCTCCAATGGAATCCTATCCTGTAATTGTCTGAACCAGGTAATGGATATCCTGGCAAAAAAAGAGGTGGCCGTTGCCGCCTTTGCAGCCCATGCAGATGCCAGGTGAACCTTGCGCAAGGAAAGGTCAGATTTTTTGTCCTCCGCCTTAAGGGCATCTGAAACATCTGCCGGAAGACTGGCTGTAGAGAAAAGTGGGGCTAATGATTCATCTACTTTAGGCACCTCCAATAGGTCCGACAAATTCTTTGCCATGTCTACAATCTTGCGTTCAGATGCTGCCTGAGAAGGCTGTGCTGCCGGGGATTCCCATTGTCCCTGAATGTTCTTCAGGAATAAGGGGGGACATGGGATTTGGAGGTGCTTGACTACCGGTTCAGCGAACAGGGGATTAGTGTCCTGATCTGAGGAAGGCTGTGGGGTTGGGGCCGCATCGGATTTGATCTTACCCACTGCGCAGGCCCTGTACAATAAGAGCGATGCATTGAAAAGCTCTGCCATGGGTTGAGAGTCATGTGTAGGTTCCTCGCAATCAGACCAGCAGTCCCCACCCTCGTCATAGTCTGAGACGTTGGAAGACTCGAAATCCGGGGAATAGGATGGGGAGATCATACCTGAACGATCCAATGGAGGTTGTGCAGAGGTAGCCAGTGTGGAGGAAGGTCCCAGAATGGGAGACACCTGATGGTGGCCTGCAGATGCCATGGCCTGTAACACCGCCTGTGATATCCAGGTCTGGAGCTGGTCTGAGAAGGACGGCTCTAGCGGAGGCCGTAACCCCGCAGCCATTGGGTGCTGTTGATGGCCTGGGCAAATCAAGGTCCTCTCCAAACAGGGGTGGCCTCACCTGACCACAGGTCTGAGCTGAGACCTGCTGAAGAACATTCTCAGGCAACCAGGCTTCCGAAGTGGACGGAAGGTGAGCTCCCATCTCAGGCGGTGCATAAACCGGGAGTGTACTACCGTGTTCTGCTGACGATCGCTGAGCCCGAGAGAATTGCTTCTCCAGGGCTCTATGCATTTGGTCGGCCTGCCTATCGCTTGCCTTACCAGCCTTTCTGCCATATTTTGACTTGGCTTTAGCCTTACCTTTAAGTGCTTCAGGAATCGGTTGAACTTGGACGGCGATGTCACCTGTGTCCAAAGGCTGTGGCTCAGTGGGTTCTGCCATATCGATTGAGATGGGTCCCAGACGAGGCTGCAGGACAGACTCGCTCTGCAGGAGATGTCAGGAGGCCCTGCAAGAGGGACTGACTTCACGTGGATCAGCGTTAGCCGGCCCCCTGGTAAACCTGGGCTAATGCTGGGCGCTCGGAGTGCTTGGCACCTAGGCCTAAGGCAATCTGTATGCCTGGCCTGATGTCAAAAGATGACGAAATCACATGTGCCTCACAATAGTGGCAATGGTCAGGATCTTGCAAGCAACCACTAGATGCAGAGAGGCATAGAACCAGGCAAGGTATGGCGAGCAGGGCCCAATAGACCTTCACTTCAGCAGTGATTTCCCCAACTTGATGCTTTGATGTCTCCAAGTAAGGCAGTAAATTCTGAAACTAAAGCTCAGTAGCAAATTTAGAACAAGATATGTATGTGAAGTATATCTATCTATCTATTTGTATATATCTATATATATCTATATATCTATATACATCTATATTATACATATACATAGATAGATAGATAGATAGATAGATATAGATATAGATATATAGATGTATATAGATATATAGATGTATATAGATAGATATATATAAGCAATTTCTGAGGGTTTTATATATATATATATATATATATATATATATATATATATATATATATATATATATATATATATATATATATATATATATATATATATATATATATATATATATATATATATATATATATATATATATATATATATATATATATATATATATATATATATATATATATATATATATATATATATATATATATATATATATATGTGTGTGTGTGTCAAGTGTTTATTTTTTAGATTGCACCCTGTAAACCCAAATATGGGAGGAAGGAATCATTCTTTCCTTTTGCTTGTTTCAGCTCAACCTTACTCCCTGACTACTGACAAAGCGGGAGAGAACTTGTGGCTCAATAGGTTAAAGCATCTGCTTAGCATGCAGACTGCCCAGGTTCGAATCCCGGAAGGGTGAGTTCTGACTGAAGAGAGTTAAGAAACTCGAAATGGCTATATCAGAAATCCCTTATTTCTTTGTCAACAATTTTATATATATATATATACACACACACACACACACACATACAAGGTAATGTCAAAGAAATTGAAAATAATTACCTTTAATCTAGCTTAAAATGGCGACCTGTTAGGCCTGGGGAATGATGGCCAGCAAAATGGCGGGCGCCAAGGAGTCAAGGGTGTGGGGGGTGTGGTACTAGGGTGGATAGAGAATAAAACTCTGTGATGATTGAAATTTCGCAGCCAAAAGTAATGAAAACTGGAATATTAGAGGTTCAAAAAAACAATTCCACCAAGAAAGTAATGCCTCACAGCTGTTAAGTGCGATTTTCACCCCTCCTAATGAGGCTCCGTTCCGTTTAGTGGCAGGCAACAATGAGCGTTTTGGGGGCTAAACAATCCTCCGAGCGCTGGCAAGTCCTTAATTAGCCTGGAAAATTCCTTGAAGGTAATTTGAGGCCTGTGGATCCAAGATGGCGTCCGCTATTCACCAGCACCGACCGGGCCTGGTTGGAGAAGAAGCCCCACAGCTTCAAAATGGTGGCCGCGAGCTGAAATGGGAACAAAGAGCACCCCCCACTACTAATTCAGTCAATTAAGCTAAACACAGCAGCCTGCTGAGATTGGGAGAAAGTGTCCACCCCTCCCTGCCAAAAAAGGGGAATACTGTTCTGTCTCTAAGGGAAGAAAAAGGCTTCAGCCTCCTTAAAGGGTCCTACTCTGCCCCTAAAGGAAAGGAAAGGAAAGGAAAGAAGGGAGCCAAATCTCCCAGAGAGAAAACAAGCAGAAACTAAATCTCCTATTTTTCAAAAAGAATCCACCAATGGTTTATAATCATCTAGTCTGATCTGCAATCCAATGAAGAGAGTCAAGTTATCACGTCCTCATGGGCGAAAGACTAAGATGAAACTGGGAGGTACCAGATAATGAGGAGGCATGACAACTTGACAACTTAGTCTGATTGGGCAGGAGGACTGAAATAATCCATTGGTGGATTCTTCAGTCATCATGCTGGAGAACAGCTAGGCCCGATCCCTACTTAACAACATCAGTGCATACAGGGTGATCAAGACAGACCACACAACATCCATGAGGAATCCGTTCAATAAAGCCAGATGACTAAGCCAGTGGCCACAGCATTTAGTAGAGGGCAGTGCAACTATGGTGAAGTCATCACAGGAGTTCCTACAAAGACTAAATGCGGTGAGAATACAAGATGATGAGACTATGGTCTCATTCGATGTGACATCGCTGTTCAAATCTATCTCACAAAAGCTGGCTGTTTCAATGATAGAAGATCTATTACAGCTAAAGGGATTACAGAGTCATGGTTCCCTCAGGATAGAAGATGTCGTCCAGCTGCTACAGCTATGTCTGAGAACACACTTTACATTCCAGGGCACGATGTATGAACAAATTAAGGGCATGCCGATGGGGTCTCCCATTTCAGGTATCATCGCTGAGGCAGTCCTACAGTGCCTGGAATCTAAGGTAATGTCTGATTACGGCCCAGAATTTTGGGCCAGATATGTGGATTTTATTTATTTATTTTATTTTTAAAATTTCTATACCGCCCCTCTCCCAGAGGACTCGGGGCGGTGTACAGCCTAAAAATTTAAAAACATATAAATATACAAAATTAAAATAATTAAAAACGAATTAAACAATTTTGGCCGTAAAATGCCCATTTAAAACCCAACACTTAACACTTAAAAATTACTCAATCCCCCTAAAACATTTTAACCCTGCTGGAACCGGAGCTTCTATGCCAGGCCGGCTTGTCGAAAAAGGAACGTTTTTAGTTCCCGACGGAAGGTGCGTAAATCTGTCATCGTACGGAGTTCGGGGGGAGCTCGTTCCATAGCGTGGGAGCTCCCACAGAGAAGGCTATCCCACTGGGGGTCACCAGCTGACATTGTCTGGCCGATGACACCCTGAGGAGGCCCTCTCTGTGGGAGCATACCGGACGGCGGGAGGTATTTGCTAGCAGTAGGCAGTCCTGTAAGTATCCGGGTCCGATGCCATGGAGCGCTTTAAAGGTGGTCACTAACACCTTGAACCGCACCCGGAAGACCACCGGCAACCAGTGCAGCTCGCACAGGAGCGGTGTTACATGAGAGCGCCACGACGCTCCCGTCACTACCCGCGCGGCCGCATTCTGGGCCACTTGGAGCCTCCGGGCGCACCTCAAGGGGAGCCCCATGTAGAGAGCATTACAGTAGTCCAGCCTGGAGGTAACGAAGGCATGACTGACTGTGCGTAGCGAGTCCCGGTCTAGGAAGGGATGCAACTGGCGTACCAGGATGATACGTTTGCTATTGTTAAACGGACAGGAAAGGCTGCCTTCATGGAAAGGTTAAATGCAGTGTTCCCTGACATACAATTTACAGTGGAGGAGGAGGCCAATGGTGAGTTGGCCTTCTTGGATGTATTGTTCAAGCGCCAAGCACAACTGTATATCGGAAAATGACTCACACCGATAGAATGCTGCATTACATGAGCAACCACCCAATGGCCCATAAGATTGCATGTGTTCGGACATTGTTTGCACACATAGACACACATTGCAGCACCAAAAAGGCAAAGCAAGTGGAACGTGCCCATCTACAATGGGTATGCAAGTGGAATGGTTACCCGACTAGTTTCATTCAAAGATACAGTAGACGTCAGGAACCCCGCACAACATCGAATGACCTAGGGACAACAACCTGGACAATAGTACCTTACGTCCAGGGGGTGTCAGAGGCGACAGCACACATATTAGCACCGTATAATATCAGCATGGCTCATCAACCTGACCAAGCACTCCATATGAAAACAATGCACCCCAAGGAACCATTGCCGGAGGGTGAAAAATCATTGGTGGTCTATAGAGTGTACTGCAAAGATTGCCATTGTAACTACACAGGAGAGACAACCAAACGAATTAAAACCAGGGTTCACGAACACAAGTTGGCTGTCAAAAGGCAGGAGCAGTACTCGCAAATATGGACACACATGGCTAGCAAGGGGCACGTGTTTGACTTCATGGGGGCGGAGGCCATTGCTCAGGATACCTCCAAAGGAGGGCGCCTGCTCAAGGAGGTCTGGCTCTTAGATGCAGGCTCAATTAACTGACATATAGAATTGCCCCCAGCATACCAAGCATTAAAAATGCACAAGGAGCAAGCCAGGACGTGGACAGCGCTAGCAAGGAGGAAGACTAAGGAGAGCAATGACCCTATGGAGGGAGGACCAGATCCACGATGAGCTGCTCGAGTGCAGACAGGATATACCCATATATCGGAATACGAGCGATGGAGTAAAGCTGAGAGTGGGGTGGCAGCCAGTTCGGCCGAACGAGTGCAGATGAGACAGAGGGATGGGAGGCATCCAAACACACGTATGGCCATCTGGGAAGGAGAGTTGAAGGAAACAGGGCCAACAATTGTGAATTGATTCGTAGGGGCAAGTCGACAGGAGCTGGGCAGCTTCCGGTTCGAGAAGGCGCACTGCCTAATATGGAGGGTGGAAGTTATGCACACATTGGTGAGTCAACAGGAAAACTAAATTGTAATAGTCAAGCAGAAGGACATGGTAGACCATCTACAAATTCTACAACCAAATTCTACAGTCAAAATCCACAGTCAAAGTTGAAAGTGCACCAGAAAATTACATATAACTGTCTGTACACGAATGCTAGAAGCATTCGAGCAAAAATAGGGGAATTGGAATGCTTGGTGAAGGAAAATAATATTGATATTATTGGCATAACAGAAACCTGGTGGACAGATGATAACCAATGGGACACAAGGATTCCAGGTTACAAATTGTATCGGATGGACAGGAGAGGGAGAAATGGTGGTGGCGTGGCCTTGTGAAATTGCTGAACTTCCAGCTAAAATATATAATCTTTCCCTAAGATCAGGCACTGTACCGGAGGATTGGAGGGAAGCAAATATAACCCCGATCTTCAAGAAAGGATCCAAAGGTGATCCAGGAAACTATAGACCAGTCAGTTTAACCTCAGTTCCAGGCAAACTGATGGAAACAATTATTAAAGATAAAATTACAGGGCACATAGAAAAACAGGCATTGCTGAAAGAAAATCAACATGGTTTCTGCAAAGGCAAATCATGTCTTACTAACTTGTTAGAATTATTTGAGGGTGTAAATAAATACATAGATAAAGGGGCCCCAGTTGATATTGTATATCTTGACTTTCAAAAGGCTTTTGACAAAGTCCCTCACCAAAGGCTCCTAAAAAAGCTCTCCAGCCACGGAATTAGAGGACAGGTCTTGTCCTGGATTGGTAACTGGCTAAATTGTAGGAAGCAAAGGGTGGCAATAAATGGACAATTCTCTGGATGGAAAGAAGTGAGAAGTGGGGTACCCCAAGGTTCAGTTTTGGGACCTTTACTTTTTAATTTATTCATCAATGATCTGAATGTAGAAGTTAATAGTGAGGTAGCCAAGTTTGCTGATGACACTAAATTGTTCCGGATTGTGAAAAGTGAAACTGATTGTCGGGAGCTCCAGAAGGATCTCTCGAAATTGTGTGAGTGGGCAACAAAGTGGCAAATGCATTTTAACCTAAACAAGTGCAAAGTTATGCACATCGGGGCAAAGAACCCCAATTATACTTACCAACTGATGGGGACCAAACTTTCTGAGACAACCCAAGAAAAGGATCTTGGGGTTTTGGTGGACAGCTCGATGAAGATGTCAACCCAATGCGCAGCAGCAGTAAAAAAAAAAAAAAGCAAATTCCATGCTTGGCATGATTAGGAAGGGAATCGAAAATAAGTCAGCAAGTGTTGTATTGCCTCTGTACAAATCTATGGTGAGACCACACTTGGAGTACTGTGTACAGTTCTGGTCACCGCACCTCAAGAAGGATATAATGGAACTGGAAAAGGTGCAAAAAAGGGCAACAAGAATGATCAAGGAAATGGAGCGCCTCCCTTATGAAACCAGATTGCAACGCCTTGGTCTCTTCAGCCTTGAAAGACGGCGTTTAAGGGGTGACTTGATCGAAGTGTATAAAATCATGCATGGGATAGAAAAGGTGGATAGAGAAAAATTCTTTTCTCTATCACACAATACCAGGACAAGGGGGCACTCCCTAAAGCTCATAGCTAAGAAAGTGAGGACAAATAAAGGGAAATATTTCTTCACCCAGAGGGTCATTGATTTATGGAATTCACTTCCAGAAGGTGTCGTGACAGCTGTCAGCCTTGACAGCTTCAAGGCAGGGTTAGATAGATTCATGGATGCCAAGTGTATCGGTGGTTATTAAAACGGATTTCCATGTGCTGCCTCTATGTTGGTTGAGGCAGGCAGGATTCCCTTGAGTACCATTTGTTTGGGGGTCAAGGGAAAGGGAGGGTTTTGCCTTCTCTTTCTGCTCAAGATCCCCATGTACAATTGGTGGGCCACTGTGTGACACAGAATGCTGGACTCGATGGGCTTTGGCCTGATTCAGCATGGCCCTTCTTATGTTCTTATGTTCTTAACAAGGATAGGCAGCGGGGGGGGCAGAACAACAGGTGGACGAACAGGATAAAAAGGAGGTGGGCGACTATAAAAAGGCAGTGATGATGCCGGACCCGTACAGGCGGCCCAGAATGATCATGAGGAGACAGCTGAGGGACATATCAATGGGGGCAACAGTAGGAAGGATAGAATTGATAAAGATGAGAGGAAGTGAATCCAGGAGCAAGTCAGCAGGCAGCTCATGGGGGGAGGGATGGTGGGCATATTAACGGCAATGGCACCAGGAAGAAGAGTGAGTGAATCCAAGGGCAAGTCAGCAGGCAGCTTAGTTGAGCACAGGCGGATAAGGCAGGAGGATAGGGTGCAGTTGTGTGTGCACACACCTAAGCACGGAGAAAGATCAGAGAAAATAAGGCCCAGAAGGACAGATAGGGTAAGGCAAGAACAGAGGATGGATCAGCAGGGTAAGAAAGAGAGGGGGGGCCAGCAGTGGAGAAGCACTGACAGTGCCAATTCTGAGCGCCCACCGCAGAATGACCGTGAATTCAGGAGAGAGCCGGCAGGCAGCCCAGCTGATTGCATACAAATGGGATGAAAGGATGGGGCAGGGCTGCAGGCACACACACCCAGACGTGAGGGGAAACTGGAGAAAATAGGACTCATGATGATAAACAGTGGAAGACAGGAGCAACAGGCAGATAAATGGAATGGCGGCAGCCTGGGATAGGGCTGCGGCCAGTGCTCTAGATCGGGTCGTGCCTTTGCGGCCTCTGATTCGACGTACGTCCCGATCGGCCCCTTGGTTCACTGAGGGGCTGAGAGAGATGAAACGCCGGAAAAGACGCCTAGAGAGCAGTTGGAGATCGAGCCGTGCCGAATCTGACCGAACACTAGTAAGAGACCATATTAGGTCCTACTTAGCGGCGATAAAAGCAGAGAAGCGTTCTTACCTCACTGCTCTTATCGCATCATCAGATAACCACCCAGCCTCCTTGTTTAGGGTGACCCACTCCCTCCTTCAGCAGGACGTGAGGGGAGACCCCTTAGAGGGTAGAGCTGAGGATTTTGGAAAATATCTGTATGATAAAATTGCTCAGATACGGGAAGGCTTTGATTTCAACTGGGTATGTCCGGTGGGAGAGACGGAGTCTGGTCTTGAGACTGCTATCTGGGCTGAGTTTGACCCCGTGACTCCCGAGGACGTGGACAGGTTGTTTGGGGGACTTAGGGCGACCACTTGTTTATTGGACCTGTGCCCCTCCTGGCTGGTGTTGGCATCCCGGGAGGTGGTACAAGGCTGGTTCCAGGCAATTATTAATGCTTCGTTGAGTGAGGGTGTCTTCCCTGCCGCCTTGAAAGAGGCGGTAGTGAGGCCCCTCCTCAAGAAGCCTACCCTGGATCCAGCCGTTTTATCAAATTATCGTCCTGTCTCCAACCTTTGCTTTCTTGCAAAGGTTGTCGAGAGTGTGGTTGCCCGACAGTTCCCGCGACACCTGGAGGAATCGCTATACTTGGATCCATACCAGTCGGGCTTCAGGCCTGGTTACAGCACGGAAACAGCATTGGTCGCGTTGGTGGATGATCTCTGGTGGGCCCGGGACAGAGGTTGTTCCTCTGCTCTGGTGCTATTGGACCTCTCGGTGGCTTTTGATACCATCGATCATGGTATCATGCTGCAACGGTTGGAGGGGTTAGGTATGGGGGGCACTGTTTTGCGGTGGTTCTCCTCCTTCCTCTCCGGCCGGATGCAGTCTGTGTTGACAGGGGGCCAGAGGTCGACCCCGAGACCCCTCGTATGTGGGGTACCTCAGGGGTTGGTCCTCTCGCCCCTACTGTTCAACATTTATGTAAAACCACTGGGTGAGATCATCCGTGGTTTTGGTGTGGAGTACCATCTGTACGCTGATGATACTCAGCTGTACATTTCCACGCCGAACCACCCCAACGATGCTCCTGCCGCCCTGACCTGGTGCCTGGAGGCCGTCCGGGTTTGGATGGGGAAGAACGGACTCAAGCTCAACCCTTCCAAGACCGAGTGGCTGTGGCTACCGTCGTCCCGGTTTAGTCAATTGACTCCTTCGTTGTCCATTGGGGGCGAAACAGTGGCCCCCGTGGAAAGGGTTCGCAATTTGGGAGTCCTCCTGGATTCACGGCTGTCTTTAGAGGACCATTTGACGGCCGTGGCCGGGAGGATGTTCTATCAGGTTCGCCTGGTACGCCAGTTGCGTCCCTTCCTAGACCGGGACTCGCTATGCACAGTTACTCATGCCTTCGTCACTTCCAGGCTGGACTACTGTAATGCTCTCTACATGGGGCTCCCCTTGAGGTGCACCCGGAGGCTTCAGCTGGCCCAGAATGCGGCCACACGGGTAGTGACCGGGGCGCCATGGCGTTCCCATGTAACATCGCTCCTGCGTGAGCTGCACTGGTTGCCGGTGGCCTTTCGGGTGCGTTTCAAGGTGTTAGTGACCATTTTTAAAACGCTCCATGGCATCGGACCCCGATATCTACAGGACCGCCTTCTGCCAGCAAATACCTCCCGCCGTCCGGTACGCTCCCACAGAGAGGGTCTCCTCGGGGTGCCGTCGGCCAAACAATGTCGGCTGGCGACCCCCAGGGGGAGGGCCTTCTCTGTGGGAGCTCCAACGCTTTGGAATGAGCTCCCCCCCGAACTCCATACGATGACGGAATTGCGTTCCTTCCGTCGAGAATTAAAAACATACTTATTCCGACAAGCCGGCCTGGGATGATAGCTCCAGCTCCAACAATGGCCATAACTGTTTTTAGGGGATTGTGTTTTTAGTTGGGTTTTTAAATATTAGGCCAAATTGTTTAATTTATTTTTAATAATTTTAATTTTTGTGTGTTGTTTTAATTGGGCTGTACACCGCCCCGAGTCCTTCGGGAGGGGGGCGGTATAAAAATTGTAAATAATAATAATAATAAAAGAGGGGAACAGCAGCGAAAGGGCACCTGGGATACTGGATCCGGAGCCGCGGCCCAAAGTGAGTGCGGGGGAGCGGCTAGAAGGCATACCAATGGCAACAACACCAGGAAGGAGAAGATGGACAAGGAGGGGAGAGAGAGAAGTTGTGGAACTGAAATGGAAACAAGGGTAGGCGGGACAATTAAGGCAATTACGGTCAGTCAGGATGAATGGCCCTATCACACGGTCAATGAGTAAGAAACTAGGTTATCAAGGCTTATAAGAGATCTCTCCACCCCCAACACTTCACTCTGAAGACGCTGACAGTGGATCAGTGAAAGCTAAGTTTGTTTTAATATTGTAAATAGTTGCTTTTATTGTTTTAAATTTTTAAACAATAAACAGCTGATTTATATTCCTACCGGAGTTTGAAGATTGTGTATTATTGAACAGATATGCCTGGGATTTGGATTTTTACAGTCATTAAGGACGTGTGTGTGTGTGTGTGTGTGTGTGTGTGTGTACACAATTATTATACACACACACAAACACAAAACCAAATGTATAGGTATATAGTATAGGGGGTACCTTGCTCAATAGTAGTAACTTGAGAGGAACCTCGGAGTCCTAGTGGACAATCACTTAAATATGAGCCAGCAGTGTGCTGCAGCTGCCAAAAAGGCCAACACAGTGCTGGGCTGCATTAACAGAGGGATAGAATCAAGATCACGTGAAGTATTAATACCACTTTACAATGCCTTGGTAAGGCCACACTTGGAATACTGCATCCAGTTTTGGTCACCACGATGTAAAAAAGATGTTGAGACTCTAAAAAGAGTACAGAGAAGAGCAACAAAGATGATTAGGGGACTGGAGGCTAAAGCATATAAGGAAAGGTTGATGGAATTGGGTATGTCTAGTTTAATGAAGAGAAGGACGAGGGGGGGCATGATAGCAGTATTCCAATATCTCGGGGGCTGCCCCAAAGAAGAGGGGGTCAAGTTATTTTTCAAGGTGCCTGAAGCAACGGAAGGTGCAAGAAGCAACGGAAACTTCCTGACAGTTAGAACAATTAACCAGTGGAACAACCTGCCTCTAGAAGTGATGAATGCTCCAACACTGGAAGTTTTTAAGAAGAGACTGGACAGCCATTTGTCTGAAATGGTATAGGGTTTCCTGCCTGAGCAGGGGGTTGGACTACATGACCTCCAAGGTCCCTTCCAACTTTTATTATTATTATTATTATTATTATTATTATTATTATTATTATTATTATTATTATTATTATTATTATTATTATTATTATTATTATTATTATTATACTAGATTATAATTGTGCTATCAGAAAAAACAAAAAAGGATTCTCTGGTATGAGCAACAGAATGAGCTAGGTTATCTGACAGAAAGCCATAAGAATCTCAAAGGACTATTTTATGCAGAAGCTTTGCTGCAATGAAAGAAATAATACCAGTTCAATTCTTACTGTAATACTATTATATAATTAATTTACATATAGATGCCATCACAGTCACTAAACAATTTTTATGTATAGGAAACAAAGCATCATTTTTTTGTATAAGCAATTTCTAGCATTTATACAAAATGGTTAGAATGGTTACATGCAGCATTACAGGCTAATTCTGTAGTTTGATCCTGACCAGCTCAAGGTTGACTCCATCTTCCATCCTTCCAAGGTTGGTAAAATGAGGACCTAGATTGTTGGAGGCAATATTCTAACTCTGTGAATTGCTTATAGAGGGCTGTAAAGCATTATAAAGTGGTATATAAGTCTAAGTGCTATTGCTATTAAAAGGATGTCTGGAGAAATTTCAGACAGGTAAGTAATCCATTAAGGAAAAAAATAAAAATACATTTTATCTCCTAATTAAAAGCAATGAGTACAATCAGAGAACTTGCACAATAGATTGAATGTTATTCCACATAGATAAAACAAAACACTTCCAATTTTGGGTGCTTATGTGTAAATTAGCATGAAAAAGTGACAACATTTTGTAAAAATCTTTTAAAACAATTTGAAAACTTTTGACAAAAAAGTATTTGTGAATCTAAAGAAATATTCCCAATTTTTCGACACCTTCAAGTCACCATTGACAACCATCTGAACAAGTCCCTCCAATTTTCTACAGAAAATTTTTCAGAAATGGGTTGCCATTGCTTCCATTCTAGGGCTGAGAGAGAATGATTGGCTAAAGATCATCCAGATCATCCAGGGACTAGAATTTATAATCTCCCAGTTTTTAGCCTGATGCCTTAACTACTATGCTACACCAAACTGGTTCTCTACAATTTCCCTAGTCCCTGCTTTTAATTAATTAACTGGCTGCTTAGTAAATGCTTTCAAATTTCTAATTTTTGCTTAATTTCAAAGGGCATGTATTAAACTAATGCTAAGATGTCTTCAGCAACGGTATTTCATGCATAATGTGAAAACAGAAGGCAATTTAATATTTTCATTAAAAAAAACAATAACAATAACAGTGAATTTACACTAAATTAGAAAAAACAATCCAGCTGCCTTCTGAAGACATATTTGAGACAACTGTGACCTGGATGACTGAGAATTTCCATAGACATTTAACCTAGAGCCAGTTTAGTGTAGTGGTTAAGGCATCAGGCTAAAAATTGGGAAACTGTGAATTCTGGTTCCATCTTGGGCACACAGCCAGTTGGATGACCTTGGACCAGTCACTTTCTCTCAGCTACCTGAAGGAGACAATAATAAAGCACTTCTGAAAGCCAAGAAAAGGAGCGTTGGCTTACCTGAACGCCTCTTCTCAGCATGATGATGAAGAATCCACCAATGGGTTATTTCAGTCCTCCTGCCCAATCAGACTAAGTTGTCAAGTTGTCACGCCCCTCCTTGCCTGGGATCTCCCAGTTTCATCAACAGGGTAGCCAATGACAACAGATCGACATGATGACTCTCAAAATAGGTACAAGGAGAAAAACAAGCCCCTGACCCGGACCTAACTGACCTCTAGAAGGGAGGGCGTGGATTCTTCATCATCATGCTGAGAAGAGGCGTTCAGGTAAGCCAACGCTCCTTCTCCAGCAGGATGACTGAAGAATCCACCAATGGGACGTACCAAAGCTCCAGGAGTCCCTATGGGTGGGAGTCAGTTGGGGCCTGTGCTCCTGATGGTGTCACTACTTGTTGTAAAACACGCCTACGAAAGGCGGCCTCAGCCGAGGCAAATTTTTCCAAACGGTAATGCCTAATGAAAGGGGAAGGCGAGGACCATGTCGCCGCCCTGCAAATATCCTCAATGGATGCTTGAGTTGCCCACGCTGCCAATGTGGCAGCACTGCAGGTGGAGTGAGCCGTCACATGACTAGGAACAGGCAGGGCAAGTGAAATGTACGCACTTGCAATGCAAGCCCTGATCCACCTACCTATGGTGGAGGCCGACACCTTTTGGCCCATAGAAGAAGGCTGAAAGGATACAAACAGGGCTTCAGACTTACGAAAGGCATTTGATATAACATCGCAAGGCACGCCTTACATCAAGAGAGTGCCATTGCCATTCCAAGTCATGCGACGGGTGAGGGCAAAAGTCTGGGAGAATAACCTCTTGTGATCTATGGAACACTGTGTTTATTTTTGGAATAAATGAGGGATCTAACCTAAGAACCACCCTCTCCTCATGAAATGTACACAGGTCCTTCCTGATCGATAAAGCGGCCAGTTCCGATATGCGCCTGGCAGAGGTAATGGCTATCAGGAAGGAGACCTTAAGAGACAGGTACTGCAAGGAACATGTTCTGAGTGGTTCAAAGGGAGATGAGGTTAGTGCCTGCAGAACCCGGGGTAGATCCCACGAGGGATACCTATGAATCACCGGTGGTCTGCTATTGGTGACACCCTTAAGGAAGGAACAGATCGTGGGATGTTGGGACAAAGACTCTGAAGAGTCCCAGGAAAGCACCGTGGAAAGGGCCGCTAGCTGTCTATGGATAGTGTTGGGTGACAACCCCTTGTTGATGCCCTCCAACAAGTAATCTAATACCTTTGGAATGGTTACCTGTGACAGACTCACGAGATTCTTGTCGCACCAGTGACAGAAGCTCCTCCACATATGGTCATAAATACGATTAGTCGCCGGTCTCCTGGAAGCCTGGATCATATCGATCACCCCTGACAAGTATGACTCTCGAGTCAGGGTGCAGCGTTCAAGTGCTAGGTGGTCAACTGAAGCCATTGGGGGTCTGGGTGCTGAAGATCCCCCTGCATCAACTGTATGCGACTGTCTGGGATCCTCCACAGGGCTGATACTGAGGGGCTCACCAGGTCCGCAAACCATGGCCTTCTGGGTCAGTGAGGAGCAATAAAGATTAATTCTGCCTGTTCTTCCAGGATCTTCCTGATAACTGCTGGAAGCAGAGGCAGTGGGGGAAAGGCGTACAAGAGGCCTTGTGGCCACTGGCTTGTAGGGCGTCTGCCCCTTCTGCTCCCCACGAGGGGAAGCGAGAAAAGAATCTGGGCAGCTGGGTGTTTTCCGACGAGGCGAACAGGTCCATGATCAGGTGACCAATCCTGTCCGAGATCTCCCTGAAGACATCCGGGTGTAACTTCCACTCCGAATGGTCTACTATGGACCTGCTGAGGAAGTCTGCCTGCCGATTCGCCACTCCTGAGATGTGCTCGGCTCTGATAGAGTGCAGGTTGTTCTCTGCCCAGGAGCCCAATGCTCAAGCCTCTGACATGAGCGACCTGGACCGGGTGCCCCCTTGCCGATTCACGTGAGCTTTTGCAGCCATGTTGTCCGTTAGGACCAGCACATGTTGCCCTTTGAGCACAGCTGGAAATGCTTGAGAGCTAGGTGGATCGCTCTGAGCTCCAACCAATTTATGCTATGCCTCAGGTGTGACCGTGACCACTGACCCTGAGCCATCTGGGTTTGGAGGTGTGCTCCCCAGCCGAAGAGACTTGCATCCATGGTCACACTGATGCGACGAGGCTCTTTGAAAAGAGTCCTCTTGTGAACGGCCGAGCATGTTCACCAGCCTACAGAGAGACACACCTGGTGAGGGACGTGCACCAACTGGTTGGAGGTACTGGTGTGTTGTCTCTGGTACGGGAGCAGAAACCACTGGAGGGTCCGAGCATGCAGTCGGGCCCATGGCATATCGCTATGCAGGATATCAACTTTCCCAGTAGCTGAGAAAGGAGAGCCAATGACACAGCCCTGCTCCTGCGTACTTTGAGTGCCAGGTCTCTGATGCTCCTGCGCCTCCCCTCTGACAAATGCATGTGACAAGAGTCCATGTCTATTACTGTGCCCAAGTGTAACAGGCGGGTCAAGGGAGTTGTCTGGCTCGTTTTGAAATTTATCAAGAACCCATGGTCCTGCAAAGTCCTGATTGTGAGGGCCAGATCTGACTGGGCGGTGGAGAGTGATTGAGATTGAATCAGTATGTCATCCAGGTAACACTGGATGCGTACCGGAACCAACTTTAAATGAGCTGCCAGTACCACCAGGATCTTGGTGAAGACCCTGGGGGTGGAGGATAGGCCAAATGGGAGGGCCCTGTACTGGAAATGGCGGTTGAGATAACAAAACCGCAGATACCTGCAATGTTCTGGGAGCATGGGAATGTGCAGGTATGCCTCTTTTAGATCTACTGATGTCAATAGATCTACTCGCCTGATACTGCTCAAGGTGGAATATAACGTCTGCATCTTGAACCTCCGGTATTGTAGGTGGAGGTTCAGTCCCTTGAGGTCAAGGATTGTTCTCCACCCCCCTGAAGATTTGGGGACTACAAATAGAATGGAGTAATACCCCAGTCCCTCCTGATTCAGGGGGACCTCTTCTATGGCCTTGATGTTCAACAAATGTCGAATGGCGTCCTCCATGAGTCCTCTTTTTATTGGGTTTCTCATGGCTGGACAAGAGACGAAATGGTTTATGGGCGAGGATTTGAACTCCAGGGACAGGCCTTCTCTTATGGTGCGTAGCACCCAAGAGTCCATGGTCGTGCTTTCCCATTGGCGGATGAAAAGAGTAAGCTTGCCACCAATGGGAGTCCCCCCTGAGTCATTTGGTGTGATGGAAGGGACGACCCCCTCTGCCACGAAAGGAAGGCTTGTTCTGGACCTGGTACCAGGACCGGTCCCTATAGCTCGTTCCATCAAAGAAGCGATCTGTCTTAGGTGCTGGGGGCCGGTAGGATTGTCCCGCTTCTGCTGTAGTTTCAGTTCGAAAAGACTGACGGCGACCATAGGGGAGGAAGCGCCTATTAGTTCTTTTAGACAGATGAGAAATGACTTTCTGTTTTTGCTTGTTTTCAATGAGATATGGAGTTAATGCCGCCCCAAATAATCTGCCGCCCTTGAAGGGGGCGATGGCTGCTCGCCACTTGTGTTTGCACTCAGCCCTCCAATTTTTAAGCCAGAGCAGCCTCCGAGCAACTACGCTGGAAGCCATTGCCCAGGCCGAGTGTTTGGCAGAGTATAGGGAGACATCTGCCATATATTCAGATGTCGCTATGAGTTTGGTCAGATCTTGGTGGATCCTGACCTCCTCCAGGGGAATTCTGTCCTGTAACTGCCTAAGCCAGGTAATAGAAATCCTGGCGAAGAATGATGTGGAAGTTGCCACCTTCGCTGCCCATGCAGATGCCAGGTGAACCTTGCGTAATGCAAGTTCCAATTTCTTATCCATCCACTTTGGGCACCTCCAATAAATCCGTCAAAACCTTTGCCATGTCCACAATCTTGTGCTTAGCCGCCTCTTGGGATGGCTGAGCTGCCGGTGATTCCCATTATCCCTGAATGGGTGACGGTTGATGGTGACCCGATGATGCCATGGCTTGGAACACTGCCTGCGATATCCATGATTGTATCTGGTCTGAAAAGGACGGCTCTAGCGGAGGTCTTAAACCCGCAGCCATCGGCATGAATGTGGCTGTGGGTGCCGTTGAGGGGCCCGGCATATCGAGGTCCTCCACAAACAGAGGTGGCCCTCCCTGACCAAAAGTCTGAGTCGAGACCTGATGCTCATTCTCCGACGACCAAGTTCTCGATGAAGACAGCAGATGCCCCCCTGTCTCAGGGGCTGCTCATGTGGAGAGCAGAGGTGTATGTCCTTGACCAGCTGACAAGCACTGGGCCCGAGAGAATTGCTTCTCCAGGGCTCTGTGTGTACGGTTGGCCTGCTTATTGCTTGCCTTACTTGCCTTTCTGCCGTATTTGGATTTCACTTTGGCCTTACCTCTAGGCACCGCAGGACCCGGCTCGGCTTGGTTGGATTGGTTGTCTGTGTCCAAAGGCTGTGGCTTAGTGGGTTCTGCCATGGCAATTGAGATGCGCCCCAGATGAGACTCTGGAACTGACTCGCTCTGCAAGAGATGTCAGGAGCCCTCCCAAGCAGAGACTGATTGCACGTGGATTAATGTGAGCCGGCCCACTGGGTAAACTGGGCTCATGCTGGGCGCCCTGAAGCGTTCGTCACCAAGGCCAGACCTGAGACCAAAAGGTGATGAAATCATACGCATCTCACAATAGTTGCAATGATCAGGATCTTGAAGGCAACCACTAGATGCAGAGTGGCAGATACTCAGGCAATGTCAGGCGAGCAGGACCTGAGAGACCGTCGCGTCAGCAATGATTCCACAATCTTGTTGTGATGTGATGTGCTGATTTCAATGGGAACAGTAGATCCTGAAAAACTAAAACTTGAAACTAAATTAAACTAAATTAAATCCAATTACATATATATATGTTTTCTGAGGTTTTCGCGGGTGTTTGTATGTAGGTCTTTGGTTCTTCGGGTTTTCTCCCACGTAGAATTTGAAGTGTCTTGGCGACATTTCGACGAAGTCTCATTTGTCATCTTCAGGCTGGTGCTTTCGGCTTCGTGCTTCTAGGAGCAATGTGTGATTGTAGCTGTTTCTTCCTTTTAACTGCCAGTGGGGGTTTGAACTGATTGGCTGGGAGCTCGGCTGTGTTCTGATTGGGTGGAGGTGTGTTCTGATTGGTTAGGGGCTTGGCTGTGCTCTGATTGGATGGGAGGTTGGCTGTGCTCTGATTGGATGGGGAAGTGTTCTGTTTGGGTGGGGGCTTTGTTGTGCTCAGGTTAGTCTGAGTTACAGGGAGACTAGAGATGGTGAGCTGCATAGCTCTTTGGCTTCACGTTCGTGGTCGTGCCTCATCTTCATGGTGGGTGTCAGTTTGTTTCATGTATGGATTGGAGGGGTTTAAGGTGGCTAATGATGCAGCTGTGGTCTGGCTTCTGGTTTGTGGTCATGTGGTCAATGTGACAATGCAACATTGCTCCTAGAAGCACGAAGCCGAAAGCACCAGCCTGAAGATGACGAAAGAGACTTCATCGAAACGTCGCCAAGACACTTCAAATTCTACGTGGGAGAAAACCCGAAGAACCAAAGACCTACATACAAACACCCGCGAAAACCTCAGAAAACACACACACACACACACACACACACACACACACACACACATATGTAGGTCTTTGGTTCTTCGGGTTTTCTCCCACGTGTAAAAAGGGGATACCTGATCCCATTTGGATCAGAAGAGGGGACTGATCAACCCCTAGAAGACAAGGCCGCGTCCTTAAGTCTTCAATAGGTAGGACTGTGTGGGTGGTTAAATCATCGCATTTCCTGCAGAGTGACTGTTGGAACATCCGGCACTTCAGGTTGGTGGTAGTGTGTTAGAAAGAAATGGGAGGTAAACAGTCAAAGGAGGGCATTGGTCAGACGCCGCTTCAGTGCATGTTAGAAAATTTCAAGAAGGGTTTTTCTAGGGATTATGGAGACCCAAAACCAAATCCAGCAATGTTAAAAAGATTCTGTGAATCTGAATAGACCACCTTTGGCATAGGGTGGCCCAAGGAGGGATCAGCGAATCCTGAACTCGTGGCAAAGGTTCATCAAATTGTGACTGGAAATAGTCATTGGGACCAATATCCCTATATAAACCAGTGGCAGATCAATACTGCAGAAAAGCCTCGATGGTTAGCAAAATGTCAGATAGAATGTGCTAAAATATATTTGGCAAGCCAAAAAGCCAAACCTCAGACAAAAGTTAAGATTTTCAGCCAGGAAGAAAGGCAGGAAATTGCCAGACCCCCTCCCTATGTTCCTAGAAGAGAAGAAGGGGGAATAAATCAGCAAATTCCACTCCCTCTGGTTGAAAGAAATGAAGTCCAATTTCAACCAGAAGCCAGTGAGGAAAGAAAAATAAAAGCAGATGGAACCATTCAAGAGAAAGTTGAGGACTTGGATAACGATGAGACCAACCCTTGCATAATCCAGATTTTCAGTGGTTTACTGATGGATCCAGCTTTATGGATCAAGGAATTAGATACTCTGGTTATGCAGTTGTTTCTCAAACTGTGATTGTGGAGTCAGCACAGTTACCTAGCCAAGCAAGTGCACCATTTGCAGAATTATATGCCTTAACCCGAGCATTAGAAATAGCTGCAGGAATGACTTTAAATGTATATACATACAGTAAATATGCATTTTTGACAATCCACGCACATGCAGCAATCTACAAAGAAAGGATATTTGGACTCCACAGGCAAGATCATCCAATATGCAACTTTAATTAAAAGACTTGTCAAGGCAGCACAGTTGCCATCTAAAGTTGCAATCATCCATTGTCCTGGATATCAAAAAGACTCAAGCCTTATTACCCAGGGCAATAGGACGGCAGACAAAGAAGACAAAAGAGCTGCGTTGGAAGGCCCCCCTCTCCAGTCAGATGTCACCAGGTTCATATATTTAGACACCTACTTAGAACAACTTGATCCTACATATACGCAGGAGGAAACCCAAAAATTGAAACAGGATGTACAAGCCGAACTAGTTAAAGGCTGGTACACACTTCCCGATGGACGCATTGCTGTTCCTCTTGCGCTTGCCCACCCCCTTATTTTTCAAGCCCATAAGCAACATCATTTAGGAAAAACTGCATTATTACAACAGCTTGAATGATTTTTCTATCTTCCCTTTGCTTCTTCGCTAACAGCACAAATATGTTATCAATGTGCCCAAAGCAATGCACGCCAAGGACCAGTAATACCGCCTGGTAGACAACCAATTGCTTATTTTCCAATGGACTATGTCGTTGTTGATTTTACTGATATGCCTAGGAGTAAGTAATATATAGCCCTGTTAGTAATAATCGATATCTATTCAGGGTGGATTGAGGCCTTTCCAACTGTAAATAAGAAAACTATACAGGTTGCCAGAATATTTCTAAAAGAAATTATTCCTAGATTTGGTTGCCCTCCTAGGATTTCATCAGATAATGGCCCTCAATTTGTACACCAAATCAATAAGGCTTTAGCCCAGGCATTAGGAATCAAGTGGAGATTCCACTGTGCCTTTCACCCTCAATCAGCTGGAAGGGTGGAACGTGCTAATCGCACAATTAAAACACTTATTACCAAATTTTGCTTGGAAACTCATCTCCATTGGCCAAATGTTTTGCTTATGGTTTTGTATGCAATCAGACTGGCCCCCTGCACTAAATTACAACTTAGTCCTTATGAGCTCATGTTTGGTCATCCCCCTTGTCTATTTAAACCTGACAGTCAGGGCTGGCCGGACTTGGCTCATAAGGGGGGAATAGACCAACAGAAATTGTTACATCAGTTACAGCTTCATAATTTGGCTGTTTCAAACTTGCGCCATTATATAATGGAACAACAACCCCCTTCAGTAGTCACGGCAACACATGGGTTCAAACCAGGAGATAGAGTGTGGGTAAAGCACTGGAAATCAGATCCCTTGAGCCCAAGATGGAAAGGACCATATACTGTTGTCATGTGTTCTCCTTTGGCAGTGAAAACCTTGGAAGGAAAGTCCTGGATCCACTAGAGTAGATTGAAAGCAGCTGCATCTGCAGATCCAGTAACTTACAGGTGGATAAGACTGACAAACCTTTGGTGTTGAAATTTACAAGAAATACACCCTGTCAAACCCTACCGGCAATGGGTTCTCAACACACGGTGTGAACAACAACCTTGCTGAGACACTCCGGACGCTGTCTCTCTATGCACGGTGGAAGATATGAGGATTCTACAGCTCATAATACCTGTTAGTTATTTAATATGGGGAATATACACACACATTCCTACACAAATAGTGCAATGGCTACACAAGAGGTCATAATGCAGAAACCCTCTAATAGAAAATTATTGAGTAGCATACACAAAGAAAGAACAAAGACACAGGGAAACCAAGGTTGTCAAAAGTGCATCAAGACTACAAAACAAGGAAACCAGATAACCAAGACTTTGATTTATCATACAATGAAACCAGAAGGGTGCCAAGATAGCTCCCCTAGCTCTTGTACATACAATAGAACTACATATAAAGTTTGTAGAAAAGGGGTCCAAGATCAGTGTTATAATCCGAAGTCTGATCCACATCATTGGGCCTTACAAATCAAAACACATAGAACAAGAAGTAGCTATAGGGACCAGGCACTATTAGGGATCTCCCAATGGAAATCCAACCCACACTCCAGTTTTAGCATCACCTTTGATGTTTGCAAAGCAGCTAGTTATTGGGCTGCAATATATGGTTGCGGAGGGATCAGTCATATCCATAGCTGTATCCTAAACCATAAGTACTTGTGCCTACCAGATGGATGTGTCTGCATAATTACTGGAATAAAGCTGTGTTAGCAAATATGTGACTAACCAAAACCACATTGCATTCAGAAACATTATATAAAGTAAAACTCTCTTCATTGTATGCCTGTGAGAAACTAACCTAATGAAATACAATGTAGATTTCTATGTGTGCTTCTTTGTTCCTGAGAAAAGAAAGCTATAAAACTGCAGTTTGGACCCGCCCACCGGGTTCAGAATTGCTGTTGTTAATCACTTCTGAACCTTGCACAAATAAATCTCTCTGCTACACCCTCTGGAATTCATAAGAGTCCTTTCGTTTTCCACAAGATTTAGGCGCAACCGAGCTCACTGCACTTAATCAAAGCTTCGTCCTCTTCGACTGGCAACCAGAGAAACAACTAGTAAACAAATTACACCTGTTTCCCGCAGCATTCCCCAAGCATTCGAGCCGCTTGTTAGCCAGCCGAAAAATCTTTGACGATGAACTAGAGGCCAAACAGACTCAAAATGGTGTCCGCTAGAATGGAACTCCGACTGCGCCCGGTCAGATAAGAAGGCCATGTGGCCTCAAAATGGCATCCGCGAGAAGGACTGTTAGCCTCTGTAAAGGGAGTGGGAAGAACACAGTCCCTGCTGTGTTCTTGAAAGAGAAGCACCCCCGTCTCCTATCTGGAAGGGGTATTAGGAAGAAACTCAGCAGGCTGCCGAATTTAGGGAAAGAGCAACCACCACCCCTTTCTTGGAGAGGAATACTACTTTCTCCCAATTAAAAGGAAAAGGGGACCAGGAACCCCTGAATAGGAAATAATCAGAGTTGAAATTCTCTAATTCTCCAACAAGAATCCACTAATGGTTTACAAATATCTACTCTAACCTGCTATCCAAAAGACCTGAGAGTCAAGCTATCACGTCCTCATGGGCGAAAGACTAAGATGAAACTGGGAGGTCCCAGGCAAGGAGGGGCATGACAACTTGACAACTTAATCTGATTGGGCAGGAGGACTGAAATAACCCATTGGTGGATTCTTCAGTCATTATGCTGGAAAACTACAGGGACTTGTTGAGGCCATCTCTGAGAATCGGACACAATTGAGGAAAAAAAGGTAATTAACGTAAGAAAACTAGCAGAAAACTTACAGTATCTATGTAGTATTCCACATTAGATTGATTAGATCCCATTTTGGTAAATGTGTTGTTTACTATTGCTTATTCATACAAAATTTTCAGATATATTTAATGAACAGAAATCATGATCTACTTTCTTTTGGAAAATACAGAACACATTTTGCCGTAAAATAGTTTTACCCACACTTCATATCAAGCCACTATTACAGTAATAAGTATTATGTTATTTTATGATTTTTCTTCAATACTGTTAATAGAGGGTTAAACTACATTTTGCATGTACTTTGGCTCTTTAGCCATATCATTTAGACTTATATACTGTTTCACAGTGCTTTACAGCCTTCTGTAAGCAGTTTACAGAGTCAGCATATTGCCCCCAACAATCTGGGTCCTCATTTTACAGATCTTGGAAGGATGGAAGGCTGAGTCAACCTTGAGACGGTGAGATTCGAACTGATGAACTGCTGGCAGCTGGCAGTACTGCATTCTAAACACTGCACTACCACGGCTCATCATTTAGGACTTTAGGTCATTCTTATAGTATAGTATATTTCTTAAATTGAAGGAATTTTTTCAGTTCACCTAGAAAAACAGAGCAAGAAACAGTAACACTCAGTCTAGAATCAAGAATTCTGAATTCTTGCTGGGGAATCTGATATCATGTTATTGATCACATCAGGTTAATTTTTTCTTACTTATACATGGTTCATATGAAAACTGCTACATGAGAATTGTTCTCTCTCAGTGGTGTGTGTGTGTGTGTGTGTGTGTGTGTGTGTGTGTGTGTGTGTGTAGGAGAGAGGGAGGAGAGGGAAGAGGAAGAGAAAGAGAGACAAAACACAATTGTATCCAAGGTTTATATGCTGGTATCTGGACTGCCTGTTTTTATCGCTGATGATTTACCAGCCATGGCCTAAGAACTGCAATTATTCCTCACAATTAACGCCTTTACTTATAAATTTAATTACCATTAAAATTTGCAGTATTAAGAGCATAATTGGATAAGGATAAAAAGACTATGGCAGTCTCCTAGAATAGTTCACTGATAAGTTTCCACTTCATAAGATGTTCATTAGAGTTCATTTTACTGTATTTAAAAAGTAGCAGCATTATCTTAATACACCTTTCCTATCTTTTGGGGCAATATATGATCTCTAATAAAAAGGATTGTTCTTTATTAAAGCCATTAGAGCTAATTCTCAATTTATCTAGGAACGTGTAGGGTTCATAATCATATTCCTGTATGAATTAAATTAAATCCAATCTTTATTACCTTACAGGATTTGTTTCGATGTTGCGCTTCAGTATGTTCGAATTTTTTAATATATGTGCATATAGGTGAGACATTCCATCATATAAAATCAATCTGCAAATCTACACGCAAATTATCAACTGAATGAGAAACTGAAAAAGCAATAAGTGGTTCACATTATATGCACCTCTGCATGCACACTGAGCACTTTTGTACTGGAGACAAGTTCTTTGTGTATCTAATCATACTTGGCCAAACAAAATATTCAAATCAATTCAATTCACCTCAGTATTCTTCGGGATTTGATAATACTGTGCAGAGAGCTTTGTACATGGAACCAACTGACTTTATCAGCCACTTAGTACAGAAACGAATCTATTGGCAATAGTTATTTATTAATTTTAGCTTCTTTAACTATTAGTAGGGCTGAAACATGGATTCTTTTCAATAAGTCAAAAGTCTCCACCTTATCATGCCATCATGTATGTATTATATGTTTAAAGAATAAGATCTTCTGGAGTTTTAACTGATGGTAAATATTGAGAGAGGCATAGACCATGCTTTTTTCTTTATAGTTTATATTAACAGAGCTGCATGAAATCTTTCATCTCTACATTTTCTTTTTCCAGAAAATATACAGATATATACCAACCATTCTAAAATCAAAGTAGGCATTTTGGTGCATATATATATTCTTAGAAGGCCAGGACATGGAAACAAAATGAAACATTCCCATTTGAATATTTAGAATATTTAGTATGCTCTTGATTGTACAAGGCAAGTTTATCAGAATAATCTTGGTTCTTCCTCAAAAATTCTAGCAGCATTACTATAAAGAGAGATCATGAGAAAATCAGGGTCATTTGATGGATGGGAAATTTTATATCACTGAGCAGATTTACTGTAGCAGCCAGAAATTGAGAGGTTTCTGTCTGGATTGCAGATGATTGTAAAACTCACTGTAAAATTTAGCTATTTTGCTTCTTTAAATGCTTAATGAAAATGTAGGCACTTTTAGTTATATTTCTGTATTTATAGGTATATACTTGAATTGCAAAAGTCTCTGATTAAAACATATCTATCATATCATAACCTGTGCCTCATATTTTGTTTGAACTACTTGGCATTCCCAGAAAATCTTAAATCTTGGCCCAAAACTGATTCAGTCCAGAAAAACTCCCTAGCCTCCTTCTACTGGTTACTTCCCTTGACATCTGATGAAAGCAAACCTCTTCTCTTTGGCAGGCAGATAGGCTCTCAAAAATCCTGCTATCAATCACAATGCAGTAATAAGCCCTTACAAATGGCTATGCAGCCAGAAAAAAATTGAATGTGTGCTTGTGCATACAGCAAGCTGTTTACAAGGGAAGCCCATCTGAAAATAAACAGAGGATAGAATATCAGCATGCAGAGCCACTTTTCTTTGTAAAAAGAAGATAAACTTGTTGGAGGTTTCCTTTCCTCTTCCACCCATGTTTTCTCTAGTAAATGCAAACCTTTTGGAACATAGCTAGGTGCATATTGTGGATATGAATCCTCAATTCACATCCTTTTCAAACATAGCTAGTGGGGAAGAAGAAAGAAGGATCAAATGGATGAATGAGTAAATAGAAGCGTTTCAAGCCTAACCTATTTTCTGCTTGGCCTTTTGCTGGTATAGACCACTTGCCATTTCTAAATGCAGGAAAGGTTAATTTCATCCTCCTCCCTCTCCCATACCATTGCAAATGTGCCTCACACTCATTTTTTCCAGCTTTGATTCAAAACTGGTTTCCAACCCAAGAAATCTTAAATCTTTCAGAGCAGATAATCCCCACTGCTTTGTTCCATTCTATCAGCAGCTTCAATTGGCTGCAACACCTGGCACCTGCCCTCCCCTGCAACATTTGGCACTGCATCCTTAACTGCCAAGTTGCTATGTTCTTTCCTGATCAGAAGGTGTTGTGATGTTTCTCTCGTAATCTCTTATAATCTGGTCCTATAATGGTTTATTAAGTCAATGTACAACCCTATCTTTATATCTGTCAGTGAGTACCCTTTCAGTTTTTGCCCAAACTAGGTTAAGTTTGCCTTCTTTGCTTTTCTACCCTTTGGCCACGATATTAAAAAGCTTCCCTTCCTTTATTTTGTTTTAACAAATTGCAAAGGAAAAATGTTGCTACTGTGTTTCCACGGATTTCAAGGATCATTTCTTCCCTAGATCTTAAGAGGAATATAGAAGCAGTATTCGTGTGGTCATACTAAGGCTTTATAGTAGATGTAAGCAGTGGGGTACCACAAGGTTCCATCTTAGGTCCAGTACTCTTCAATATCTTCATAAATGACTTGGATGAGGGAATAGAAGGGGAACTCATTAAATTTGCAGATGACACTAAGCTGGCAGGAATAGCCAACACCCCAGAAGACAAGCTCAGGATACAAAAAGATCTTGTCAGAACAATGGGCCCTATTCAACAATATGAAATTTAATGTGGAGAAAAGCAAGGTTTTACACTGATAGGAAAAACAAAAGTTCAAGTATAGATTAGGAGAAATCTGGCTCAAAAACAGTAACTGTGAAAGGGACCTTGGAGTCCTAGTGGACAATAACTTAAACATGAGTCAGCAGTGTGTGGCAGCAGCCAAAAAAGATGTAGTACCATTAAGGACTACGGTTGAGTACAGTTTGTCAGCCAGTTACAAATCCATCTGGTGGTGATGCTGTCTATCCCACATTTTTCTTACCAAGAAGTAGGTTGTGATCTACTTTGTCAAATGCCTTGCTGAAGTCTAAATATACTATATCCACAGCATTTCACTGATCTGCTAATTTAGTCACTTTGTCAAAGAATGAAATAAGATTGGTTTGATATGATTTGTTTTTAACAAACCTGTGCTGGCTTCTAGTTATAACTTTATTTGTTTCTAGATGTTCACAGATCTGGGTTTTTTATTATTTTTTCCAGTATCTTCCCAGGTATTGATGTTAGGCTGATTGGTCTGTAGTTTTCTGGATCTGTTTCTGAGTCTGGGTCTGAGTGGGAGCAACACAAATCTCCAGGAGAATATCGTTTAGGGGACAGGCACCTAAATGGACCTCCTGGATCCTACAAGTTGACACCGTTTCATAGATAGAAGCCAGAAGGCATTCAGTGTCTTCTAGAACCAATTCATGTTCAATTGCCCCAAGATAAAAGCCAGGAACTTGTGGCTCCGCAGTTCATTGGGACAACAATGACTTGGGATGGCTCTATGATTGTTATGGCGGTCATGAACTCCTGAGCTATCCAGGAGTCCATGGTCATCAGACGGTAAATAGAAATCTCAAAGAGCCATCAGGCTCAGGATCTCACTCACCAATCCAACAACGGAATCAGAAATTCAAACAGAAAGGGCTTTGCAGCAGAAAGGGTTGTACAACAGAAACAATCTCATCTGTTCTCTGGAGCTCAGCTTCAGCCAGATAATCTAGAAACCTGTGCACCAAAGACTCTAAAATCCACAATGATTCATGAATGACAACTGCCTCCTCCCTCACACACACTATTCCCCATGGAGTCACTGCAGATACCAAACCAGATATCCAGGTGGTCACATTTCTGAGAGCATAACTCTTCTCTCAGTCAACGCTGAACATTTTGCAAACATACAGCACATTTTTGCAAATCATGACATGAAAGATTAAAATCAATTAATAGTCAACTTCATACAAAGGAGTACTGAAAATATATTTGTTGAATTAAATACCCCATGTCATAATCTAAAACTGAGCAACTGAGATTTTATTTCTACACAAATTGAATGAAGGCATTTGATTCCTAATTTTAAGACAATTTAAGAAACAGCCTTTAAAACAGTGGCCACATAAAATTTATAAATTATAAGTGACTATATCCTTTATATTACTGGTTTTAAGCATGAGGACTTTTCTTTTTTATTCATTATTAATTCAGGAAAATGTGTTTTAATTTTTTTGTAAAAACAAGGGCATCCCTATATTTCTTTTCTGTAAATCTTATATAAAAAAACCCACCAACAATCCCAATTGTTGTTTGGCAAAACCAAGGTAACATTGCTTAGATACAAAAGGCAATTATTTAGGCTACAGTCCTACATTCACATAAGTGGCAATGTGTGTCTCTGAACTTAAAAGGGTGGAATTCTAAGGAGTCATGCCTAGAACTGAGCTGTTAATATCGGGAGCCAATGCACCAGTAATTACTATTCAAAACCGCAGATGCCTGGTACTCTACTGTAACAGATTGGGTCTTAAGAATGTAAGCCATATGGGAAAAGAACAATTTTATTCCTTTGGCAGTACTTTTTCTTAGTTGCATAGATAGCATAGGATCTTACTAAGTACAAATAAATAACAGTAACAATAATTCTACCTAAAAGAAAATGCTGAAACATATGCAATATCTTGAAATCAACACAGCTACCATATTATACTGTATTAATTACTTCCTTCTTTATAGCAGAGAGGTGAAATATATGTGTATTTCAACAGTTTGCAATAAAGGAAGTCAAATTATAGAGGAAAGTTAGTTGTCACCTCTCTCACACATACACACAGTCACACAAGCATGTGCATACATGGATTCTTCAATTAAGGAAATTTATTATATTTGTTATTCCTGTGGTATAAGATAGCAGTATTACAATATTTGAGGGCCTACCACAAGGAAGAGGTTAACCTATTCTCCAAAGCACCTGAAGGCAGGACAAGAAGCAATGGATGGAAACTAACCAAAGAGAGAAGCAGCCTAGAACTAAGGAGAAATTTTCTGACAGTTAGAACAATTAATCAGTAGAACAACTTGCCTCCAGAAGTTGTAGATGTTCCATCACTGGAGGCTTTTAAGAAGAGATCAGAAAACTATTTGTCTGGAATGGCACAGGTTTCCTGCTTGAACAGGGGGTTGGACTAGATTACCTCCAAGATCCCTTCCAATTCCGTTATTCTGTTACTATTACATCTGACAGGAGGTGTACTTTTTCAGTTCAGTGTATTTCTCTACACCTTAATCATATGTTTATTCTTATTATTAGCATTTTTGTTGTTGTTATTATATTAGAATTTGTTTTATGGTTACATGCTGCCTAGAGTAACATTAATTAATGAAATTTAACAATACTTATTCTATAGTTTCGTTAAAAAGTATAAGAATATAAGAACCAGCCATTGATTATTAATTCATTTAATTAATTAATTTATTTATTCATTCATTCATCAATTTTAATAAGTTTATTGTTTTATCATAGAGAATAAAATATAACATGGTAAAACAAATAAATAGAACGTAACAAAACAAAAACATACATTTCACTTTTCTATATTGGCCATCTCACCTAAGTGCTTCAGGGCAGATTATTAATTGCACTGCAAAAATTGTATTCATTAAAGCAAACTACTTAATTTTGTTTTTTTTATATATGGAAAGATATGTGAGATCTAGGCTATATGATGTTCATTTTTACAGCAGCATCTGCAGAATCTTTCTATTTTTATTAGAATAACAAAAGTAAAGCTGCAATGTTAGTAATAATAATAAAGTTGGAAGGGACCTTTGAGGTCATCTAGTCCAACCCTGCTCAGGCAGGAAACCCTATACCATTTCGGACAAATGGCTGTCCAGTCTCTTTTTAAAAACTTCCAATGTTGGAGCATTCACTGCTTCTGGAGGCACATTGTTCCAGTGGTTAATTATTCTAACTGTCAGGAAGTTTCTCCTTAGTTCTAGGTTGCTTCTCTCCTTGATTAGTTTCCATCCATTGCTTCTTGTCCTACCTTCAGGAGCTTTGAAAAATAGCTTGACTCCCTCTTCTTTGTGGCAGCCCCTGAGATATTGGAACACTGCTATCATGTCCCCCCTTGTCTTTCTCTTTGTTAAACTAGACATACCCAATTCCAGCAACCGTTCCCTGTATGTTTTAGCCTCCAGTCCCTAATCATCTTTGTTGCTCTTCTCTGTACTCTTTCTAGAGCAGGGGTCCTCAATCTTGGCAACTTTAAGATGTGTGGACTTCTGAGGAATTCTAGGAGTTGAAGTCCACATGTTTTAAAGTTGCCAAGGTTGAGGACCCCTGTTCTAGAGTCTCAACATCTTTTTTACATCGCGGTGACCAAAACTGGATGCAGTATTCCAAGTGTGGTCTTACCAAGGCATTGTAAAGTGCCTTCACGTGATCTTGATTCTATCCCTCTGTTAATACAGCCCAGCACTGTGTTGGTTTTTTTGGCAGCTGACTCATATTTAAGTGATTGTCCACTAGGACTCCGAGATCCCTCTCACAGTTGCTACTACTGAGCAAAGTACCCCCTATAATATACCTGAACATTTGGTTTTTCTTGCCTAAATGGAGAACCTTAGTTTTTTCACCACTGGATTTTATTTTATTAGATAGCGCCCAGTGTTCAAGTCTGTCCAGATCCTCCTGTATCTTAAGCCTGTCTTCTGGAGTGTTGGCTATTCCTGCCAGCTTGGTGTCGTCTGCAAATTTGATGAGTTCCCCATCTATCCCCTCGTCCAAATTGTTGATGAAAATGTTGAAGAGCCCTGGGCCCAGAACAGAGCCCTGGGGCACCCCACTACACACTTCCCTCCATGTAGATGTGGTTCCATTGAGGACCACATGCTGAGTAAGGCCAGCTACGAATCCATACCCTCTGAGAACACATGTACAAAAGAGGTGTGTCATAATGCTGCTTTTGTCTGTCCAGATCCCTGCTTTTGTCCGTCCAGATCTCTTTTCTTCTGAAGATGCTGCTGTTTTGTTATCAGTTTCTCCACCACAAAAATACTGACAGTTTATTCATTAAATAACATGATGGATATCTCTGATGGAGCTACTCAGCAAATTTTATTAATTTATGATTACAGATTCAGTGGAGATAATTTTTGGTCTACTGTCATTTCAATTGGTCTAAAATCCAGAAAATACATATCTTGACCATTCTCAAGATTGTTGTTTAGCTGGTCTAAAAAATAATAAACAAGTTTTCTTAAAATTGCTTTTATTAACAAACTGAACTAACAGATGTTTCTAAGGTCTCTAATATATATTAGCTCTTGTGAAAGAAGGTGAAAGGAAAAAAAATAGAAAGGTCAGAATAAAAATGTGAATTCATGTCCATATGGCAATCTGCTCCATTAAATCAATTATACTAAATATTGAATTAATGTTAAGAATTCAGTATGTAACATCCAGATAACCAAGGGGATAATTACTAATTTTAATTTTCATTCACAATTAAAATTCATGGTATATAAAACTGACTCCATTTTTACAAAGTTTTTCTTAACTACAGCAACTTTTATTTAATTCTCAGAATGCTACTTAAATTTAATATCTTAATACACCTATAATTTTTGAAGACCAAAGAAAGGACAGGTTTCTTGTCCTAGAAAGTTTTTGTAATTGCAATACTTTTGAAATTTCTATGTTCTTGGTCTGTTCTTCTCTTCTGTTATTAATTTTCAAGCCAAAAGCATATTTTAAATATTAGACAACACCCTTGATACTTCCTAGAAAATACAGCATACATTGGAATAATGTTAGCAAATTACTGCTAAATAATTGAAGGTTATGTTTTGAATACATTAGATCCACAGCAAGAACAAATAAAGCTACAGTATAATCTGAATCTTTTCTATAAAAATAGCAAAGAGCATTTGTTAACTATGATACTAACCAAACCCATAATTACCTGATTGAGGGTACACATTTTCCTAGTCGTTAATATTTAATACTACACAACATATATTATTTCCCTTCAATTCAGGAAAATAAATGTATGCAACTGATGCTTGTAGAATTTTAAATAACATGAAAAAGCAGATATGTTCTGTTCCAGGGATTTCTGAAATGGGACAGCTATAGTGTATGAACATATTAATTTATAATAAGTATTTGAACACACTAGCTCTAATGCTAATGCTTGATGATTTACCTGCACCCATAAGGGATCAGGTCCATAGCTTGGGGAATCTTCTTGGACTCAAAGATCCTGTCAAAGCAGCCCAGGAGCTGCTTTGAATCCAAGAAATCCATACAGCAATGTCTTTGTTCTTATCACCTTGCATTTAGATTACTGCAATGCCCTCTAGGTAAGTTTGCTTTTTAGGGCAACTTTGAAACTACAATTGGTATAACATGTAGAGACCCAGCTTCCAAGAGACACATGGAGGTCCAAGAGTATAATATCTGTGCTTCAGTATTTAATATGATTCCTCATAAGTTTCCAAGTCCAATGCAAAATGCAAATTTTAACTTATAATAGCAATAGCACTTAGACTTATATACCTCTTCACAGTGCTTTACAGCCCCCTCTAAGCGGTTTACAGAGTCAGCATATTGCCCCCAACAACCTGGGTCCTCATTTTACAGATTTTTGAAAGATGGAAGGCTCAGTCAATCTTGAGCAGGTGAGAATCGAACTGCCGAACTGCTGGCAGCTGGCAATCAACACAAGTAGCCTGCAGTAGTGCATTCTGACCACTGAGCCACCACGGCTCTTATAAAGCCTTAAATGGCATGTCCTCCATGAATCTTTGGAATCAGTTTTAATCTTTCTTGTCTATATATTTCTTCATACAGACACGAACACAAATTTACATATATAGTCCAAGTCATTTGTGGCACGCATGCATAATAGCAGTATAAAAATAGGCATCACTTTCATCTCAAGTTTACATTGATCAATATAAATCGGAAATGGGAAAATAAAAAATGACTAAATACAAAGGTGGTCAAACTATATAAATGTATAAGACAAAGTACTCTGAGAAATAAATAAATAAAAATAAACCTAAGAAGTTTTTTTAAAAAAAAACTGGAAAGCTATAATTTATTATGTCAGTGCTTTTATGCATTCATGCATATAAAGAAGCAGTGTCACTTGCAGAATTTTATAATGATTTTAGGTACAGTACATATTAATTTACAGAAAATATTCATGTACCAAATTATTTCTGTTTTATTACCTATTAGAGCAGACATGTCAAACTCGCTACGTCATGTGATGTCACGCTACGTATCGGAACTTTTTTGCCATTGCCGGCAATGGGGTGGGCGCAGTTTTGCGATGACATGTCTGGCCCGCGGGCCGGCAGTTTGACACCCCTGTATTAGAGGAACAACAGCTCACAAAAACCTCAGTTCTATTGACCTGGAAGGATGTGTCCAGGACCATAGCATAAATTCAAAGTTTGCCTCAAAGTAAAAAAAAATACTTTCTATGCCTCTGAAAGGCTTCTGTCTCAGTTATGATATCTGGATCCATCAAAATATGCTTTCATTTGATGACATTCCTTAAAATAATTGTTACAGAACACAAAGCTACTATTCTAGAATGTCTCTGTATTTTTCAATGTAACATCTTGCCCTATTTTTAAAGTAGAATTTTTACATGAAGTTAAATATTCAACATCAAAATAAAATCTATATTCCAATAGGGCCCAAATATATCTAACTGTTTCCAGACCAGGAAGCTCTTGATACAAATAATTGTCCACATCTAGGAGAAATAATAATAGGCTCTTAAAAAGCCCATAAAGGTTTATATTCAGTTAAATTCTTATTCCATATAAATATAGATGACAGAATAAATGTTTAATGATATTTTTGAAAGTTAGTAAATTAAAACCTCTTTCATCAAAATATCATTTCAAATTAGCCAATGAAAATTTTGGTGGCCTATCTTCTCATATATATATTCCCTCAAAAGTCCATCTATCTGGATAAAATATTTATCCACCATTAACCCTGAAATGCTTATTAAAATATTAATAGGTGGTATTATTTATTTTGATTGTTATGGATTGTGTGTATGAAGCGGGAGACGGTGCAATGCACTACAGTGGAAGAGTCAGCTTCCCAGGAAGGAGGGAGCATGCCCCAAGGAGGGGTGTGAAACAAGAGACAACATAATCCAGAGCTGGATCATAGATAGAGCAAGAGAGATAAGGTAGCCATTCCTTATAATCTCCCAGTTTATAGCTGTTATGATTAGAATGGTATAGATTTAATCTGACAAAATTCTGGTGTAAGCAAATAAAAAGTGAACTTTGACTGGATTGTTCTATAGTATTCTTGGGCTACGGGTAGAAGCAGAATCTGGGGGCAAAGTTAATTGTTCTCACTGTCATGAAATTGCTCCTTGATAAGTTTCCATCTGTTATTTCTTGTCCTGCCCTCAGGTACCTTGGGGAATAGGTTACACCCCTCTTTTCTGTGACAGGCCCTCAAATATTGGAAAACTGCTATCATGTCACTCCAGTCCTTCTCTTCATTAGACTTGACATACCCAGTGCCTGCAATCATTCATCATGTTTTAGCCTCCAGCCACCTAATCATCTTTGTTTATTTATTTTATTTTATAAATTTGTTGCTCTTCTCTGCACCCTTTCTAGAGTCTTAACATCTTTTTTGTATTGTAGTGATCAATACTGGATGCAGTATAAAAGAGAGATCAGCCTAAAATCCATACATAGCCACAAGCAAACTACCTAAGTTCAATCCCCTTTGAATGCCATTGACCCTTACCTAACTCCAAGCAAGTGCTAACCCAGTGGTAGTGAACCTATGGCATGGGTGCCAGAGGCGGCACTCAGAGCCCTCTCTGTGGGCACACGTGCCATTGCCCCAGTCCTAGGTTGAGTTGGGTTTTATAAAATCTTTTCACTTTAGGTCTCCGCTGCCATGTGCAAAAAAAAAGGTTCAGTCAGTCAATTTCAACTTCTCATGGGAAAAAAAAGATCTTGCAAAGTTGGAATTGATTGACTGAACTTTTTAGTCCCACCCAGTCTGCCGTTACCACTGCAGCCACTCCCACCCAATGGGCCACACCCACTCAATTGGCCACACCCATCCAATGGGCCAAACTCACCCGGCACTCGATGATGCATAAGTGGGTTTTGGGTTGCAGTTTGGGCACTCAGTCTCTAAAAGGTTTGCCATCGCTGTGCTAACCATTAGTTCAGAAGTTTCCTACTCATCGGCCCAAATAGCAATAAATCAATTTAATTGGACCTTTACCTGTCGACCTGATCTTTTGTGCCTGACATCAATAACATTAATCTTATCTCAGCTTAAGGGAAGTTTAATTTACCTATTAAAATTCATATCAGTGTTATTTATAGCAATTAATATATTAATTTCCATATATTTGGAAAAAATGTATATACAGTCCTCAATGCTTAATGTATAATGCATAAATTACAAAGCCCAAGTTCTTGTTTATCTATTAAAACAGTATATATGATGTGCATGAAATCAGACTGAAATTAGATTTTTCCCAATTTTATAATCTCAGTATTGACCAAATAGTTGAACCACCAGTATATCAAGTTTGTCAATGAATTAATTGTTCAAAATTGCAATTAATAGATTGAAATCAATTAACATTTCAGAGAATAGATTTTGTTCTTTCAAGTGTCCTAAAGAATCTGATACCAACATTTTCACCAGATTCAAAATATTCTGGTTAATCTCTTCAAAGACATTATTTTGATTCAATTTAATTAGTTTCAATTTAAAAGTTTGCCCCTCAGTTAGCATTATTCATTTTGCATCACCTTCTTCTTCTCTAATTTATTGAGGTAAATAAGTACTAAAGTTATAATTAAAATCAGAGTAAACATTAAAAGAAGAGTAGGAGTAAGAACAACCCTATGTAAAAAATAAAGTGGTAGCATTTGGAAAACAAAAATTCAAAAAGATATCTTTTAATTAACAAGAAAAAATTGTATCAGAAGAATTTATTGGAAAAGAAAATTCTGGACTGTCAAGAAGATAGGAATAGCAAAAAAAAAAAAAAAATAGGCTCCAGAAAGGAAGATAAACCAAAAAACTAAAAAACAAAACAAAAACCCAATCCTGACCGCATCTTGAACTTTTTGCATGAATTTTATGGAGTTGCCCTCAAACTTTTTCCCTTTCTCTGATGTGTTTGTGCGTGTTTGAGATATATGTTTTCTCTCACATACATAGTTTTAAAATACTCATTACATTAAATATCTCACTTGCATATTGGTCCTGGCTGGACAGTCTATCATCGAAGATCATGAAAGAAAAAAAGAGTTATCTCCCAAATTGTTGCCCCTGTTTGGGTCTACCTTGTCTTACCTGAAAAATAGCTGCAGGATTACTCTATGTACTATTTGTAGGGGTGTTGGATAACTATATCATGAGAACAATACTTCTAAATATCAAATGAGTTAGCCAATAAAAAATTCTGACATGCTTCAAAAATATTCCATCATGCTTTCAAATTTGATTCAGTGATAGACGATATATTCAAACAGGGTGAGGTAAGCTGTTGATGCATGTTTCAACATGTATCATTAGTACATGTTTCATTAGTACAATAAAGAGAATCCTCTTTAATCTCATTCCCTGGATTACCAAAACATGCTGTCAAAATCTTCTCCCAGAAGCTACTGCTGGAGAAAACATTTAGGCTTACCCTCTCAAGATTGTGGTTACAAGTTCATTTGTGTCAGAGCATGCACAGTCTTATTGCACTGAGGTAACCCAGGAGTAAATACAGTAAACAGTGGTTTGTATTAAATGATGGTTTATATTACACTAGCTACAATATACATTAGGAACAAAATACATACATGCGGTAATTCAGCAAACTCCAACACAGAGAAGTTACAGCAGGAAATGGACGACAGAGAACACAGCAGCAAAAAGCCTTCCCTTTTATACTCAGGCTCTTAAAGGGATACAGACACCTGCTGAGTCATTCCTATCATTGCATCATCCACCTTACATTACATCAGCTGGTTAGACTTTAAATCATTATCCTAACAATTTGTCTTCCAGTGCCATAGATTTTCCATTTTTAATTCTGCATGGGGTTATATTTTCTCAGACAGAATTAAACTGCAATTTGAGGTTCTTCTTGGTTTTTGAACTTCTAATTAAAAAAAAACCAAGTAGCCAGGAGAGCTTTCATATAAATTGATCCATTGTATTAACTTCACCGTTTTCTCAACTGGTAAGATACTCACGCCTTGATCAGCTCAGAAGTGAACTGCTGCAATATACTCTATGTTCTGTTTCTCGCGTTGGTAGGCATTGAACGAGGCAGAGTAACAAACAGGTACTTCTTTATTCAGAACAGCAAACAAAATGGCTCCGCCCCCTTTTATACCTTTTGCAAGGGACAGCATCAGTCAATGAATGCAAAATATTACCCCACTCCTGCGCATGCTCAGTAAGCCGGAGACAGCCTGTCTGGCCCGGGCAGGCCACATGGTCTACCCGGGTCTCAGTGCAGCTTCCTGCACCTGCTCTGTCAATCAGAGCCCAGGACATAACACCCCTCCCCTCTTGGTTCAGGAACAGATACTTAATATTTTACAATACTACATACGGCCTTGCGATGTTATATTAATAACCAATAATACACAACATTATAGACCAGCGGTTCTCAACCTTTTTCAGGCCGAGACCCCACCCCGTATCGCGGCATGACCCCAACCCGTATCGCGCATGCGCAGCGTGCGTGACACCCCAAACCGCGCATGCGTGGTGCAACGGCCCGAACCGTGCATGCGCGGTGCGACGGCCCGAATCGCGCATGCGTGATGCGCTGAACCATGCATGGCGGTGCGCGCGTGTGACAGCCCGAACCGCGCATGCGCGGCACGACGGCATGAACCGTGCATGCGCGGCGTGACGGCCCGAACCGTGCATGCACGGCGCAACGGCCCGAACCACGCATGCGCGGCGCAACGGCCCAAACTGCGCATGCACGGCGCAACGGCCCAAACCGCGCATGCGTGGCGCGACGGCGTGAACCGCGCATGCACGGCGCGACGGCGTGAACCACGCATGCGCGGCACGCGTGCGATGGCCGAGGGGAAATGGGGGAAAAAAATGGCAGACTGCGGTGTTTGCCGACCCCCGTGAAACGGTCGTTCGATCCCAAATGGGGTCGCGACCCACAGGTTGAGAACCGCTGTTATAGACCATGCACTTATCAAAATAATAAAAATTGAAATCAGTTACAAGGAACATTCCCCATCATAGCACGAAATAAATCAGTTCGCCAAAAGACATACACAAGCTTTTCCATTGCAATAAAATACAAGAGCATTTTATGGTTGCAAGGACGGAAACCTCATGTAGTCCTTTAAGAACTTCAGTGGGCCCTTGGCCTGCTCCGATCATCTCAGAGCTGCTGCAAGCGCCCGATCTGCAAGCTCGCCTGCAGACCAGGACTTTGAGACCCGTTCGATACAGGTGAAACCAGATCATGAAGGCTGATCTGTTCCAGTAGGCCCCAGCCAGAGTTCCTTGATGGGGTGAAATTCTCCAGATTGGCATAAAGAGCCAGCTGGGAGCACTGTCCCATTGGCGCAAGGCCTGAGGTAGATATGGCATGAAAAGCCGATTGAGTGCAATGGCCCATTGGTGGATTGCCCGCAAAAGGAGCAGTGTGACAAGCTGGTTGAGTGCAATGTCCCATGGATGCTGTGCCCGAGTTAGGAGCCACCTCATTGGCAAAAACCCCATTTGGTGAATGCAATGTCCCTCTTTTGCTGAGACAGAGATCCACAATCACAATCATAGTCCTCCTCCCCCCCCAAGAGCAGAGTCAGGAGCGGAAGTGTGGCTAGGTAACCTCCAACGATCAATGTGCCTGCGCAGCATATGACCATCTTCCAAGGCCACTTCGTATGAAAGTGGCCCGGTAAATTTGCAGACCACCGCAACCACCCAAAGGTGCCCAGGTCCATAGTTCTGTGCCCAAACCAGATCACCCACTTGCAAATGCCTTGGTGCCCATGGCTGTGACACCTGTGAAGCCACCCGGTCTGGGTGTAATCTATCTAACTTGGTGATAAGGCATCAACCCCATTGGAGCTCAGTTGGGCTCTTGCCCGTAGACGTGCATGGAGTGGTACAGTGGCAGAGGAGGAAATCTGCCTACCTGTGATGCCAGTTTCCATGGGTGAGCCATTTCAAGGCCTCTTTTGTGGTGCGCACCATGCGCTCAGCTTGGCCATTTGAGGCTGGGTGAAAAGGTGCCGAAGTAGCATGCCTAATCATATTCGCCCTCAGAAAGGACTGGAACTCTGAGGAGGTGAATTGAGGTCTGTTGTCAGAGACATGACATCTGGGAGCCCGTGAGAGGCAAAAATCCCCCTCAACACTTGGATGGTCCTGGAACGACCTTCAACCATTTGGAGTGACTGTCCACAACCACAAGGAAGAATTGCCCCTGAAAGGGGCCAGCATAGTCAATATGAACCCTCGACCAAGGAGCATGTGTGACCTCCCATCTATGAACGGGAGCCTGTGGCATTTCGGGCCAGGACTGCTGGCAAATGTGGCATCCTTGGACCTGGGTCTCAATCTCTTTATCGAGCCCAGGCCACCAGAGGTAGCTGCGTGCAAGCGCCTTCATCCAGACTATTCCCGGATGTCCCTCATGCAAGGAAGACAAGACCCTAGTCCTCAGTGAGGTTGCGATTACTACCCTGCTGCCCCACAGGGCACAACCCTTAAAGGTGGATAACTCATGCTTCCTTTTCCAGAAACTCTGGAAATTAGTGCCAGGACACGTGTCAGGTTATCCTGACAGCACCCTGTTCAACACACGTGTTAACGTGTTGTCGGTAGCCGTTTCTGCGGCTACATCCCCTGCATTGCATCAGGCAAAGGAGAGATGCTTTGGGGCATTTGTTCGTTGTGAACAACCCCAGAAGTGGCTTATGGTCTGTGAAGACCATGAAATGGTGGCCATACAAAAAGTCGTGAAACTTCTTAATGCCAGCCACAATGGCCAAAGTTTCTCTACCTGCACGTAATTGTGCTCAGCAGAAGACAGAGTCCTGGAAAAATAGGTTACAGGGACTTGTGTCCCATCAGCCCTGAGGTGGCTTAAGACAGCCCCAAGCCCGTAAGGGGATGTATCACAAGCTATGCTAACTGGCAACTCTTCACTGAAATGAGCCAAGACAGCATTTGAAGATAACAATGCTTTGACCTCAGCAAAACTCCTTTAGTGGACTTTTGTCCATTTCCATGGAGCCTGTTTGTCCAAGAGCCAGTGTAACGGCTCTGCCACTGCGGCCTTGTGGGGGAGAAATGAATGGTAAAAATTTAGAAGTCCAAGGAAGGCTTGAAGCTTAGATTCCGCAGGTTGGATGCCTTTGGCATCTATACGAAACCCCAGGAATTCTGTGGAGGTTACTCCAATTTTGCACTTCTCCTGTTTGAGCTTCAGCCCTGCTTCGTGGAAATGCCGCAAAATGGCCCAAAGCCTGTCAGACAGGTTTTCGACTGATTCCCCAGTGATGAGGACATCATAAAAGTATGGGCATACTCCCAGAATGTTACAGAGCGTTTGCTCCATCATGCTTTGGAAGATGCCAGGGGCTACAATCGTTTGGGCCTCTGCCGTGGCGTGGTCCACCTGCAGCTGCTGATAGGCCTGCGCCAAGTCTAACATGACGAAAATGTGGCCTCCTTGTAGAGATGCCAGGATGTGGCTCACTACAGGCACTGGATAAGAGTGCTGCTGTAACGCTTTGTTTAGCATGCATTTATAGTCAGCACAAATGCGGACTTTTCCATTGGCCTTAAGTGACATGACAATGGGTGTTTCCCATGGACTACTATCCACAGTAGTAGGCTGAAGCATTGTTTGATTAAAAAGTCTTTGAAAAATTCAAGCTTAAAATGTTGGGAGCAAAAAAAAATATTTTAGTATATATCATTAAATAAAAAAGGTGTACACTTACTAGATGGAAAAAATGGGTTCTTAATGTTTTAGTTCAAGTTCATTTAAAACACACTGTAATACAGAATGCCCTTTAGCATAATCATGTAATACAAAACATCTATATTTCAAATGGGATCAAAGACAGTGGTCTCATAGGAAATTGCGAAATAGCAAATGAATTTATTCTTGAAAGCTTTATGTCAGTTCATGTTAGAAGGAAAATTGGAGTGGAAAGATTTATAATATTGTTTATTGCAATATAAGTATAAAACACAAAAATAAAATTCTTTTTTATGGAATGTAATTAAGCCTATCTTCCATCTTCATTTGAAAATATGTGCATGGATTGCTCTCCATAAAAGCTACTGGGCAATAAGATAATTAAAATTAGCCTACAAAACTTGGCAGTACAGCATGATTGAAGACTTGAAAACAGAAATAACTAAAAATAACTAATGAGAAACTCAATGCTGTATGCCTCAAAAGAAGCTGAACTGTTGTAATTATAAAGACCCATTTAAAGAAATTATTCACAGGACATTACAGTTTCCAACTTTCCCCTCTCATTTTTCATAAATAATATATGGACTTAGGAGGCATATATCTAAGGAAATCAATATAAATAAGTTATCTATGATGGTGTTCAGAATTGTAATAAGTTGTACAGGAAAGCTGTCTTTGGGAACAAATCTTTATTTATTGCATAGATAAAAGGGAATTTTAGAACATGCTTGGGACATTTTAAAAAAAAAACGAGTGAGAAAATGTCTGTGGTGGAATGTAGTCTGAAGGCCTATGAAAAAAGGGGCTGCTTCCCAGAGGAATGGAATATCTGGTAGGCAGAAAAGGGCAAAGACAGACGCTCCCTAGCAGTTCACAGGGTATATCTATAGTTATGCAGTTAGTTACTTCAGCCTGGCAAGATTCTGTCCGTAGATGAACAACAATAAAGAAACTAGTGAGAAATAACTTGACATTTTTTTCTTAGCTTGTGAGACCTGTCAACATCCTTAACTTTGAATAGTGAACAGAGAGTGGAGAGAGAGGGAAGAAAGAGGACGAGAAAGCTGATTGAACATACTCAATGGAAATCAATTGGTTCAATCAAACATGAGAAAATAAACCTTAATCATTTGACCCAAAAGTGCTTTTTCAAGAGGAAATTGGACTTTCTAGTTGTTTTTTCTTTGACAACATTTCACTTCTTGAATGAGAAGCAAAACAACTTCAAAGAAAAACAACCAAGAAAGTCCAGTTGCCTCTTGAAAAAGTACCTTTGTGGCAACCATGACCTGGATGACTGAGAATTTCCACAGACACTCAATCATGTGAGTTTGTAGTTTAAAAGTTTGGTTCTGCAGGAATAATCAAATGACATTCTGTGTACTCCAGCATGTCATTTGACTCCAGAAAATCTCATGGGTAAAAGAAATATGAATATTATTAATTTAAATTTTACTTTCACTTTTACAGCTATAGGCTTAAAATTACCTAGTCCCTATCCTTGTTTCCTCAAGTTTAACTCAACTCCATTTATTTCTTTTTTAATATTTTATTACATACTCTTAGGGTAATGAAACATTTTAGCAATACGTTTTACTTCACTTATTCATATTACTAAATTATATATGCTTACATTAGCAAGATATAGATTTAACAATTAAGAGAAGTTGAGTAACTCTGTAAAGTTTTATGCTTAAATATCTAGATTAATAAATTATTTTGATTTTTTTTTTTAAAAAAAATATGCATTATTTGGTATGATTGCTAGAGGATCCATATGCAACTGCTTGTTTATGCAACTCTTGTATTTAGAATTTAATATTTAGTAACAATTTTCTGCTTACATTTTAATCTTATTTGCCATATGTTTCTCAATTAGCTTCTGAATTTGCTGAATTATGTCTTCCAGGGACTCAGAAGAAGAATTCCAGAATTGAAACTCTCATTAAATGTGGTTATTTTTTACTAATATTAAACATTATCCAAATGTAGATCACATGGGGGGAAAACAAAAAAAAATGTAGTTATTAAACTATGCAATAGAAACAGTCTTCCTATCCAAGATTCTCAAAGAATGTAGGCTATTTTATTTATTTCATCTTTATATAATAAAAAAGAGATGTTGAGACACAATTTTAACACTCAGCAATGAATAAATGTGAACGATTAATAATACAAAAACAACTGATAAGAAGCAATAACTAAACTGAATGGACAACAGGATTACATTTTCATGTAATAAATGTGAAAAAAATAAATGCAATAAGTTATGAATAGTCTTTCTAAGCTTCAACTTAAAACTTAAAATTAGCATAAAGTATATCACAATTTCCATGATTCTGCTTTCTTTTCTTTGTGGTAATTCTGGTCTATGTTCCCTTTATGGTCTACATGCATTACTCATCAAGCCCATGCACATGGTAAAAAATTGAGTGCACACTCTTCTTTTTAATTTAGTAGTAGTAGTAGTAGTAGTAGTAGTAGTAGTAGTAATACTAATACTGATACTGATACTATACTAATACTAATAATAGTAATAGTAATAGTAATAGTAATAGTAATAGTAATAGTAATAGTAATAGTAATAGTAATAATAATAAAATTTAGGCATCATAACAGTCTGGATTCACTAAAAGTCCTGAAAGAATTAGACAGATGATGATACTTCCCTTTAGTTGTTCCTAATGGGAATCTAACGTAATTTGCTCCATTATTACAGATATACACTTGTATATTATACTTTACATTTTGTCTTTATTCATTCATTCATCCTCCTGCCAAATCAGAAAATGTACTTCAGAAAAGAGAAAGAAATAAGAATCCTTAGAGGCCTGACCTAACTAATCCATAGAATGTATTTTTCTCTAGAAACTTGAACATATCAATTCTAAAATGTCACAGGATTTCTAACACAAAAGAAGCTTCTAGAGAAGGATAAAATTGTGTAAGTTATCTATCCTTTTGATAAACATCATGACAACCTCCAGATATTATGACACTTATCATAAAGTTCTCACTTTCTTTTTCTCTGAAACCCTAGGCAGTGGTGGCGAACCTGTGGCACGCGTGCCAGAGGCAGCACTTGGAGCCCTCTCTGTGTGCACATGTGCTGTTGCCCCAGCCTTGCCTCCCCCCATGACCCCCTCACCAGCAGCCCCCCTGTAGGAGAGTCGCCCCCGAGCGTGGCCTACACAGAGCAGTGCAGCCAAGGACATGGCAGCCAGGCAGCGAAGACAAGACTCTGCCCTCATGCCTCATCCCACACAGTTGATGCTGTGGGGCATGGGCAAAGGGTGTGGCCATGGTGCTGCTGGGCTGCCTGGGCGATCTGTGGTGGGCCCTGGAGACGGTGAGTGGCTTTGCAGGCAGGTGGGGCGGGCGACGGGGTGGGGGCAGAGCAGGGGTGGGGCAGGGGGTGGAGCAGGGCGAGGCCAGGTTTTGGGCACTCGGTCTCTAAAAGGTTCACCATCACTGCCCTAGGATCAGTGAGACCACTGGTCAGCTCTTCCACCTCCCTCTTCCAGCTAAATTTGTCTGTTTGTTTGTTTATTTCTACAAAGCAAGAAGATGGAAGTAGCAACAAGGGCTGAGCATCTCCGTATACCCCAGGGAGATGGAATCTTGTTAAAATGTATACCACAATGAAATGATGAATGAATCATTAAACCAATTAAGGTTCCTTTAGTAATTTCACTAAAATTAACTGGGCCTAAAATAGTATTCCGAGCATTCCAAGATCATTGCTGAAATTACATGTTTTACCACTAAACCAATGTATAGTGCATTTGAGTCCATAAACTCAAATCAGTGTTCATATATGAAATTACAGTTCTGTAGCCAATGCTTGTATTAGATTTTTGTCTTCTTTATCAAATCTCTCTCAAGAAAGATGAGGCAAATAAAACAGACTAGAAACTAAATATCTGTAATCAAAATATTTATTTTTAGACTTGTGGAAAGACTCTCAGCAGTTCACATAAATGAACATAAATACAGCAAAACAACAGTGGCAGAAGAATTTAAAAACAAATAAGCAAAAACAATCACTGAATAATCAAATCAATCTGACACCATCAACTCATTCCCCCAAGTATCCAATAAGGTTATATATACGAGGCCAATTTGGGAATAAACCTCTGTTTGAGCATGTGCAAGAATAGGTGGGGATAGTGACACCCATCCTATGGCTCCATGCACAGTAGTTCAGTAGGCAGTAAGGAGTGGAAGAAGGTCGGGTTGACTCCACTAGATCAACTGAAAATGAACCCTTTTAAGTAGTAATAAAAAATGCATAAAAGTGGTACATGCATTAACAATTTAATTTGAAACACTATGAATAGCCATTTGATTTTTTTTTCTACTTGTCATATTGCACATTCTTTCTCTGATAAACCATGAATAAACAGATGGTGGTTTGTGTAGAGATAGAGGTCATGTAGAGTTTGTGTGCAGCACACTGCCTCGGCTCAAATACATGATCTCACTTACATGATCTCACCTAGTTCACACCAACAGGATGTTGCAGAAAACTGCCCCTGGCTGGTGCCCCTGGCTGGTAAATTCTTAAGGATTAACAAGGAGTATCCACCAATAAAAGTGCTGTTGCTATGCTGTTGCTATGTTATCTTTTGCTGCTTGGAATAACTGTATAAGAGCAATAAACACTGCAAAAGGCAGTCATCAGACATCTTTGCACCCTGCAATGACTGGTCTCTGATTCCATCAGCTGGCACCCCAGATGGGACCCCCCCATGGGTAGCAACAACCAACATACTTACCGGCATCTGGAACAGACCCCTAGGTGCACCTTCATCCTCCGGGACCCCTCAGTGGTAAGTATGGGTTGCAATCTATCTCAACACCAGCAGAAACATGTACAGGAACTTTGATTCCTGTTACACAAGTCAGGCGTGACAGCACCTGAGGCAGACATAAGGAAGCTTGTTGAGGAGGTAGGGAAACATTACCCCTGGTATCCAGAGTGTGGGACACTCCGTTTACGAGATTGGGTAAAGATAGGGCATACTTTACATCTTGAACCCCAGGCTCCAGTACAGATATTACATCGATGGTATCAATGCCGTCAAGCAGTGGAAAAATTTGGCTCTGATGCTTTGGCAGGGCAACAATTGACTACAAGCCCCCCCCCACCTGATTACAACCAGGTAAAACTTGTTCCCCCGAAAGCATCTCCAATTGGATCTTCAGCTCCTTCTGAAGAGGCTAATTCTTTTGCCTCCTTACGGCCATAGTACACCCCCATAAGGAAAATATTAGAGGAACAATTAGAAAAAAGGGGGGGAAATGTAGAAGAAATTACTGATATGCTTTCTGTTTGTCCAGTGCACACCATGGGACAAGTAAATCAGAATGGAGCTCAAATAGTGGAATATCGCCCTTTGTCATATGCAATTTTAACAGAACTGAGAAAAGGAATTCGAGATATGGGGTTGGGAAGTACCTATGTGTAGGGAATGTTGGAAGCCACTATGAGAAATCATATCTTAGTACCTGAAGATTGGAAAACTACCTTTCGCATGTTGCTTACTCCAGCGCAATATGTAGTTTGGAACAGTGAGTTTAAACATCAATGTGTTGTGCATGCTCTTAACTCGGGGAGGGGGTTATTCCTGATCAATTGTACAATTCTGGCCCCTTTGCCCCAGTTGATGCCCAGGTTATTCTATCGGCTGCCACTATACAGGTTTCTTCTGAATGCGCTTATCGAGCCTTTGGAAAAGTGCCTGTTTCTGCAAAGCCTCATCAAGCCTTCTTATCAAACCAATTTATTGGCGGCTGCTTTATCACAAGGCAGCAAGCCTCAAGAAAAGTGTTACAACTGTGGCAAACCCAGTCATTTTAAAAGGGAATGTAGAAAGCCCGGGGGGGTATGTCTGCAGCATCTTGCTCCTCTTTCCATTGCTCCTCTTTCCATCCAGGATCGAAGCCAAAATCAAAATGCCCAAAGTGTCAGAAGGGTTATCATTGGGCAAGTGAATGTTGGTCAGGAAATGGCTGACCGGGCTGGTCTCTGGCCCCAGTCCAAACAGAGACAACAGACCAACAATAGAAAATACTCCTGCAGCTACAAAAGGTAGTGCCGGTATTGATTTGATACTGCAGGAGGAAGTGAAATTTAAATTTCTTGGGGAGGTTCAAGTAGTTACATCTCAACTATTAGGCCCCCTACCACAAAATTATGTAGGGCTTGTCCTTCCTTGGTCAAGCATGGGTAAAAAAGGCATTTTTGTTATCCCCGGGGTGATATATTTGGACTATACCAGAATTATTTATGTTCAATTGTGGACCAACTTGCCTCAAATTTTGCCCATTTACACTAGCCCTGCTCAGCTCTTGCATTTGCCTTATTTTGTCCTGGCAGGGGGAGAGTTAAAGGAGAGAGGGGAAGGAGGCTTTGGTTCTACTAACCCGGCCACTTCTGTTATAGCTGCCATCACTATCCCGATCACATTTCAACGGCCCCGTCAGATCATTGTGCTGCAGGGTAAGCCATTTGAGAAATGTTGGACACTGGAGCCGATGCTTCAGTGATCTCTGCCAAGCAGTGGCCTGCCACCTGGCCAACCGAGCCCTGTCCAAGTGTGTGGGGTGTGGGGGGTCATCAAAGTGCGCAATTTCTTTCAGCCCATTTGCCTAATTCAGATTTGGTCATTCAGGTCTGCCCCTTCATATTAGATATTCATGTCAGCCTTTAAGGACGTGACCTGCTCAGTAAATTGGGTGCCACCCTCACTTTGGAAGACTGAGACTACTGCTCTCCCGTTGACTTGGCTGGTTAAAGAGCTGGTGTGGATTGATCAATGGCTCATGTCACACGAAAAATTGGTAGCTCTCCACTAGCTGGTTAATTGTGGCTTGCTGGTCATGTTGTGCCTTCCATTAGTCCATGGAATACCCGTTTTTGTCATAAAAAAGCAGGTGGCACTTCTTGCACGACCTTAGGGCCGTTAATGCCTGTATTCAACCTATGGGCCCTTTGCAGTGCAGAATGCCTAACCCTAATTTGATTCCTCAGGATCATGAAGTAATGGTTATTGACTTAAAGGATTGTTTTTTCTCTATTCCTCTATGCCCCCCTGATCAGGAAAAGTTTGCATTTACTGTGCCTGCAGTGAACCATTCAGAACCTAATAAACATTATCACTGGACAGTTTTACCACAGGGAATGCTGAACAGTCCCACACTATGTCAGCTTTATGTTGCTGCAGCATTAGCCCCTTTTCGCAAACATCATCCATTGGCTTTGGTATATCATTATATGGATGATATTTCAATTGGAGCACCAAAGATACAACCTAATTGGCTTTCTGAAATACAAAATGATTTAGGTATCTATGGATTGCAGGTTGCCCCGGAAAAAATACAGTTGCATTCTCCCTATCTTTATTTAGGGCATAAAATGTTGCAATCTTATTCTGCTCTAGCTTTTCCTCACTTGAGCTTACCCAAAGTTATTTCGTTGGTCAATTTGCAGCAATTGCTGGGCACCCTCAATTCGGTTCACCCATTTTTTCTTTACCTACACATTTGCTTAGTCCATTATTTGACTTATTGACCAAAGGAAAACAACCTGGAGATCTCATTATAGTTCCACCTGCAACACTTGCCACGGTTGAACAAATTAATGACATCTTGAGTACTCAATTTGTAGACCAAATTCCACATAAAAATTGTCAGTTAACCCTTTTGATATTTCCTGCTAGTAAGCTACCTACAGGAGTATTAGCTGTGTTAGAAGCGCAAAAAGTATATTGTTTTGAATGGCTTTATTTACCCCATACCCTATCCCAAAATGTTTTGCCATTTATCCAGACTATTGCTGAAATAATAACCTTAGGACGCACTCGAGCTTGCCGTCGATGGGACTGATTTAATTAATATTGTTCTTCCTGTCCCAAAATCTGATTTTCAATTTTATTTTCAGAATAACTTATCTCTTCAGTGCTCTTTAACTGATTATATATATATTATATATAATACAGCCGTATTTCATATCATTTGCCTAAAGATCCTCGGCTTGCTTGTTTAATGACTTCTTCCTTTCCTGTCCTCCCACTGCTTTCTCCTTCTCCATTGACACAAGCTCCTACTGTTTTTTTCTGATAGAGGGCAAACGAGAGGAGTGATTGCTTACAAGGATCCTCATGATGATACCTGGAAAGTGTCCTACACTGCAGTGCAATCCTCACCGCAATGCTCAGAATTATCTGCTGCTATTCTAGCTTTCCACACATTTTCTCAACAGCCTTTTAATTTAATCTCTGACTCTCATTATTTGTGTTAACTTATTTTTAATCTTCCAGATGCTTATATCACGCCCAGGATTGACTCCAATCTTATGGCTTTGTTTTTTTTTTAAATATATTTTATTGGTTTTTTTTATTTTTACAGAAAAAAGAAACTACTCAAATCAAATCATAGTGTTAAAATAAACAATCATCCATAAACAAAACATAAATACATTTTTCAATACATCAAATACCAATAGCTCAACTGAAAATAATCATGCCAAACAATTAACATTACTGCCCGGTACCCCCACCACCACATCCCCCTAACCCTATCCTTCCCCCCTCACTTACCAACTAGCTACCTACTTTCCTCCCTCCTTCTCTACTTCTCTATACCCACCTATCCCTACTCATCCCCCCTCTTGCCAACCTTCTTTCTACTTCCTTTCTACTTCCCTCCATCCTTCTCTATCTCCATCCTACTCTTCCCCCTTCTTATCAACTTCCACTTACATCAGCCTTCACTCCTCCTTCCTCTTTCCATCAGATGTGGTGCCCAGAGGCCACCCGAGCAACCCCTTAATGACAGTAATTACATATTCTTACATCAACCCCAATTACAGTTGAGAAAACATCGTATATAAAATTATAAACCCTCCCTAACCCTCCCCCCCCGACTTCCCAGAGTGAGTACAGGGTAAAACAAAAGAAAACCCACTACATCAAACAAAATTATTATATAATCCTAACAAGAATTTTAAACTATATACAATATGCAATCTCTAAATCAATTCAATCCATTAAACAAAACAAACAAATCATCTTGTTAAGAATAATAATTTTCATTTACATATCTAAACCATCAATCTAAGTCAAACCTTAAATCACTTCAATCCATTGAGAGGTTATATAAAATCACCCAAAACAATCAAGTTTTATATACATCTTCCAGTAATCAACCTCTTTCAAACCATTAAACATCAAAAAAAATCTTTTTAGAAAAATAAACAAATAATATCAATAAACCCCTCAATTCAAACAAAAAATTTTTTTTTTGTTCTTAATCAATTTAATATATCTTCCATTAAACATCCTCTCTTACATCTTACTTATAAAATTGGTCTTTGATTCAGCCCATAGTCTTAGATTAGCCTTAATTCCTTTCATTTAATTATAAATTTCATTTCTTCAATCGACTTCTGGGCTTTCTCATCTTTCAAATAAACCTCCATAACCAATACAGTCTATTTATTCCATTTCTAACTTACATTCCTTCAACTTTATCCAATCACATAATGCTTATCTATCCCATCAATCAATCAATCTAATATCAAACCTAGATCATTTCAAAGCAAATACATTCTTCATCAATTTAATTATATCCATTAATCATCTTCTCTTACATCTTACTCATAATCTTAGTCCTTAATTCAGTCCATAATTTTAAATTACCCATAGCTCCTTACATACAATTTTAAATTTCATTCCTTCAATCGAATTCTAGGTTTTTTTTTCAACCAGGTAAACCTCCATAACGAGGCCTCCCTTCCAAATAATAAGTCTCTCTTCTTTACTTCTTCAGCCCCATAAGTAAGTTGCTTCTTAAACTGAATCAATGTCTCTTTTTTCTCAATTAAATCCTCTTCTTGCTGCTTATCTAAAAGGAATAGCCATCCCTTCCTTTCTTGAAACAAATCCTCTTCCTCTCCATAGATGAACTGTTTATCAAGCAAGATCCATTTCCCTTTATTCTCTTTATTCTCAGTACTATCTTCTTCTTTTTCTTGTTCTTCTTCTAATTTAGATTGTATTATAAAATGTTCATCAGTCGATTGTAAATCAGTTTCCTTTGGAAGAAAGAATCTAGTTAATTGTTCTTGTTCTTCTTTAGATTGTATTATAAAATGTTCAGCAGTCGATTGTAGATCAATTTCATTTGGAAAAAAGAATCTGGTTAATATTTCTGTAATAGTCTCTTTCAATATTGCTTTAAACTCTTGCTTAAAACTCTTCACTATTTCAAGCCTTTCTTCATGAAATTTATCAATACAGTCCAAAATAGGTTTAACATTTGAATGTAAATTCCACTCCATTTTAAATTTAAAACAATCACTCTGGCTGTAAATCAATTCCTACAGCCATCTCTCTGGCTTTGCTTACGAGAACAAGAAGAGAGAAAAAAGTAAAGAATTCACTTTCACTTTCCAGCACTTTCCTCTAACAATGAAAGCAGTGAAAGCTATACGCCATTTTGAAAGCATTATGTTGATTGTGGAAGTTAGAAATATATAGCCAGAAAAACAATAAAAAAAATACTTGCAATCCATTAAGAACTCCTGTATTCACTCAGTCTGCTCACAGTCTCTCCTGTGTTGTAGTTTTTATAAGCAGAAGCGGTCGCGGCGTCTTTCTCTGTCTGATGACAGAAGCGTCTCTGGGCAGGAGCGTCCTCCGGAGCTTTAGGGAGCTCGCACTCTTGATCCCTGAAAACTTTTTTTTCAGGGATTTAAGAGGAGCTCAACCCTGCTCCCGATGCTCTACACCTCTCCTTTGCCCGAAGAGGGGATTTTTCACCGCAAAAAACAGCTGGTGTGCGCTGTTTTTTGCGGCTTTACAAACCCAGAGAACGGAGCCTCACAGAGGAGACTCTAGCGGCGCCGGCGGAGCCACCGGAAGTCTCATGGCTTTGTTTTTTAACTTTGCAGCAGCTGCTACAAGATCGGAAGCATTTATACTTTGTGTCTCATATGCACAGTCACTCATCCCTTCCTGGCCCTCTTTCTCAAGGCAATAGTCATGCTGATGCTGCTGTTCATGTTTTCCCCACTCTATTTTCAGACCCTTTTTTCAGTCACTCTTTTTTTCATCAAAATGCTAGGGTGCTGGCACAAGTTTGTCATATTCCACTCAACCAAGCCAAGCAGATTGTTTCATCCTGTCCCCAATGTTCTGGGGCATCTCCTTCGGGGGACACGGGAGTTAATCGCCGTGGTTTTACCTCTAATCAACTATGGCAAATGGATGTTACCCATGTTCCCTCTTTGGCTCCCTGGAAATATATTCATTTATCTATTGATACCTACTCAGGAGCAATTTGGGCCACGCCTCAATGAAGGGAAACAGCTGCACATGTTATTTCTCATCTTTTTTCAGACATTACAGCCTTGGGTAAGCCCTCTTCCTTAAAAACTGATAACAGGCCAGCCTATTCTTCAGAGGCCTTTTTGCAATTTTGTACAACCTGGAATATTGTTCGTACTCATGGTCTCCCCTATAATTCCACGGGTCAAGCCATCATGGAACGTGCTTATAAGGACCCACCCCACTTTGCATCTTAAGAAGACAGAACTCTTGGAATATTTCTTCCAACAGGCATCCTTTATTAAGAGAAAATGGTTGCAGGCGTTCTAGACAGGACCTGGGGACCAAGCCCAACGGTTCAAGGTTTTAATTGGTCCCAAGCAGCCCCACCCCACCCCACCATCTTTCCAGTGACAATCCCAGGCGTTACATTTCCACCCCCTTTTCCCTCACTGCCGGTGGAAGGGAGACTTCAGAGAGGAGTAGATGAAAGCTGATGGCCCCATTGTTATGATTTAGTCCTTTTGGTGGTATCCACATTCAATCCCTCTGAAGTTGTACCGAAGGAAGTGAGGGCCATAAAACCACTTTGTTCACCACCCTTCCCCTTCATTGTATGACAGAATCCAGAGAAGGCAGAAATGGGGTTTTCCAAAGTCAATAACTAGAGATGAAATATAATTGGATTCTGACATCCTGCCCCCTTAAAAATAAGATAGATCCACCTGAAAGAAAACAAAACAGGTATACAAGTTGGTCAGGCTTGTTTCTGTGTGAAACTTCTTTAATAGCTTTGGGGCTCTGACATGACGTTTATGGACCCACTCATTTTGTGAGGCAGGGAGGTGTTTCCATGCAACTAGGTACTGAGTCGCTCCATGATATCTCCTAGAGTCTAGGATTTCCTTTATTTCAAAGTGTTGTTTGCCCTCCACCATGATTGGAGGTGGTGGGGGGATTTTTGGCCGTAATGATGACTGATGCTCTCTTTTCAGCAAGCTGCAATGAAAAATTGGGTGTATTTGCCTGAGATTTTTGGGTAATTCTAATTCTACTGTTACTGGGTTTATGATTCTTTTAATTGGAAAAAGGCCCTATATATTTTGGTCCAAGTTTTTTACAGGGTTGTAGGGACTTTAGGTATTTTGTAGATAAGTACACCATTTCTCCTATAATGAATGGTGTAGGTTCAACCCTTTTTTTATTGGCTTGTGCTTTGTATGCCTGCCTAGCTTCATCTAGTGCTTTTCTAACTATTGGCCAGGTGTTTTGTAATTGTTCCATCCATTCTTTCAGTGATGGGATTGCTGGTTCATTTCGGATTAATTCTGGCATGGGGTTGAAACTTTAAACCTTCTGCACCCAGTTGATCTCAATGTCCTTGTCTGAGTCATCTGCTCTCTCTGAATCTTCATGATGAACAGCAATCTGGCTGGGAGAATTCTTTAAAGGTCATAAAGCCTTTACTGCTCCTCCTGCGGCCTCTTCTGCCATTGCTTCTTTCAAGGCATCCTGGAACGTCAAGGGCTCCTTTGCAAACAGCCTCTGCTGTAAGTCTCTGTTTCTTAGGCCACATACCAGTCGGTCCCTGAGCCGATCTTCTAAATCTGGGAATTTGCAGAGTCTGGATGCCTGTCTCAGAGCAGCCACGAATTCAGCAGCTGACTCCCTTGGCTGCTGTTCTTTCTGCTCGAATGTGTGTCTCCATGCAATGATAGACAGTCTTGGTTCGAAGTGTTCTTTGAGTCTTCTTTTTAAGTCAGCATAGGTAACTGACTCCAACCTGGCTGGGGTGATTAAATTTTCGGCTATGTCAAAAGTTGCCTGGCTGCATACACATACTAATGTTGCAGCCTTTAGTCCGTCTTCCCTGACCTGGTTTGCTCTCAGGTAATTTTCGACCCAGGAAATGTAAGAGCTTCATTGCTCTGGATGTGATACATCGAATTTGGATAGCTTGCCTACCTTGGCCATAGCTGTCTGTTACTAAATCTCTCAATGTCTTATGCTGCTAAGGGCCTCTGTGCAAATCCTAGGGACGGATCCCTTAGGATAATGGTGCCTTTAGCGTGGCTTGCTAGCAGGCAGAAGGGGGGATGCTGTTCCTACCAGGGCGCTGATGCCTGACTCTTAGCTCTTAGACCTCCAGCTCTTTCTTCCTTAGCAGCATATCCCACCTTCATTGCCACTGTTATATACTGGGACCGGTGAGGCACTGAAGAGACCAGAGTGAAAGTAACAGCTTGTTTATTCAATCCACACAGAAGCAGCTCTAATAGCCGCTTGACTCTTATTTATACAGACTGCCACTAGGCGGCAGCCAATGAGTTTAAAGCATACATTCCTGCCTAAAACACAGGCTTGCAATATATATACAACTTACATATATACTTTCAGTTAAGGATTTGTTGCTGCACTTGAAGTTGTGTGTTGACACAGGAGGAAGTTCACCAGGCAGTAATTCCAGTCCCCATTTCTCATCTGCTTGAGTGCCTCCTTTGTGGTCCTGATCATTTGTTCGGCCTGACCATTGGTTCCGGGATGGAATGGAGTGGATGTTACGTGCCGAATCATGTTGGCATTGAGGAAAGATTGAAACTCTCCTGCCATGAATTGTGCCCCATTGTTGGACACGATTACATCCGGCAGACCATGTGTGGCAAACAGACAGCGCAACTCTTGGATGTCCCTGGTTGTTGTTATCGATGAGACCAGTGCTACTTACAACCACTTGGAATAACTGTCTACTACAAGTAGGAACACCTGCCCTTGGAAGGGGCCCGCAAAGTCAATGTGCACGTGAGACCATGGGGCGTGCGTGATCTCCCAGTGGTGCACTGGTGCTTGTGGCATCTCTGGTCAGGTTTCTTGGCAGGCCTGGCAACTCCTTACTTGATTCTCAATGTCCTTGTCCAGGCCTGGCCACCACAAGTAGCTCCTGGCTAGAGCCTTCATTTGAACAATTCTTGGGTGCCCCTTGTGTAAGGAATCCAGCACCGTGGAGCAAAGACTGGGTGGAATGATGACCCTGCTCCCCCACAGCACACATCCTTTGTGGGCCAACAGTTCATTTTTCTGAGAAGCGTAGTGATGGAACTCAGGGCCTGGCCAGGTCTCTGGCCATCCCCTTAACACCCAGTTGAGAACATGGCTAAGCGTTCTGTCCGTTGTGCTTTCAGCTGCCTGGTGAACTTCCTCCTGTATCAACACGCAACTTCAAGTACAGCAACAGGACACAGTCCAGCGGAGCTGAGGTGGGGCCGCTGACTCACCACGAAGGTCGACCGACTTCACCCAGAGTAGCGGCAGACATGACTCAACCAAAGGCCCCCAGGTACTTACATACTTACAGCTTGGTGAATTGGTCAGGGCCAGGAACTATGGAAGTGGGGAACCTTGGGTGGCTGCTAGGGTAACTAAGATAATGGGGCCCATGTCATACGAGGTTATTCTGGGAAATGATTGCATGGTCAGATGCCACATTGATCAGTTACGGCATCGGCAGGTCAGCCAGTCCCGGGTGAGGATCCCAAGGTTTTATCAGACACACAAGAGAACTGTTTTCCTCCGAGTTTGCCTACATCACCTGTAGCTGCCTCCAGGGAAATGGAAGTACAAAGGGCCATAGAGCTACCGCCACTCACGGGAGACCTTAACAGCCATCATGAGTTTGTTCAACTGGAGATGGACAATACTCCACTTGAACAGGGCTCTCCAATAACATTACGGAGGTCCACCAGGGGAAAGGGGTGTTATTATTGAATATATATAAAGTTGTGTTAATCCCTGCTAAAACCCTAACTCCAACTGCTTGTGAAGCTGAAATGAAACTAACCTTTAGATGACCCTGACTGTTAACCTCAACTGTTTTGGAGGGAAACTTTGAACATTCATATTTTGACAGGTTTTTCAAGTATTATGATTGGTTAAGGTCCTGTGGGCTCAGAGTATAAATTACAGGCAATTGCCGCAGTTCTCCAATTCTAGTTTGAGTAAAAAAAAATAACGCTGTAACTATGCTGGTCTGCTCCTTGTCTACTTGCCTACACAATACATACTCTGGAAGTTTTTCTAGTTTTTTTTTATTGTTACCCTGGTGTATGTCTCTATAACATACTGAGGTTTAGTACTCATTGCTTGATCTATTTCTACCTACTCTGGAATCAGCTTTGCAGCAGATTATTAAACCAGAGATAAGCCATTATCAGTATTAGAATCTGATTAGAATTTAAACAGACATTCTGAATTTAGATGGAAAAATTAGGGCTGAGGATCATGTGTACAGAATCAGGATAAACACAATAATTAAGATACAGAATTTGGACCAGGAACTCACGGAAAAGTAAGTAGAACATTAACACAGAATTTGGTTGATGACTTTGAACCAACCATTCTCAGCTCAACGTATTTCACAGAATTGGTGTAAGACTAAAATTAGGGGAAATCCCCATATTTGCTGTCTTGAACTTGCACAGAAAAAAAAAGGATTTCAATGCAGTAAATAAACATTGGAATGTTTAGTTGCTGCTCATTAGATCAATATTAGTTTTAATTAAAACAGACATGTGTAATCTGATTTCATAAGCATTCATAATCTTCATTATCACAAGTTTGATTGGTAATTAGAAAAATAAAAGTATTGGGCTGAAAAATCACATTAGTGACTTAGTCCTGGATCGCAAATAAATAAATTGCAATAAAAATGTATAGCACAATGGCTACATATAAAATTCTAAAGATTTTACATATAAGTCAGTCTGGACATAATATTCTATATATTTTATATATATATATATATAATGCATGCTTTAATATTTGCCAGACAAAATTTAGCTATATTATTGACTATATTATGTGTTATAGTGTTTGATAAGAGAAAAGTAAGATAAAACTTATCTGATGATCTTCGCATATGTTTCAATAAGGGAGATGTGAGACTGATAGCTATCTTGATAACATGGATAGTGCAGCAAAACATGTTGGGTGGCTTCTTTTGAATTTAATTACTTGGATAAATTCTTTTGAAAAAGGAATTTAGGGTAATTTCAGACTAAAATCTCCTGTAGGTCTAGCTCTAAGAGCCACTGTTAAGCAGAGCATATAAGCATGGATAAAATACTTACTTGGTTTCCATCTCAACTTGTTGTCCGCAGACCCCTGAGAGGCTACCATGTTATCACAGTAGGTCCATGAAGGTTTGAAAAAATGTTATGATTTAAATATTGAGTTACGTCTTGGTGATCTGTGGCCAGTGTCTGTGGCCACAAAAGGTATTTAAGGGGGGTCTGTGGTGAAGAAAGGTTGAGAACCACTGATTTAGAGTATTCTTTATTTATTTGTTTGTTTTCTATAGCCGCCCATCTCAGCAAAACAACTCTGGGCAGATCTCATTACAAATGCTTCTTGATAGGATATTACATTAAACTAAATTAATTCTGCTGTTCAATGTCATCTGTTTTAAAATTTGAAAGACTTGATTATATTCTAAAGACAACAGCTATGCATTACATATTTCATTTCATTTGAGGATGTGCTCTTGAGAAGTTGTCAGGATAATGCATCGTTCTCCTCAACCATTTAAAAAGATGTTTAAATATAATGATGTTATTATCATCATCCAATAGAAGAGAATATCTGATAGAAAAGAATAGTGCTGAGGTTTAACTATGGAGTCCTTGGTGCTCTCTGAGCCTGGTTATTTATTTGCAGATGATTTGTTACCCAAGCAACAATCTCTTAACAAGGAACTACCAAGGAGAAAACCACACCTGCATCAAGACTATCAGGGAAAGTTGCTATATTATTAGTAATGTATTCAATATATATAAAAATGATAGTAAAATTGCTGATTCTCCTTTAAGAGAGAAAAAGAGATTTAAAAAAAAACCAATCAAATTAAAAAAGAAAATAGCTGCAAAGAGCCAGTAGAGACAAATGTCACATAAATTTTTCTACATTTTGAGATGACTCAAGTAGGTGACACAGTGGAACTCTATATCAAATATAAGCACAATAACCAAAAATGAAGAAAGCAGGATACATCTATTTTTATCTAGCTAGTTTGAAGAACAGTATACGTTTTAATATGATCAGAAGTTGCAGCTATTTTTCATTCTTTCTCAGAAGTAAACAAGATACAAAATGCAAATGTACTTCTGAAGGAAAATTTATTAAACTCTTTTGAACTTTCCACTGTCAGCTATTACTTCACAAGCTCTCATTAACCTATTGTTATATTGTAAATGATTTCAGTCATTCAACACGAAGAAAAGAAGAAGAAAAATTAAGTGCAAGCAGGAGTAGCAGATAAAATTATAGACTAATTAAACCAAAAAAATATATCTCCCAAACTGTTCAGTATACAATTAGAACAGGAAGGATTCTATTAAACACAATTTGCTGACATACATAGGATTTACCATTAATTTCCTTGCAAATAACTTAGTACAGGTAGTCCTTGACTTACAACCACAATTGAGCATCAAATTTCTGTTGCTATGTGGAATATTTGTTAAAGGAATGTGGCCCCATTTTATGACCTTTCTTTCACATTATTAAGTGAATCACTGCAGTTAATTTAGTAAAACAGTTGTTAAGTGAATCTGGCTTCTCCCTTGACTTTGCTTGTCAGGAGGTCACAAAAGGGGATTAATGACCTCAAGGCAATGCAATAATCATAAATATGAATCAGTGGCTGAGCATCTGAATTTTGATCACGTGACCATGGGGATGCTGCAACGGTAATAAGTGTGAGAAGCAGTCATAAGTCACTTTTTTCAGTGCTACTGAATGGTTAACTTTGAATAGTCACTAAATGAGCTGTTGTAAGTCGAGAACTACCTGTATGTGGATGCCTGTAGAATAAAATGGTAAGAGAAGTAATATATAGCGAGTTTCCATAAACCCCCTTATATAGGTGGAGGAAAACTACCTCATTTAAATGGTATAACCACTAAATCAGTGGTTCTCAACCTGTGGGTCGCGACCCCATTTGGGGTCGAACGACTGTTTCACGGGGGTCGCCAAACACTGCAGTCCACCATTTTTTCCCCATTTCCCCTCGGCCGCCGTGCGCGCGCTGCGCATGCGCGATTCGGCCCGTCGTGCCGCACATGCACGATTCGGCCCATCGTGCGCGACGGTTTGGCCCATCGTGCGCGACGGTTTGGCCCGTCGTGACACGCATGCGCAGTTCGGGCCGTCGTGCATGCACCGCGCATACGCGGTTCAGGCCGTCGTGCCACGTATGCGCGATGCGGGCCGTTGCGTCGCACATGCACGGTGCAGGTCGGGGTCGCGCCACGCATGGGCGGCGCAGGTGGGGTCTCGGCCTGAAAAAGGTTGAGAACCGCTGCACTAAATGTAAGAAGTCATTGATTTATAACCATTTACTTAGCAATCATTCAAAGTTACAATAGCATTGAAAAAAAGTAAATTATGATTGCTCCTTGCATTTATGACTGTCACAGCATTCCCACCATTACATGATCAAAATTGGTCTGTGACCATAATAAAAATTAATGATCAAAATTCAGGCTTGGCAACCAGAATGTATTTACCACAGCTGTATCTTACCACAGCTGTATAGATCACCATTTGTGACCTTCCCAGCCAGCTTCTGACAGCCAAAGTCAATGAGGGAAGGCAGATTTACTTTACCTACCACATAATTCAGTAATTTCCTTAACAACCATGACAAAAAAAGATTGTAAGATTGTGCCCGACTCAGTTAACAACCTCTTGGCTTTGTTAGGTTGGAGAAACAAAAGTATAAGGACACAGAAAGAGTCAGAGAATTGCCTCCCATTAAAAAGTTGGTGTTTGACAGATAACTTTCTGATCTGACCAAGAGAGAGTGTTGTATCTGGCCCTTCTCAGCTCAGTAAACTCCACATAAATATTTCTTTAAGAGTTTTATTTAACACATTTCAAGAGATTCACTTCAAAGAAAGCTGCTGGCATTTTGTTGGACGGAACGGCCAAGTCTGATTTATTTACATTCAGATTAAATATGCTCTTCCCCCTTCCAATTAACTCACTCTTTATCTCTCATGTTGTCCAAGATCTCATTAATCTTCCATACATTCCAAAAACACCAGAAAACTGAGTTCAAACGAACTGCTCAAGGTATCAGGCTACTCCTTGATTAACGTTGCTCGTGACAAAGAATTAGTCCCTTCTTCACCTTCTAATATAGTTTCCGATACGTCACTTCCCCCATTACTTCCTTTTTCCACGTAACTGACACCTCCGCCTATCAAACCTTCGGAATCTCGGATCAAGCCATATATTGTCCTGTTCCAAATCTGACTCATCACTTTGAGAGTCTGACTCAGACTGCATACAAATCTCCTCACTGTCTGGCTCAGCTGCCGGGAGGGGAAAATACCCAGAGGGGCCTGGTTGTGCTTCGTCATCCTCTGATATGTCCCCAGCCGGTCTAGAGACACCCACAACACTATCCCCCCCGCAGGCCCCTCCCCCTGGGTCCGTCGTATGGGATGTGGTTTGTAGGGAAACGCAGTATGAAAATCCCAAATTAACTCAGGAGCCGCAATATCATGAGCATCTACCCAACAGCCAGCGGCTGGCCCACCCCCGGTCCAATCAACCAAATATTGGAAGCGGTCGTTGAGCCATCGGGAATCTCGGATGCCGGACACCTCCAACCGGGAAACAGGAACTTGAGCACGGCGAGCTGTCGGGCCCGGATCAGGAGGTCGAAGCGGAGAATCAGGGTTGACAGGAAAAAGCAAGGAGCGATGAAACACGGGATGTACACGAAGAGACCTAGGCAAAGTCAAACGATAGGTCACCGGATTGATGACCGTCTCCACAGGAAAAGTACCCAGGAAATGTTGATCAAGCTTGCGGTGAATTCTCCCTGGAAACAAGTACTTGGTGGAGAGCCAAACCCGATCTCCAACAGCTAACGGCGGCGTGTCGCGACGAGAGCGGTCTGCAACCCTCTTGTAGTCTTCCTTGGCCTTAGTCAAGTGGTGCTTAACCATCTCTTGGACTGACTGGAGTTCGGTTAAATAGTCCTCTGCAACTGGAACTGGAGAATCGAGGAGCGTGAGTGGGAAAAATCTGGGATGATAGCCGTAGTTGGCAAAAAATGGAGTGGTCTGAGTGGAAGTGTGCTGAGAATTGTTGAAAGCGAATTCAGCCACGGAGAGATATTTGGACCAATCGTTCTGTTGGTCGTTGATGAAACAACGCAAATACTGCTCCAGGATGCCAATCACTTTCTCTGTACCCCCATCAGTCTCTGGGTGATGAGTGGAGGCTAGATTAACTTGGACTTGAAGCGCAGACATGAGTTCTCTCCAGAACTCCGAGGTGAACTGGGTTCCTCGGTCGGACACTATTTTGTCAGGCAAACCGTGTAGCCGGAAGATATGTTGAATGAACAGCTGAGCAGTGACCTTGGCTGTCGGTATTCTTCGGCAAGGAATGAAATGTGCCATCTTGGTCAGCATGTCCACCACTACAAAGACAACGGTGTAGCCGGCAGAAACAGGTAGACAAGTCAAGAAGTCCATGGAAATAGCCCCCCAGGGTCTCTCCGGCGTGGGCAAAGGCTGTAATAATCCCGGAGGGGCTCCTGTGGCATGTTTTGCCTGACGACACCGTACACAGGAATTCACATAAGACTGAACATCATGGCGAAGTCTGGGCCACCAAAAAGTCCGAGACACTAAGTGGAGAGTCTTAAAGAAACCAAAATGACCTGCCGCAGGGTTATCATGGCATTGAGTCAGGATGAGACCACGGAGTGGGCCTGCTGGAACATATAACAGGTTGCGGAAGCATAATAGACCCTCGGACAAGGTCCAAGGTGAGTTGGGACCCACCTCTTGCCTCCTCTGTGCCACAAAGTCATCTAGTTGTTGCGCTTCCCGAATCTGTCGTCGTAGATCTACCGGATCGTGCACGGCTGCGATCGATTCGATAGGCAGAATGGTTCGAAGCGGCAAGGGGTCCTTGATCTGTAGATACTCAGGTTTACGGGACAAGGCATCTGCTCTTTTGTTGTACCCTTTCGGAATGTAGGTGACTTTGAAGTTGAATCGAGTGAAGAACAACGACCAACGGATCTGACGTTGATTCAATTTCCTGGCAGATTGCAAAAATTCCAAGTTTTTATGGTCAGTCCGAACTTCAACTTGGTAGCGGGCTCCTTCCAGGTGGTGTCTCCAGGTCTCAAAAGCAGTCTTGATGGCCAATAGCTCTTTTTCCCAAATGGTATAATGGCGTTCGGAGGGAGTCAGTTTCCTGGAGTAATAAGCACACGGGAATAGGGGGCCGCCATCTTGGCGTGTTTGAAGAAACACGGCCCCTACAGCAACATCTGAGGCGTCGGCCTCCACTACAAAGGGATGACAAGGATCTGGATACTTGAGAATGGGTTCCTGAACAAAAGCCTTTTTGAGGGTCTGAAACGCCTGTTGCTCGGCATCGCCCCACTGGAATTTAATGCCTTTCCATAACAGTCGAGTAAGGGGCGCAGTCAAGGCAGAAAATCTCGGAATGAATATCCTGTAATAGTTCGCAAATCCCAAAAGTCTTTGGACATCTTTTGCTTTACATGGTGGTTGCCAGGTTTGCAAGGCCTCAACCTTGCCAGGATCCATGGCGATGCCTTGTGGAGAAATCACATGTCCCAGAAACTCAATGGTGGTTTGATAGAATTGACATTTCTCTAACTTGGCGTAAAGGTGATGCTCTCTCAAGCATTGCAGAACTTGCCGGAGATGCTGGAGATGAGTTGCTCGTGACGGGGAGTAAATCAGGATGTCATCGAGGTAAACCACCACAAATTGATCTAATAAATCCCGGAAGATGTCATTCATAAAGTGTTGAAAGACGGCCGGAGCATTGGTGAGTCCAAAGGGCATGACGGTATACTCAAAATGACCATACCTGGTCCCAAACGCGGTTTTCCACTCGTCCCCCTCTCGGATGCGAACCAGGTTGTAAGCACCCCGTAGATCTATCTTGGTGAAGATGGTCGCTGATCGGAGACGGTCCATGAGATCAGGAATCAAAGGCAGAGGGTACCGGTTGCGCACCGTGATGGCATTGAGCTTGCGATAGTCACAGCATAGGCGTAAATCTCCGGTTTTCTTCTTCACGAATAACACAGGAGCTGACAAAGGCGAGGAAGAGGGACGAATGAAACCCCTGGCCAGGTTTTTGTCCACAAAGTCTTTCAATGCGGCCAACTCGGGTTCTGACATGGAGTAAAGGCGTCCCCTTGGAAGCTTGGCATTTGGTAGCAAATCAATGGCACAGTCATATGGTCTATGCGGAGGCAATTGGTCTGCCTCTTTCTCATTGAATATATCTGCAAAGTCCACTAGATCGGCCGGCAAGGTGATGTCAGGGTGGGATGGTAGCTGGGCTGCACAAACTTGGCGTACGTGGTCTACGCATTGCAAACTGGGAAATGAAACAAAGTTCTGGGACCACACCACACAAGGATCATGGGTTCTCAACCAGGCTAGGCCGAGAACTAAGGGGAAATGAAGTCCCTTGGTAACATAGAATTGGATGGCTTCTTCATGTTGTCCTATGACCAGGCGTATGGGCTGGGTCATAAACTTGATCGGTCCAGATAACAACTCACGACCATCGATTGTCTCAACCAACATAGGCGGCTTCACGGAGCACAAAGGTATGGCATGCTGACGAGCGAAAGCTTCATTCATGAAATTGGTGGTGGCTCCAGAATCCAACAAGGCGTGGGCCGGAATGCCCTGGGCATGGTTTCACAGAAGTATATTGGTTGCTAGGATCAGATGTCTCGGGGACCGGGGTCTTCGTCTGCGGAACTGGGACTGGGTTTGGCGCCTGCCCGACCCAACGTTTCCATTAGGCCGGGCTCTGGCCGTTTCCCAGCAAGGTGGCTTGAAACTGCTGAGTGGGAGGCCGAGCTGGAACAGGAGTAGGACCTGCCGTACCACGTCGTTTTTGGGGGCAGGCCATGACGAAGTGACCCATCTCTCCACAGTACAGGCACAATCCCTCAGCTCTCTGTCTTGCCTTCTCAGCCTCGGTCAAGCGAGATCTGGCTGCACCAAGATCCATGGGCTCATCTCTGGCCATGGGTACAGGACGCCTCTCAGTGTAAGCCGGCAATGGTTGGAAAATACGTCTGGGTGCCGGGATGGGTGGAGTGATAGGTAGGGTCTGGAATCCTCTGCGTGGTGCAGGAACTGGCTTGGCACTTCCGGTGACTAGAACCATCTGTTTGACCAGGCGGGCATCTGTGGCTTGCGTTTGCGCCTCAATAGCCAAACAATGTTGATATAATGCATCCAGGGTCGCGGGTATTACAGTATGTCTCAATCCATTCAAGATTTGGGAAGACAGGCCATCTTGAAAGATTTCCATGAGAGCCTCTTCATTCCAATTAATTTCTTGAGCTAGGCGGCGAAAATCTGATATATATTCCACTACGCAGCGCGATCCTTGACGTAGCTCTCGTATCCGCCTGGTGGCATTTTGTCTACGAAGGGGGTCAGCAAATTCTCTTTCCATCAGCTGGCAGAATCCTGCATAATTGTGCAGGACAGGATCTTGTCCGTCTATCAGAGGAGACGACCAATCAGCAGCTGGACCAGAGAGTAAACTTAAAATGAAAGCCACTTTAGTCTCATCAAGCTGGAAATCTGCTGGAGTTGAAGCAATGAATGTTTTGCATTGGTTTAAAAAAGCTGGAAATTTACTACGCTCTCCAGTAAACTTATCAGGCAATGCTAAATAACACCTGCTTTGTCTGGGAGGGGGGGCTGGAGCTGGGGCTGGGGCTCCTGCAGCTTGCTGAATCTGCTGTTGCAAATTGCCAATTTGTAGCTGGAGATTTTGAACTAATTGATACAGAGCAGGATTATCAGCGAGAAGCTGCTCCATGACGTCACTGGACTTGCGCAGTACTGAAAGCTCGGACTAATTTTCGTGATGTCACGAGCAATCTGTTGTATCTGGCCCTTCTCAGCTCAGTAAACTCCACATAAATATTTCTTTAAGAGTTTTATTTAACACATTTCAAGAGATTCACTTCAAAGCAAGCTGCTGGCATTTTGTTGGCCGGAACGGCCAAGTCTGATTTATTTACATTCAGATTAAACATGCTCTTCCCCCTTCCAATTAACTCACTCTTTATCTCTCATGTTGTCCAAGATCTCATTAATCTTCCGTACATTCCAAAAACACCAGAAAACTGAGTTCAAACGAACTGCTCAAGGTATCAGGCTACTCCTTGATTAACGTTGCTCGTGACAAAGAATTAGTCCCTTCTTCACCTTCTAATATAGTTTCTGATACGTCACTTCCCCCATTACTTCCTTTTTCCACGTAACTGACACCTCCGCCTATCAAACCTTCGGAATCTCGGATCAAGCCATATATTGTCCTGTTCCAAATCTGACTCATCACTTTGAGAGTCTGACTCAGACTGCATACAAATCTCCTCACTGTCTGGCTCAGCTGCCGGGAGGGGAAAATACCCAGAGGGGCCTGGTTGTGCTTCGTTATCCTCTGATATGTCCCCAGCCGGTCTAGAGACACCCACAACAGAGAGTAAGTCAGAACTTATCACACAATCGGTAGGTATAACAATCTGCAATATCCAGTCATAACAGCCCTTTTCCTATGTTTTTACTTTTAATAGTTTTTGGCAAATACGTTTATTATTTTCTTCTATTTTAAAAGGAAGAGAAATAGTTTTCTTTCAAAAGGAACAATTCTGTACTGGCACAACACTATTTTTTTTCTCTTCTTTGTGTATTATCACCATCATCATGAGATTTACATTAACTCAGACATTCCACACAATATCTCTATATTGATTCAGAAATAAGTATTTGAAAAATTTATTTTTTAAAAAAAATCTTCATTCTGTTACCCTGTAAATGATTCTATAAAATACCATGGATTATTATTGAAAAACTGAGGGAAGAATAAAGGATTCAGTGTAAGCAGATTTAAGTGTAAAATAAAATAACCAAATATTACTCTCATTTAAGTGCTTGTTTGTGCTTCAAAATACTCTAAAATCTATCATGAATATTGATTACAGATTTAACCACCCATTTTATTCAGATAAAAATTTCTAAATCAGTATCAGATTTAGATTCTGTTACTTCCCATAAGAGTTTCACTTTGTTTTACCATATTCTGCCCTGGCTCCCCATCAGGGAACAGATTGCTTTCAATCCAATCTAGGACAGATAGATAACTCAGAGAAATAAACAGAAAAATATCGCTTTATTCTGGGAATCCTAAACAATGACTATGTATGTAGAGATAAGTCCAAAAGTATATTTCTGCAATATTGATTCATTCCACAGGTAAACTGATAATGAATTTTCCCCTCGTCTTCTGCATAAGCATCACATGTTGGCATAGGACCTCCAAGCCGTGTGGCTAGGAGACATGAGGCTGGATGAAAAAAGGCATTCCAAACTGGGCACATAGCCAGTATGTCCTGAGAAGAACTCAGAGGCTCCTCCTCCTACTGACCTGTTAACATGGGATGACTGACTAGCTAAACTATATTTCCCATAATCCATCTCTTAAGGAAACAGCACTTAACTCAACAAATGCCAGATATTCTAACATACTGATACATGCTCTCTAGTTAGGGTTACATGGAGCTATACGATCAGAACACTCCCCCCTTGGAAATTGAAATTTCCACTACTAACTAACTAACTGAAATAGCAAAAAAGGATAGCATTAAGGCATGCATTACTCATTGTTAACTAACTTGTGACTAAATAGGTAAAAACATGGTATCAAACCTGCATAACTATAAAGTAAATATAAAACATGCACAATTATAACAAAAAATAAGCAAGTGTTACATCAAACAATGCATAAACACTATACATAATTTGAGGTTTGATCTTCTAGTTCAATCTTCGACAGCAACGGGACCAAATTGGTGATCAGCTTGGTACAAGAGTCTTTGAGTCACCACCTGACTCACGTGGCTTCACGATCTGGACCTCAGCTTGGCAAACTAGTTTATCAACTGGGTGGGCCCAGTGTGCAAGTCCCATGGGCCAATAGTTCTGGTATGCATTCTTGTCTCTCAGCAAGACAAGGTCTTCTTCCTGTAAAGGAAACTGGAACCCAAATTTTCTCAGGAACAAAGGGAACTGGATTCACAGGATACTCAGGAACCGAAGAACCTGGAAAAACAGGAACAACTGAAGCTGGAAACTCAGGAACAGCTGGAGCTGAAGAATCAGGATCAGGAACATCTGGAAACTCAAGAACAGCTGGTACTGGAAACTCAGGAACAGCAGCTGGAACTGAAGAATCAGGAACAACAGCAGTAGAAGATTCAGGAAACTCAGGAACAGAAGGGTCTGGAACCACCGATGGAGTATTGAAGAAGGCTGCTACTGTTGTCATCAGGGTAGTGAGGACTTCATGTGTGAGTGCGGGTGTCTTTAATGACATAGAATCATGTTGTGAGCCGCCCTGAGTTCTCCGGAATAGGGCGGCATAGAAGTTAAATAAATAATAATAATAGAGTCCATGATTTTGTGGGGTGCACCAATTATGCACTCCCACGCTTTGCCTATGCATGCTTCGCCCATGTGAGATGCATGGGGAAGGCAATTTTTGGCTTTCAGACATTTGTCAATCACTGGGTCAAGGCAAATGTCTCCAATAGTCTGTAGGTCTTTGCAGGCTCCTACAAGTCTAATTCTTGGGATGCTAAGACGAGTGATCAAGACAATCAGAACTATGCCTAATCTCAGGTGCTTCCGCTTAGACAGGGGTTTGAAGTGGATTGGTTGAAGTTTGCTGGGTGCCTGAGGTTGAAGGTTGGCACGTTGACCTGAAGCTGGAAGTACATAGCGTTTTGTGGCTATCTGTGGCAACTGTTTGGACAGGCCAAGAACTCAGGACTTTCTAGCCAAATCAATTCTGTTAACTGTGTAGCAAGGTTGGGCCACTTCACTTGGTTTGCAAAGTTCTTATCTGTTGGCACATGTTGCCATTGTTCAAGGCTTAAAGATGTTTCAAACCTTTTCACTCTGATGCCTACATAGATGCAGAAATGTCTGCTTTGCTTGCAGATGTAGCTTGACATCACCTTGCTGTCTGCATAAAAGGTGGTAGAATGTAGTTCAAGGCACAACATCTTCACTGTTAAGTTGGTGAGTTTTACAGCCAAAGTGGTACCACATAGCTCTAAACTTGGTACGGTTTGGCCTTCTTGTATTGTTAGGCTCGCTTTTCCAAAGAAGACACTGAGACTGCAGCTCTCCCCGCTGTAGACTCTGATGTATCTTATGGTTGCAAACAAGATGACGTAAGTGTGGCTCTTCCCACTGTAGAGTGAGACGTATCTTAAGGCTGCATTTACCTTCATTGACACATCTAAGGAAGCGTACAATTCTTTCTTTTGCACTGTGGTGGGTAAGCTGGAAACATACGTGCACTGCACTTGCATACTTTGGAGACATCTTGGAAGTACTCTCCATGACTCCCAGTCTTGTTTCTGTTCTGGCAGACGTGGCTTATCCCAGTGTATGGTGTTCAGGGAGAACGCGTGTAGCTGCAGACATTGTTTGTCTTGTTTGTCCTCTATGGACAAAACTAAGTTATTATAATTCTTGCTTGTCTGGAACACTGTTGCTTCCAAAACAGGTTTGATTGTCACAAGCATGCAGTGTTCTAGGTGTGGTTTTATGTGAGGTGCTATTCCATTACTGGGAATGGAGATTTTTGAGATGCTCACCTGGGTTGGGGTTTGTGGTTCATCAACACAAACCGTTCCTGGGATGACCCATTTAGGTTCCATCTTAAAGGTAGTTGAGGAGCTCGTTGGGCCTCTGACCATTCCGTGGTAGGCAGATGGGTCAGGGGCGTGTACTCTCAACGGAGCGAAATTTTCTGCTTCAGGAGTTAGGAACCGTAAGGCCATTGGGGGGAGCTGGTTGACACAGAACGTGGCTTTCCTCCCCACTGTGCTGTGACACAGAGCAAATTTCTTTTCTTGTGGGTTCGCTGGGGAATGGTGGGTCATTACACACTAAAGTGCAGTTGACCTTGATGGGCGCCTCTGGGCGCTCTTTGGAGCCATACCGGGGCTCCTTGGTTGAAGGAGGAGTAGAAGCTGCTCGTTGTAGCTGTCCAGGGTCTGGATGCAGGGCTTCTGAGTGCTTGTCACTCTTGCTTGGTTGATACTTCCCCTCAGCTTCATCAGCTTTGGCCATGTTTTCTGGAGACTCACTGCATTTGAAACCAGCCTTGTACTCTCCTAAGTCTAACTTTCTTCCCTGGGGTGTTGGGGAATCCAATGGTGCTGTGCAGGGCTTGCCGTCAGGCTGGGCTGGTTCAGTGTTGAGGTCATGTAGAGCACAATAAATGCCTTCTTGTTGAACCTCATAGACATTGTTTCCAAGAGCAGGGAAACGTGGCACAGAGGGCTGGCATTTTTCTTCAGAAAAGTTCTTGTTGGGGTTAACTCCCAGTGGCACAGATGAGGAACCTTCCTGTCTACTTGTTCTTGGGGGACTTGTGGGTAGCTGCAGTGCTTCTGCCTGCCCATGTTGAAACATGCTCTGGTCATCAACATAGGCTTGCATACGGTTATGAGGGCTTTTTCTTTCTGGCCTTCCAACTTGTGCGTAGATGTGGCATCTTCCAGCTCTCTCTTTAGAATTGCTTCTATTGCGGCTGCCTCTTTTGCTCTCTGTTGTTGCTGGGAAATCTCAAAGTTGGCCTGAACTTCTCTTTGCTCTCGCTTTGCTTCTGCTACACGTAGAGCTGCTGCAGTCTCCACTTTGGCTAAGCCTTCTCTATGTTGCTTGTCTTCTACTGCTGCTTGTGCAGTGACGTTAGCCATTGCAGTCTTGATTCGTGCTTCCATGAGACGGGCGGCAATGCTCTCTGCCCAAGGCTCGAGATGCTTGGCTCTGGCAAGAAGATGCTTTTGAATGGAGGGAAGCACCTGTGATGTGAGATTGTTGTGACATGCTGGAATGCACCTTGGATATATGGCAAAAGGATGAGGCCTTTCCAGAGGCGTGAGATGGAGCCACATGTAATCATTGGGGTGGTGTTTGCGAATGGCGGGAGATTTCAGACTCGGCCCTCTCAGCTGGTCTGTCTCTCGGGCAAGGCTCAGTCTCTGGGAGGCATTGTGGGTTCTCTAGAAACTTCTTACATTCCATGTTTTTTAGCTTGAGGCTTTGCATCTTTCTATCGATAGTTGGGTCTCCTAATTGTTCCTGAATGTCTTTGAGGAACTCTTTGGAGTCCATCCATTGCCCAAGAGCATGTTCCTTATCTCCTTCCACTGCATGCGCACATTCGGGGGAGAGTTCCTCCTTAGGCCCTTGGTAGAGTTTGTGTACTCTCTCCCAGAATCTTCCATGGCACTTGTACTTCGAATCCCATCTTTCCATCAGGATTGAGCGCATGGATTCTGTAAGCTTTCTTTGTTGCCTCAGGTCATAGTGACCCTGAGACTTCTTTGGCTTCACTGAGGCTTGAGTTTCAGCCTCTATGTGCAGGTCAAGGTTGGCTGTTTGCAGCATTTCTCCTTGACCGGCTGGTTGGGGTGCCTCATCTAGGCTGGTTGGTTGAACCTCTTCATCTAAATCAATGAGACACTCTGCCATGGCTAGTATGGGTTCAGTGTTCTTCCCAGCTATTTTGAAGCAAATTTGAAGAACTTCTCTCTTTTGACCACTAGGGGTCGCTACTTGCAGATCAGCTGCTGGGGTGCTGTCTGTGGGTCGAGATGCCACTAGGTGTGTTCTCCTGTGTTTGTGGGTACTTCAGCACAATTCACCACTAGGGGTCACTTCCTGCGGGTCAGCTACCAGGGTGCTCTTCCTTCGAGGTTCACCCTTTGTCCACTAGAGGGCTTTCTCTGGGTGTGATTAAAGGCTTGTGTGTAGTTCCTACTTTAACCACTAGTGGACATCTGAAGAAAGGCCAGCCAAAATTCTTCCTATTAGCACGTTACTGCTATTGGCCACTGAGAGAATGCAGAGCTTTCACTAGCTTCTACAAACTCCCACCTGGTCGTCACGTTGCAGGTTGGAACCACTGGGTCATCAGCTCTGTGATAATAAGCAAGGCTAATTGCTGCCTGTTCTTCTCCTTAATTTTCCTCAAGCTGGAACTACTTGGTCGTCAACTTGGGTGAGTAATTACTTTGACAAAGTTCATATTGTGCCCTCTAGGGGGTGTTGGTAGCTTGGGATAAATTTAGATAACTTGCTCTTTAACTATCAGATTCACTCTGTGTAGTTAGTGATGCGTGCAGTGAAGTACCTTCTTTCCCTCTATGGGGTGCTCTTAGCTTGGCTTGGTATGAGCCTGCTATGTGCTGAATTAATTATCAAGTTGTTGCAATCCCACATATAAATTGCAAGAAGATTGCTTAAGGAAGGTGTCATGTACAAATTAGCCACTAGGGTATGCTACTGTATTGCTATTGGGACCTCTGAACACCATCTTCCCATTGGCATAGTTGAAATTCCAAAAGGAGGGGGAAGTTTAGATTCTTTCACCAGTGCTGTGGCTGAGTGAAGAAGTTAATTGCTTAATTGCTCTCCTTGGCAACCTGTTGCTAAGGCATGTGGACAAAAAAGGCAGCATTTGGTTGAGCGTTAATTGCCTTTTTATTGCCCTGGAAGGGCCTCTCTCTGCCTTCTTTCTTGGCTAGCAGACTCATGAAGAAGAAGCAGATATGTTGTTGCTTTGTTACTCTTCAAGCATAAAAACTCAACATATTTCTAAACACTTAAATTTCAAATCCTTGATTTGCATTAGGCAGGCTGAGAGAGAGAGAAAGATGCTACCCCTTTGAAGGCAGTGAAGAGTTAATTGCCTGCCTTTGGCTGCATTCCAAATGTAGAATATAACAAGGGGAGGGGGTATCAACCTTTCCAAGCCTTTATCTGAACTTTAGAGGCAGTCTTTAAACAGTTCCTTCTCTCAGGTTGCTTAAATCGCCGGCAAAGGAAGAAAAAGGGGGTGAAAGCCCAAAGCTCCTTTTGGTTTAAGAAATACAGACCTTGCATGCAAGAAAATTTTACAATAAGAATGCAGATTTCTCTCTTATACTTAGTGAGATAGACATCACAATATCTCTTTGCTTTAAACGTTGGCTTGTAAACAGATCCAAAGGTAATTTAGCAGAAGTATCCAAACAAGACACAAAGCACTTTTTTTTTGGTTCAGAGTCAGATGTGCAGATACTTTGAATTTAGTTTGCAGGCGTTCAAAGGAAATTAGCCACATCAAATTACTTTTTGCCTTTATAAAGCTGATATGAACTCTGAGCATTCTTTCACTATGCAAGAGAATCTTTACTTTACTTCCTTAAGGGCTGATGTAGAGAAAGGCTAATAATTTTACTTTTCTTCCTTCAAACTGTTGCAGGAGATCAGAGGAAAATGAACCATATCAATTTACTATTCTGCCCTGGCTCCCCGTCGGGGAACAGATTGCTTTCAGTCCAATCCAGGACAGATAGCTAACTCAGAGGAATAAACAGAAAAATATCGCTTTATTCTGGGAATCCTAAACAATGACTTAGTTATGTAGAGATACGTCCAAAAGTATATTTCTGCAATATTGATTCATTCCACAGGTAAATTGATAATTAATTTTCCCCTCTTCTTCTGCATAAGCATCACATGTTGGCATAGGACCTCCAAGCCATGTGGCTAGGAGACATGAGGCTGGATAAACAAAGGCATGGTTCCGAAGAGCACCCAGAGGTGCCCGTCAAGGTCAACTGCACTTTAGTGTGTAATGACCTACCATTCTCCAGTGAACCCCCAAGCAAAGAAATGTGCTCTGTGTCACAGCACAGTGGGGAGGAAAGCCACGTTCTGTGTCAACCAGCTCCCCCCAATGGCCTTACGGTTCCTAACTCCTGAAGCAGAAAATTTGGCTCCATTGAGAGTAGACGCCCCTGACCCATCTGCCTACCACGGAATGGTCAGAGGCCCAACGAGCTCCTCAACTACCTTTAAGATAGAACCTAAATGGGTCATCCCAGGAACGGTTTGTGTTGATCAACCACAAACCCCAACCCAGGTGAGCATCTCAAAAATCTCCATTCCCAGACTTCCGGTTCTGGGTTGCGGCATTCCTAGTCATACGAAGAGACTTGTCTCCTTGTCGGCTAGCCTCCCTATGCCGGTAGACCCTTATGCGGGTCTAAAGTCGTCCTGGAGGGTGCGACTTCTGTCGAAGAGGCTTTGCTCGGCTGCGGAGGAGCAGCGGCTCCTCCAGCTGTCCAGGTCAACTCTGAGGACCAACAGAGAAGAAGATTGGTCAGTAAAATGGCCGATCACTTAGCCGCTAGTAACTGCAAGTCAAAGAACAGCTAAGCTTGAAAACCCACCGTGATGAATTCGAGTGAGATCTTTTTTTTTCCTCCTCTCTGTATGCCTTTTTGCTTCTTTTTGCCTGTAAGAGCCTTCTTGGAACTATTTCCCTGGCTTGGAAAGGCAGCTTCTATATTTGGGAAGAAAGGCGAACAAAAGAATAGAACAAAACTTCAAAGACTACATTTTTTCTTTATATAAGTTTTGGGATACCGGAAAAATGTTTTTTCCTAAGAATTCTACTATCAATCTATGCTGTTCTGCTTTTTTTTTTAGTATTTCTTCCTCCACCTTTTTCTGAAAAAATAGAAAAAAGGGAAAAGAAAAAATGACTTTTGAAAAAGATTTCTTAGCTTACTGAGGACATCTACTAGTTAAAAGCTAATATTGTATTTGTTGTCTATCTGGAGAGGAGATGGTTTAAACTGTTCTTCAAGAGAAAGATAATTTGTTGCAGCTGACCAATTTTTAAAATGGAGTTGCACTCACATTTAAATTGTAAACTTATTCTGGAAAAGATCTATGAGGCTAAAAAAGAAATGTGTGTTGCAATGAAAGAGTTTACTATAGAATTAAGAGCCAGAATCTCTCCTTTAAACTTCAAAATTAACTTTCAGACTACACTTGCTTCTTCTATAAAACAGATTACACAAGAAGAGGATATGACTGAGAATAAAGAGAAATTGATTTTGCCTTATAAGCAAGTCATTTATGGTGCTGAGGACCAGAAAAAGCAAAGACTGAGACTTGAAATGTTAAAGCAATGAGACTTTATGGTTAAGAGAGTCAGAGGACCAATGCAGAGGCCAAGATGGTTCTCGCTGATTCAAATGACACTACAAGCAATAAAGAAAGACTTATCAGCTGGAAGAGAAGCTCTGCTATGGAAACCTAGTTGACATAAGAAGAAACCCAGAATAAGACAGGAAAAAAAGTGAAAGTGAAAGTTTTATGTAATGGACTAAAGGCAACCTAGAATTATGGACTGATTTAAGGACTAAGATTATGAGTTAGGTGTAAGGGAAATAGGATATTAATGGAAGATACACAGCTGGGTCCAGGCTGTTGCTAACGCTTCATTGAGTGAGGGGTCCTTTCCGGTTCCCTTAAAGGAGGCACTTGTGCGCCCCCTCCTCAAGAAGCCTTCCCTGGACCTGGCAGTTTTAAATAATTATCGTCCAGTCTCCAACCTTCCCTTTTTAGGGAAGGTTGTTGAGAAGGTGGTGGCACTCCAACTCCAATGGTCCTTGAATGAAACTGATTATCTGGGCCCTCAGCAGTCTGGGTTCAGGTCCGGTTACAGCACGGAAACTGCTTTGGTTGTGCTGATCGATGATCTCTGGTGGGCCCGATATAGAGGTTACTCCACTATCCTGTTGCTTCTTGACCTCTCAGCGGCATTCGATACCATCGACCATGGTATCCTTCTGCGCCGGTTTTATGGTGGTTCACCTCCTATCTGGCCGGTCGCAGTCGGTGTTTGCACGAGGTCAGAGATCGGCTCCGAGGCCTCTTCCATGTGGAGTTCCTCAGGGGTCTGTTCTCTCACCTCTGCTTTTTAACATCTACATGAAGCCGTTGGGTGAGATCATCCGTTGACACAGGGTGAGTTATCATCAATATGCTGATGATACCCAGCTTTATATCTCTACCCCGCATCACTACAGCGAAGCAGTGGAAGTGATGAACCGGTGCCTGGAGGCTGTTGAGGTTTGGATGGTGCCAACAGGTTTAGACTCAATCCCGACAAGACGGAGTGGCTATGGGCTCTGCCTCCCAAGGACAATTCTAACTGTCCATCCATTACCCTGGGGGGAGAAGTTTTGTCCCCCTTGGAGAGGGTTCGCAACTTGGGTGTCCTCCTCGATCCACAGCTAAGTTTAGAATATCATTTTTCGGCTGTGGCGAGGGGGCCATTCGCCCAGGTTCGCCTGGTGCGCCAGTTGCGGCTCTATTTGGACCGGGAGTCACTTCTCACAGTCACCCATGCCCTTGTAACCTCGAGATTCGACTACTGTAATGCTCTCTACATGGGGCAACCTTTGAAGAATGTCCGGAGACTACAAGTAGTCCAGAATGCGGCCGCGCGAGCTGTCTTGGGTCTCCCAAGACATGCTCATATCACTCCAGCTCTCCGCGAGCTGCACTGGCCACCTATTGGTCTCCGAACACAATTCAAAGTGTTGGTTATGACCTATAAAGCCCTTTATGGCAATGGACCAGGATACTTGCGGGACCGTCTTCTGCCTCATAAATCCCAGCGACCGGTTAGGACGCATAGGGTTGGCCTCCTATGAGTCCCGTCTGTTAGACAATGTCATCTGGCGGGGCCTAGGGCAAGGGCCTTCTCCGTTGCTGCCCCAGCCCTCTGGAACCAGCTTCCCTCAGAGTTTCGTACTGCTCCCTCCCTCCTAGCTTTCCGGAAACTGCTGAAGACGCATCTATGCCGACAGGTTTGGGGCGTATGAGCTGTGCTCTGTCCCTGGGCCCTAGGAGTGTCCCTCCATCAGCGACTGTGAGCTGATTGTATTTGTATGTTGTGTGAATGCAATTAATTTTTTAATTTTTTATTGTATTGTTGTTGTGAGCCGCCCTGGGTCTTAGGAGAAGGGTGGCATATAAATTTGAATAATAAATAAATAAATAAAGTTTATCTATATGAAAACTATTATTTCTAATAAGATGATTTATTTGTTTGATGCTCAATGAATTGAAATAATTTAAGATTTGATATTATCTTGTCATCTTAAAGAGATTGATTGATGGATTAGATAGGACTAGATAGATCAATATTTTAGCTAAAAAGGAGATATTTTCAGGATAGATTAAAGGTAATCTAGAATTATGGGTTGATTTTAGAATTAAGATTGTTAGAAGTAAGAGAAAAAGGGGTGATTATGTAAGAAAATTATGTAATGTTGAGTTAATCTAATAAAATGATTTGATTGTTTGATAACACGGATCTTATTAGTTATGACAATTAACTGGATGTAATTTGAATTTTGTTTAATAGATTGAAATGATTTAAGGTCTGATTTTCTTCTGTCAGTTTAAAGAGATTGATTAATTGATGCACTAAATATATATAGGATATTAATATGTTATTTTAATTAAGGGATATTAGTGGAAGAAGAATTAAATAAGATTTATGATAAAATCAAGAAACTAGAATATATCTGGAAGGGATACCCAAATTGATAATGTTTGTACTTAAAGTTAATTGATTATGATAGTGTAAATTTCTAAAGCTTTAAAAACAGGTATAGGTTGAATAAATTTAAGCTAGAATTGGACTATTTTAAACAAATTATGTTACTTAAGGGAAAAAGAGAGGGAATATTAGATGTATTGACTGAATTATGTATATATGTTTTGTCTTTGGATGTTTGACTACCCTAACACCACGGTGTGTCTTGAGCATTTTGTTTGAAAAATTAAAAAATCAATAAAATCTCTTCCTAAAAAAAATCTCCATTCCCAGTAATGGAATAGCACCTCACCTAAAACCACACCTAGAACACTGCATGCTTGTGACAAGTCATCTCATGTTAACAGGCTAGTAGGAGGAGGAGCCTCTGAGTTCTTCTCAGGACATACTGGCTACGTGCCCAGTTGGAATGCCTTTGTTCATCCAGCCTCATGTCTCCTAGCCACACGGCTTGGAGGCCCTATGCCAACATGTGATGCTTATGCAGAAGAAGAGGGGAAATTCGTTATCAATTTACCTGTGGAATGAATCAATATTGCGGAAATATACTTTTGGATGTATCTCTACATAACTGTAAGTCATTGTTTAGGATTCCCAGAATAAAGCGATATTTTTCTGTTTATTCCTCTGAGTTATCTATCTGTCCTGGATTGGACTGAGAGCAATCTGTTCCCCGACGGGGAGCCAGGGCAGAATATACCATATGAATTTTATGAATTCTATCATTCAGAGTGGCTTTTTCAGTACACTCTAATTCTAACACTTCTTTTATTTTAACTTTCTATCAAGTGCTGCATAGTGCAGGGGCTGCTAGGGAAAAGGCAAGTTTCCTAGATCCTAACAATATTTAGGAATACTTAGGGGAAGAGACTAGGAGACTGATCTGGTAGGATGTGTAGGTGTCCTTAGGGAAAGGCAATCCCACAGACAGTTTGGCCCTGTGGCATATAAGGCTTTAAAGGTGACAACCAGCACCTTGAATTGCACTTGGAAATAACCCAAGGATAAACCTAAATTCCAGTTAGGACACAGTGGAAAGTCATAATTAAAATGAACATGGTTTTAAGAAGAACAATTATCTGTGGCTTTTAAATGTCATGTCTTTATAGAAAATCAACCATGTTTCTAGCCATATAGGCATTTGGATGTTCAAATAATCAGCAACTTGGCAAACCAAACCTAATTTATGAATATGAGCAATTATTATACTTTTAAGATACGTACAAAGAAAAGTTGGACACGATAGTTGTTTAATTATAATTAATTCATGAACAAAATCATACAGTAGAAGCTTCTATGTATATAGATAATATTGTCATATTATGATTGCTATGAGTACATTACCATATTGTTGTAATTTAGCTCAGATTTACAACAATATAAGATCTGACAATGTTTTATTCTTGTGATATATCAGGAATATCTGCAATAACTTTATTGTTATTTATTTATTGTTATTTATCTGCAATAAATCACTTTGTTTTTTTGTATGTACACTGACAACTTATGCACCAAAAGCAAATTTCTTGTGTGTCCAATCACACTTGGCCATTAAAGAATTCTGTTCTATAAAGCACCAACCTAGAAATAAGGAAAAATTTCCTGACAGGATACTGAAAGACAGGTGTGTATTTTGATAAACCTTTCAGAAATATCATACCTTAACAGAATTACTCAACAGTTCATTCTCACTCTTTATTTTGGATTTTATAAGAGAAATGGTTCACAAAGAAGCACAATGAAAATAGTGCTAAATGTAAGCAAATGAATCTGAAAACTTGAGTGGCAAGAGCTGGAAAACAATAATGTAAAATGTTGAATAACTGGGGGGTTTGTTCATGCTCTTTAATCAGACTTCATTTTTGAAAACATTAGGAGGAAATTGTTAAGTTGCTCATGAGCTTGGCTGAAAATAACATCGTTAACAGAAATCTTATATGTTTACCCAATGGCAGGATGAGAAGGATTTAATTAAGATATGAGCAAAGATCAATGGAAACTCAAGATTTCATTGCAAGTTTCTATAATGGCAGTTCTGGAATTTTGCAACATTTGAACATTTGCAGAATAATATCCATCTATGTTTTACACATATATAAAAAGTATTGCTGCGCCTGAGTAAGAACATCTAAAAGGAGAGCCTGACACCCAGCCATATGCCTTCAATGGTAAAACCTGTACAATGGAAGAAATAAAAGAGAATGCAAGCAATGGTTATACAGACATATCTAGAGAACTAGGCTACACTGGGGTATATTTTTCTCATGATCAATCACGTAGTATTCACAACAGGTCCTAGGTCCGTGGTGGCGAACCTATGGCATGTATGCAACAGGTGGCATGCAGAGCCCTCTCTGTGGGCACACGTGCCATTGCCCCAGCCTTCAGCTGGGTTTGATAAAACCTTTTCGCTTTAGGCTGCCGCCACGTACAAAGAAAAAAAAGGTTCAGTCAATCAATTTCAACATCTCGCGGGGAAAAAAAAGATCTCGCAAAGTTGGAATTGATTGATTGAACTTTTTAGTTCCACCCAGTCTGCTATTATCACCGCAGCCACGCCCCTGATGGGCTATGCCCACCCAGCACCCGAGGATACATAAGTGGGTTTTGGATTTCAGTTTGGGCACTCGGTCTCTAAAAGGTTCGCCATCACTGTCCTAGGTATTCATTTTTCAACAGCAATAATGCTTCCTAGTTGGTAGGTTTGCTATGAAATATACTACCTGCAGCTAATTCCAGAATTGCTCAAACTCAAACGAAGGTACTCTAGGAGTCCCAAGCTTTATTACAAAGTCAAGCCACATCCAGTCCAAATTGGGAGAAAGTTTCAAGGTTAGAATAGTCCATTCTAAGACAAGAAAAAAAATAGAGACATTTTGGTGTAGAAACCAGGAGACCATGAGTTCTAGTCCCACTTTAGGCACAAAGCAAACTGGGTTTGCTCTTTCAGCCCTAGGAAACAGGATAAAACAGATGACTCAAAGGCACACACACACGGAATCTGGGATATTTAGGGATATTTAGAATTTAAAATATCTCACTTCCGTTAAAAAACCCATTTCTCTTTATAACCAAACTCTAAGCAAAAGTCATATACTTTCTCCATCTGCCAAATGTAATTTGTCAGCCTTCTAACAATGTGTGTGAAAATAATTTTCTTTTCCCATTCAACATGTTTTTCCTCGCTACCATCACCACCATCTTTTAATTGATATATCTCTGAGTAATGTGGTACTTCAGAGACAACCAAATTTGAAATGATGAAATAAACTCAGTATGTGAAAACGTACTGAATATGCCAGCCTTTAAAGTAGCACAAGATGTTCAATGATTTTCTGCTATAAGAGAAAACCACTGCTGCCTACTGGAAACTAAAGTGTGTCTGTGTATATCAGTGGTTCTCAACCTTTTTAATGCCGCGACCCCCCAGCCGGTCGTAAGTCAAGGACTACCTAACTGGTCGTAAGTCGAGGACCCCCAACCCGTCATAAGTCGAGGACTATTTCCCTGCCTGAGAGCGCCGCACATGCGTGGTGCCACCCCCTGCACCAGCCGAGGCATAGCTCGCAAGGGGCAGCGACGGCGCAGGGTAACCACCGGCTGGGCCACCAGCTGGCCCAGCCCAAGGGAGGTAAGGCACCCGCCGGGCCCCACGCGTGCCAGCAACCCTCCCTGCGCCTGCCGGCCTCCCACCTCCCACCCCTAGCCCTCTTTTACTTACATTTTTAGTAGTTGCTCAGCAGGGAGGTGTGGAAACTTTCAGACAGCTCACCTTCGCTGCAGACAACTTGCAGCACCGTTTGCAGACTGGGACTTTTGGCAGGTTCAGTAGGGCAGAGACAGCCTGGACAATTCCTATTGGCCCAATAGAATTAGACTCTATTCAAAAGAGTCTATTCTATTGGCTTTCAAGAGCCAATAGAATAAGAGGGAGTAGCACGGTTAAGGAAAGGGGGGGAAAATGGCGGACTGCGTTGTTTGGCGACCCCTGTGAAATGGTCATTCGACCCCAAATGGGGTCGCGACCCACAGGTTGAGAACCGCTGGTGTATATGTATGTATATGTAAGAGTACATGTGTATCCCTTTCTTTCTTCCTTTCTTCCTTTCTTCCTTCCTTCCTCCCTCCCTCCCTTCCTTCCTTTCCTTTGCACTCAGTCCCAAAACATTGCTATTTAATAGCAACTTATGTTTTATAATGTTAAAAACTTATCAGCCAAAAAGCAAACTAATGGATCACCAAACAAATTAATTCAGTGGCACAAATGATCAGGTTGAAATCATCTTACTTCAGATACTTTTATGTGAAAATCCAGTACTCTTAAAAGGCTCCAATAATGGGAAAGCTGAAAAGAAAGAGGAGAGGACAACCAAAGGCAAGGTGGGCAGACAGTTATATAGGTGATGAATGCACCATGGGGATACTTGAAAGAAAAGGTTAGGGATAGGTCATTATGGAGAGAAACTGCCTATGTGGTTGCTAGGAGTCAAAAACAACTTGATGGCACATAACCCATTTATAATCCTTAAAAGCTTATGCACTGCTCTATTTCAAAATGTACTCAAGAAAGCTTTTCATATTAAAATATAACTTAAAAATCAATATATATAACCAAATAAAAAGCAAAAAGCATAGTAAAACATTATTAACATAGCAGACTTAGTATTCAAAGGATAAATAGTAGTAAAAAACAAAGTTATCATTTCACAAAACAGAATATTCAGTGGAACTGAAATATTTTAAACAGTTGAATTGATAACTTTAATATAGCCATCACATTTTAACAATTATTTTCCCCTATTTTTAATTCTATATCAAATATGGAGAAGAAAAATTATTGTTTGGCCTAGTCAAAATAGTAGTCTGATCCCAAGCAAAACAGAATAACATTGCTATATTCTGTTACCATAAAAGTCCTCTCCATTTGGACCGCACCACCATAGAGATGAACTTGATTTTGAACTTGATTACAGCAGCGAGACTGTTGGTGGGACAATATTGGAAGAAGCCAGAATTACCATCTATTGAAGAATGGACTTTGAAAGTTTTAAATTTAGCGGAAATGGCTAAAATACCTGCATATTTGAAAGATCATTCAAATGAAAAATATATGCTGGATTGGAAAAAATGGACAGTACATTCAAGGGAAATACCAATCTAAGAAATTGTATTTAGCATATGGTTAAATTTTTATTAGGATTATATAATAATTTTGTTTGATGTAGTGGGTTTTCTTTTGCATTACCCTGTATTCACTTTGGGAAGTTGGGGTGGGGGAAGGTTGAGGGGGTATAATAATGTACTCAACTGTAACACTTGTAATATATAAGAAAGAAACATTTACTGATACAAGAGGGGTTGCTCGGACAGTACCTCTGCACCACATCTGGAGGGGGTTGAGATGGAGGAGTGAAGGAGTGAAGGGATGTAAGGTTGGAGGAGATGAGGGTGGAGAGAGAAGGAGGAGAGAGGGGCGAGGAGGAAGGAAGTGAGATAGTGAGGAAGGAGGGGGATGTGGTGGTGGGGGGTGCTGCCGAGCAACACACATAGTTGTTTTGTGTGGGAGAAAGTTGAAAAAGAATGTATTAAGTTGAGTTGTATTTAACTTGATTCTTTGTTTAAAATTATAAAACCAATAAAATATTTTTTTTAAAAAAGTCCTCTCCATTCTTTGCTTGACAAATATAGTTTGCTATAAACATGTGCAATCAACCACCTTGCAGAGTTCAAAGAAGCATGTTAATTACAGTAAAACAAACACAGGAACCAGAATTAAACTCCCTATCTACAAACAAATGAAGTACACACCAAAGCAATGAAGTAGAGAAATATGTGACACTAATCTCAATTTAGTTAGTAAAGGAGGAATGGAGATCCACTTTATATAAAAGCAAGAGTGAAATAATGTAACAGTTTTTAATAAAAAAGGTATCAGTGTATTGGTATAGATGGTGTGTTAATGAACAAACACCATAGTTGAGTAACTACAGTTATTATCCAAATTTTCTCTGTCCAACACATTTCTTTTGACTGATTGCCCCTTGAGACTGTCTTGGTCATGGTACCTATTTATTTATTATTTATTTATTTATTACTCGAACTTATATGCCACCCTTCTCCTAAGACCCAGGGCGGCTTACAAACAAGACAATAAAATTATAACAATAAAATTAATCACATTCATACAACATACAAGCACAGTCAGCTCACATTTGCTGATGGAGGGACATTCCTAGGCCCGGGGCAGAGCACAGCTCATACGCCCCAGGCCTGTCGGCATAAATGGGTCTTTAACAATTTCCGGAAAGCTAGGAGGGAGGAAGCAGTACGAACCTCTGAGGGAAGCTGGTTCCAGAGGGCTGGGGCAGCAACGGAGAAGGCCCTAGCCCTAGGCCCCGCCAGATGACATTGCCTAACATTATCTAGGTAAGAATATAACAGATTTTGCCTTGTTTTTATTGATACAAAAATGGAGTCCAATCCATTGTTCACTTTTGATTTAAAGGAAAAAACATTGAGAATATTCAACTCTATGTGACATCTTTGCAAAGAAATATTTACAAAAATCTATGATATATTGTTAATCATATTCAGCTATTTCTACAAATCATATTGACAGGCAATGATGAGTTTTGTATTATTATGTTTCCCCTTTCCTTTCTACATAATAGACAATATTAAAACATTTATTCCTCAATATAGAGATGTGATGGTGATGATCATAATTATTGTTTAAAAAATTATGCTTTTGTAAGGACCCACCTCAATCTACATCTTAAGAAAAGAGAACTCTTGGAAAGTGTCTCTTGCAACAGGAATTTTTATTAAGAGAAATTGACTATAGGCATGCTAGACAGGATCTGAGGGATCCCCCCCACCATTCAGTTTTAAAGTGTTCCCAAGCAGCCCCCCCACCATTCAGTTTTAAAGTGTTCCCAAGCAGCCCCCCACCCCACAGATTTCTAGGTGTTAACTCCAGGAAAGATATTGTCAGTCCGGCTCCATAAGCACAATCGCTCATCCTCTCTTTGCCCTGATCCCAGGCGCTGCATTTTCCCCCCACTTTTCCCTCGCTGCCGGCAAAGAGGAGAAGTTCAGAGGAACATAGGATGGAAGGCAGATGGCCACATTGCTATGGTTAGTACACCTGAAGTGAATCAATAAAAGGTTACTTTGTAGTGAATAGAGAAAGTGAAAGTCATAAAGGTCCCATGCTTACCCCCGTCCCCCTTAGTAGTATGACAGAATCCAGGAGAGAGTAAGAATTGGTTTTATATCAGAGCAGGTAGATAGAAATGAAATATAACTGGATTCTGACATCCTGCCCCCCCTTAAAAATAAGAGAGATCCACCTGTGAAGAAAACAAAACAGGTATAAAAATTAGTCTGGTTTGTTAGGATACTCTGTATGAAACTTCTTTAATAGCTTCGGGACTATCTTCGTTTTGTGAGAAGGGAAGGTGTTTCCATGCTACTAGGTATTGAGTTATCCAATGATATCTCCTAGAGTCTAGGATTTCCTTTATTTCGAAGTGTGGTTCTCCTTCCACCATGATTGGAGGTGGGGGGGATTTTTGGCCATACAGGTGATTGTTGTTCTCTTTTCAACAAACTGCAGTGAAAAATTGGGTGTATTTGCCTGAGATTTTTGGGTAATTCTAATTCTACTCTTACTGGGTTTATGATTCTTTTATTTATTTTATTTATTTATTATTTTGACTTATATGCCGCCCTTCTCCTCAGACTCAGGGTGGCTCACAGCAAATAATACAAGTACAAAATATAAATCAGTTAAAATAGTAGTATACGATATAAAAAACTATAAAACTATACCCACTCATACAACATACAGTCCCAATCAAAGGCCCAGGGGCAGAGCACAGCTCACACACCCCAAACCTGTCTGCATAGATGTGTTTTAAAGGTTTTCGGAAAGCTAGGAGGGAGGGAGCAGTACAAACCTCTGAGGGAAGTTGATTCCAGAGGGCTGGGGCAGCAACAGAGAAGGCCCTAGCCCTAGGTCCTGCCAAACGGCATTGTCTAACAGACGGGACCCATAGGAGGCCAACCCTGTGTGCCCTGACCGGTCGCTGGGATTCATGGGGCAGAAGACGGTCCCGCAAGTATCCTGGCCCATTGCCATATAGGGCTTTATAGGTCATAACCAACACTTTGAATTGTGTTCAGAGACCAATAGGTAGCCAGTGCAGCTCACGGAGGTCTGGAGTGATATGAGCATGTCTTGGGAGACCCAAGACGGCTCACGCGGCCGCATTCTGAACTACTTGGAGTCTCCGGACATTCTTCAAAGGTTGCCCCATGTAGAGAGCATTACAGTAGTCGAATCTCGAGGTAACAAGGGCATGGGTGACTGTGAGGAGTGACTCCCGATCCAAATAGGGCCGCAACTGACGCACCAGGCGAACCTGAGCGAATGCCCCCGTCGCCACAGCCGAAAGATGGTATTCTAAACTTAGCTGTGGATCGAGGAGGACACCCAAGTTGCGAACCCTCTCCAAGGGGGACAAAACTTCTCCCCCCAGGGTAATGGATGGACAGTTAGAATTGTCCTTGGGAGGCAGAGCCCATAGCCACTCCGTCTTGTCGGGATTGAGTCTGAGCCTGTTGGCATCCATCCAGACCCCAACAGCCTCCAGGCACCGGTTCATCACTTCCACTGCTCCGCTGTAATGACGCGGGGTAGAGATACAAAGCTGAGTATCATCAGCATACTGATGACAACTCACCCCGTGTCGACGGATGATCTCACCCAATGGCTTCATGTATATGTTAAAAAGCAGAGGTGAGAGAACAGACCCCTGAGGGACTCCACACAGAAGAGACTCTTTTAATTGGAAAAGGCCCTATATATTTTGGTCCATGTTTTTTACAGGGTTGTAGGAATTTTAGGTATTTTGTAGATAAGTATACCATTTCTCCTACAATGAATGGTATAAGTTCAACCCTTTTTTTATCTGTTTGTGCTTTGTATGCTTGCCTAGCTTCATCTAGGGCTTTTCTAACTATTGGCCAGGTGTTTTGTAATTGTTCCATCCATTCTTTCAGTGATGGGATTGCCAGTTCGTTTGGGGTTAGTTCTGGCATGGGGTTGAAACTTTGGCCTGTAGCTATTTGAAAAGGAGTGTAACCTGTGCTGGAGTGGACTGCGTTATTGTAGGTAACGTCTGCGAAAAGGAGTAGGTCCGTCCAATTCGACTGCTGGAAATTAAGAAAGCATCTTAAATATTGCTCAAGTACTGAGTTTGATTTTTCCACTTAACCATTTCCTTGAGGATGATGGCTAGATGTCAGTCCCTGAGTGGTCCCTAAAAGGGATAAAAATTCCTTCCAAAATGCAGACATAAATTGCACTCCCCTATCAGATATGATGCGTTGGGGTGCCCCATGCAATCTGTAAATATGCTGCACAAAAAGTTTTGCTAAGGCTTTTGTGGTGGGAATTTTTTGGCAAGGAATAAAGTGCACCTGTTTGGAAAACAAATCCGTGACCATCCAGATGACAGTATTCCCATTGCTTTCTGGTAATTCCACTATAAAATCCGTTTCAGTGAGTTTCTTGGATGTATACGCGCAGGGTTGCGATACCCCTTTATCGTTTTCTTGTAATAGTACAGCCTCCACTGCCACATCACTTGCATCCACCTATATTATGAAGGGCTTACCATGTCTGGGTGCCTCAGTACTGATTCGGCAGAAAAGAGTCTCTTTAATCTCTCAAACGCTGCTTGGCACTCCATTGTCCATTTTAGTGGCTGACTAGGTTTTATGAGGATGCTCCCTTCATTTTTAGTAAGTTCGTGAGGGGCAGGGCAAATGAGGGGATAAATTGGCGGTAAAAGTTTGTGAAACCCAGGAAACTTTGCAGTTTCTTTCTTGTGCGAGGTGGTGCCCATTCTAATGCTGCTCTGACTTTCTTTGGGTCCATTTCAGTGCCCTGTGGGGATATGTGATAACCTAGGTAGTCTATTCTTTCCTGGTGGAATTCCCATTTCGATAATTTGGGATATAGGTGGGTGGCTCGCAGTTTCTTTAAAACTACTCTGACTAGGTAATAATAATAGATCAGTGTTGTCTCCTTCAATAGTGATAAGGTCAATAGCATGCTTTCCTTTAACATGCTGTTCAAGCACTCATTTTTCCATTCTTTAATTGAATAGAATTGTAATGGTTGTTTTCCTGTCAGGCTCCAAAAACTAAGAAAAACATGATGACGTTCTTCTAAGCAGTTTCCTTCATAGGTAGTCCTCAACATAGAACAGTTAATCTAGTGATCATTCAAAGTTACAACGCATTGAAAAAAGTGACTTATAATCGTTTTTTACACATACAACCATTGCAGCCTCCCCATGGTCACATGATCAAAATTTGGACACTTGGCAACTGATTCATATTTATGATGGTTGCAGTGTCCCAGGGGCATGTGACCATCTTTTTTTGACCTTCTGACAAGCAAAGTCAATGAGGAAGCCAGATTCACTTAACAACCGTGTTACTAACTTACCAATTACAGCTATTGACTTAAAACTGTACCAAGTAAGATGATAAAATGGGGCAAAATTCACTTAACAAATGTCTCACTTAGCAACAGAAATTTCATAAGTCAAGGACTACCTGTATTGTTCCTAGTCCATAGTCAGAAATCTTGCTAAACTAAAAGCAAAATGTTGGACCATTAAATACATATCCTGAGAACTCTAAGGGAGGAGCTGTTCTGACTCTCATAGTAACACTTAAACTATCTAAACTTCACTGACTCTTGCTCCTCTGAAATGCACCCTCTCCCTCCTGGAAATCCAGACTACATTTCAGCACATTTCTGGACTGATAAATATTCTGAAAGGAAAACCTTTATCAGTGAAGAAATCTGCCTCCTTACCAGATCTATTAGAAGGAAACAATCAATCAAAATTCTACAATCATATTAATAGTGCAGTTGGTGGAATTTTTTAAAATATTCTTAATAAATTTTGCTAAAAAACTATGTAAACATTTTCATGGGGGAAGAATCACTTTCAGTTTTTGGTAACTGACAACAGATCTGATGAGAACAGCTTAATATTTTTACAGTTGTTCATTCACAAATCTTTGTGAAATCTACTTCTCCTATCCCATATGTAAGAATTGCCATTTTTTCGCTATAGAGGAACACTTGTCACTCCTTTGAAGAAATATTTCAAGGAGAGGTTCCAGTGTTAAACAAGCACTTGGATTTGGTGGCCAATAAAGATACTTTAAGTTCTATGGCATAATATAAGTAGAGAACTGTGTGAAGCTTCAAAGAGGTGGTTCAGTTTGAAGGAAAGTCAATCAATCAATTCATTCGTGAGCTGAACTTATATCAGCTCCAAAAATCCTGCCCATCAGATCTTATATTCTATCCTCTAGTCTAGTTTGTCTTTCATTCTTTTGCTTGAATTCTTGGAAGGAAAGGCAAAAAGAAAGCTGACTCAGATCTGTGAAAGCAAGCTTGCTGTTAAAAAGTGGTCTACATCAGGGATCCCAAATCCTCAGACCATGGCCCACTACTGCGCCGTGGCCTATTCAAAACTGGACCACATGAGTGGCAGGCCAGCACACATGGGCAGCTTCACTCACACGAGCGGCAGACCAGTGCACACACTCATGCACATCTCCACTTGAAGTCGAGCTGCATGCACGTGTGTGCACACAGCTCATGCAAGTGGAGCTGCATGCATTGGCCCACCGCTTGTGTGGCTGGTTCCCCTCTCCCCGCCAGCTGGGCCGCCAAGCTGCAAAGGTTGGGGACCACTAGTCTAAATTATGCAGCCTTTTTATTTTATAAAATATTTCATACAGTATGTAATAGCACACTACACAGTAAAAAAAAATAGAAAGAAAAAAGAAAAAAGTACAAAGATCTGCTTTATAGAAGTTACAGGTACCTTTTTTTCTATGATTACAATATAAGTCTTTTCTTTTTTGAACTGTCCAACTGATGTTGTTAGTTGCAAAGTTGTGTCTGACCCATCATGACCTCATGGACAACGTTCCTCCAGGTCTTCCTGTCCTCTACCATCTTCTGGAGTCCATTTAAGCTCATGCCTACTGCTTCTCACAGCCAACTCATTCTCTGTCATCCCCTTCTTCTATTGCCCTCAATCTTTCCCAACATCAGGCTCTTCTCCAGTGAGTCCTTCCTTCTCATTAGGTGGCCAAAGTATTTGAGTTTCAACTTCAGGATCTGGCCTTCTAAAGAGCAATTGGGGTTGATCTCTTCTAGGACTGATCAGTTTGAATGCAAAACCATAAATCATAAATTTATTCTTTCCCCTTGATTTATGCAAAATGTGGGGTTTCCAGTCAGTAATAAATGTAGATATGGTCTTCTCTCTGATCAAGAAGTCAATTTAGCCATTTCAGCAAGTTTCATCATTTTCACTATCTATTCCTCCTTTTTGGGTAGCACTAAATCTTTCCAATTTTGTACATAAAATAATCTTGCTGCAGTAATCATGTACAAAACCAAAGTTCCCTGAATTTATTCCAAATGTTTGTCCATTAATCTTCACAATATCACCTCAATGATATATTAATCTTTAAAATCCTCTGAATCAGTGTATTTATTTGGATCCAGAATTTTCTAGTTTTTCCTTCCATGTCCACCAAGCATTGTAAAATGTTACTTCTTGCTATTCCATTCCCATTTCCAGCATAAATTTGAAGTGCCATTATACGGTCTACACAATTTATCAGGTGACACATAACTATGGCACATGATTTTATAAGCATTCTTTTTAAAATTATAACATAATTTAAATTTCAATCCTTCCAACCACACATTTTGACACTATGTAACACAATGATTTTTAAAATCCATATTAACCTTGACTTTTTAATACCATGAACATCCATGCTATCCAAATCTCAGGTCATGTCCTTTTAACTCCAGAAGCCTTCTTATTCTCAGGAGTACCCACTCTTAGATCCCAACCAAACAGCAAGCTGAAAAATACAATTTCAAATCAGGTAAACCCAACTTTCCTCTTTCTTTTGCAACCTGTAACTCTTTATTTTAATTTGCCATACAAATATAGACATATTCTTTTGCCACTGTTTGAATGATGCATCAAATAATAAAAGAGGGATTGTCTGAAACAAAGACATCTTTCTAGACCAGGGGTGTCAAACTGCCAGCCCGTGGGCCAGTTGCATCATGAGAAGGCTGCACCGATCCCAGCTCCTGCAATGCAAAAAAAGTTGTGATATGTCACGTGATGGGAGTTTGATACCCTTGTTCTAGGCAAAACATTCATTTTTATCACAGAAATTCTCCCCAGCAGTTGTACTTTCTCATCTTAACATATCTTTTTTAACTTTTTTAACTTTTTTAACATCTTAACATAGTTATTTTAAAATAACATACAATTTATATCTGTCAGAGCAAATAACCAGATATTTTACCTTAATTTTAAAACCCCACTTTACTCATTCATTCTGTTTGGTCTTCCATTTTCGTATTTTTGTTAACATTTTCATCTTCTGTTTATTAATCTTGAAACCTGATAATGCACCAAATTCTTTAAATTTGACCATTAAAAGAATCTTCCAAAACCAACACGCGTCATTTGCAAAATAATTAAACCTACCGATACATCAAACAGCATACAAAGTAGCTTTCAATATAATTATGTCTAATTTCCATTGTTCTAAATATATATATATATATAATAAGACATTGATCTATATTGCTCTGAATTTATCTGAATAATCTAGATTGTTAATGTATAAGAGAGTATGTTATGGAATGAAGAACTATAATACATTATCATATTCAACAAGAATACACAGAATTTACCACTAGAATCAATCTTTTCATTAATATGTGAATATTTTATGTGAATGAAATACCTGCACCAAAAATAGATGAATGTAGTGATTCTGGCTTAGTTTTAAAAATTCTGCCTGTACTTTGTATTTCAAATCATCTAGTATCTTTTGTACAGATAGGAGAGTTTTGACATGTTAAAATTTTGTCAAATTAAATGTATTTTTTCTCTTGAACTGTTTTTCTGAAAACAAATTTTCATTGCTTACAGAAGAAAGGAAATAAAAATGATGGTTCAAACTACCATTTAAAAATGAATCATAAAATCTGTTTTCTACACATGGCATTCCTCTTTATTTCATTTAACACTAACACAATGAACAGTAAAATGTATTTTCCTCCATTATAAATATGCTATTAAACTTAATATTCCTTTTGAATTAAAGTCAGGTGGAGAAAGGAACCCTATCACAGTCTTTTCTGTTACACAATGCTCAATCTCTTGAACTTTGATTTTGGACAAGGATCTATTAGTAACAGAAAATGTGCAACTGTCAGTGTATTATTCCAATCAGGGCTGAGTAACCTAACCCCTATTTGTATTAGGAGTTTCAGGGTAATCTAAGAGAGAGATATTATAGATAGCTACATGATGTGCTAGGCTTCCTGGGCATAATTGTCATTGCACAAAACAAATTCTACATGTATACTGAATTCTACCCATTCAGTATTGTAATGAGATAAACATGGCTTAAACTAGGAGGAGAAGCCAGTTACAAAAACCATGGAGCACACACAATAATGAGAATACATATTTATTTCAGTATTGGAGGAAAAGTCTTTCAGAGTGAAACTCAGTTTTTGCATAATGTATTTATAGAAACCAAAATCATATTCATTTTGGTTTGAATACTTGGAAATTTATGTTTTATTTACTTGTGGTTATTCTTCAACATTACAGAAATTCTAACATTAATCATTTTAATTAATAAATTAAAACCATAATGATTGAAATTACAAATCATCCAAAAGGCTAATTAACCTTAAAGGCCAGGTTTGTTTGTTTTTTAAAAAAACCCTGAATTTCTGTAAATATGTAATTAACAAGAGAAGCATTTAAAACATACACACATATACCCACACCCACACACAATTCCACCACTTCCAAAAACTTATATTCTGGATGTATGGATGATAGATAAGAGATAGAGTTTATTACAGTCACAGACTAGAATTAAAATAAGTTTAAAATAAAGCATGTTAAAAATAAAAATACAATAGAAATGTTATAATCGATGCGGAGGTCATCCAGTGGATTGTCAAGATGTGTCTAATTTTACAGTCATACTGTTCTGATAGCATATGTACATAAAATAGATCAGAATTCCCCAATCGTTTTATCAGGGATGGAGTTATAATTTGGATCCTTGAGTCTTTATAGAGGGTACAATAGAGCTGAAGTTTTAATGGCCCTTTGTTCACAAGGACATAGTCTTAGCAAATAGAGAAGTTTTTTTATATTGCTGTATGTATAGCACTGAAGAATACTATTCAGACAAAAACATTCTTAGAACAGATAAGTCCTGTTGGGTTTCTGAATTTTTCATATATCATTTGAATCTAGTAAACCATCTTAAGAATACTTCCCTAAAATTTGGAGTTTTTGTGAAATGTCCTGGCCTGTATTGATTCATAACTATCCTATAGAAAGGGAAAAACTGAAGTCCTGAAGAGAATAAACAAGTACAGCCAGTAACAATACTTAATTTAATAGTTCAGGTCATTTAGGTTAAATCTACAGACTGAAGAATTTTCTTCCTCCCACCAAACCCTTATTTTTTTACACTTACCATCTTAAATTTTGCAAATGGAAAATCTTTCTGATTTGCAGTAGATAATTATTACCAACTGATTTGTACTTTTAACACTGGCCACTTATTTTATTCTAGGTAAATTTGTTTCTCAGTTTGAAAAGAAAAACCATCTTCTGAATATTGTCACCTAAGTTTAAAGTTTTTCATGAAAACAGAGGTTCTTAACATAGCACATTTCAGGAATTTATTATTAAATAATAAATAATTATTAAATATTAAAAAGAGGAAACAAATTTCCTGTTCTCCACTAATTTGATTAGAGCTATCACATCAGGCTCAACGCATGATAAATGCATGTATTTATGCTTGTTTGCCATATTGCCCTATTAACTAGAAAAAGAAAAAAAGACTTCATTTTCCAAGGATAGTTCAGAAATCTTTTTGATCCTGACTGTTATGCCAATTCCAATTCTTTGTATTTCCCCAATTTTGACAAGCATAATTTTTTTCTAGTCCATCATTTACTTGCAACATACATTCAAATGAAGAGAACTTCTTGTTGACCTTTGCTTCTAGAGATCACCCTATCTTTATAATTCAGACAGAATGATTTTTCCCGCAGCCATCATACTCTTAATAACTATATCATAATCCATAATTGTCTTGTTTCTCTTGTATTTTTTTAACATACAGCTATCATACAATGAAAAGCAATTATTCCCTTCCTATTCCGATCTTTACTATCAATAAATGCCTTCATCTTTCATATTCCTGTCTAAGTTTGCAGAGGCTTTTTCAGAAAATAAATTACTTTCTTCCTGCTTCAGCCTACTGCATCTTTATTTCTGTAGGTTTCCTAAAAACAGAAATACCATCTTTATTCTTCACTATTAACTTTCCCTAAAAATGAAGGTTCATATTAACCGAGTCACTGACCCAGATTTTTCACCTTCCTTCCTTCTTTCTTTCTTCTCCTTCTTTTGCTTCCTAATTTTTGGTAAGTAGTATTATCTAGCCATCTCCAATTTTGTTTCAACTTTCAATATTTATTCCAACTGCCATCTCTTTCAATCCAGCTTGTTCTAAAACCCACTTACATATTTCTCCTTGAATTTATGAAATTCTGTTTTGATTTTCATCATATTTCTTCTTTTTCACCACAGAAATACTCTTTATGCAAAGATTAAGCCTACTAAACTTCTTTCTTGCATTAATTTCATATTCTGACTGAGTGGTGCAATGGCCTAGAGGTGAAGACGCTCACCTCCCACTTGGAAGGTTGAGAGTTCAATCTTAGGCAGTCTCAGGGTGCAAAGAGAAAATATCTGCTGCAAACTCCACATAGGCATCAGGAAGGGCATCTGGCCAGTAAAAACTCAGTCACTCTGACTCCACCCTGGTAAAAAGGGATTCCGGGGTTGTAAAATGGAAATTTATAAATATAAATATTGTCACCTTTCATCTCTAGCTATAACACTTTAGGCACAGATAAGTAGATTCATTGTATATCTTAGATTCAACACAATGGAAGTGTATATTTTGTATAATAAATCAACACTGTGTACATATCAAGGTAACAGGTAGGGTGGACAGGTATAAAACATTCAGTTTCATGGTTTATGATTTGAATCATAATAAGAAACCTCCCACATAAGTGTTCTGTCTGACTGGATTGCATTTCTATATTATAATATACTGTTTCAAAGTTCTTCATCTAAGGATATACAGGAATAGAGTCCACATTTATATTGTTTGAAACAGGCATTGAAAATAACGAATTTTCTTCCCCAAAATTCTATTTCTTGTATTTTTTGCTTTGTTGATGGATTGAATTTATGCACCACCCATCTCACTAATGACGCTGAGTGTATTACTGTTTTTGTATAATCAAAATCTTCCTGCAATTACAGAATCTCACATTTTTCTATTTTGCATCCCATCACCTGCTGGCAGTCCTGTTTTTTATTTACCTGCTAACACCTCTAGTAATTTGCTATAAATACCTCAATGTCTTCCTCCATCCTGTCATTTATTGAATTACAATCAATATCATTGCCATTCATTCCTTCATAAGAACATCTGAAGTGTATAAAATAACATGTTAACCTATGAGTTCAAGTGACATATTATGGCACATAGGCTCATTCTGTTGTTATGCTTCTTTTTCACTTGGACAATTTCAAATTTTATTTGGTTATTGTTTCTAATGTTCTACATTTCAACTGTATGCATCATTATATAGTGAGAAACTCTTTCTTTTACAAAGTTTTATTGAATATACAGTTAAAAACAAAAAAGACACATTGGACATAATACAATTAAAGACAAAAAAGACACATTGGACATAATACAATTAAAGACAAAAAAGACACATTGGACATGATACAGCTTCCCTGGTTTGAATGATACTATTAATATTGCTGTAAGGACCCACCCTACTTGGCATCTTAAGAAAGCAGAATTCTTGGAATATTTCTTCCAACAGGCATCTTTATTAAGAGAAAATGGTTGCAGGCATTCTAGACAGGACTTGGGGGCCAAGCCCTATGGTTCAAGGTTTTAAGGGGTTCCCAGAAACCCCACCCCATCCCACCATCCTTCCAGTGACAATCCGAGGTGTTACATTTCCACCACCTTTTTCTTCACTGCCGGCGGAAGGGAGACTTCAGAGGGGAGTAGATGAAAGCTGATGGCCCCATTGTTATGGTTAGCCCTTTTGGTGGTATCCACATTCAGTCCCTTTTCAAGTTGTACCGAAAGAAGTGAGGGCCATAAAACCCCTTTTTTCACCCCCCCCTTCCCCTTCATCGTATGACAGAATCCAGAGAGGGCAGAAATGGGGTTTTCCATAGTCGATAACTAGAGATGAAATATAATTGGATTCTGACATCCTGCCCCCTTAAAAATGAGATAGATCCACCTGAAAAGAAAAACAAAACAGGTATAAAATTTAGTTCAGGCTTTTTAGAATACTGTGTGTGAAACTTTTTTAATAGCTTCGGGACTCTGACATGACGTTTATGGACCCACTCATTTTGTGAGGCAGGGAGGTGTTTCCATGCAACTAGGTACTGAGTCGCTCCATGATATCTCCTAGAATCTAGGATTTCCTTTATTTCAAAGTGTTGTTTGCCCTCCACCATGATTGGAGGTGGTGGGGGTGGGATTTTTGGCCATAACGATGACTGATGCTCTCTTTTCAGCAAGTTGCAATGAAAAATTGGGTGTATTTCTCTGAGATTTTTGGGTAATTTTAATTCTACTGTTACTGGGTTTATGATTCTTTTAATTGGAAAAGGCTCTATATATTTTGGTCCAAGATTTTTACAAGGTTGTAGGGACTTTAGGTATTTTGTAGATAAGTACACCATTTCTCTTATAATGAATGGTGTAGGCTTAACCCTTTTTTATCAGCTTGTGCTTTGTATGCCTACCTAGCTTCATCTAGTGCTTTTCTAACTATTGGCCAGGTGTTTTGTAATTGTTCCATCCATTCTTTCAGTGATGGGATCGCCAGTTCATTTGGGATTAATTCTGGCACGGGGTTGAAACTTTGACCGGTGGCTATTTGAAAAGGAGTGTAACCTGTGCTGGAGTGGACTGCATTATTGTAGGCAACTTCTGCAAAAGGGAGTAGGTACGTCCAATTTGTTTGCTGAAAATTAATAAAGCATCTTAAATATTGCTCAAGTACTGAGTGACACCGTTCTGTTTGTCCATCCCTTTGTGGATGATGGCTAGATGTCAGTCCCTGAGTGGTCCCTAAGAGGGATAAAAAATTCCTTCCAAAATGCAGACGTAAATTGCACTCCCCTATCAGAGATGATGTGTTGGGGTGCCCCATGAAATCTGTAAATGTGCTGGACGAAAAGTTTCGCCAAGGCTTTTGCGGTGGGAATCTTTTGGCAAGGGATAAAGTGCACCTGTTTGAAACAAGAATCTGTGACAGTCCAGACAGTATTCCCATTGCTTTCTAGTAATTCCACTATAAAATCCATGGCTATTTCCATGGCATGCAGGACAGTGGATCTGCCAGGAAGTTCTTTCCCCCCCCCGGCAAATACTTGAGCGTAAATTGGAACTGGTGAAAATGCTGGGACCAGGGGCTTGTTTGGAGTAGAGCTTCCTGGGTATTTTCAGGGCTTCCAAGTTTTTGTGCTCAGTCTACACCTGGAAAGGGATTTTGTTGCCTTCAAGGAACTGGCACCATGTGAGTAATGACCAACATATCCCGTACGCCTCTTTCTCCCATACGGGCCAGCGCTGTTCCATTTCCGTTAGTTTCTTGGATGTGTACGCACAGGGTTGCAATACCTCTTCATCGTTTTCTTGTAATAGTACAGCCCCCACTGCCACATCACTTGGATCGGCGTGTATTATGAAGGGCTTATCCATGTTTGGGTGCCTCAGTACTGGTTTGGCAGAAAAAAGTATCTTTAATCTCTCAAATGCTGCTTGGCACTCCATTGTCCATGTTAGTGGCTGGCTAGGTTTTACTAAGGATGCTCCCTTCGTTTTTAGTAAGTTCATGAAGGGCAGGGCTATCTGGGCAAATGAGGGGATGAATTGGCGGTAAAAGTTTGCGAAGCCCAGGAAACTTTGCAGTTGCTTTCTTGTGTGGGGTGGTGCCCATTCTAATACTGCTCTGACCTTCTCTGGATCCATTTCAATGCCCTGTGGGGATATGCGATAACCTAGGTAGACTATTCTTTCCTGGTGGAATTTGCATTTCAAGAGTCTGGCATATAGATGGGCGGCTCACAGTTTCTTTAAAACCGCTCTGACTAGGTTGACATATTCCTCTTTTGATTTGGTGAAGATAAGAATGTCGTCTAAATAAACCAGGACCCCCTTAAATAGGTGCTCCCTTAGAACATCATTGATTAATTGCATAAATACTGCACCCTTGTAATCCAAATGGCAAGACTTTAAATTGGTAGCACCCCATGGGACAGTTAAATGCGGTCTTCCATTCATCCCCTTCCTAGTTTAGAAAATGTTCCCTTTTGAGAGGTGTGACAACATGTCTTTCATGAGGGTCAGAGGATATAGGTTGCTTTCACTGATTGTATTCAGGGCCCTATAATCCACGCATAAGCGTAAAGAGCCATTCTTCTTCTCTCTAAAGAGGACCGGGGCAGCCACTTTAGGCTTGGCTGGTTCAATGAACCCCCTTTCTAGGTTTTTCTTTATGAATCTTTCCATTTCCTCCTTCTCCTTTGGACTCATGGAGCTTCTGGGCTTCAGAAGTTTTGCCCCAGGCTTAAATTCAATGGCACAGTCTGTGGGTCGATGGGGGGGGGAGCTCATCCGCCCTCTTCTCACTGAAAACTTCAGCAAGGTCTCTGTATTCCTCTGGTATTTCTGGTAGTCCCTTTTCCTCTCCCATGGATGCTTTTTCTGTTCTTGATTCTGGTAGCCCCACTTGGGATTTTAAGTCCATAGGGTCCCCCTTCGGGAATTTGATTTCTGCCATCCTCCAATTCACCCATAGGTTACATTTTTTTAACCATTCCATCTGTAGGATCATCAGGCATTCCATGCCTGGGGTCACCACAAACGTTATGTCTTCCTCATGTTTGCCCAGGGAGAGGTGTATTGGTAAAGTGGCTAGGGTAGCTGGCACCCCCATGCTATGGACCCATCTAACTGGCCAAATGAGATTGGTTGTTCCAGTCTCCTTGATGGAATGCCCAGATTCCCCACTAGCGTCAAGCTAATGAGGCAGCAGGTGCAGCCAGAGTCTATTAAGGCTTTCACCTTCACAGCTTCGGGCATGGGGGGAATTAATATAGTCACTGTCTTGAGGATGGGTGCGATGCATCCACTTACCAGGGGTTCTGATCTGTCATCTGAGGCGTCCACCAGCCCTGCGGTGTAGGCTGGAATTCTTTCCCCCTGATGAGCAGAGGTGGGGGATTCCACAGCCTCCATCATTCTCATGGCAGGCTCTTTTTGCTTAGCTGGAGACTTTCTGAATTTGCTGGCTGGTGAACTGTCTGGGTTGTGCTGGGGGGCTTTTGAGCGGCATTCTACAGCCCGATGCCCTTCTCTCCCGCACTTGAAACACCCCATTTGCTTCTTGGCCATAGCCGATGGTTTCACTGGTTCATGTGTCAACTCAGGCGGTGAGCGGGTTTCTTGTTTTCCTCGGCGATGCCTCTTCAGTATGTCGATTTCTGCTTCCTCTGCCAAGACGTACCATTCCTCAAGTTGGTGTGGGTCCCCTCGGGGCAGGCAAGCGTCATATAGGTCATAATTTAGTCCATCTTTGAAATGGCTAGGGAGGATGTCTTCCGGCCAGTTCAGTTTGCTTGGCAATGGCCTGGAATTCTTGCGTATATTCGGCTACCGGGCGTTTGCCTTGCCTCATCGTTTTTATCCTTTCGCGGGCTTTGCGATCAGCCAGGGGGTCCTCAAATCGCCTTCTCAGAGAGGACATGAAAAGGGTTGCAGGCGTTCTAGACAGGACTTGGGGGCCAAGCCCTATGGTTCAAGGTTTTAAGGGGTTCCCAGAAACCCCACCCCACCATCCTTCCAGTGACAATCCCAGGCGTTACATTTCCACCCCCTTTTTCCTCGCTGCCGGCGGAAGGGAGACTTCAGAGTGGAGTAGATGAAAGCTGATGGCCCCATTGTTATGGTTAGTTATTTTGGTGGTATCCACATTCAGTCCCTTTTGAAATTGTACCGAAAGAAGTGAGGGCCATAAGACCCCTTTGTTCACCCCCCTTCCCCTTCATCATATGACAGAATCCAGAGAGGGCAGAAACCGGGTTTTCCATGGTCGATAACTAGAGATGAAATATAATTGGATTCTGACAATTGCCTTACATTATATTATTACATTGTAACAAAGTGAGCATTCTTTCAATAATGTGCATTATAATTAAATAAGTTTTAATTCTATCTGATATAAAAAGTACTAGTATAAAAATTTCTAAATTATCAACTTATTCATTAACGTTCATCCCAGCATGCCTATAATTTATAGACTTCATTCCAAATTTCAAAATAGTCTGATTCAGTTTCATTTTTGAGCTCTAATGTTAACCTATCCATTTCAGTGCAGGATAGGATTTTGTTTAGTACTTCTTCTTCGGAGGGTGTTTCTTTTCCTTTCCATTTCTGAGCATAGGATAGTCTTGCTGCAGTTAGAATGTGCAGTACTAAATATAACGATCCTTTGCTGAATTTATCCTTAGTGATCCCTAATAAAGAAGTTTTTGGTTTTAATTCAATTTTTAATGATAATATCTCTTCCAACCAATTTTTTATCAAATGCCAAAATTCTTGAGTTTTTTGGGCATTCCCACAACATGTTTTAGTAAATCCCTGGTGATTTTCTACATTTCCAACATAACGGTGAGGATTTTTTGTCCATTTTTGCTAATTTTGTAGGAGGGAGATGCCACCTATAAAACATCTTATATAAATTTTCTTTATAGGTGGTTGCTAATAAGAACATAAGAAGAACATAAGAAGAGCCATGCTGAATCAGGCCAAAGCCCATCGAGTCCAGCATTCTGTGTCACACAGTGGCCCACCAATTGTACATGGGGATCTTGAGCATAAAGAGAAGGCAAAACCCTCCCTTTCCCTTGACCCCCAACAAATGGTACCCAAGGGAATCCTGCCTGCCTCAACCAACATAGAGGCAGCACATGGACATCCGTTTTAATAACCATCGATACACTTTGCATCCATGAATCTATCTAGCCCTGCCTTGAAGCTGTCAAGGCTGACAGCTGTCACGACCCCTTCTGGAAGTGAATTCCATAAATCAACGACCCTCTGGGTGAAGAAATATTTCCCTTTATTTGTCCTCACTTTCTTAGCTATGAGCTTTAGGGAGTGCCCCCTTGTCCTGGTATTGTGTGATAGAGAAAAGAATTTTTCTCTATCCACCTTTTCTATCCCATGCATGATTTTATACACTTCGATCAAGTCACCCCTTAAACGCCGTCTTTCAAGGCTGAAGAGACCAAGGCGTTGCAATCTGGTTTCATAAGGGAGGCACTCCATTTCCTTGATCATTCTTGTTGCCCTTTTTTGCACCTTTTCCAGTTCCATTATATCCTTCTTGAGGTGCGGTGACCAGAACTATACACAGTACTCCAAGTATGGTCTCACCATCGATTTGTACAGAGGCAATACAACACTTGCTGACTTATTTTCAATTCCCTTCCTAATCATGCCAAGCATGGAATTTGCTTTTTTTACTGCTGCTGCGCATTGGGTTGACATCTTCATCGAGCTGTCCACCAAAACCCCAAGATCCCTTTCTTGGGTTGTCTCAGAAAGTTTGGTCCTCATCAGTTGGTAAGTATAATTGGGGTTCTTTGCCCCGATGTGCATAACTTTGCACTTGTTTAGGTTAAAATGCATTTGCCACTTTGTTGCCCACTCACACAATTTCGAGAGATCCTTCTGGAGCTCCCGACGATCAGTTTCACTTTTCACAACCCGGAACAATTTAGTGTCATCAGCAAACTTGGCTACCTCACTATTAACTTCTACATCCAGATCATTGATGAATAAATTAAAAAGTAAAGGTCCCAAAACTGAACCTTGGGGTACACCACTTCTCACTTCTTTCCATCCGGAGAATTGTCCATTTATTGCCACCCTTTGCTCCCTACAATTTAGCCAGTTACCAATCCAGGACAAGACCTGTCCTCTAATTCCGTGGCTGGAGAGCTTTTTTAGGAGCCTTTGGTGAGGAACTTTGTCAAAAGCCTTTTGAAAGTCAAGATATACAATATCAACTGGGGCCCCTTTATCTATGTATTTATTTACACCCTCAAAGAATTCTAACAAGTTAGTAAGACATGATTTGCCTTTGCAGAAACCATGTTGATTTTCATTCAGCAATGCCTGTTTTTCTATGTGCCCTGTAATTTTATCTTTAATAATGGTTTCCAACAGTTTGCCTGGAACTGAGGTTAGACTGACTGGTCTATAGTTTCCTGGATCACCTCTGGATCCTTTCTTGAAGATCGGGGTTATATTTGCTTCCCTCCAATCCTCCAGTACAGTGCCTGATCTTAGAGAAAGATTGTATATTTTAGCTAGAAGTTCAGCAATTTCACACTTGAGTTCCTTGAGAATTCTAGGGTGGATGCCATCTGGACCCGGAGATTTGTTGACGTTTAGTTTAGAAAGGCATGCAAGAACATCTTCCTTGTTTATCTCTATCAGGTTTAATTCTTCTATTTCCCTCCCTGGGAAAACTAATTCAGTGGCAGGCAGATGTTCTCTATCCTCCTCGGTGAAAACGGAGGCAAAGAAGTCATTTAGCCTCTCAGCAATCTCCTTGTCTTCTCTGATTATCCCCTTCTGACCATTGTTATCAAGTGGCCCAACTGATTTTCTGGTTGGGTTCCTGCTTCTGATGTACTTAAAAAAGGTTTTGTTATTATTTTTAATATTCTTGGCTATATGCTCCTCAAAGTCTCTCTTGGCTTTCATGACTATCGCCTTGCATTTGGTCTGCCAGAGTTTGTGATCCCTCCTGTTCTCCTCAGTAGGAAGAGCCTTCCATTTCTTAAATGAGTTTTTCTTCTTTCCAATAACCTCCTTTACCTCATTCGTAAGCCATACTGGTATCCTCTTGGACTTTCCAATCCTCTTTCTTCTTTTAGGAATGCATTTTATTTGAGCCTGCTGTAACGTATTTTTAAACAGTTTCCAAGCATTTTGGAGGGATTTGACTTTTTTTACTGTTCCTTTTAGTTTCTTCTTTACTATTTTCCTCATTTTGTCAAAATTTCCTCTGTGAAAGTTTAAGGTCTCTGTGTTAGTTTTCACTGACAATTTGCTATCCATGGTTAAGTTGAAGGTTATTGTGTTGTGATCGCTGGTTCCTATGGGCTCGGTTACAAGCACATCATGAACCAAATCCTGTGCATTAGTTAGAACCAAGTCCAGGATCCCCTTTCCCCTGGTAGGTTCCATGACCATCTGCTCAAGGGAATAATCGGCTAACATGTCGAGGAACCTTGTCTCTCTTTCATGTGTAGAACAAGAATTTACCCAATCTATTTGGGGATAGTTGACTACCCTATTTCTTTTTGAGGCCTCCTTAAATTCTTTTTCCAAATAGCAATCTGCCTCTGGAGTTTGGTTGGGAGGGCGATAGCAGATCCCTAACGTCAGATTAGTTTCCTGTCCTGGGATTTTTATCCACAATGTTTCTGTGGGTGAGTTTGAATTTTCTTGAATTTCGAGTTCATGAGATTCTAACTCCTCATTTATGTACAAGGCCACGCCACCACCATTTCTCCCTCCCCTGTCCATCCTATACAATTTGTAACCTGGAATCCTTGTGTCCCATTGGTTTTCATCTGTCCACCAGGTTTCTGTTATGCCAATAATATCAATATTATTTTCCTTCACCAAGCATTCCAATTCCCCTATTTTTGCTCGAATGCTTCTAGCATTTGTGTACAGACCTTTATATGTAATTTTCTGGTGCACTTTTAACTTTGACTGTGGATTTTGACTGTAGAATTTGGTTGTAGAATTTGTAGGTGGTCTACCATGTCCTTCTGCTTGACTATTACAATTTAGTTTTCCTGTTGACTCACCAATGTGTGCAAAACTCCCTCCCTCCATATTAGGCAGTGCGCCTAATGTGCGCCTAATGTTAAACTCCTATTCCTGTCCCATAGTAGTTGCCAATTATCTAACTCGATACTGTAGCCAAAGTTTTTGCTCCAAATTAGCATTGTATCTTTTACCTGTTCTTCTAGCACAGTGGTTCTCAACCTTTCTAATGCCGTGACCCCATAATACAGTTCCTCATGTTGTGGTGACCCCCAACCATAGTGGGCGTGGCCGCCAAGTGGGTGTGGCCACCAAGTGGGCATGGCAGCCAAGTGGGCATGGCCAAGTGGGCGTGGCAAGAAAGACAGCCCCGGCCACCATTAATGCTGCATGTATTTTAATGCATGTATTTTAATGCATGTTTACCCTACCTTTAAATGTGGGACCAAAATTTACAGAAAGTTAGTAAATAATAAATAAGAACAGGCTGCTTTCATTTGAACCATAAATTATAGTGGGGACCTGGAGGGATTTTCCTTCAGTGAAGATAAAAGAAAGTATATGAATTGAAAGAGAGGGAATAAAAAGCAAAGTATTTCATAACTGTAATTTTGCTACTGTTATGAATCGCAATGTAAATATCTGATATGCAGGATGTATTTGCATTGAACATAATTAAAGCATAGTGATTAATCACAAAAACAATATGTAATTATATATTGTTAAATATTTATTTTTAATTACAAAAAAACGAAATTTTGTCTTGAAGGATGGTATACCATGGGTAACAGTCTTAATATAATAACAGTAAACTACATTGCTACATTTTCTAACAGTATGCGTAAAAAGTCAACATCAATGTGAAGGTTGCGGTTGCTTGTTTTTCACCAAATCAGAAATTCTTGGGGCAGTCTTTGCAAGAGCACACCGAAGATCATCTTCCACAAGAAGTCTATTTCTAAATTTAGACTTGATAATTAACAAGCTGGAAAACCCTGTTTCACAGAGATATGTTGTTGGAAATGGAAGAAGAAGGCGCAACACAGTCTCAGACAGAACAGGATATGGCTGCAGACATTTGATCCAGAATTTTGTAACTGGCATTGTGGAGAAATCAGTTCTTGCTGCATCGCTGTTAATAAGTTCAATGAACTCCTCTTGTGCTGTCTCAGGAACATTTTCAACGTTGACTGTGAATGGGTTTCTTGCAAGTGCAAATGGGGTGCCAGGTAGACTTGGAAAGTACAATGAGGTTTCATCTGCAAGCATGCGCAGGTGTTCTTTAACAGAATTTATCAACGTAATCCTGTTGTCTGGTTCAATGTCATGTTCCTCAAAGAAAGCAGATAAAGTAGGCAACATGTAAATTTTATTTTCATGCAATTTTTTTTGCCAAAGCTGCAGTTTCATTTGGAATGATCGGATCTTTTCAGACAAATCAAGGCAGGTTGCATTTGGTCCTTGCAGTGATAAATTTAACTCATTCAAGATGGCAAAGATGTCAACCAAGTAAGCTATTTTCTGCAGTTCACTGTTATCGCTGAAAAGAGCTTCAAATTGTGGTCTTGCTTTCTGAATAAAAAATGTTTTGAGTTCATTACGAAGCTCAAAAACACATTTTAAAACTTTTCCTTTTGACAACCATCTCACTTCAGTGTGAAATAGCAGAATATTGTTTGGCGCATCCAACTCGTTGCATAGTTGTGAAAACAGTCGTGTGTTTAAGCTGCTTGCCTTTACAAAGTTGACACAATTTATGACGCTTTTCATTACTTCTCTTAATTCTTCTGGCAGTGTCTTTGTTGCTAATATTTGCCGATGAATCATACAGTGAGTTCCGATGACTTTTGGTGACTCATTCAGTACCAAACGTTGAAATCCAGATCTACATCCTAGCATAGCTGGAGCACCATCTGTGCAAACACCACAAACCTTTTCCCAAGATATGTTATGCTCTTTCAGAAATGAACCAACTGTGTCAAATACATCACGTGCAGTAGTTGTTGTTTCAAGAGGTTTGCAAAACAGAAACTCGTCTTTAAAGTCGCCATCGTCAATATACCTCACGTACATGAGTAACTGGGAACAGTTTGCAACGTCTGTAGATTCATCAAGCTGGATACTAAATATTGGAAGTGGAGCAGATTTAATTTCTTGGATTACCTGATCAAGAATATCAGCAGACATGTCATCTATTCTTCTGCGGACAGTGTCATTGGACAAGGAAACTGCATTCAATTTTGTCACAAATTCGTCTCCGATCATAACTCGAACAATGTCTTTGGCTGCTGGCAACAGTAACTCCTCAGCAATGGTGTGAGGTTTCATAGCTCTGGCGATTCTGCGTGCCAACCAGATATGAAGCTTCAACAGCTGCTTCATTTTGTTTCTGGTACCTGCCACCAGTGTCAAGTCTGCCTTTTTTGAGTCCATCAGCTTTAGCTCTAAAATAGTTTGTATCCTTGCCAGCATAGGTGGGATGCTTGCTCTCCAAATGGTGTTTTAGTTTGTTCGGCTTCAATCGATTCAGCTGATAAAACCTCGCAACAAATAACACATTGCGGTTTCTCAATGCCAGATGAAAATATAGAGGTAAATCCATACTGCAAGAAATCCTCGCTATATTTCCTTTTCCTGATGTTCTTCGGATCCATTGTCTTGAATGGTTTGCTAGTGAAAATATGTAACAATAGCTTCAATAATAGAAAACATGACACATGGTATAGTTCAATCAAAACAGTTCGTTAAAATTTCCTATGATTTACCATTCTCTGTGTTGTTCTATTTACAAACCCAGTGTTTCTCAACCTTGACAATTTTATGGCATGTGGACTTCAACTTCCAGAACTTCACAGCCAGCAATCACCAACTCCATGGGAGGAATCTTACTCCTTTGGTGGAAAATCAACTCTACTATCTGTTATGTCTGGTCTCTCTCAGCTCATTAAAAGCTACGTAAATGTCTTTAAGAGATTTATTAAACACATTTCAAAAGGATTCATTTCAAAGCAAACTGCTGACATTTTGCTGGCAAAAACATCCAAGACTAATTATTTACATTTAGATTACAACAAACTCCTTCCAAACCTCCCAATTACTCACTCTGTCCTTATCATATTGTCCGAGACCTCATTATCCTTCGCTAGGTTTTCAAAACATCAGACTTTCAAAGCATTGCAAAAGTTTCCAAACCTCTCATTGATAAACGTTGCTCGTGACAAAGGCCTAATTTCTCACTCCTCCTCTAATACAGTTTCCGATACGTCACTTCCTTTTTCTACTTAACTGAACCCTCCTCCTATTAACCCTTCGAACTCTCGGATCCAGCCATACATTCTCCTGTTCCAAGTCTGATTCTGCACCTTGAGACTCCGATGCAGACTGCATCTCAATCTCCTCCCTGTCTGCCTCGGCTGCCGGGAGGGGAAAGCACCCAGAGGGACCTGGCTCGGCTGCCGGGAAGGGCAAACACTCAGAGGGGCCTGGCTCGGCTGCCGGGAGGGGCAAACACTCAGAGGGGCCCAGCTCCCCCTCCTCATCCTCCGACACCTCCCCAGCTGGTCCAGAGACACCCACAACACTATCCTGGGAAAGAAACCAGGCTCATGCAATTCAGATTTTTAGCTAGAGATCTGAGACCATGAGAAAACACAAGTACATATTTAGGTGGCCACATAACTGAGTTTTCATCATGATTTGGGAGCCCAAGATGCACCACCACTAATGCTGTGCCGCCGCTGCATGTATTTTAATGCATGTTTACCCTGCCTTTACATGTGGGACCAAAATTTACAGAAAGTTAGTAAATGATATTTAAGAACAGGCTGCTTTCATTTGAACCATAGATTATAGTGGGGACCTGGAGGGATTTTCTTTCAGCGAAGATGAAAGAAAATATATGAAAGAGAGGGAATAAAAAGCAAAGCAGAAAGAAATAAGAAGAGTGAGAAATGGCATGGAGGTTATAGGTTTCGTGGATCAGAAATAAACAAAACAATTAAATCCATTTTAAGAGAATAAATGGCAACAAATGGAAGATTCAAACTAGTTTTAAGGGAATAAAAGGAAATAAATGGAAGTATTAAACCACAATAAATGGAAGAATCAAAGCAGTTTATAAAAGGAAATAAATATCAGCAAACAAGAATGCTTTAACCAAATTTTTGTAGCCCAGATGTGATAGCCTCAGAGATTACATGTATATTTGTGCAGTTGTGCATTAGAATAGCACAAAATGTTGGTTTCAAATAATTTTATTGTGCAATAAATGAATGAATAAATGAAGCCACTTTGTTCAACCCCCCCTCCCATTTGCTAACAAAGTTAATAGCACATGGGAGTCCACCCACCCCAGGGGTAGTGTTTTTCAAAAACACTCAAAGAGCCACTTGGACCCATTTCCCACCGAAAACAAATCACTGGAGCTGAAAAACCCTTTTGATATCTAAAATGAAGATAACACTGCAGATATCCTTTTTTACCTTTAACGTGTGTGTGTGTGTATAAAATAAAGGTTAAAAAGGATATCTGCAGTGTTATCTTCATTTTAGATGTCAAAAGGGTCTTTCTCTGTAACTTTCCTCTCTCTCTTTCTTTCCATTCTTTCCTCTTTCCCACTTTCCTCTTTCTTTTTCTGTCTCTTTTATCCTCTTTCCTCTTTCTTTCTTTCCTCTCTCTTCTTTCTTTCCACTTTCATTCTTTCTCTTTCTCTCTTTTCTCAATCTTTTTTCTCTTTCCTCTCCCCCTCTTTCTCTTTTTTCTTTCTCTCTCTCCCTCTTTTCTCTCTTCTCTTTCCTCTTTCTCTCTCTCTCCCTCTCCCTCCAGTCCAGGTGAAGAGAGAGAGAGAGTGAAAGGCAGACGGTGCCAAATGGACAGGGAGGGTGAGCTGCTCCCAACCGCCCCCCATCTTCAGCCGAGAATCGGTGGAGAATCGGCGGAGGGCAACGGGCAAGAAAGGGAAGCGGAGAATCGGAGGAGGGCGGAGGACAACGGGCGAGAAAGGGAGGCGGAGAATCGGCAGAGGGCAACGGGCGAGAAAGGGAGGCGGAGAATTGGCGGAGGGCGGAGGGCAACGGGCGAGAAAGGGAGGCGGAGAATCGGCGGAGGGCAACAGGCGACAAAGGGAGGCGGAGAATTGGCGGAGGGCAGAGGGCAACAGGCGAGAAAGGGAGGCGGAGAATCGGCGGAGGGCAACGGGCGAGAAAGGGAAGCGGAGAATCGGCGGAGGGCAACGGGCGAGAAAGGGATGCGGAGAATCGGCGGAGGGCAACGGGTGAGAAAGGGAGGTGGAGAATCGGCGGAGGGCAACGGGCGAGAAAGGGAGGCGGAGAATCGGCGGAGGGCAGAGGGCAACGGGCGAGAAAGTGAGGCGGAGAATCGGCGGAGGGCAACGGGCGAGAAAGGGAAGCAGAGAATCAGCGGAGGGCAACGGGCGAGAAAGGGAGGCGGAGAATCGGCGGAGGGCAACGGGCGAGAAAGGGAGGCGGAGAATCGGTGGAGGACGATGGGCGAGAACGAGCGGAGAACGGGCAGATGGGTAGGGGGAGCAGGACGGACGGCAGGCAGCCAAGCAGAGGAAGCTCAGCAGCAGGCAAAACTTACTGTTTTTGCTTGTTCTCTCTCGCTTTCTGCCGCTTGTTCTCTCTCGCTTTCTGCCGCTTGTTCTCTTCTCGCTTTCTGCCATGTGCTCTGAAACCGAAACTTCCTTAGTTTATATTGGCTTTCGAACGCCAATAGAATAGTCTCTTGAATAGAGTCTATTTGCGTTCAAAAGCCAATAGAAAGTAGCGTAACTAAGGAAAAGGGGAAAAAATGGCGGACAGCGTTGAGGAAAAAAATGGCAGACAGCATTGATTGGCGACCCCTGTGAAATGGTCGTTCGACCCCAAATGGGGTCGCGACCCACAGGTTGAGAACCGCTGTTCTAGCATGTCTTATTCTAGTAGATATTGGTATGTCTTTTTTACTGCTTTATCTTCAGTTCCTAGTAGAATTTTATCTAATTCTGTGTATTCTAATTTTATCCCAGGTCCTTTTTTATCTTTTCTGTATCGTGACTGTATTTGCAAATATGCCCACCATTCCAGCTCTATGCCATTTTCTAATAGTTTCCCCCTTGTTTTCAATTCTCTGTTCTCATCTAGGATGTCTTTATATGTGATTACCTTTCCCAGGTTCATAAATTTTGGGTGCAGACTTCCGGTTCCGGTTCGCGGCATCCTTAGTCACACAAGGAGACTCGTCTCGTCAACTAGTTTTCCCTCTGCCGGTAAAGCCTTATGCGGGTCGAAAGTCGCCCTGGAGGGTGCGACTTGTGTCGATGAGGTTTTGCTTGGCTGCGGAGGAGTGGCGGCTCCTCTAGCTGTCCGAGCCATCTCTGAGGGCCGACGGAGAAGGAAGATGGCCAGTAAAATGGCCGATCACCCAGCTGCTTCAAACCACAAGTCAAAGAACATCTAAGAACCACCATTGTGAATCCAGGTGAGACTTTTTTTGGCTCTTCTCTTTACTCTATTTTGCTTCTTTTTGCCTGCAAGAGTTTTGTTGGAACTATTTCCCTGTTTTGAAAAAGCAGCTTCTTTATGTTTGGGAAGAAAGGTGTTGAACAAAGAAATAGAATAAAATTTCAGAGACTATATTTCATTTTCATCTGTTTTGGGGTACAGAAAAAATCTTTTTTAATGAGCTGTACTAATACTTTATGCTTGAAGACTATTTCTTTTTTCACATCATATTTTAAAAGAGAAAAAAGGGAGAAAAAATGGTGTCTGGAAAAGATTTTCTTTAATTATTGAGGACATCTACTGGCGAAAACCTAATATTGCAACCTCTGGTCATTCTTTGGAGATGGAATAGACCTGACCTTCACATTTTTTTCAAGAGAAAAGATAAACTGATGTAACAGTGGGAATTGTGGGAGTGGACACTGCTCAACTTCTACTAAATACAGCCTCCACAAAAAAGGAAAAAAGAGACTCTCTTCAATTACTATCAATATGGAGAAAGCTCAGTTACAATTAAACTGCAAACTTATATTGGAAAAGATTTATGAGGCTACTGCAGAAATATGTGCTACAATAAAAGAGTTTACTACAGAATTAAGAACCAGAAGTTCTACTTCAAACCTTCAAACTAATCTCCAGACTATATCTGAACATTCTACAAATCAAAACTTACTAGTAGAGGAAACAACTGAGATAAAAGAGACTTTACCTTATAAACATGTCATCTATAGTTTTGAGGATCAGAAGAACCAAAGATTAAGACTTGAAACTTTAAACCAACGAAGCTTTAAGGATGAGAGAAACAGAGGCCTAATACAGAGGATGGGATTCCTGTCGCTTCAAAGGGCACTGCAATCAATAAAGAGAAATCTATCGATTGAAAGGGAAGCTTGGTTATGGAAACCTGCTTGGCATAGAAAGAAGGCCAGAATAAGACTGAAAATAGAAATTTAAAATGTGTAATGGATTAAAAGGCACTGTTGATTGATGGACTGTTTTAAGAACTAAGATTCAGACTTAGTCTTAGGGGAAAAATATATGAGGGTGATTATTAGAACAGATATCTTAAAATAGATTAAGAATGTAATTGGTGAATAATAGGTTTATTTTGATGAAAATTATTATGTACTGGAATGGGAAAAATGGTGGTTTTTAATCTTATGTAATTTCTTATAGAATTGTCTTTGTCTCTCATTGGGGGCATAAATTCCTACTAGGGCAACTTTTTTTATTCAAGGAGATTTCAATTATCAGTATTCTACCTTCTTCGTCCTGGTAAATTTGTTTTGCTGGTATTTTTTCCTTGACATATATCACTATTCCTCCTTTTTTCTGCTGTGAAAGAGATACAAATTTAGTTCCTAACTTGGGGTGGTTTAATAGATCTTGGTGCTGAATCTTTATATATGTTTCTTTCTTTTTTTTTTAATTCTTTTATTAAAACAATCAACATTGAGCATAAAAACCTATTATGCAGCAATCATCATGACACCTGGTATACAATACTACCGGTAAGTATTAGTCTTTGAAAACGTCTGAGTTAGTAAGCCTTTTTCCCCACTCCTCGTGTCTAGCCTCAACTATACTCCTGTTACGTTTTATTTTGATTGGTGTTTCCCCTATCCGTTTCAATATTAATGTGATCAACATTAAACATAAGATCCTATTGCTAAGCAATCATCCTAGAACATAGCATACAACATTAGGTATTAATCTTTGTAAACATCTGTTTTAGTAAACGTTCTTCCCTCCTCCCTTACATCTTCAAGTATACTCCAAATACATTTTGTTTGATTGGTGTTTCTCTTATATATGGTCTATCTACTGTATCTAGTCTATCGCATATTGTGCGTTTGCGCTTCTGAGTTGACTTCATCCCATTACTAGTGCAATCTTTTATGGTCCCCAACCCAAGATCCTGAGGTAAAAGTTTCATATCCTGAGGTAGAGATTCAGTCTACTTTAACAATATTAAAGCAAACAACGTTAGTCATAAGGTTATGTTAAGAGGCATTAGTTATAGAACATATACATTCAACGTTGGGTGTTAGTTTTTGTAAACATTTGATTTGTTAGCCCTTCATCCCTCCTCCCATCGATCCTTAGCTGAACGCCAGCTGCATTCTGTTTGATTGGTGTCTCTCTTGGATATAGTCTATCCACTGTTTCCAGTCAGTCACAAATTGTTCATTGGAGCGGTTTTTCAAGTATGCTGATATTTTTGCCATTTCCGCCAAATTTGTTACTTTCACAGTCCATTCTTCAATAGGCGGTATTTCCGGATTCTTCCAGTACTGTCCCACCAACAATCTTGCTGCTGTAATTAAGTTCAAAAATAAATTTGTCTCTGAGGTAGTGAAATCCTTTGTGATCCCTAACAGAAAAGCCTGAGGTAGAAATTCTAGACGCTTTTTGAAAATGGTTCTTGACTAGCTCGGTTTCAGAGTCAATTTCTATCAGAATGCTGTACACTCGTTTGATGTGCATAATCCCCTGTTCTCTAATCTGTTTAATTAGATTCTCGTCGGTCTGGGAGAAGCCCTTCTTCTTGTCTTTACGCCACCTTTATTGTAGTTGTATATATGATAGCCAGTTACTTCCTATTCCTCTGTTTGCTAGCGTTGCTTGAGATTTCAAGAGGAACCCGTTTTCTTCTCCCAGTACAAGTTCACTGTAGGGCACCACTTCTTGCCCTTGGGATGTGTTCATATCCCCTGTTGCGTGTCCAGGGATCGTCCAGATGGGAATCTTGTCGTGTAGGAGGTGCTTATATTTCTTCCAGACCCATAGCAATGGGATTCGTAGTGGGTTCTCCTTGAAGTTCCTATCTGCCTTTTTGTCGTATACTAGGTATGCGTGCCAGCCGAATCGTAGACCATGCCCCTCAACATTCAGAACTCTATCATTTGTCATGTTGATCCAGTCACTAACCGCCACCAACGTTGCTGCATAGTAATATAGCTTTAGATTAGGCATTTTGAGTCCCCCTCTCTTGGATGATTTTTAGTTTCACCCTCGGTCTCTTGTCGTCCCAAATAAATCTGTTGATGCCTTTCTGCCAATTGTCTAAGTCCGCATCCTTCTTGAGTATGGGTAGCATTTGGAAGAGAAATAAAAATCTGGGTAATACATTCATCTTTACTGTCGCTATCCTGCCGAGCAGGGACAGACGTAGTGATTTCCACCTTTCCAGGTCTGCTTGTATCTTATTCCACAGGACCTCGTAGTTATTCTTGTATAATCTCGCATTTGTTGATTCTATCTCCACTCCTAAGTATTTGACTTTCTTGACTATTTCACAACCCGTTATTCTTTCCAGGTTCCGTTTTGCTTTGTTGTCTAGGTTTTTGACTAGCATCTTTGTTTTTGATATATTTACTCTGAAGCCTGACACCCTACCATAGTCCTCCATTATCTCCATCAATTTCCTTGCTGATTGCGCTGGTTGCGACATTGTCACCAGCAGGTCATCCGCAAAGGCACATAGTTTGTATTCTTGCTGTTTAATCTGTATGCCCTGTACATCCTCTGCCGCTCTTATTCTGTTCAGTAAAATTTCCAGTGTTAGGACAAATAGCAGGGGGGACAGCGGGAAGCCCTGTCTCGTGCCTCTCTCTATATTAAATGAGTCCGTTAAGTCTCCATTGACAATGATCTGACCTGTTTGTTTCTGGTAAATTGCCGTTATGGAGTTGAGAAACTGTACTCCCATTTTCATCTTCCAGACCAAGTTCGTCAGGAACGGCCAGTGCAGTCTGTCGAAAGCTTTTTCTGCATCCACAAACATAAGAGCGGCGGGTATCTGGTTGTGCTTTTGCAGGTATTCTATTATGTTCAGCAGCTGTCTCACGTTGGTTTTCATCTGGCGTCCTTGTATAAATCCCCTTTGGTCCGGGTGTATTGTTTTTTGTAGTACAGTCATTAGTCTATTGGCCAAAATTTTTGTGAAGATTTTGTAGTCTGTGTTTAGTAGTGAGATGGGCCTGTAGTTTGCGGGCTGTGTGTTGTCTTTCCCCTCCTTTGGGATTAATGAGATGTAGGCTGTTTTCCAGGATGGTGGGACCTGGCCTCCTTCTTGAACGTTGGCAAATAGTTTTCTGAGGGGTTCTAGCATCTCCTCTTGGAGGTGTTTGTAGTAGGTCGCTGTTATCCCATCCGTCCCGGGCGATTTTCCTGCTTTCAGTTGTGTGATCGCTGAGTGTATTTCCTCTTTTGTGATTAAGGCATTCAGGGCTTCTCTTTGTGTGTCGGTAATCGCCTGTATCTTTTCGTTTTGTAGGAACTCATCTATCTCTTTGTCTTGTATCTTATCCTCGGCATATAGTTTCGAGTAGAACTCCGTGAAGGCTTTCTTGATGGTTTTTTGTCGGAATTCTTCCTTGCCTTTGTATTCTATCTTTTCAATTATGTGGGATTTCTGTTTCTTTCTTATAGTGTAGGCTAGCCAGCGGCCCGGTTTGTTGGCCTTGCAGAATGTCTTATGTTTTGCATATTGTATATTCCTTGCAACTTGGTCAGCCATCAACATGTCAAATTGCTTTCTTAAGATCTTGAGTCCTTCTTTGGTGACTTTGTCCTCTGGCCTTTTTATTAGCAGCCGCTCCCTTTTACTTATCTCATTTTCTAACTCTTTTCTTTTTTGTTCTTGTTTGCGACGGTGCCTGCTATTCATGGCTATGAGGATCCCGCTCATGTACACCTTGCTGCCTTCCCAGATCGTTTCTATCGGTGTTTCGTTGTTCATATTTGTGTCGAAGAATTCCTTCATAGCTTTTTTGCATTCCGCCACATTGTTTTCATGTCTAAACAAGTTTTCATTGATTCTCCAGGACCTCCTCTGTTTCGGGCCATGTCTTAATTCCATCCTCACAGGGTTGTGGTCTGTCAGTGTCTTGGGTAGGATTTTCACCGCGTTTAGACAAGTTAGCAAGTCACTAGAAGTTAATATAAAGTCGATTCTGGAGAATGATTGATGTCTGCCAGAGAAGAAGGTGAATTCTTGTTCTTTGCTGTGCCTTTTCCGCCATACGTCTGTCAGTTCGAGGTCCTCCTTCATGTCGAAGAAGGATTTAGGCAACTTGGAGTGTTTTTGCGGGTTTGGTGCAGTTCTTTTTTTGTCTAGAGCAGTCTCTATGACCCCGTTCCAGTCGCCCATGATGATGTAAGATCTGTAGTTAAGTTGTGTTATTTTCTTGTGTAGCTTTTTGTAGAATTTGCCTTGTTGCTGATGTGGTGCATATACGCCCATTACTAGAATCTTCTTGTCTTCTTGTGTTATTTCAATTGCCAGGTATCTACCTTGGGGGTCAGACTCTATTAGCTTAGCCATTACATGTTTCTTTACGTATATAACAATCCCATTCTTTTTTCTTGGCGCCGCTGCCACAAAGTGCGCGCCTAGTTTGTAGTTGATCAGATATTTCTGGTCTGCTGCTCTGATGTGTGTTTCTTGTAGGCAGATTATATCGCTTTTACCTTGGTTTAGGTAGTGGAGAATTTTTCTTCTTTTCTGGGGGGAGTTCAGTCCGTTCACATTCCAAGTCAAATAATTAGTAGCCATCATCTGTTGCAGGATATTTTTGTGAGACCATTTCTGTTGTTTCTCCTGTTGTCTCCTTTGGTCTCGTTCCCACGATATCCGGATTGGTGCTCATTTTGGTTTGTGAGGTCTTGCCTTGCTGGTCTGTTCGTTTGGTAGTGAAGCCTGGTAGCCTGCCCTCTGTAGACTGTCCTGCCTCCTTGTTTTTGTTGCTCTCTGCTCTCTGCGCCCTCCCCCCTAGAGGTAGTCCATTCATTTCCTCTGCCACTGCCCCGATCTGTGCTTCTGCGCGGCTTGCTCGTTGGCCTCGATCCCTCCCGCTTTCCCTTGGTCTATCTGCATCTTCTCCCGCGGTGGGTTGAGGGCCTCCCGACTTCAGTTCCATTTCGAGGAAGTCTTTGGCTTTCTGGACCGAGGTCAAGTAATGTCTCTTGTTTTTAGAAGAAAGTGACACTCCTGTTGGGGTTTCCCACCGGTATTGCAGTGCACGCGATCTCAGTTCTGTGGTCAGGAATTTGTAGTTCTTTCTGTCTCTCAGCATCGCCTGGGGGATCTCTTTCAGAACCTTCACCTCCTGCTCCTCTATGTAGAATGCCTTGTTATAGGAAGTGGCAGAGACGTGGTTCCGGAACCTCTGTGTTGTGAAGTGGATGACCACATCCCTTGGTTGGTGTTTGTTCACTTCCCTCCAGGCGCCCACTCTCTGGATTTTTTCGACATGCCACTCAATCTCATTGGCGCTCGTGCCCAGGAATGTTGCCAGGGCCTCTACAAAGGTCCTGCGCAGTCTTCCCTGGGGTTCGTATGTTGTCTCGTTCCACCCTCTGATCCTGATTGCAAATGCCATTTGCCAGAATTGTATCATGGTGGACTGGTCTTGAACCTCTCTTTTCACCTCTGCAAGCTGACCCTCTACGCGGTTTTCCACTTCCTTCATCATCTTTTCCGTATTCTCCCTTGTTTCTTGGAGGTTTTTGTAATGTGTTTGCAATGCCTCCTTTATCTGTTCCAAATCAGTGGCCGTCGCTTTGCGCTGTTCTTCCCACTTTTTCTCCAGGTTTCCACCTTGGTCCGCCAGCATCCTCTTCATGTCTTTGTATCTTTCCTCCGTCTTTCGTTCTGTTTCTAGGCGTCCTTTCTCCGTCTTCGCGCCCATTTCTGCCAATTTTCTATCCATGCCATCCATCCGTACCACCATCGTCGCTATCGTCTCATTTAGTGTCTCAATCGTCTCTTTTAGTTCTTGGATCATGCGTGCTGTTGCGGAGTCGTGGGTTGGCGTGTGGGTCTGAGGGCATGCAGTTGGGTGGGGGTGTGTGTGGTTGGGTGGGGTGTTCCCTAGCAGATTAGAGGGCTGGGCCGGGGAGGGTGCAGCTCCCTTCAGGTCTCGCAGTTTGATTTGTTTTGTCCGTCTGGCAGCCATTTTGAGCTTCTCCTCCTGTTGGCCTGTCCACCCTTAAAGCCACCCCTTGATGCAAAGAATTGTGGGGGAGTTGTTCCTGTGCAAGATTATCAAGTTGCTAGGATGGGTTGGATCAAATTCTTCTGTTACAAGTTAGCAAGTGTTCATGTCTCACAGTTAGTATTTTAACATTAAAGTGGTAGTTCACTAGGGGGTGTAGCTTGTTTTCAATTAAGCTTTTCTGTACTGGCAGGGGTGATACAAAGATGGGAGGATCTGTGGCTTGGGGTTTTTGAAGATGGCCTTTTTCTCAAGATGCAGTACTACACTAGGTTGTGGTCTGGTGATGATCCAGAAATCTGGTCCTTCCAAAAGGGGAGGGGGTGCCTTCAGGGTTTAGGCAGTGTAGGGGTAGGAGCCTGTATTCTGGCAGCTCTATGTTCAGGGAGCCAGTTCAGTACCTTTGCCTTGGGTTCCTCTTCACTCCCCTCTGCCAGCCTGTTTCTTCTCTTTGCTCTTTTCTGGCTCCTTCTTGCCCCTCTTTCTCTGCCTTCTTGCCCAGGTCACTTCCTCCTGTCTTCTGTCCCCCTGTGTTTACAGATCCCCTCTGCCTTTCCCTTATTGCGTTCCAGGGTGCTTTCCAGCTTTCTTCTTCCTCCCACCTTCTTCCCTGGTAGGTTCTGCCCTCTGTTGAGTCTCTGGGGCTCCCTTTCTGGTGGGTCTGGGGCGCTGCGCGTGGGGTAACACTCACCAGTCCCTCTGCTTGAGTCTTCCCCCGCTGTCTGCTTCTTAATTGCCTCCTTCTTTTCGATACTGCTCTCCGCCAGCTGTACTTGCCTCCTCCTTTGTTCTCCGGATCTGGCCCTCTCTTCCGCTCTTCAGGCTTTCTTCTGCCTGCGTCTCTGCGTCTCTGTAGTGCGTGCCAGGCTCCCTGCGATCTTCCCTCGGCCCTCTTCTCCTTAAATGATTCGTCGGAGGGTCCTCTCTTCCACCCGGTAGGCCCTCCCGGCGGCCCTCTCTCCTCGTTCGGGTATTTTTCTCCCCTCCGTTGCTCACGCCGCTCGACTCCGCTCTCACCAACTTCCTTTCTTCCCGTCCTCGGGCCAGCTGACCAGCCGGCAGCCGCCGGCTTCTTTGGCCCCGCCTGGGGCTCCCTTGGACTTTCCCGCGGCTTTTTTCGGCTTCTTGGGTAAGTCCGGGGGCCCCCTTCCAGCTTGCCACTTCTCCCAGCAGCTCACGCTCCAGGGGATCCGGAAAATCGACGGTAAACCGGACCCCGTCCCGGAGCCCTCTAAAAGCTGCTCCGGTCCACGTGACCGGAACCCTTTATATATGTTTCTTGTAAGATTATTATGTCTAAACTTTTCTTACTAAGCCTATTCAAAATTTTGTTTCTCTTAGCCGGAGAATTTAAGCCATTTATGTTTAGTGATAATACTGTTAATTCTTCCACATTACTGTCTATATTTTGATCTAGTCGTTCTTGTCGATCTATCTTCTTTAAATTCTTTATGTCTACTTTCATCGTCATTGCCTTCATTCATTTGTTCCTTTCTTTCAATTTCTGGTTCTTTGCTTTGTGTTTTTCGTACCTTTCTGCTGTGTTGTTTTGTAATATCTTCTTCTCTTAGTTCTCTTTCTTCTAATTCATCTTCACTACCTAGATATAGCTGAGAAAACTCTTCTGCTTTATTTATCATATCTTCTTTCTTGCCAGGTCACCAGGATCCCTTCCGACATCAACCACCTAAAGTTAATATTTCGCCTTATTAGTTTTGATGTGATAAGGTCTTCTAAGATCTCTTACCCTCCTGGGAACCTGCTTAAGAACTATTAATTGTTTTCCTGTATATTCTATTGGGTCATCTCTAGTTCTATGCAAAATCTCATCTCTGACTGTCTTCTTAACAAATCTGACATGCACTTTCTTAGATAAGTTATTTCTTCTTGCATAATTGGTGTGTATTCTATATATTTTATCTATCTCATTTGCCATCTCTTCTTTCTTGATTTCTAAAGTTCTCACTAAGAAATCAGTCATCATTTCTGGGAAATCCTCCCCCTTCTCTTCTTTCATGTTCTGAAAACGTAAATAGTGATCTGCTTTCTCTGTCTCTAGCAAGATGACAGTTTTTTCCAATTCTTTATTTGCTTGTGAGAGTCTTTCATTCATTTCATTTACTCTCCTTTCCTCATTCTATCTTCCATTTCTAATTCTATTCATTCTATCTTCCATTTCTAATAGTTTCTGTTCATTTTTCAGTATTTTTTGTTGGAAGCATTCAAATTTCCTATCCATTGCTCCCATCTTCTCTTTGAGTTCTCCCGTGTCATTCCCTATTTCACCTATTTCTTTTTTCAAGTCTTCATGGTTTCTCAGCATGACCTCTTGCATAGATTGTAACATTAATTGTAGATCTTTAAGTGAGCCTGCTCTTTCCCTTGCCATCATTTCTTCTATTGATCTTTGCACTGCTGGGCTTAGATCCGCCAATGTTGTTTGAGTTTCTTTCTTCCAGTCCCAGCTCTTGTTAGGTTGGGGGTGCTTGTTATCTTTCAGAGTGACGTCAACCAGCCCTCCCATTTATATACAATCTTTATCTTTTCTTTCACCTCGCCTGAAAGATTTGTTATTCTTCTAGTATTATAATCACTTCCTCATACCTTCCTTATATCTAAACAATATTATATTCTGTTACTAACACAATATCAAACCTCTAACACTAGTGCTTTAATATACAGTAATTAACAGGCTAAAGTATTTATCAGTTTTAAATGTTCATATACCACTGCAAATCTAATTTATCTAAATAGTTATATATAATAATAGTATAACAATTGATTCATCCAAATATTATAGCAAGTATTCAGTTCATTGGCAATATAGTCCAAGTTTTATAATTGATCTCTTGACAGTTGTAGGGAATAATGTAATCAGTGAGGTAAACAAATAAATGATTTTTCTCACCTTCTTTAAATTTCAACCTTTTGTATCTAGTTAGTCTCTTCTAGTTCAATCATATAATAGGTTGTATTCAATTAATTCTTGTTTGCCTGAACCCTCAGTTCAACTACAGCTTATTCTTTTTATTTTTGGAACGATTTTAGGGCAGTTTGTTTATTTTGTTTCTATGCGTGTTTTCTTCTTAACTTGTAGGTGTCTCTCTTCCCTCACTTAATATCAATCAGTCCTCTGTTCTTATTCAAAATGTCCGCTCTCTCTGCTCAATCAGCACTTTCGCTTTGGAAGTTTTTAATTTCTTTCTTAGCTTTGTTGAAAGGGCCAGAAGGGAAAACCCCCTTTTATCTGTTACTCCTTTAAAGCTTATGAATCTGTTGCTTTAAGGTAGAGCCTCTTTTTTTCACCATGTTCCTTATCGCCGCTATCACACAGGGGAGGTTGTTTTACCCCTTTCACCCTGGGGCTTCTCTTCTCTTCTCTTCTTTTTTTCTTTGAAATTTTCCAGAAAGATTTAACACTGCGGATCACTTAGAAAGGCTCGCTGGGTACTCACATCACCAGGCTTGCTGTATTATTGTCCCGCTAAATCACCACTGTCTTTCTCCAGCTGACAGCTGTCATTTCTTCATGGCTGCCATTCTGGGCTGTCTCCTTCTTCCACTCAGCTTCTCCGAGGGTTTCCTGCTTCTTACAGTTCGGACCGCCATCCGAGACTGCTCTGCTGGGCACTTCCTGTTCCAATCTCCCTCCAAGAGATTGGGGATTTTAAAAAACCCACCAGGCACAGGGAAGCAGCTGCAGAAGCGGCACGCCTATTCGGAGTACCTTTTCAGTGCAGCCATTTCATTCGGCAGCTGGCCCCACCTCCAGAAACTCTTCATGTTAGCACTATTAGTGGCCAGATTTCCTTATAGATGTAGTTTGGTCACATCATAATTTCCAGCTTTACTTGTGCAAAATTGGTATACTCTATAGTAGTGAAAAATATACCTTCTAACATGAGCTTCATTATATAATACCCAATTCTGTCTAAATATTTCAGCTTGTCCATGTTTTTTTAGCAGTGTTATTGATAATAATAATAATAAACTTTATTACGGTCATAGACCAGCAATAGCCATAACTTTTTACACTATATTAAATAATAATAAAGATAGTACAAACATTAATAGTAAATAATAATATCCCTGTTAAGAAAATACATGTTCTCAAAATGTTAGGGTCACTCCCTAATTTACATGAATGGATAGCCGATTAATATCTGAGTAAATATAATGTTCCAAACATAATTAGAGAAATCTCCCAAAAATTGGCACAAGTTGACGACTATAAATCTGTAACCAATTTTTTTCTTGTGGACATTGCTGCAACACAGTATTTTGCCACTGCATGCATGATAGAAGAGTTTGAGTCTTGAAGGAGAAAGCCTACATAAAAATTGTCTGCCCTCCCTGGCAATCTCTCTAATAAAGGGAGAATATACGCTGTCCTATAAACTTGGTATAACTCACAGTACAATAAAACATGTGAGATATCTTCGACTTCTCCTTTACCACATATACATACCCGTTCTGCTATTGGTGTTCTCTTATACCTGCCCTGTAGGAGTGCTGAGGGAAGAATGTTAAATCTGGCTCTGAAAAACGCTATTCTTTGTTTTGGGAAGGTCAGATTATTCAAATATCTTGCCGCTTCCCACACACCCTGTTTGATTCTATCCCTACTGTCACTAGGCAACCTATTTAGTTCTTCTTGGAACTCCATGTCCTTTATTCTATTGGATATTACTTGCTTTGCTTGGTCAAAGCCTAGGGACATTAAGAACAGGGGAGGGCCTTCTCTGTTGTGGTGCCCACCCTCTGGAACTAACTGCCCCCTGAAGTCCACGTTTTCCCCACTCTCCCGGCCTTCTGGAAGAATCTAAAAACTTATTTATGCCGGCAGGCCTGGGGATGACTGTGATTGTGTGTGCATGATGAATGTGTTTGGGGGGTCTTTTAAATGCTTTGTAGATTTGGTTTTTGGTTTTTTTTAAATGCTGTGATGTTGTTTTTGTTCATGCTGTTAGCCGCTCTGAGTCCTTTGGAGAGGAGCGGCATAAAAATCTAATTAAAATAAAATAAAATAAATAAATTGAAGAGAGCCCATAAGAGCCCAGTTTATGATCTATCGCCTACTTCCAGGGGGAAGGAAAGTTGTCAATCAGCACTAACGGGGACAATCCTTCTGGAAAGAAATGCATTTTAAGCCAGTGAATGATCATCATCTTCCAGGCTCTTACCTGGATTTGGGGCATACCTGTCTCAATTCTTAATTGGGCATTTGGGGTTCCTTTGGGTGCAGCTAAGATGGCTCGCAGGAATTTGGTTTGTATGGTTTCCAGCAAGTTTTTCTTTGCCAGGGTTCCTGTTTGTGCCCCATATAGAATTTGCGCCAATGTTTTGGCCTAAAAAAGTTTTAAGGCAGCAGGTACTAATTGACCTCCGCCTGTGTAAAAGTGATGTTTGATTGCATTTAAGGACCTATTGGCTGCTTGCAATGTGTGATACAGGTGTGCCTTCCATGTCCCTTGCGAGTGGAAGACCACCCCAAGGTATCTAAATGTTCTAACCTGTTCCAAACTATGTCCTTCTATTTTCCAGGAGTATTGGCTGGGTCTCTTAGCAAAAACTAAAATTTTTGATTTATCAAAGTTAAGGACCAACTTGTTCTGTCTGCAGTAGCCAAGTGTTGCCCTAATGGCTCTCTTCAGTCCTATAGGAGTTTGCGAAATAATGACCGCATCGTCAGCATATAGAAGAATTGGGATTTTGCGATGTGCTAGGTTGGGCGGATACAGATCGGAGTTCTGTAAGAGATCGATCAGGGGGTTGATATATAAGTTAAAAAGGGCGGGAGACAGGATGCAACCCTGCCGTACCCCTTTTTGTACCCTTATTAAGCTGGTTAAAGTCCCTTGGGGATTACACCTCACTTTCAAGGTGGAATTCACATACAATTTTTGTATGAGGAAAAGAAGGCATTTATCAATAGTAGTGCCTTCTAATTTCTCCCATAGGGTGTTCCTAGATATTGAGTCGAAGGCCTGTTTAAAATCTAGGAAGGCCACAAACAGAGAGGATTTTTTTTATGTGTGTATTTTTGTACTAGATGGTGAAGTACCAAGATATGATCCACTGTTTATCTTCCTTCTCTAAAACCGGCTTGTTCATCTTTAATTATCCCCCCCGAAATTAGCCAATCCTGAAGTTTATAATTTAGATATTTGGCATACGTTTTACTAATAAGACTCAGAAGACTAATGGGTCTATAATTTCCTGGGTCATTTCTGCTACCTTTTTAATAGATTGGTATGATAATTGCTAATCCCCAATCTCTTGGCATATGACCTGTTCTAACTATAAAAGTAAACAGAGATGCTAAAATTGGGGCCCATCAACTGGAATTATTTTTTATTATTTCTGGCAGGACTTAATTTTTTTCAATCCATTAAACATAATTCAGTTCATGTCCAATTGAATTGTAATAACTAATGACATCAATCTTATCAAGCAAAATCATCTTATTAGGTTAGTTCAAGATTACATAATAATTTTCTTACAAATAACCCTATTATCCTAAACAAAAAAAAGAAACAAAAAGAAAAGAGAACAAATACATTCTTAAAGGATTTAATATGTATTTCATTAGTCACTCCTTAGCTATATAAACCATCAATCAACTTTAAACTAACAAGATGACATCAAACTTTAAGATATTTCAATTCATTAATCATCAAACAAGTAAATCACTTATAATCTTGGTCCCTAAGTCAGTCCATAGTTCTAGATTGCCTTTAGTCCATTACTCAAAACTTTAACTTTCTTTTTTTTTAAAATCTTATTCTAGGTTTTTTCAAATGCCAAGTAGGTTTCCATAGCAAAGCTTCCTTTCCAACAGATAAGTCTCTCTTTGTTGCTTGAAATATCTTTTGAATCAGTGAGAGCCATCTTGACCTCTGAATTGGCCTTCTGATTTTATTTTATTTTTGCATAAAGTCTCGTTGCTTTAGAGTTCCAAGTCCAAGTCTTTGCTTTTCCTGGTTCTCAACGCCATAACTGAGTTGCATATATCAATTTCTTTTTGTTCTCAGTTAGGTCTTCTTTTTGTAGAGTCTGTTTAATAGAAAAATCAGGTGCAATCTGAAAGTTAGTTTTAAAGTTTGAGGAAGAGATTCTGATTCTTAGTTCTGTAGTAAGCTCTTTCATTGTAGCACATATTTCCTCTTTAGTCTCATACATTTTCTTCAGAATAAGTTTGCAATTTAAATGTGAGTACAGCTCCATTTTAGAAAAAAAATTCAAACATCCAGTTAACTTTCATATGAAAAAATCATCTCCTCTCCAATTGCAATATTACTTTTTAACCAGTAGATGTCCTCAGAAAGCTAAAAAAAAGATAAATAAATCCATTTTTCCCCAAAAATCATTTCACTTTTCATTCTTCTTTCTTTACTCAAAAAAACCCCCAACAACATAGGCTAATAATAAAGTTCGTGAAAAGTTTTTCCGATACCCCAAAGTACTTATATGAAAAAAGCAACGTAATTTCTAAAACTTTACTTTGTTCCTTTGTTCGCCTGTCTTTCCCAACGAGTAAAAGCTGCCTTTCCAAGCTGGGGAAATCTTTCCAACACAGCTCTTACAGGCAAAAAACAACAACAACAACAAAACGAAGAGAGGGGGGGGAAAAAGGAAAGGTTTCACCCGGATTCACCACGGTGGGTCTGCAGCTTAGATGTTCTTTGGACTTGCGGTTTCTTGCGGCAGAGCGATTGGCCATTTTATTGGCCGATCTTCTTCTCCATCGGCCCTCGGAGTTCTGTCCGGACAGCTGGAGGAGCCGCCGCTCCTCCGCTGCCGGAACACTGCCTCCTCGTAGGAAAGTCGTGCCCTCCAGGGCGACTTTGGACCCGCATAAGGGTCCGCCGACGGAGGGAAAACTAGTCGGTGGGGAGAGTAGTCTTTTCTGAGGTGAGGAGAAGCCAGGATGGAGCTGGTTGGGGGCAAGGCTCCACTCTTTAATCAAGCCCCCTGTTCTGTACGCGTTCATGTACGCATGCGTGAGCACATTATGCGGCTCCCAGTTTTTTCTTTTGTGAGGGAAATGGGTCCAAGTGGCTCTTTCATTGTTTCAGGTTGCCGACCCCTGGTCTAGGATTAAGGTTTATTGCTTTGAATTGCACATTCTTAAAAATCATCATTTTCAGTCATGGTTATAGGAAAGAACCCAAAGACACTTAACCGTGATACAGAAATGGGCTATCCATTCATGTAGAATCCACCGGTGGGTAATCTCAGCCTTCCTGCTCAGATGAGACTAAGTCAGAACTTTAGCCATGCCTCCCTCTGGGTGTGTCTTCCTAGTTATTGACGAGACAAAGCATCCGTGACAAAGTCTGACACCATGGCTCCAATTATTAAGACACCTGCCTAGACTGCCCTAAAGGGAGGGTGTGGATTCTACATCATCATGCTGAGAAAAGGCGTTCAGGTAAGACAATGCCCCTTCTCCAGCATGATGACTGTAGAATCCACCGGTGGGACATACCAAAGCTGCTCATGTCCCTACGGGGGGGGCGGGAAGAGTCTAGGCATGTGTCTCCAGAGAAGAAACTACCTGTTGCAGCACTCTCCTACCAAACGAGGCATCCGCCGCCACAAACCTATCAATTTTGTAATGTCTTACAAAGGAGGAAGGGGAAGACCAAGTCGCAGCCCTACAATCCTTGACAGAGGCCTGGGTGGACCAGGCTGCAGATGCAGCCGCACTGCGTGTCGAGTGTGCAGTGATGTGTGTAGGAACTGGAAGTGACTGAGAGAGACAGGCTCGAGCAATGCATGCTCTGATCCATCTACCAATGGTCGAAGAGGAGACCTTCTGACCCATGGAAGAGGGCTGAAAGGACACAAACAAGGCCTCCAACTTGCGGAAAGCCGAGGTCCGCTTAACATAGTAATGCAGAGCCCTGTGCACATCAAATGTATGTCACTGTCTCTCCAGACGATGTGACGGAGGCACCGGCTCTATGGCCCTTATTTCTAACAGATGGGAAATGGCCGTGGCTACCAATTCTGCCTTGGTTGTATTTCTGGAGACGGGAGACTGGATGAAACGGTCTGGAGGATTTGAGAAGAACTCTAGAGTGAGACCGTGTCTTATGGTCTCTCTGACCCAATTGTCGGTAGTGGTAACCTCCCAAATGTCGCTGAACAGCGACAAGCAACTGCCTATGGGAAAGGTCTCCCTGGCGTCACTTGGCCCGTCTGTAAGGACGGCCCCCCAAGCCTCAGAAGGGATGTTTGGACTGGTATTGGGCCTTGGCTCCAGTGTTCTGGCGGTCCTGCTGGCGATCCTGCCTGGGGGGAAAGGATCGAGAGCCTCTGGGCCATTCCCAGGACTGCCCAGTTCGAAAGGGCTGCCTCCACTCCCAGGTACCACTTGAGCAGAAAGGCTGTCTGCGAAAATCCTGTTGAGGTGGTCTATCCAACTTCTTGGAGGGGTGAGCTAGAACTTTACGCTTGTCCTTGCCCTCAATGAGGTACGGTTCAAGAATTGGACTGAATAAATGCGTCTGTCTGTTGACAGACGCCACTTAGATTTCAAATCAGTTCGCCACTGTTTCAGCCACAGCAGCCTACGAGACGCAACAGTGGCTGCAATAGATCTGGCAGAGTACCTTGCAAAGTGAAGAGATGCATCTGCCATATATTCAGATGCTGCCACTAACTTCCCCAATGTCTGGTGTACGTGCACCTGATCAGGAGGAATGAGTGCCTGGAGCTCACAGATCCACATGATGGAAGCCCTTGCGAAGAAAGAAGAAGATGTCACTGCCTTAATTGTCCATGCCGAAGTCTGGTGAGCTCGACGGAGGGAGAACTCAAACCTCTTTTCCTCTGCCTTCAGGGCCTCAGCCATATTGCCTGGAATTGTAGATGTGGAAAATAATGAGGTTAGAGGAGTGTCCACAGTGGGCACATCCAAAAGAGCAGAAAATGAAGAGAAGACATTGTACAGCTTCTTTTCTGTGCTATTGGGAGAAGGTGAAGTGGCCAAGGAAGCCCACTGCTTCTCCACCGTAGTGCGATTCCTTTGGGCAAGGAATCCATTTCTCTTCTACTACCTGTTCTGAAAACAAAGGATTAGACTCCTGAGCAGAGGAGGTGGAAGGTTTGGCTTCCTCTTCCGGAGCAAGGTTGGCCATAGTACAGGCCTTTAAGAGTAAAGATCTGAAAATAGAAGGATCAAATAGACCCGCAGTAGGCGCTTGTTCTGGCGCCGCCTCCTGATCCTCTGACATGGGCATGTCGGCTACCTCCAGGTCCTCAGATTCCTCCTTGCCTAATTGAGAGGAAGTCTCAGAGATGCCAGAACCAGGAACCTGAACGCGACCCATTTGAGGATGAGGCATGGATGAAGGGGGTGGAATTTGCGGGGGACGTTGACCCATAGATGAGGTCATAAACTGTATGAATGCATGTTGCATGAATGCATGGAACGGATCTGACCAAATATCCTGCTGTTCTATAGGGTGAACCCCAGCAGCAGTGGTTTCAGGACCCTGATGTGTTGTGGAAGAAGAGCAAGGGGGACCAACCTGTTCAGTTTCCCCCTGAGGAGACCATGCCCTAGGGGCATCATGGGAAGGCGCGTATGGAGGCTCAAATGGAGAATCCAGTGGAACGGGGGGAACCACTTCAGCTTCACTGGACATGAGCCTTTGTGCCTTGGAGAATTCCCTCTCCACCGCCTGATGTCTCCTTGAGGCCTCTCGCTCAGCTGCTTTGGAGGTCTCCTTCGATGCTAAATGTTTTGTCTTGGCCTTTTTCTCCCCCCCCGCTTCCAAATCAGATGATCTGCGGTTTGCTTGTGTGGGGGGATTATCAGAACACTGCGATGCCTGGGGCGAGACACTGTCAGCCATTGCACTCTGGATATTCTGGGTAGGAAATGTCCAGAAATGGGGGGAAAAACCAAACACGCAGATCTGGTTGTCAGAGAGGGTGAAACAACCCGCTCTCTGAACAACAACAATGGCAAACAGCCAGACAGTTCACTAGAACTTCCTGTCTAGGCCTTGTGACACAGCGCCACAAACTAAATGGAACAGGTGGATTCTAATATAAATTCCCCCTCACTGAGAAATGAATTTACACTTAAATGAATAGTTGAATCAAGCAAGACAAAGGTAAATTGGGAACAGATCCTTCTGATTGGAATTAATAGAGTGTAGAATTCCTCTACGATGTCATATAAATATGTTCCCCCAGTAGGAAACCTGTCACAGCAGGCTAAAGTGGTACAATATGGGCCCAGCTGAAATTCCAGAAGAACACGAGGTTCCTACAAAATGGCGGCCGAGCCTGAAAAGGTGTCCAAAATGGTGTCTGCGCCTGCAAGGAGCATCAGAATGGCGGCCACGCCTGCAAGAGCCGTTAAAATGGCAGCCACACCTGTTGTGGCTGCCCACAAGATGGCATCCGCGCCAAAAATGGGGCAAAAGGAAATTCTATTTGGCCTCCTGGAAATCAGGCCTCTAGGGGATCCCAAACGCTAAATAAATGCCTCCGTTCCCCCTTTCATCAAAACACTTGCGGTTGAGTCGCGCAGCCTCCGCTGCGATCCGAGAGCCACTTGCTTGAAAGGAAACCACGTGAGCTGAGACAAATCTCACAAGCTAGGTCCTCCGGTCTGCCCGAGCTCCGATGGAGTCCTCCGTACGGCAAACCAGCTAGCCTGCCAATCCGGTGCTCCCGCTGATCAGCTGGACTGGAGTTAGTAACTGATTCAGAGCCTTGTGGCTTGAGCTTCTCAGAAGCTTGCCAGGCTCGTTGAGGCCAAAAGGCCTGGGAAGCAATCAAGGAAATTTTTTTTCAAAATTGAAGCCAAATTTCAATCAGATTACTAGCAGTGAAAAATTTGTAGTAATTTTAAAAGATTTTAAATGTAAAAAAAACAAATAAATGAAAACAATTCAATTAATTAACCTAGTCTAACTAAGGAGCCAGGAAAATTGCGTCCTACTGAGCTGAGACTAAGTCAATAACTGGGAAGACACACCCAGAGGGAGGCATGGCTAACGTTCTGACTTAGTCTCATCTGAGCAGGAAGGCTGAGATTACCCACCGGTGGATTCTACAGTCATCATACTGGAGAATATACTTAGCATGTTGCCCTATGGCTGTTTTTATTGGCATTGTGAAAATAAATCAGGTTCAAGATTATGATAATTGGGAATAGAACTCCTTCTAATCCTTGTACTAACCTTAAAAAAAGTTAATTACATATGAAGAGAAGGAATCAACCAAAATTCTGCTTCTCTTGTCTTCCTTTATGAAAGTACTAGAATATTAATTACAAGATGCAATATTAACAAACTTTTTCAGTGATACTAGCTAATCTTTAAAAGTTATTATTATTATTTTATTATGGCTGCAATTCCATTAGATTCTAACTAAGCTGATCCTCCTGGACCATACCAATATATTAAAAAATGGAACTTTTTCCTTAATCCTAGTACATACGCTGTGACAAGAATGTACAATAGAGGAAGTCAAGCAGCATATCAAAGACACTGATATTCCCACAGATTCAATGTCCCTCCCTAAAGATATGTGTTTAAGTAGCACTTGTACTCTCTACAGACCTGCTGGATATTTAAATCAAATCACCATTTCTGTGAAACTAGGAGGATCTTAATTGTCAGGCACAAGAAATCAAGAACCAGGGTTGTTCAAATGAGTGTAAGTTTATTCCATGCTATCCCTAAACAAGAATCTGAACTACTAACAGTCAAGGCAAATTGGTGAGGACAAGAGTCAATGAAATTCAAAGGGGGCTGGACTTAGATCTCTTGTGGGTGCAAAGGACTCCAAACTTATGATGTCCTCCCTAGGGCCTGTTCATCTCCTACACAAATATTAGCACAGTTCAATACACATCCATTGGCAATTTTAGAGAGGAGATACAAAGTCATTCCATTTAAATCCAGACTCTGCCCATGTGATGAAAGAGCCATAGAAACCACCAAACACGTCTTGCATGGGCTACACTGCCCATTTTATGCCAAAAGTCACCATGAGCTGCTAATTCCATATCTAATTAAATATCCTGGTCACTTTCATCAGTTCTATTTAAAACTTTTACTCTCAGATTCAATTGTCTTATTTCTTTAAGTGAGTCAAATTCTACCATGTAATATGTAAGATGCACAGTAGTTTGTCAAATCTGTTTACCTAACTAGATAATCAACATCACTTTTATGTAGCCAAGTTTTTTTAGGACTGGTCATTGACTGCAGTAAATATTCTGTTCTATCCCAAGTAAGATATGGTAGGTTCCAGAAGCTATCAAAATTACTTCATTTTTCAGCAGTCCTTAGTTAAAAGAAGCTTCATTACACATCAGTAGCAAATAATCTTGTAACCGATTCTTTATGTGATATCATTAGCAAAAATGAAACAAAAAAGACATGTTACAGATTCAAAAATGTATGTTTGGTTTGAGGTACTCCAAAGCTGAAAGCGTGCGATTTTTCTTAACTCATTAATAATTGAAAAATTAACAACTGGCATATAAAATTCAAGAATGTACTACTGCATTTATCCAAGTTGATTGGATTATTTAACCCTAATCACTGATTGTTGAATTCTAATATGCTTTAATAGCTGCTAAGAATCATCTTAAACTGTGGAAAAACAGTTTAGAAATGTTTTCTAATACACAAATGAATCCTTGTGATTCAACACAAACAACCCTTTCAATAAATCATTCTCTTCAAATCCGCACAACACTTGTCACATATTTCAGATAACTGTCAAGAACAGCTGGCTATCTATTCATGACCATTCAAGATGCAAAAAAAAAAAAAATTCTTAAAGCTCCTCTGTTCCTCAAAGCTAATTTTTTTCCTTTCCCTTCAAGTCAGTCTTGAGTCCTAGCAATTGCCTGGACAATGCAGTTTTCTTGCTTTTAAAATATCTTATTAATTTTATAATTATAAATATAACTCAACTAAATACAATCGTTTACAACTTTTTCAACATAAAACAAAGCATAAAAACTTACATAGAATAATTAAAATAACTATAGGTATTGCTCAGCAGCACCCCCTCCACCACATCCCCCTCTTCCTTCCTCCCTACCTCCTACTTCTATCCCCCCACCCTCTCTCCCTCCCTCTCTCTCCACCCTCCTCCTACAACCTCCCTACTTCCCTCCAATCCTTCACTCCTCAATCTCCACCCCCTCCAGATGTGGTTCCGAGGTACTGTCCGAGCAACATCCTGCTTATATAATACCAATATTACAGTTGCATATATTGTAACACCCCCCCAACCCACAACCCCCCCCCCCCCGACTTCCCAAAGTGAATACAGGGTAAAACACAAGAAAACCCACTAAACTAAACCAAATTGTTATGTAAATCCTAATAATAGTTTAACTATATTTTTCAGTCCCACATATAAAAATTTAACTATATGCTAAATACAATTTCTTAGATTGATATTTCCCTTGTATGTACTCTATCCATTTTTTCCAGTCCAACATATATTTTTCATTTGAATGGTCCTTCAAATATGCGGATATTTTAGCCATTTCTGCCAAATTTATAACTTTCAAAGTCCATTCTTCAATAGATGGTAATTCTAGCTTCTTCCAGTATTGTCCCACCAACAGTCTTGCTGCTGTAATCAAGTTCAAAATTAAGTTCGTTTCTATGGTGGTGCAGTCTTTTATAATGCCTAACAAAAACAACTGTGGTGAAAATTCAATACGTTTTTTCAAAATATTTTGAAGTATCCACCATATTTTTATCCAAAAGGCTTTGATTTTTCTACAAGTCCACCATACATGAAAATAAGTAGCATCCATACATTCACATCTCCAACACTTAGGTTGTAAATTAGGGTACATATATGATAATTTTTTCAGATCCAAATGCCATCTATAAAACATTTTATAAAAATTTTCTCTTAAATGTTGCGCTTGTGTAAATGTTACATTTTTCACCCAGATCCTCTCCCAAGTTTCCATCATGATTGGTTGTCCAAAATTTTGTCCTCACTTTATCATACAATCCTTAACTAATTCAGTTTCAGAATCAATTTCTATCAATGCATTATACAATCTTTTAATATGCATAGACCTTTGGTCTCTAACTTGTTTAATTAAATTTTCATCTGTTTGAGATAAACCCATCTTCAAATATTTTTTCCATCTAGTCTGCAATTGTAAATATGGAAACCAAGTATGGACTATTCCTTCCTCACTTAACATATTAAATGACTTTAATAATAACAAATTCCCTTCTTTAATTAGGAGTTTCTCATAGGGCACCACATCTTGAACTTGTACTCTATTTATATTCTCTATTGCATGTCTGGGAACTGTCCAAACGGGAATCTTATCATTTAATTTATACTGATACTTTTTCCAAACACGCAACAGAGCACTTCTCAATAGGTGCTCTTTGAAACTCCTATCCACCTTTTTATCATAAACTAAATATGCATGCCAACCATATAATAAACCATACCCTTCAATATTCAATATTCTATCATTAGTTAAATTAATCCAATCACTTATCGCTACTAAAACAGCAGCATGGTAATATAACTTAAAATTGGGCATTTTCAAACCATCTCTTTCCCTTGTATCCTGAATAATTTTTAATTTGACCCTCGGTTTCTTGCCACTCCAAATAAATCTATTAATACCCTTCTGCCACTCTTCCAGATTCGCATCTTTTTTAAGTATAGGTAACATTTGAAAAAGAAATAAAAATTTTGGCAATACATTAATTTTAACTGCCGCTACCCTACCCAGCATAGATAATTGTAATTTTTTCCATTTCTTCAATTCTATTTGTATCTTATTCCACAGAACTTCATAATTATTTTTATATAACTTCCCATTAGAGGCTTCAATATCAATTCCTAAATATTTAACTTTCTTAACTATCTCACAACCCGTTATTCTTTCCAATTCCTGTTTTGAATTAATATCTAAATTTTTAACTAACATCTTTGTCTTAGATATATTTAATTTAAAACCTGATACCCTACCATAATTTTAATTATCTCCATCAATCTCTTAGCTGACTGTATTGGTTGAGTCAGTGTCACAAGCAAATCATCAGCAAAAGCACATAATCTATAATCTTGTTGTCTAATCTGTATACCTTTTAAATCATCTGCAACTCTTATCCTGTTCAGTAAAACCTCTAAAGTTAAAACAAACAACAAAGGGGATAATGGACATCCCTGTCTAGTACCTTTCTCTATATTAAATGAATCTGTTAAATCCCCATTCACAATGATCTGGCCTGTTTGTTTCTGGTAAATTGCCAATATAGAATTAATAAACTGATCTCCCATTCCCATCCTAACAATTAATTTTTTCAAAAACGACCAATTCAGTCTGTCAAAGGCTTTTTCCGCATCCAAAAACATAAGAATTGCGGGCACCTGGATATGCTTCTCCAAGTATTCTAATATATTAATAAGTTGTCTAACATTAGTTTTCATCTGTCTCCCTTGTAAAAAACCAGTTTGGTCTGAATGAATTATTTGTTGTAAAACTGTCATTAATCTATTAGCCATAATTTTTGCAAAAATCTTATAATCCGTATTCAACAATGAAATAGGTCTAAAATTTTCTGGTAAAACATTATCTCTTCCCTCTTTGGGAATTAAAGAAACATAGGCTGTTTTCCATGAAGGTGGAACCTGACCACCCTCTTGTATATTAACAAATAACTCTCTAAGAGGTTCCACCATTTCCATTTGAAGATGTTTATAATAAATTGCCGTTAGCCCATCAGTCCCAGGAGATTTTCCCATTTTCAATTGTTTAATCACTGAGATTATTTCTTCTGATGTAATCAGTGCATTCAGTCTATCTCTTTGTTCATTGGTAATTATCAATACATTTTCATTTTGCAAAAAAGTATCTATCTCGTTCTCTTGTATCTTCTCTTCAGAGTATAACTTGGAGTAAAATTCTAAAAAAGCTTTCTTAATAATTTCTTGTTGAAACACTTCCTTCCCTTTATATTCTATTTTTTCAATTATGCGGGATTTTTGTTTTTTCCTTAATGTATAAGCCAACCATCTGCCAGGTTTATTAGAATTAAAAATGTATTATGTTTTGCATATTGTATATTCCTAGCAACTTGGTCAGCCATCAACAAATCAAATTGTTTCCGTAAAATCTTAATCCCCTCTTTAATATTTTTATCATCTGGTCTCTTTATTAATAATTGCTCTTTCTTTCTTATTTCTTCTAACTCCTTCCTTTTTTCCTCTTGTTTACGTCTATACCTTTTATTCATATCAATTAAAATCCCACACATATACGCTTTACTAGCATCCCATACCATTTCTATTGTTGTGTCCTTATGCGAATTTAGCATAAAAAATTCCTTCATAACATTTTTACATTCATTCACATTTGTATCATATTTAAACAAATTTTCATTAAGTCTCCAAGATCTTTTGGGACTCTTTCCTACCATTAATTCCATCCAGACCGGATTATGATCTGTTAAAACTTTGGGTAGGATTTTCACCTTCTTTAAACTAAAAAGAAAGTCACTTGAAGTTAATATAAAGTCAATTCTAGAGAATGACTGATGTCTATCAGAAAAAAAAGTAAATTCTTGCTCTTTACCATGTCTTTCTCTCCATATGTCTATCAAGTCAAAATCATCCTTTATATCAAAAAAAGATTTGGGCAACTTAGAATGTGTTTGAGGAATTGATAATATCTTCTTTTTGTCTAAACCAGTATCTATAACACCATTCCAATCTCCCATTAAAATACAAGACCTATATTCAAATTGTATTAACTTTTTATATATTAACTTGTAAAATTTTCCTTGTTGATTTGGTACATATATACCCATCAAAAGAACTTTCTTCCCATCTTTTAAAATTTCAATTGCTAAATATCTACCTTGTATATCTGATTCTATTAATTTAGCTCTTATATGATTTTTAACATAGATAACAATTCCATTCTTCTTCTCAGCGGCCGCTGCAACAAAATGTGAACCTAATTTATTATTTATCAAATATTTCTGATCAGTAATTCTAATATGTGTTTCTTGTAAACAAATTACGTCATTTTTACATTGAATCAAATAATGAAATATCTTCTTCCTTTTCTGTGGTGAATTTAAACCGTTGACATTCCATGTCAAATATTTATTTGACATGACCAACTTGAGAAAGCTTTTGCAAGGCCAAATCAACTTTTGGATCCATTTTCTTCTTTGGTCGTGCTCCTTTCTTGTTGTTCCATACGTTTAGTAGTAGCTCTTGTTTGCCTTTGATGTTTAGATTTCTCTACTTCCAAAGACTGGAAAATATCAATGCTCCGTGCGGGCAGCTCAATTAAAGCTCCTTTATCAACTCCTGTTGCTGCCAGAGATTGTGATTCTGAAGACTGTAGCTGTTGTTTTAACTCCATATCTCTTTCTTTTGGTAAATCTGCACTTTTTGGTATTGGAGATGGGGGTTTACCAGCCTTCAACACATTCTCAAAAAAATCTTTTGCTTTCCCAACAGAATTCAAGCGGTATCTATTACCCTGGTGAAATAATGACAGTCCAGCTGGAACCTCCCACCTAAATTGTAAAGCACGTTTTTTTTAAATTCAACCACCAAAAATGCATAATCTTTTCTTGCTCTTAACATCTTCAGAGGAATCTCCTTCAAAACCACAACCTCCTGACCAGCAACACTTAATTTCTTATTGTAAGATATTGTAAGAACATGATTTCTGAATCTCCTTGCAACAAAATAAATCACAATGTCTCTAGGTAAATTTCTTTGTCTTGCAATCCATGAATTAACTCTGTAAATCCGGTCAATCTGACAAAAGACATTTTATACTCCATCTTCAAAAAATTGTGCCAAAGCTTCTTCAAAAATTCTTCTCAAATCCTCCTGATTCTCATTTGCTACCTCCTTCAGCCCTCTGATTCTAATAGCTGACATCATTTGATTATATTGTACCATGACTGCTTGATCTTGCATATCACTTTTAATTTCATCAAGTTTTTCCTCAATTTGTTGCTCGACCCCTTCCACCTTTTCTTCAACTTTCAAGGTATAATCCCAAACCCCCTTAAAGGCTTCCACAATATCTTCTCTTATCACTACATTGTGAGTCTCAATTGTTTCTTTAATTGTCTCCAGTTCATCAGTTACGCCTTTAACTTGTTCCTCAATCTTTTTCTCCAATTTTTCCAAACTTTTCTCTATATTGTCAGTCATTGTTAATAGTGTAGTCTGCAAATATTTCATGGTAAACATTTCTGGAGGAGATTGAGTAGGCAGGGGGGCTTGAGACTCTGTAGATGTTAAAGAAGCTGGGGGAGCAGAAAAACTACTTACTTGTAATTTAGAGGGCTGAGCCGGAGAAGATACTGCCACCCTCGCAGAAGCTATTTTTGTTTGCCGGCAGCCATTCTATATTCAGTCACTTTTAAAAAGTTACTTTGAATAAAAAAGAATCTTTACATGTATATTGCCAAAATTTTTCGTCTTCTTTTCTTCTTTCAAATCTAAATTTAATTGTAATTTGTAGGATTTTAAAGTTTAAATCTAAGCGATCGCTCTGGCTTTACTCTAAAAAAAAGGGAAATCACTTTCACTTTCCAGTCACTTTCCCTTTACAGTGAGAATGATCGCCATCTTGGATACATTATGTTGATTGTAAAAGTGGTTGTGGTCAGAAGTAAAATATAAAATATAGAAAATTACTTGCAATATAAAACTCCTGTATTCACTCCGCCTACATGTAGGTCTCTCTTGAAAATTTATCTTGAGCAGGAATGGTCGCGGCATCTTTTTCTGTCTGCAGACAGAAGCGTCCCTGGGCAGGAGCGTCTTTGAGCGCCTGGGGAGCTCTCACTCTTTCCCCCTGAAAACTTATCCAGGGGGTTTTTAGAGGAGCTCAACCCACGCCCGATGCTCTTCACCCCTTCTTCGCCCGAAGGGGGGATTTTTCACTGCAAAAAACAGCTGATGTTCTCTGTTTTGCGGCTTTACAAAACCCGGGAGAACGGAGCCTCCAAAGGAGGCTGTGGCGATGCCAGCGGAGCCACCAGAAGTCGACAATGCAGTTTTCTTAATGAAATATTTAGAAGGGTTTTTCCACTGCCCTTGGTCTGCTTGAGAATGATTGGCCTCAAGTCATTCTGATGGTTTCTTGCCTAAGGCAGAACTAGAATGTACAAACTCCTAGTTTCTAACCTGGTGCCTTTAATATACCAAATTTGCTTTCCCCGAAGCTCATGGCTGTAATATTTGTAGAACTGAAAAGAGATTGAAGGGACTGCATTATCCCAATGGAAGATTATGGCTTAACTTTATTTCCTTCGAAGGAGAAGTATACTACTGTTCTACAAATATTACATTAAATGAGTAGAATTAAACACATAAAACATTATCTACTTGTAAAGTAGCCGAATGTAATTTTTCCCTAATTGCCAAAACTTAGTTATATAAAATAAGAAACCCAATTTCATAACTGGTGACAGCTTCAAATTACTCTTGAATCATGATTTCCCATTCTGTAAAACATGCATAATTTTTCTCCCCTTGCTTCCTTAATTATATGTGTTCTTTAACAATTTGCTAATTATTCTAGAAATTAGTATACATGTGCTTATCTCATAATTTTCACCATATATAAGACATAAATTACTAATGGACTTCTGACCACTGAAAATACTGAGAGATGTTTCATCCTGTCAGAAGTAAATACAACATTCAAAAATCTTTGCTTCAGAAACCAACTCATTAATTCATAATTTTATCTTAAACAAAAGTGGCAAATTATTCCCCAGCTCAAACGTTAATCTTTCTTTTTCAAGTGAGTAATTTTTCTAATGTTAGAAAGAGAAGTTCTACTACTTGCATTGTCTATAATATCAGCAACCAGTAACTTAAATACCAAGATGCACCTATAGCTTATGGGTAAAACAGAATGTCGTTAAACCACTATAATGTAATTGATCATATCTAATTTGGTTTTATTATTGGACAATGGATAACACTATAGGAATAGTTCATATTTTAAGCCGCTTTGTGAATATATGTAAGGCCCCACTTCAACCCACATCTTAAGAAAGCAGAACTCTTGGAAACAATCTCTTCCAACAGAAACTTTTATTAAGAGTAGTTGATAGCAGGCATAATAGACAGGATCTAAGGGATTCCCTTACAGATCAATGTTTTAAAGTGTCCCTAGGCACCCCACCCCACAGTTCTTCCAGGCGATTCAGACTGGCAAATTCCTAGGTGTTAAATCCAGGAAAGATAACATCAATCTGGCTCCATTGTGCACGATCATTCAACAGCTCTTCACACCTTATTTTGATGACAGAGAAATAAACCAGATGCTGGAAGTCTGTATCTTTTCACCTCCCTTTTCCTAGCTGCCCGGTAAGGAGGAGAAGTTCAGAGGGGGCATAGGATAAGAGGCAAATTGTTACATTGTAATGGTTAGCAGACATGAAGGTGAATAAACAAAAGGTTACTTTGTAGTGAATAGAGGAAGTGAAAGTAATAAACCCGCATGCATATCCCCCCTCCCCCCTTGGGAATATGGCAGGATCCAGGGAAGGGTAAGAATTGGTTTTAGATCAGAGAAGATAGAAAGGAAATATAACTGGATTCTAACAATATAACTTATTTGATTTGCTCAGCTCTAGAATAAATTGATTCGACTTTACTCATGTACTGAGATAAGATGTGTGGTGAACAACGAGAGGTGATCTTTGATTATGAGAAGATTTTCCTAGCAACCTATGCAATTGCCTCTTTGATGATAAACAAAAGCATTTTTAAAACATTACAAAACATTTTCATTTTATATCTCTTCAATTGTGTTTCATCTGCTGTTTACAGTATATAGTTTATGCTCTCTGTAGAATAAAAGCATTACATTTTCATTTTCAAAAGTCAATGAAAGTAGTTATTCTATTGGTTTTGAATAATTGTTTGCAGTTATTGATTTTATCTTATACTGGAAGTTGCCATAGAGACCTTTTGTGCATAAGATCTATAGGAGGATAGTTAATTTCATGTTGGATATGCACTTAGACTCAATTCTCAGAATACCAAAATGGTCATAATATCATTCTAGTAAGCAGTAAAAATATCATTGAAATAAACCATTTTTCCAGCAAGTATAATAATATACTAGAGTGCATGCTACTAAACTATGAAACAGTAGCAACTTTTAGATTTAAATTAAACACATTGGGGAATAGGATTAATCCCACATTCACTAAGTTATGGTTAATTTAGTGAATGTGGGATTAATCCCATTCTCCAATGTGTTTTATATACTGAAGGTAACAAACTTCTATTCATCTTTGCAATTTTCAGTTTACAAGGAGATGGAATAATATTTTAATTCATCTTTAAATTTGTAATTTGACAGAAAATTAATTTAGGACTTAATCATACAAATAAAATTTGTTTATCGAGGATTATAATTTCAAATGTATTTAAGCATGCATGATAACCATGTCACTTTTAAACTATTAATTGAGTAAACAGTGCAGTTATATAAATACGATTTATATTCATCTATTGTTATGAAGTATTGTTACAAGATTACACTACCCTGCTAAGAGATTACAAGAATAAGATAGTCTAAGAATATATAAATGTGTAATAACACTACTCTTTCAGTAATTTTAGTAGTTAGACTAATGCTGGCAATTATATAATTTTAATTGAGGGATTCATCTATCAACTGAGTAATACTCCAAGTCCAACAATATTATTGTAAAAGTTAATTATATAATTTCATTCAAAGTTAATTATTCAAATGTGAGGACTCCTTTGTTCCTCATTATTAATGACTTAATATGGGATAAAAATAGCTCTATTCTTAAGGTACTGACACCACATTTCTATGCAAAGTCAAAAGCAATTCCCACTCATGTTCAAATATAAGTAGTTTCAAATCAAACTATCAGGACATATTCATACAGTCCATAAGCAATATAATGAAACAGCTTATACATGACAATGTACTAAATAACTTTGAAATTAAAAATAGATATATAGCATTGAAAGCAAACATTATATCCGGTATAAATTTCCTACATATCATAAATGTCATACATTTTATAAAGAAGCCAGTTAAATAAAACCATATTTCATATTAGGCATTTTTGTAACTAATGGCACATTATATAATTTAGAAATATTTAGGTTCACAGTGCATGAAGAATATATTCTTCAGAATGAATGCACCCACCATACACAATACATCTCACTAGTTAGATAGATAGATAGATAGATAGATAGATAGATAGATAGATAGATAGATAGATGGATGGATGGATGGATGGATGGATGGATGGATGGATGGATGGATGGATGGACGGACGGACAGACGAACAGATGGATGGAAAAAAATACTTTTTTAAATAGTAATTTTACTGAACATTACAATTAAAAATATAAGAACTAATGCAAAGTTTTTAAAAAACAAAATAAAAGAAGGGAAACACGGAATATGAAAAAAATACAGTAAAGAAAAAATAAATTCCTTCCCCATCATAACAAATATAAGCAGTTTAGTAACTTGTCAGCTTCTCTTACAATAAAAAAATGATCTCTACTTTCCATGTCTCATCTCCTATCTATAAACAAACCTTTAATACCTCATTCTTTTAGTCCTGGTTAGGAAAAGTCAATTAAAGGTGACCAGAGTTAAGAAGACACCTATTTTAACCTAGATCAAATTAACCAACTTTAGACTCCTTCCCTTTATTTTAAAAATCTGATCTATTTATATTCTTTGCATTTACTTTGAATAATTTTGAACCTTAATCCCATCAAATATTGTCCTAGAACTTGATTTCTTCTTTTTTTTTTTATTTTCTCTTCTCAAAAAATTCTTTAAAACAAGTTTCTTTTGTAAATCTAGGTTATCCAGGTCACTCTTTTGGTTGTTAGGACATTAGCCAGTTTCATTTGAATCTCCAATGTAGCATCATTCCCACAGCCCATCATTTTTACATCTACTTTCAAATCAGACCCAGATGTTACCTTTTCTGGAGGTTTCTAATATCTAAAAATCAGTTAACAAACAATTGCTAAATGATTAAGAAAAGAAGCATGTGAGGGGTCCATAAAGACACTGACCATAGTTTGGGCAAAAATGGAAATTCCTTGTATACCAGAGTTCTAAATTTGCCAGAGACCACTATCTTGCAGACCTGGCATGAGGAAAAACTATCTGGAGCATTTGCAGGCAATCCCAAGTCCTCTCCTTGCCTGGTCCTTCATTCTGCCATGCATGTCAACTCTGTTCTCAGCAGAGCTGTTTTTATTTCTCCATTTCTTCCCTGGAAGTTGCCTGTAATAACTAGTTCTAAAGACAAATCACCTAAGTCAAAACATGAATTGAAATGTCAACAATTATCACATGATGTACAGAATAAGTGTAAAATAAAATTATGTTTTTACAAAGCATAAATCAATAGTTAAGTTATAACATATAGCGGAAGCTTCAAATCCCTACTGAACATTCCTGAAGGAAAATGATAGGAGCAGGGAAGATATGCAAAGTGGGGATTACTCCCATTCATGCATTAAGAACCATGCCTTTGTTGATAATCTGAACTGAGATTAAACAGCAGCCATCTGGGAAAATACTAATTCCCAGCAGAACTTTAAAATATATATATTACTACCACTTAATTGAGCAGCTTATATCTTCCAGGACAGGGGTCCCAACCCCTGGTCCGTGGACCAGTACCAGGTCACAGCATGCCAGCACCCAGGCCGCATAAGCAAGGAAGGCCCCATATGTGGGATACAGGCAGCACACAAAACCACACCTCCTCCGATCCATGGAAAAACCTCTCTCCACATAACCGGTCCCTGGTGCCCAAAAGCTTGGGGACTTCTGTTCTAGGAGACCTCTAGACCAGGCATGTCAAACTCGCGATGTCACGTGACGTCGCGCGATGTATCGGAGCTTTTTCACCATTGCCCGCAATGGGGTGGGCGCAGCTCCGGTATGATGAAACCGGCCCATGGGCCGGCAGTTTGATACCCCTGCTCTAGATATTCTAAGGCAACATTGCTATATAATTTTGATCACTGGTCCTTCATACTGATACTGTACTAATTAATACTAAGAACAGTGGTCAAGATCTTTCCTCATGTGGAGCTAATTGTATAGATTTGCTTCCTTGGTGGAAATTTCCACTATTCTTGTCCCTGTGTACCATTTTTCTGAAAACGTCGAACTCGCAAACTAACTCAGCATTTTCATTTAGACTTATGATGTTTTTACAAAGCATGAATCAATTCTTAGGTTATAATATATAGTGGAAGCTTCACATGTCTACTGAAGGAGAATGATAGGAAAAGGAAATATATGCACTTAGAGAGAAATATATATACTGTATTCTTTTAAGACCATATCTGTACACCAAAAAAAAATCAAAGCAAAACAAAACCCACAAAAATATTGGATTATTTAACAGAATATCAATCTTCAGTCCTCCCCAACCCAATCAAGAAAGACATGGAGAGTTAATTCTAAGCAGTTTCATTTATTGTTTCTCACCACAGAAATCGTGCCAAACTAAAGAAATCTTTTTGCATCAAATATACTCGGGAATCTTCTAAGCAGCAGCTTTCTTAACCATCTTTCTACCAATCAAACTACAGTATATAAACTTTGTTTTCTCTTAGAATACAACCCCTCCTTCCTGGAAATCCAGACTACATTTTAACCATACTGGATGACTTTGGGACATTGGCATAATGTTATTCATTATTATAATTCTAATTATCGAATTAGCCCTGTAGCAAGTTGAGAAAAATATGACTATTGCTTGTTTACCTAGAAACTGTTTTGAAACCCCATCTCAGAAAAGAGAAACCAACAGATCAGTATTAGATTTGCTGAAGCAGAGAAGAGACATTTTTGAGAGGAAGTAATTTTCTTGAACATTAGATTGGCTCAGAATATTATTTCACTTTTACTGCATTTCCAGAGGAAAAATAATCTTCATTTATCTGCAAATTATTTCAAGTTAACACAAGTTATATGGACTTTACACTTTGCTTCCCATTTTTATCTGAGTTACAGGAGTGGCAATTGTGCAAACACATAGAGGCAGTTCTGACTGATGAGACATATAAACCATGTAAAAATTAATGCAATGTTACAATAATATAATGAAACCTGGTGGAATAATTCTTATTGAATAATGTGGTAAATTTCCATGAATGTGTGAACTCCTGCCATTTTTTTTCACTCAAAGTAGTCACTTAAAGTAGCGTCCTAATCACGTGAACCACCACGTACCTTGATTTCATATTACTGGCCCTATGTAGTTGATGCCATTAGGCTTATCTAACCAGAATAGTTTTTTTCATTTTAATGTGAAATTCCATTCCTGCTTTCTCTTATCTGACCAGTCTTGGCTGTGGTTTTTCCTCCTCTTCCTCAAAGTTATTCTCACAGCCATTTACACAGACCAATACCACTTTTGATTACATCTTTTGGGACTAAGCAGCAACATGCTTCAATGCTAGCAATTTGGCAAATGGGCTCAGATAGGTTTATCCCCATAATGCCATGCTAAACTTTAGTTAGTGGTAATGACAATTTCAATTATTGTTATTTTTATTTAGGTATCAGTATGTCTTGGCTATAGTTCTATTATGGGCTTCTCCTTACATGCTGGCTGCAGAATGATAGGATGATAAGATCTCACCCATTCTCATCAGACAATGACACCACTTCTGTGCTGCTTTGCCAACATTGTAACAGTTACAATGGCTTCCTAATATCAATAGGATGTATGCTGTAATGCAGTGGTCTTGAGCCTTTCAGAACCAGACCACAATAGTGGCAAGTGAGTACTCGTGCACATCCCCACTTGCATAGGCAGCAGGTGCACACAGGCATGCACACTCCATTTGTACAAGCAGCAGGGGGATGCCTGCCACTCGTGCAAATGGAGGGCTGTGTGCATCCCCCTCTTTCTCTGCTGGTCCACAAAGCCGGAAAGATTGGGGAACTCTGCTGTAATGGACAACTGGATAGCTTTTAAGGCTGGAATCAACAATGAAAAACATTTTGAACTTTACAATTTGTCCCGTAATCATTTCTTGTAATTTCTTATTCTGCTTTTTTCTTTCAATTTGTATTTTTAAGTTAAACAATTATAGGTTAGAGTCGACTCTATGAAATAAACATGTAAGGAAAAACATATCCACATGAAGGATGGATTGTACTGGCATTGTGGAAGACTGATGAGGAAATAGCAGTATAGATTCCTTTTTTTCCCCTTTGCAAATGTAAGATGTATCTCCCAAGACATGCTCATATCACTCCAGCTCTCCGCAAGCTGCACTGGCTACCTATTGCTCTCTGAACACAATTCAAAGTGTTGGTTATGACCTATAAAGCCCTTTATGGCAATGGACCAGGATACTTGTGGGACCGTCTTCTGCCTCATAAATCCCAGCGACCGGTTAGAGCACATAGGGTTGGCCTCCTACGGGTCCCGTCTGTTAGACAATGTCATCTGGCGGGGCCTAGGGCAAGGGCCTTCTCCATTGCTGCCCCAGCCCTCTGGAACCAGCTTCCCTCAGAGGTTTGTACTGCTCCCTCCCTCCTAGCTTTCTGGAAACTCCTGAAGACGCATCTATGCAGACAGGCTTGGGGCGTATGAGCTGTGCTCTGCCCCTGGGCCCTAGGAGTGTCCCGCCATCAGTGACTGTCAGCTGATTGTGTTTGTATGTGGTGTGAATGAAATTAATTTTTAAATTTTTATTGTATTATTGTATTGTTGTTGTGAGCCACCCTGGGTCTTAGGAGAAGGGCGGCATATAAATTTGATTAAACTTGAAACTTGAAACTTATATTATACACTTTTTTCTAAATGTGTACTTAGAAAAGGTTACTTAGCATGCAGATTGCAGCACTATATTGCCAAACCACTCTCACCTGTGAACTATTACTTGTATTCATATTTATAACAATTAAGATAAAGAGGACACCATTTGCTAAGGAAGAAGAGTAGCAGGTGTACACTAGAGACAATGCTTCTCATAAAAATGTTCTTAGCAATGTTATATTTTTTGTAATTATCTTGTGAGCCAGTTTGGTTTAGTGGTTAAGGCACCAGGCTAGAAAGAAAGAGGCCATTAGTTCAAGTCCCACCTTAGCCATGAAAGCCAGCTGGGTGACCTTGGGCCAGTCACTCTCTCTCTCAACCCAACCCACCTCATAGGGCCGTTGTTCAGGGGAAAACAGGAGAAGGAAGGTGTGTTGGATATGTTTGCTGTCTTGAGTTATTTGTAAAAGTAATAAAGGTGGGATATAAATAAAATATCAGCGTCCCCAAGTTATTGACCAGAAAAATTATTAGATTAGGCATGAATTTTCAAGAAAAAACCCTGTAAAATCTGAATGAAAAGAATCCAGAAGAATAAAGTAAGGTGACATCAAAGGCCTGACATGAATGGGATGAGATAATATAGGAAAAAATGACAGTCATTTTGTCACAAGATAAACAGAGATTATCTAGTAGATAGCATTCCTCTCCTTTAGTTGCCCAACCTCAGAACAGAACAGAACAGAGCTGGAAGGGACCTTGGAGGTCTTCTAGTCCAGCCCCTGCTCAAGCAGGAGAACCTATACCATTTCAGACAAGTCACTATCTAATCTCTTCTTAAAAACCTCCAGTGATGGAGCGTCCACAATTTGTGAAGAATCCAGTAGAAGCTTGATTTGCACCTAGAAGGACCCCCCCTCCTGGACCCAGAGTTAAAAGTTTTAGGGGACACCCCACATTCTGAACCACCCCTCAACTATATTCTACTCACTCTAGCAAGTCAGGGCAGTAACCCCCTTCCCCTTTGCCTTGTGAGTGCATCGTGGAAAGGTATCAATTCAGCTGAATGGACTAACCTCACCAGTTCTCCTCACTCCTCACAAAAGATGCAACCTCTTTATTAATATAGATATCAGGACTATATGCTTTATTTTACTGAAAGGTTATCAGATAGAAACATAGTTAGGCTTCAAAAGAAAACCAATAGTCCCTGCTTTCACAATGTTAGTCATTTGCATTATAATATCATTTTAGGAAATAGGAAGCACTGCAGATTTTCTAAGAATAAGGAATAGATAGAGAGATAGATACAGAAACAAATAAGTACAAATAGATACAAAGTTACAGAGAGATAGCTACAGATGTAGAGACAGCAAACAGAGCCACCAGAATGTAGAACAGGGGTATCAAACTGCCAGCCCGCGGACCAGATGCGTCATCAGGAAACCACACCCACTCCATTGCCGACAATGGCAAAAAAGCTCTGTTACGTTGTGCGATGTCACGTGACGTCGCGAGTTTGACATGTCTGATGTAGAATATGATTTCCTGATTTTTAAACTGAGATTCCTGCTAATATATTAAGTAACAGCAGTAATAATAGTTAGAAAAGTGTATATGTTATTATTTTCTTGGTAAGGAAAAAAACCTCTATTATATAAACACACACACATACACACACACACACACACCATATAAAATAATCGTCTGATTAAACTCAGCATGACAAAGTATCATAAACTGACAAGGCTCTGGTTATGTCAACTGCATATTTTATATCAGCTTTATTTTGATATAAGATAAAAGGAATATGTCTTTTTTCCTTAATTATCATCTAAGATCTTCTACATCTTAGGTATTTCCACTATATGGTGAAGGGCTTCTATTTTAGGAATAGTTTTCTTTGCATAGCAATTCAATTTTAAAGACATTCATTAAAAAAATAGGTATCTGGAAAACATATAACACATACAGCAATGTAGAGCTTTAAGAATGAATAAGAATTATTGTTTAGTGAGCATCTGCTTAGAGAAAAATTATTTTTCAAATTGATGGTTTTAGTCTATTTCTATGTATAAATGGGAAAATAATGAACTGATTTAATTGTTTACAATGAACAACTGAAAAACAGTGAAGGATACAAAGATGATGAAAGTTTCTGAATGAGAGACAGAACATTACTTGATATTATTCAGAGATGATCTTAGAGAAAAAATAAACACAGAAGAAAAGATAACAGTCAGATTTTAGATACATTTATGGAATAATATGTCTTATACATTAGGTTCAATAAAAAGCTGATGAAAAATAAATCATTAACACTGTTGAAGAATTGTAAAGTTGTAAGTTTTGTTGACAAAATTGGAGAAATGTTAAAACATGAATATGTGAACTATTACAGTTTCCTGTACAAAAGGCAAGGTACCACAAATTATTGGAGATTGCTTCACCTCCTTGCACCAAAAAGAACAAATAGCAAAAGATGTAGGAAAGGGAGGACACTTGTTTCAGGTTTTCACCTATCTGATGTCAGTTAAATAAGTTCTTAAACTGAAGAGACAAAGGAAATTTCTCACTCTGTCATTCTCATGCTTCCTTCTCTTCATGATATAGTTTATTGTACATTTATTCTATTTTCAGGTATTTCTTAATAAACAGTAGCTTCTATTTCAAATACAATGAATTCTGCATCTAAAATAATCGTATTATGGACATTTGTTTCTGGGTGAGTATATGCGTATATGTCTCTGTATGTGTGTAATGTATTCCTCTTTAAGTATACTTCCAGCATAACAAAGTGGTATTCTGCTTAACAAGGGCTCGTTCCTGAATTTAAATCTCTAGCACAGGGGTAGGCAACCCAAAACACTCAAAGAGCCACTTGGACCTGTTTCCCACCAAAAACAAAACACTGGGAGCCGCAAAACCTTTTTGATATCTAAAATGAAGCTAACACTGCATATATCCTTTTTTTACCTTTATTATATGTGTGTGTGTGTGTGTAATAAAGGTAAAAAAGGATATATGCAGTATTATCTTCATTTTAGATGTCAGAAGGGTCTCTGTCTCTCTGTGTGTGTCTCTCTCTCTTTCTCTCTCTCTATCTCTCTCTCTTTTTCTCTCCCTCTCTCTCTCTCCCCCCTCTCTCTCCCTCTATCCGATCTTCTGCTTACCTGGCAAGTTGGCTTCAAGCTGTTCTTCAACAAACTCAGGGGTAGGCAACCTCGGCTCTTTTATGACTCATGGACTTCAACTCCCAGAATTCTTGAGTCAGCATAGCTAACTCTCTCCTGCCCTTCCTGTTTCCTGCTTCCTGCAGAGACGCAGCAAAGGGAGGAGCTCAGCCCAATAAGCTTTTCAGCTCCTCGGAGAACACTGTGAGTCCACTCTCTTTTTAACACACACACACACACACACACACACACACATGATTGAGCATGCGCAAGATGGACGCTTATGCCTGAGCGTCCGATGCTTGGGTCCAGGAGATGAGGTTTGGGGAACCCACCCAGGGGGTAGATTGCCATCAAACACCCCTGGGTGGTTACCAGAAAACGCTGCCGACCATCTGGCGGTGAAACGGGGCTTCAGGAGTCCGGACTGAGTTGGGGCGAGCAGAGGCGTCGGCAGCCACGCACGGCATCTTTGGAAAACGCTGAGGCCTTGGAGGATTATGTGATTTGGAGCCGGGAGCTGGCGTAGTTGTAAAGATCTGGAGTAGCAGACCTGCGGACCTGCAGTGGACTAATGAACTCCCTAAGGGGAGAGCCAGCTGGCCTTTTGTTTTGTTTATGATAGCTGAGGAGCTTTCATTTGTTAATGATAGCTGAGGAGCCCCGCAGGGAGAAAGCCGGCCTCTCCCCTCCCTCAATGACAGCTGAGGATGCGGCAAGGTGTGGACATGATGGAGCCTCGCGGCTGGCCCCTTTCCTCCCCCTCTTGAGAGGAGGAGAGCTTGGAGTAGTGGAGCGACGGGGAGACGAGGGTGAGAGCCTCGTGGGGGAGAGCCGGCTGACCCCCCTCCCTTCCCTCAATGACAGCTGAGGAGCCTTCCCCTTTGTTGCTCAATGACAATGTTGCTAGTTGTGAGGAATCCAGCAAGAACTATCATGTTCCCAGCCTGCCAGGCCAGCACAAGAGGCACCACACATGGAAATTGATATCAATATCCCAGGATTTTGAAAGATGAGGGGAGCCTCCTATGATGAGCTTCCTCCCCCCCTCAATAACAGCCGAGGACATGGTGAGGTGAGGACATACTGGTGCCTCGCAGCCCCACCCTACCCCAAGACCATATGGAATTTATGGACAAATCCTCATCTCTGTATTTTTTACCCAAGCCATGATTATTGGATGCAGGATAAGGCGAGCCTCCTTGCACTGCAAGATGCCTCCCTCTCGCGGAAATGGCCTGTATGTCGGATTTTGGAATCCTGAGAGGTGGCATGCTCAAAAAAAGGGGTTATGGAGGTTTTTAAGTAGGGGTTTTAAATGTTTTTAAGGGGTTCTGGGGTGGGGGGTGGGAAGATTAATGATAGTAATGGTGTAGGCCTGGGGGGAGGTCTACGGGATAGGGGAGGGTTAAGGGGTGGGAATAAGGAGAAATATGGGCCAGGCAACAGGTGGGACCAGAACCACGAGGGTGCGGATCAGGGAGGGGGCAGAGGTGACTCAGTTCCCATCGGTTTTGTAAGTGGGAGGGGCAGATATGGTGGGAGTAGGGGGCCATGTCAATTTATGGGAGCGTGCCCCCGCTATCTCCGAGAGGTGCCACGCTCTGACCCCCGTGGCTCTACTTGTGATCTGGGTTGTTTAGAGCCAAAGGGCCCGGGTTGTAGGCTGATGCTGTGCAATGCCAGGTCTGTGGTTAACAAGGCCCCCTTGATACAAGACTTAATTGCTGAGGGGGCCGCAGACCTGGTGGGTATTACGGAGACCTGGTTGGGACCAGAGGGAGGTATCCCTCTGGTGGAAATGTGCCCTGCAGGCTTCCTTGCATTTCACCAGCCGAGAACTCAGGGCAGGGGTGGGGGAGTGGCGGTTGTGATTAGAGAAGGTCTCAGGCCGAGGGAGGTCACTGTTCCTCAGATGGCAGGCTGTGAATCCCTTGTGAGGTGGGACCTTGGGGGTCCGAGGGCTGTGTTGCTCACGTACCTGGCTCCCTGCCACGTGTCAACCGCCCTGCCCGAGCTCTTGGGCGTCATCACGGCGGTGGCGGTTGAGGTCCCCAGGCTGGTAGTCATGGGTGACTTCAATCTGCCATCTGCGGGCGAGGCATCTGGGGAGGTTCGGGAGTTCATGGCTTCCATGACAGCCATGGATCTGACCCAGGTAATTCAAGGCCCCCCCCACACACGGGGAAACACACTTGACCTGGTTTTTGTCTCTAGTCAGTGTCTGAGTGATCTGGATACGAGAAATATAGTTATTACACCTCTGTCATGGTCCGATCACTCTCTCCTACACTTGGACTTTCAGACCGCTACACCCCACCGCAGGGAGGTGGAACCAATTATTTGGTACCGCCCCAGGCAACTGATGGAACCCGAGAGGTTCCAGACGGAGCTTGGGCCAATACCGGAGGCTCTAACGCACAACTCGGTCGGGGCGCTGGTGGCTGCCTGGGATAGGGCGGCTGCTGATGCCTTGGATAGGGTTGTGCCTTTGCGGCCTCTGAACCGGCATGGTTCTCGATCAGCTCCCTGGTTTAACGGGGAGTTGACGGAGATGAAGCGCCGGAAAAGACGCCTAGAGAGCAGTTGGAGGGCGAGTCGCTCTGACTCTGACCGAACACGAGTAAGAGACCATATTAGGACTTACCTAGTGGCAATAAGGGCAGAGAAGTGTTCTTACATCACTGCCCTTATTGCATCATCAGATAACCACCCAGCCTCCCTGTTCAGGGTGACCCGCTCCCTCCTCCATCGGGAGGTGAGGGGGGATCCCTTGGAGGGAAGAGCTGAGGATTTTGTGCAATACCGTGTTTCCCCGATAGTAAGACACCCCCGATTGTAAGACGTATCGGGGTTTTCAGGGGGTCAGCTAATATAAGCCGTACCCCGAAAGTAAGACATATTACTCCTGCCCACTTCCGCCTCCTGCTTAAAATACTTAAATACTTAAAATACTTAAATACTTAAAATACTTAAAATACTTAATATACTTAAAATACTTAAAATAAAACTGACAATTGTTTTCCAATCAATATAAGCCGTACCCCGAAAGTAAGACATAGTGGGGCTTTTGGGGATAAAAAGAAAGTAAGACACTTCTTCCTTTCGGGGAAACACGGTATCTGTATGATAAAATCACTCAGATTCGGGAAGGCTTTAACTTCAACGAAGGAGGCCCAGCAGGAGTGGCTGAGGCCGGTCTTCAGACTGTTACCTGGGCTGAGTTTGACTCCGTGACACCTGATGACGTGGACCGGTTGCTGGGAGGTCTTAGAGCAACCACATGTTTACTGGACCCGTGTCCCTCCTGGTTGGTACTGGCCTCCAGTGAGGTGACGCGAGGCTGGCTCCAGGCGATTATCAAAGCTTCGCTGAGTGAGGGTGTCTTTCCCGCCGCCCTGAAAGAGGCGGTGGTGCGATCCCTCCTCAAGAAGCCTGCCCTAGACCCGACTGTTTTATCTAACTATCGTCCTGTCTCCAACCTTCGCTTTGTTGCGAAGGCTGTTGAGAGTGTGGTTGCTCGACAGTTCCCTCAGCACCTGGAGGAATCGTCGTATCTGGATCCGCTCCAGTCGGGCTTCAGGCCGGGCTACAGCACGGAAACAGCTTTGGTCGCATTGGTGGATGATCTCTGGTGGGCCCGGGACAGGGGTTGCTCCTCTGTCCTGGTGCTATTGGACCTCTCAGTGGCTTTTGATACCATCGACCATGGTATCTTGCTGCGCCGGTTAGAGGGGTTAGGTATAGGGGGCACCGTGCTTCGGTGGTTCTCCTCCTTCCTCTCTGGCCGGACGCAGTTTGTGTTGACAGGGGGTCAGAGGTCGACCCCGAGGCCCCTTGATTGTGGGGTACCTCAGGGGTCAGTCCTCTCGCCCTTGTTGTTCAACATTTATGTGAAGCCGCTGGGTGAGATCATCCGAGGTTTTGGGATGGAATTCCATCAGTACGCTGATGATACTCAGCTGTACATTTCCACCCCGAACCACCCAAATGAAGCTCTTGACGTGCTGACCCAGTGCCTGGAGGCCGTGCGGATCTGGATGGGGAAGAACGGTCTCAAGCTCAACCCCTCCAAGACCGAGTGGCTGTGGTTACCGTCGTCCCGGTATAACCAGCTGATTCCATCGCTGTCTATTGGGGGCGAGTCAGTGGCCCCCACGGGAAGGGCTCGCAACTTGGGAGTCCTCCTAGATTCACGGCTGTCCCTTGAGGACCATCTGACGGCCGTGGCCGGGAGGATGTTTTACCAGATTCGTCTGGTATGCCAGTTGCGCCCCTTCCTAGATAGGGACACGCTACGCACGGTCACCCATGCCTTCGTCACTTCCATACTGGACTATTGTAATGCTCTCTACATGGGGCTCCCCTTGAAGTGCACACAGAGGCTTCAACTGGCGCAGAATGTGGCCACACGGGTGGTAGTGGGGGCACCCTGGCGGGTACGAATGTCTCCCATCCTGCACAAGCTGCACTGGTTGCCGGTGGCTTTCCGGGTACGCTTCAAGGTATTGGTTACCACATTTAAAGCGCTCCATGGCATAGGACCCAGTTATTTACAAGACCGCCTTCTGCCAGTAAATACCTCCCATCGACCAGTTCGCTCCCACAGAGAGGGCCTCCTCAGGGTGCCATCGGCTAAGCAGTGTCGGCTGGTGGCGCCCAGGGGGAGAGCCTTTTCTGTGGGGGCACCGACGATGTGGAACGAGCTCCCCCCAGAACTCCGGACGTGTCATGATCTCCGCACCTTCAGAAGAGAATTGAAGACTCATCTCTTCAATCAAGCCGGCCTGGCCTAGATCTCCTCGGGTTTTAAAATTTTTAAACAAGGCTGTTTGGGTTTTAGAATTGGGTTTTTAACAGGTTTTAGTAACAGCCTTGTATTCATTTAATTTAATTTATTTTTAAATATTTATTGTTATTATATGTTTTTATTGGGTTGTAAACCGCCCCGAGTCCTACGGGAGGGGGCGGTATAGAAATTTAATAAAACTAAACTAAAACTAAACAGAGAGAGAGAGAGAGAGAGAGAGAGAGAGAGAGAGAGAGAGAGAGAGAGAGAGAGAGAGAGAGAGAAGCAGGGAAGTGCAAGTGCCTCTCTCTGTTTCTGTCTCTGTCTGCAAATGGCAGAGGAGGCTGGGAGCCGCAGGGGAAGGCTCAAAGAGCCACATGCGGCTCCGGAGCCGCAGGTTGCCGACCTGTGCTCTAGCAGAAACCATGAGCACAGTTAGTTTAAGTATGACTGGAAAAATGTTTGGCAGGATTATGTTTGAAAAGTTACACAAAGTAACAATGAACAAAATTAAGGAGTGCAGTGTACTTTCATGCCATGTAGGGGATGCAAAAACCCGATTCTTGCTCTTTAGTAGGCCACTGAGAAATGCATGAATGTAAAAAAGAAAATGTATGTTTGCTGATTTAGAGCATATGGAATTGACAGCTACTTGCTGAATGTGATTGGAGTGATATATGATGGAAGTGAAGTGTAAATGGAAATAAATTAAATGCTTAATGTATGGGTGGTTCAGCACTACTGAATAAGATAAGGATGAGTGATGCCCTTCTGATTGTTTCATTCGAAAAGTTTTTTTTCCACAACAACAATGTTGTTGTGGTAAGTTGGTCTGAGAGAAAATAACTACCTGAAAATCATAAGGGATGTTGATAGAGGCATAGAAGTGTGTCAGTTGGAAATGCAAATATTTATGTATTTTTGAATGTAGACAATGTTTTCCAGAAAACATTGAGTGATTTAAACAACATAGTATGGTCTGAAAGTTAGAATGAAAGACCAAGCTCATATTTTTTTTTTACCTAGAAAATGAGACCAACAGTGTGTCAATGCCTAACACATGAAATGGATCCCTAGTAGATAGATCACAAGGAAATGTGAGATGCAAGAAGAGAGGCATATCTTTCTGTTTGGTGATCTTATTTCATATATACAATAGATCTACTATAAATTACTATCACATACATATTGTATTCTCAGACGTCTGTTTTTCTTCTTTGTCCTTTACCTTCCTCACTAACAAGCATTTGCTATGCATAAGCTAACTTTTCAGTCCCTTTCTTCCCTCTTCTCCTGATGAACTCTTAATTCCTAGAAATAAGATATATGAGCAAGTACCGTCATACATGCTGTCCCATCACTAGCTTCCTGGGATTTTTCATTGCTGTTCCCTCAGTACTACAGATAGTCTTTGTGTAGTGACCATAACTGAAATTGGCAACTTAGTCTCCAGGTAACATAGTCATTAAATGAAAAATCACATGATGACTTATAATTTTACTTTTAGCTCCATACTATACAGTATTAACTCTGCTTGTGCCAGCAAAAAAGCACGAAGTTGTAAAGAATGCTAATGACAATCACCCCACTGAGAGATATTGCCCCTTAGTAAATTCATGGCTGTTCTATCAAGTGTTTTCTGTGGCATATTTCTTCACAGCTTGTTCTTTAATATTGATAGTTGTTTCTTTGGAAAAAATGCAAAGAAATGCAACTAAGATGATTAAGGGCCGATGAAGAACGGTTGCAGGAATTCGGTATGTCTAGTCTAGTGTAAAGAAGGACTAGGGGTGACATGTAGCAGTGTTCCAATATTTGAGTGGCTGTCACAAAGAAGAGGGGGTCAATCTATCCTTCAACACACCTGAAGGCAGGACAAGAAGCAATGGATGGAAACTGACCAAGGAGAGAAGGAACCTGGAATTAAGGAGAAAATTCCTAACAGTGAAAACAATTAACCAGTGGAACAGCTTGCACTCAGAAGTTGTGGGTGCTTCATCACTGGAGGTCTTTAAGAAGACTGGACAGCCGCTTGTCTGAAATGGTATAGGATTTCCTGCTTGAATAGAGGATTGGATTAGAAGACTGCCAAGGTTCCTTCCAGCTCTATTCTGATTGATTGATTCTGAAATGCAGCAACTATTTATCACTTTAATACCTTCATTTTCAATTCTAAGACTAGTCGAGTTCTTAATAATCTGGAACAGATTTGCTAAAACAGAAATAATGTTTTGAGATGAAAAATATGAAATGAAAGTATAATACACAAAATACTTTATAGGAGGAAGCATAGCTCTAAAAGTGTACTGCTTCATTTATTTTGCTTCCTTAAAACACCACAAGTTCTGAAGTCCTTTAATCATTTTGCCCACTGACGTCAACAAAATTTCACTGGGAAAAAAATCAAAATAACTAACATGAATCTAATATACTACTAAAATTCTTGTTGCATTTGTTTGTCTGTTTGTACCAACAAGTTAGTTCAAACACAGCATTATACATTACACTGCAACTATGTTTTAATCAAGGTACCTACATTTCACTGACATAAAGAATGCATAATCAAGGTACCTACATTTCACTGACATAAAGAATGCATAAACAAACTCCAGGAACAAAGTCTACAGGAACTTAGAGGTTTTTCTTGCTTCTGCTGAGGTTTTTTTTCCCCATTTGATAACCTTGTTTATCTCTTTAAGTAAGTAAGTGTTCTTATTGTTGAAGTTCGTTTGTCACTACAATTATTTTTCTTTTTACGATATATATTTTGAAATTGATTAAGAGACCATCCAGCATTGAGCTAAAAAAAAAGTCATTCTAAAATAGAATGTTCATTCTGCACTACTTTTCTATTAAAGAATGACCCAATGGGTCACAGAGTTGCTAGTTAACTTTAATATTACATTTTCTACATTCATATTCCAAAACAACAAAATGTAGCTGAACCCATTTTAAATTATTCTGACTACTTGTTAAAGAAACTGCTGAAGAATATGCTTATCATAACCACATATCAAATCTATGTTACATCTTACAATACACTAATATAGTTAAATACTGAAACTAAAACAAAAAAGTGAGGTTTAATTATGAATAATCATAAAGTGGAAGGGAAGGGATAAGTTGGGAGAGGAGATTAATTAAATTCTTATGGAAAAACAGAACTGAGGAATTGCTTCTTGGATGAGAAGCGGAACGTCTTCAAGGAAAAAACTGAAAAAGTCCAGTTACCTTTTGAAAAAGCATCGTTGAGACAACTATGACCTGGATGACTGAGAGTCTTCGTAGACATGGAAAGGTATTAACTTAAGAGTATCAATAAATGAAAAGTCAATATTCATTAAATAAAAAATCAATATCCATTACAATACATAAGAGCTACAGTTGCAAGATTTTTTTAAAACTCAATCCTCCTTCCCCCCTTGAACATCTTCAAGTAAGATACTGACTTTTGGGGGGATTGAAATATCTTACCCCCATTCTCACTTCATGAACAATACTAAGATTTGGGGGGGGGAATTAAATGCATTTTATTCTTGTTTCCATAAATCCACCTAGTTAGCAAAGAGTCTCTCAATCCAAAGAGTGATCTGGAAATTTATTGAATGGGATATTTATTTATTAGATTTTAATGCCACCTTTATTAATTTATAAATAACTCCAGGCAGTGAGCATACATACTATTAGTTCCTTGTCCTATTTCACACACAGAGAGACACACACACACACACCCCAATCCTATGAGGTGGGTTGGCTGACAAAGTGAGTGGCCCATACTCATGGCTAAGTGAGTATTAGAATTCACATTCTTCTAAATACTATGCCATAAATTGGCTGGAAAAGCTCATTTGTTCTATTTTAAAGAAGGTGGTGAGTTACTAATATTGTTTATACTTGTGATGATAATATTGTTTATACTTTCTTTTTCTTTACTATAATCTTATTTTTTCTTTTCTGTTTATTTTTTTTCTGCACCTTTTAAAATTTGTATTAGTATTTATTGTTGTAATTCTAATCATTAATAGAATTACTATAAAAAAGAAATTAAGACACTGAAATAATTGGAAGACATCAAGAAACATCTCTTTTTATTTTATATTGTTATTCATTTCAATCAATATTCTAAAGAACAAACTTAAATTATGTGTCTTTAGCTGATTTCTTACACCAAATAATCTATATTCTTGCCAAGTTAAAGACTTCCTCGTGGTGAAGAAATTGAGGAAGAGAAAGGGCTATTACTTATAATATCTTAAATAATACTAAAATCATAAAAGTCATGACTCCAGAGCAATTCTCATAAATCAGATCAGAGTTTAAAAGGTATTTCAGCCATATTCTAAAAGCATACCATGTGTTAAAAGCACACACAAATTTCATATATATATCAAGATATTTTATTCTAGTCTAGTTTTAGTCAATCTCTGGGACGAACAGGAGGAGGGGGACTTTGTGTTTACATAAATAATAACTGGAGCACAAATGTTAAAGTGATTGACACTCACTGTTCTCCTGATTTGGAATTTTTTGCAGTGAAGTGCGGCCCCTTTTATCTGCTTCGTGAGTTTAATATTGTGATAATAACTGTAGTATATACACCCCCTGATGCTAACATAACCGTGGCCATGAATTATCTATTAACTACCATTTACAAACAGCAACAGGCCTACTCGGGTGGAGTGTTGGTGGCTGTAGGTGATTTCAATCAAGCCAACTTTGGGACGTTGGGTTCAACAGCTACTGTTTTTACAACTACTCCTTCTGTGGGTTTTGGCTCTGGACTTTTTAGCTCAAAGCCTACCACAGGTTCTATCTTAGGAGGGACTAATACAGGAACAGCTACAACTATTGCGGCAGGATTTACAGCTACAGCTACTGTTTTTACAACTACTGCTTTTACAACTACTCCTACTGAGGGCTTTGGTTTTGGATCTTTTAGTTCAAAGCCTACTACACGTTCTATCTTAGGAGGGACTACTTCTGCTTCTATAATTACTCCTGCTTTTACAACTACTCCTGCTTTTATAACTACTCCTGTTTTTACAACTATTACTGTTTTTATAATTAGAGCTGTTCTTGAGCTGTTTTTTTAACTGTTGTTTGTCCAAATTTTAAATAGTTAACTTGTTTAATACCATTTTAAATTGAATTGTTAGATGCTGAATGATCTGGGGGGGGTTGAATGTTTGTGGAATGAATTGGGTTGAAAGGATGGTTAGCTTATTGTTTTAAATTGTTTGTTTAAAGGGTAGTTTTTTGTGGGTGGGATAAATTAATGATATGGATGGAGTTGTGGTTGAGTGGAATGAGTGGGATGGACTGGCTAGCCTGCCTGGCGCGGCAGAGGCGGAGGGGGAGGGGGCGCTGGCTCTGGGGTGATAGAGGGCCAAAGTATACCGGTCTTGCTGGGGAGAGGCAGATATGGCGGGGGCCACAGGGTAGGCCATTCCCGGGGAACAAGAGCTCGCTGTTTAAAAGCGATCCCTTGCTCCGACCCTGTGAGTTCAGCCCGAAGTACTGGTGATGGGGGAAATCCGGACCCTGGGCTCAGGCTGCTGCTGCTCAATGCCAGGTCGGTTGTAAATAAAGCTCCCCTCATCCATGATCTTCTCCTGGATGAGGAGGCCGACCTCGCATGTGTGACCGAAACCTGGCTGGGCCCGGAGGGAGGAGTTCCTCTCTCTGAGATGTGTCCAGCCAGGTTTCAGGTATGGCATCAGCCACGACCCCAGGGAAGGGGGGGAGGAGTGGCTATTATAGCCAAGAAGACCTTTAGCCTACGCAGGCTTGCTGTTTCTGAGATTGCGGGTTGTGAGTTGCTCCTTGTGAAGTTGGACCTAGGGGTTCAGGTGGGCTTGTTGCTCGCATACCTGCCTCCCAGCTGCATGTCAACAGTCCTGCCTGCGCTACTTGAGGAGGTTGCTGGGCTGGCGGTTGAGTTCCCCAGGCTTGTTGTCTTGGGGGACTTAAATCTTCCATCGCTCGGCGAATCCTCTGGGTTGGCGCAGGAGTTCATGGCCACCATGGCAACCATGAACCTGACTCAGGTAGTTCAGGGTCCGACTCATGAGAGGGGACACACTCCCGACATGGTATTCCTCTCAGAACAGTTGAGCAATGATCTGAATTTAAGGGGCTTAGATATTTTGCCTATGTCATGGTCAGATCATTTTCTGCTACGGCTTGTTTTTAAGGCTCCACTCCTCCCCTGCAGGGAGGCGGAACCGATTAGGTGGTTCCGCCCCAGGCGTCTGATGGATCCAGAGAGTTTTCAGAGGACGCTTGGGAAAATACCGGATTCTCTCATTCACAGTTCGGCAGAGTCCCTGGTTACGGCCTGGAATATGGCTGCGAAGGGGGCTCTTGACTGGATTGCACCGCTGCGACCTCTCTGTGGTAGCAGACCCAGGAGATCTCCTTGGTTTACTGAGGAACTCAGGGGGATGAAGCGCCAGAAGAGACGCCTAGAGAAGCGATGGAGGAAAAGTAAATCCGTATCTGACCGAACACTTGTAAGATCTTATATCAAGACTTATCAGGTGGCGCTCAAGGCGGCAAGATGCGCGTATCATTCCGCCTTGATTGCATCTGCGGAATCCCGCCCAGCTGCCCTGTTCAGGGTAACTCGCTCCCTCCTTAATCAGGGGGGAGTTGATGCACTCTTGCAGGGTAGTGCTGAGGACTTTAATAAGTTTTTCGCGGATAAAATCGCCCAGATTCGGATGGACCTTGACTCCAATTGGAATGCAGTATCGGCTGATAATGATTCAGTCGAGATGACAGGGACTCGTCTTGATCCTGTTGTGTGGGAGGAGTTTGACCCGGTAGCACCTGATGAAGTTGACAAGGCCATTGGAGCTGTGAGCTCCGCCACCTGTTTATTGGACCCGTGCCCCTCCTGGCTGGTTTCGGCCAGCAGGGAGGTGACGCGGGGCTGGGTTCAGGAGATTGTCAACGCTTCTTTGAGGGAGGGGTCCTTTCCGGCTCCCTGCAAGGAGGCAATTGTGCGCCCCCTCCTCAAGAAGCCTTCCCTGGACCCAGCTGTTTTAAACAACTACCGTCCTGTCTCCAATCTTCCCTTTATAGGGAAGGTTGTTGAGAAGGTGGTGTCACTCCAGCTCCAACGGTCCTTGGATGAGGCCGATTATCTGGGCCCTCAACAGTCAGGATTCAGGCTCGGCTACTCCACAGAAACTGCTTTGGTCGCGCTGACAGATGATCTCTGGCGGGCCCGGGATAAGGGATTATCCACTATCCTGGTGCTACTTGACCTCTCAGCAGCTTTCGATACCATTGACCATGGTATCCTTCTGCACCGACTGGAGGGGTTGGGGGTTGGGGGCACTGTTTTGCGGTGGTTCACCTCCTACCTCACTGGTCGGTCGCAGTCGGTGTTGGCAGGGGGTCAGAGGTCGACCCTTAGGTTCCTCCCTTGTGGGGTCCCTCAGGGATCGGTCCTCTCCCCTCTGCTGTTTAATATCTACATGAAACCTCTGGGTGAGATCATCCGACAACATGGGGTGAGATATCATCAGTATGCTGATGATACCCAGCTTTACATCTCCACCCCGTGTCATTTCAGTGAAGCAGTGGAAGTGATGTGCCGATGTCTGGAGGCTGTTAGGGTTTGGATGGGTGCCAACAGGCTCAAACTCAACCCCGACAAGACGGAGTGGCTATGGGTTCTGCCTCCCAAAGATATTTCAATCTATCCGTCCATTACCCTGGGGGGGGAGCTTTTGACCCCCTCGGAGAAGGTCCGCAACTTGGGCGTCCTCCTCGATCCACAGCTAAATTTGGAATATCATCTTTCGGCTGTGGCGAGGAGAACATTTGCCCAGGTTCGCCTGGTGCACCAGTTGCGGCCCTATTTGGACCGGGAGTCTCTTCTCACAGTCACTCATGCTCTTATCACCTCGAGGTTCGATTACTGCAATGCTCTCTACATGGGGCTACCTTTGAAAAATGTTCGGAGACTTCAGGTAATGCAGAATGCAGCCGCGCGAGCAGTGTTGGGCTTGCCTAGAAATGCCCACATTTCGGCATCACTCCGCGAGCTGCATTGGCTGCCAATTGGTCTCCGAACCCAATTCAAAGTGTTGGTTATGACCTATAAAGCCCTACATGGCATCGGACCAGGTTATTTACGGGACCGTCTGCTGCCTCATGAATCCCAGCGGCCGGTTAGGGCCCACAGAGTGGGCCTTCTCCAGGTCCCGTCAGCCAGACAGTGTCGCCTGGCGGGGCCTAGGGGAAGAGCCTTCTCTGTTGCGGCCCCGGCCCTCTGGAACCAACTTCCCCCGGAGATCCGTGTCGCCCCCACCCTCTCCGCCTTTCGTAAATTGCTTAAAACACACTTTTGCCGGCAGGCCTGGGGCAGCTAACATCTTGCCCCTAGCCAGTGTATGTTCGTGGAATGATTGGTTTTTTGTTTTTTTGTTTTTTGTTTTTTTAACTTAAGGGTTTTTTATATGTATGTAATTTCTATTATGCTGTGAGCCGCCCTCAGTTCTCCGGAATAGGGCGGCATAGAAATTAAATTAATAATAATAATAATAATAATAATAATAATAATAATAATATTTAACATGCTAATTCTTATCTTGTCTTGGCTGTCAGCAGACTAGAATCTGGGAGACTATATCAATTCCAGTCCCACTTTATCAGTTCTAGTCCCACCTTAGGCACAAAGCCTGTCGCATGACCTTGGACCAGTCACATTCTCTTCCCTAGGAAAGAGGCAATGGCAAACCACTTCTGAAAAACTTTGCTGTAGGCCAGTGGTGGGATTCAGCCAGTTCGCACCACTTTTGCAGAACTGGTAGCTAATTTTTTGTTGTCCAGGCCCAGAATGGACTTCCAGAAACAGCATCCACACAGAGAACTGGTTGTTCACATATTTGAATCCCACCACTGCTGTAGGCTGTCTCTGAGAATTGGACAATAGAATAAAATAAATAAATCTTATCTGCCAAGAGTTAGAAATTTATAAGGAGTCTTGCTTTGTTGTAATATAGCATCTGTCTAAGAACTCCTTATTTCTTATGCAAGTAATATTGCATAAGAAATTTAAATGAACCGTTAGATGATTAATAATAATAAATATTTCAAATGTTGCTAAAACCAACTACAATTAACTATTATTGCCATTAACATATATGTTATAACTCTACATTAGGGGTTCCCAATCCCTGGGCTGTGGCCTTTTTTCAAAGTGGGCCATGCGAGCGATGGCCAAGTGCTCGTGTGCGCATGAAGCTCCACTCACATGAGTGGTGAATCCTTGTGTTCTGCACATGAAGCTCCACTCATGCGAGCGGAGGGTGCTTGAGTGGAGAGCACTTGTGCTTGTGTGCGAATCTCCATTCATGCAAATGGAGCTTCATCCCTGAGTACTCTCCACTCGTGCAAATGGAGCTTCGTGTGTGAGTGCAAGTGCCCTCTGCTTGCATGAGTGGAGCTTCGCGTGCAAGGGAAAACGCCCTCCATTCATGTGCAAAGCTACATTTGTGGACGTGGCGCATGCACGCCCACCACTCACACCAGTAGAACTATGCGCAAGTGCATGACCCTGCCACTCACATGACACACACACACATACACATATACAGCCCACTGGGCTGGGCCACCAAGTGGAAAGATTGGGGACCGCTGCTCTATAGAAGTGTTAAACTTATTAAGATGCCATGAAGTTAGCAATAAAGCAAGATTGATCCATGCTATAAACCATTTTAATTTCAGAAATATTTATATTTTACACTACCTGTATTAATACAAAGCTGAAAACCTTCTGTATTCTCTGTTCCATTAATTAAAAATTCTAAACTATTAAGTTCTATCAATTGCTTTAAATTTTCACAGGAATTCAAATTTTAGTCAAGCAAGCTATCATGCCAAGGATATTTAGAAATAAAAGAAATTTACCTGGAATATCTCTTTTCTATCCCCTTCATTAACAAAGTAATGATGCAACCAGTCAGTTAATATTTTGAGTTGAAACTAGTAAGCTTCCTAAGAACTGTTTCCTTTGAATTCAACAAGACTTACTTCTGACTTATTTTACACGTGGCATTATCTATGATATTTATCCAAAGCCACTATCTGGTTGATCTAATAGAGTTATTTCAGCCATTTTCTCTGTAAATATTTTCAGTTTGCAAACGCAGTGGACTAGGGAACCTTCCGTTTTCAGACTGAATTTGATTAACCAGCTATTCTCAAATAAAGTTCTTCTCCAGCATTCCTCACCAGAAGCAGTTGTTTCAAGATGCCAAGAATGCACTAAATAATTCTCACATTTTGCCTAACCCTAACTTCCTATTTAAGAAAGGTGAGTAAACCTTGCTATAAGGCACAAGAAGGAACTATTATGTAAAGATTCTTCTTCAGATTTTAGTCAAGAGCATTTCATTAAACTGCATGGATTCACAAAAGATCTGATAAACTGCAAAATTCCAGGAGACTTTAGGATTATGACTATTACTTATACTTAATGAAGTTATTTTGTCTCCATCAAGAATTACAATATATTAATAAAAACACTTCAGTTACCATGGAAACAACAATGTATTCAGTTATTTCTGGACAGCAGCATAAACCAGTTTTCTGAGTTGGTTATCATATAGTACGATTAAATCAAAATTGAAAGAAGCATTTTTTCCCCTACCCCATTAGTTAAAAAAAGAAGAAAGGTGATGGGGAGGAGAACTACAGTCTTACTTTTATTAGAAGAAACCATGATTTCTCACACTGATATTGCTATTAACAGATGATACTGCAAACAATACAATTCATTATTTCCATGCATATTTTACTTCCATTATGTTGTATTCAGCAAGCAACCTTCAATTTCTTACTTGAAAAAAAAACAATTATAGTTCAAGCATATTCATTTTATTTTCTCTAAATCAACAAATATATAAGCAAGTTTCTTACATTCATACATTTTTCAATGACTTCCTGAACATTATTAACTCATAATATTCCCACAGTCCAAGGAAGGCAGAAAGAATATGTAATATAAAGTCATTAATATATCTAAATCCCTATATGGCAATGGGCCAGGATACTTGTGGGACCGTCTTCTGCCTCATAAATCCCAGCGACCGGTTAGAGCACATAGGGTTGGCCTCCTACGGGTCCCGTCTGTTACACAATGCCGTTTGGCGGGACCTAGGGCTAGGGCCTTCTCTGTTGCTGCCCCAGCCCTCTGGAATCAACTTCCCTCAGAGGTTCGTACTGCTCCTTCCCTCCTAGCTTTCCGAAAACTTTTAAAAACACATCTATGCAGACAGGCTTGGGGCTTGTGAGCTGCGCTCTGCCCCTGGGCCTTTGATTGGGACTGTATGTCGTATGAGTGGGTATAGTTTTATTGTTTTTTATATTGTATATTATAATTTTAACTAATTTATATTTTGTACTTGTATTATTTGCTGTGAGCCGCCCTGAGTCTGAGGAGAAGGGCGGCATATAAGTCAAAATAAAGTAAAAGTAAAGTAAAGTAAAAGTAGGAATATTTAAACTGATGGATATGAGACCTAATTTATCATAAGAACAGCAGGCTAGTGAAATTTAGTTAGTAGTATTTGCTGATACTCCTATTCTGTAAAATAATTTTTTAACCATGCCAAAGTCTCTACTTACCTGATTTAGCACATCAGAAGCAAACACTTATCAAATGTAAGTTGAGTGCAGATCAATTATACTGGCAATTGCTATAATCTATGTTCAGCTGCAAATGTTCTCTAAGGGCCAATCTCCCTAGCTAGCCCCATTGCATTAATGAGTCACTTTAAAAAGACATGTTGTGTACCTTGAACACTCAGTATAAAATTAATTTCCACTCTATGAGAGTAATTTATTTTCAAGACAGAATCTTTCTTCAAAGAGAACAGTATGTCATACCATTTTTAAAACTCCTTATTGATTAGCAGCCCAGATCTAACAAGATATTTGACTTCTGTAAAATGTGCTTTTTTTTTGTCATTATTTTAGATTTCCTGATCTGAATTTTTTCATGACAATTCCTCTTAAAGAATGCTAATTTCTTTCTATCTCAATAATCTGAAAAGGAATTACTTACAAAAAATGTAGACGCTAAAAACATAAAAAATAATCACAGAAGGCATTGCATATAAAGCATTAAGTTATTATAAAGTTATTAAAAACATTTAATGAAGCTTTGCCCTCCGTAGGCAAGCTTCAATTCTGATCTGGGGCACCTCATTGCGCCCCAGATCAATGGCGGGTCCTTCACGATAGCCGAATTAAGAGACACATGCTAATCACATTTCTCTGGGTGAAGCAACTAGTGACAAAAGGCTGCCTCCCCTTTTTATTAACTGTTACAGTGGGCGGTTACACAATGCATCACATGGTTACAAACAGCCAATGACAATGTTATTTCTTCAGCCAATGACAAGGCTACACTGCAGGGCCACCCTGTGGCCAATGGATTCAAATCTTGGTACAACGTCCATCCACCCCTTAGCCCCTTATTTCCTGTCCCAAGGCCATATGGCCTTTGTCCTTTGTTCCAAGGCATGTGGTCAATGGACTCCACCTCTTGGCTCCTCCTCCATTTCCTGTTGCTCCAAAACAGCATGGTAAAGTCATATGGTACAGTCTCTTTGTCCCAAGCCTCTCCAAGCCTCATGCATCACAACATATTACAACATATCAACTTTTTTTTAGCAGCTGTGGGTTGTTCCACCTATGCTCCGTCGAGCTCTGTACACGTCCAGCTCTGTACATGATCCTAGGGCACAGGCCATAATCTGTCCAGTCCTCAGAGGCTGCCATCATAGAAACATCTCTGTCCAGTCATCAGAGGCAGTAGTTGGTTCTTCGTTCTTTTACAGGAGATGGTTAGAAGAGGGAGGCTTACACAGGTTTTACACAGGTTCAACAGGGCAGGGATACATTTGTACACAGCAACAGATTGTTACACAGAATACTAGAAACATTATGATACTAAAAACCAATTCCTTGAGCCACCCAGCATTAGGCAGTCAGGAAAATCAACAAAACAAGGCATACAGTTTCTTGTGATAAAGGATTGTTTTGTACCATATTTTCCATGTGAGCAACTGTGGCAGAAATGTGTGTGTGTTGTAAAAATGTAAAAGTACCAGACCAATTCTGGGGTGTTGACCAATGTGCATTTTTCCACATAAGATCTAATCTTTGTCAGATGTGAGAGCATTGTCTTTAGAGAAGTTGTACAAAGTTTCAAAGTTTTCACCAAAATCAAACAAGGGAACAGAATCAGCTCATGCTTTCTTGTTGTCATTGCTTCATTATCTAGCTGCCAAGGGATAGTTGTTACAAGATTGCCAAATACCTAGAAAGGTGTTGTTAACACAAAGTAAGGAAGGATTCAAAGTGAGAGAGAAAGAGAGATTTCATTCATAGGCACGCTATGAAGGCATACACGTTTGCTTCTGTGTTTGTTCTGTGCTGGCATGTATCATTTAGCAATTGAATGCATTCAGCAACTATGGTGAGAAACATAAAATGCAAAACAGCAATGATTTGTCACAAAATTTAAATCATTAACAAGAAATAAGAAAGAGACAAAAATTAAAATTCATTAACAAACTAGAAACATAAAATTCAAAATAGGCAAAGAGAAATGAGAAAGGCAAATTTTGCAAAGAAATCAGAAAGGCAAAATTAAGGGAGGCAAAATTGGCAAAGAAATAAGAGGGGGGTGAGAGAGAGGAGGGGGGAACAGATTCAAAGAGGAAATTCGAATTCAAATGTAATTTGAGTCTCCGTTTACAGCCATCCATTTCCTTGGAAACCAGGAGAGACTAGCTCATGTCATTCACAGCCATCCTTTTGTTCCTTGGAAAGCAGGAGACAAGCTTAGCTTAGCTGGCTTTTCTGCTTTTAAAACTGGCCCATTTGGTGACAAACAAAGTCTTCAAATCTGGCTCTGGAAACCTAAAATTTCAAAAGAAAGGGGGGGAGAAAAAAGGGCCCTGCGGGGGGGGGGGGGAAATGGCTGCAGGCTCCAACCAGGGGAGTCTGTCACAAGTTAAAAAGAGTTAACAAGCGAACAAGGCATTTTTACCAGGAAATTTTTTCCCTTTTTCAACTATAAGAATTAGAAACACAGACTTCAGATTTTTTTAACAAGTTGAAAGGCATGAGGCAGTTATTAACTCAGCATGCTCTGAGCCAGGATGCTCTGAGTCAGAAGGAGAAATATAGGGGGGAGAGGGGGATGTTTTTTAGCAAGTTAAAAGGTAAGAGAGAGGACTGAATTAGCAAGCCAATAGCTTCAGGAGAAGAAAAGGAAGGCAGATCTTTTAAACACCATGCATACAATTCTTTCACATAAGGAGAATTTTGGAAAAAGCAGAGAGCTCCTCCATAAGCCAATTTTAATCCAATTAGCAATTTTAATGGTCCCTTTAAGATGTAAGAGACAATGCCAAACAAACATTAATAATACTTTTTAAACTCCTTACGCGAAGGCAAATTTGTTAGTTGCATAATTAAGGTCCTGACAATTACACCACTTGAAGCTTTGCCCTCCGTAGGCAAGCTTCAGTTCTGATCTGGGGCACCTCATTGCGCCCCAGATCAATGGCGGGTCTTTCACGATAGCCGAATTAAGAGACACATGCTAATCACATTTCTCTGGGTGAAGCAACTAGTGACAAAAGGCTGCCTCCCCTTTTTATTAACTGTTACAGTGGGCGGTTACACAATGCATCACATGGTTACAAACAGCCAATGACAATGTTATTTCTTCAGCCAATGACAAGGCTACACTGCAGGACCACCCTGTGGCCAATGGATTCAAATCTTGGTACAACGTCCATCCACCCCTTAGCCCCTTATTTCCTATCCCAAGGCCATATGGCCTTTGTCCTTTGTTCCAAGGCATGTGGTCAATGGACTCCACCTCTTGGCTCCTCCTCCATTTCCTGTTGCTCCCAAACAGCATGGCAAAGTCATATGGTACAGTCTCTTTGTCCCAAGCCTCTCCAAGCCTCATGCATCACAACATATTACAACAGACTAAAGTAAAAAAGTCTTTTTGAACATTTACATTAACACAACTCCTTAAGCCAAATATATTGTTTTCCAAGATACCATGCATAATGAGCAAAATACTCCTTTAAAGTATTGCATACAGATGCTACATTTATATCCCATTCATGTACCTTAGAATCAGGTGAATGCACAACACATTTAGCAATGCTAATTGAGACAGGAAACTCCTTCATTAAACAACATGGTCATAAGCCATATGGATGCACCTCTTAGCAATGGCAGTTCTGGCAGTCCTGGTTGCCATTATTAAGCAAGAACTGTGTGGGGTGTTAAGCAAAGATTTCATGTAACTGGAACTTCTGACTTCATGCTGGCTTCCCCATTGATTTTCCTTGTGAGAGGCTAGCATGGAAGATCACAAATTGTGATCCTGTGATTGCAGGGCTACTTTGGCAGTTGCAAGTACAAGGTCTGGTCATAACTATCACATGTTCAGCACCTTCATAATTTTGAACAATTGCTGAAAGAGTGCTCATTGAATGATGCCCACTTGTAAATAAAAATGTCAACTTGATGCTTTTTTTGAGGATGGGGCTAGGCCAAGCAGAAAGAGCAAAGAGCCTTCCATGGACTTTATTTCTTGATCTGGTCTGTCTCATAGAAAGACATGGTTTGAAAAACAAAGAGAAAGTAAAACTAAGCACTGCAGTGGATCCTATTATTGCCATATTTCACCTAATGAATCAGCATAGTTCCTGCTCATAAGAAAGTTCCTATTTGGGAATATTTTAAAGGCAATGATTTTATAGATTATGAAATAAACTAACAGAGACACTATGGAGTTTTTACATATTCAAGGAAAAGAGAGTGATTCCCAATGCTTGTTGTACACCATGTGAACTACTAACCTCTTAGCACTGTGTTTCCCTCAAAAATTTAAAATATCCTTCTGTGCCCCTGTGAGTTTGTTTTGTTGTTTCTGTTAAGCCTTTGGTTCCCAGATTCTGTGCTTGCTTTGGGAACTGCAGTATACCAAAGAAAAGTTACTGACAAACAAAAAGTGGCATGAACCTAGAAGGTTTTAAAATTTCTGGATAACAGATAAACATACTGAATATATTTATATGGCCCAATGTACATTAGAGTGTACCAAATATAGTTCTAATAGTGTATTAAAGATTTGCACTATTGTTTAGATGGTAATGTATCATACAGATCAACTGGAAGTTTAAATTAAATTGAAGATTTAAAACCAGCATTTTTTCCTGCTGATATTAAAAGGTTTTGTTTTATATTGATCCATGCTCACTGAGAAGCAATACAAAAGGGAAAACACGGTCTTGCAGAATAGCACTTGGGTAGATAACCCATTAGAATTTTGTTTTATCTTTTTTATTGCATTCTGTGCATTAGCAGCAAATATGTCATTTAAACAAAACGTGAAGGACAGTATAATGAAACAGTAAGAAAGCCTAAATCAATTCTCTGGCACAGAGAATTAAGTTTTATTTGTTATTAGCTCCTCTAATAAGAGAGAACTGTACTCTGGATTTTTTTTCCTGAAGAAAAAAAATAAAAAAATAAAAAACAACAGAGATTCTGGTCAAGATGTTTCATCTAACATGTCATAAGTGCATGTTTTTGCATTGGATGGGGTAAATTATGTCAGATATTATGAATATTCTATCTATACTTCAAAATTCTATCCTGTTCTGGAAAGCTTCTTGTTATGGAATATGTCGTTGTTGGTCCTAAAACTGTTTAGTCTGAAAGAACACAGGATTCCCTGTCTAACCCAATTACGAATATATTCCAGACTTTATCAAGCCCTGTGCATGCAGCATGGCATATGCTTAATTAGATACTCTGTTCAGCTGAAGTTGCAATCTAAATTTGTTCGGTGAAACTCCATTATCTTGGTGAGATCTCTCTATATATTCATCTTAAAATAGCCACGCAAACTCCTAAATGGTTGAATAAAAAACAATTAAAATGATCTGATAAAGGTTCCTAATGGATCTACATGAATGTGTGTGGGGAAGTGCCCACCTTTTGTATTGATGTCCACGTTAACATCCAAGTGGCAGATATTAACACTTTTTCTCAGGAGAATAATTGGCTATTATGAAGTTGAAACCATAATAAAGTGGTTAAAAAAAAATCTCAGGACAACTCAAATCAAAGCTCAAAGTAACAAACATGCCTAAGTAACAAATACGCTTATTTATCCATCTTCATTGTATTAAACCCAAATAGGCTGATGTTTTGCAGTTTGCTTTCACAATATATTGGAGAACAAGGGTCAAAATGTTAGTACCTCATCATTTTTGATGGATAATGTTGATTGAAAGTCAACTTATAACTTAGACTTCAATGTTTGGAATGTAACTTTGGAGACTTTTCCTATTATCTTGTTTTTGTTTTAAACCTTCTAAATCTCAATGTCAACAGAACATATGAAGTGAGAATTACCACTTCTTTATTTCTTTTTCTTTCTCAGTGATTGAATCAGCTACTCTATGACTAGTCCCATAGATTAGGAAATCCATCCTTCTTGATGGGACATTGTCTCTTCTTAAAATAGGCAGAACTCTACAGAAGTTCTCTTTTGACCTGGAATGTTCTGTGTAACAGTAGGTCAGTCTTATACATTCAATTTTTGGCTAAAGTTGTTTATTCCCCCAGTTATTTCTGAATGACAGTAAATATAAGAACCCACTTCAATCAGGCTTTCAACTATAGTTTGAAACTGAGACTGCTTTGAACATTTTAGTGCATAACCTATGCTGAAAATTTCATAAGACAAGTAGAACAATACTAGTTATCTTGAATCACTTTAATTCAAGAGATTTTTTTAGTACTAATGATCGAAGTATCTTTCTGGATTGTCTAATGGGATTGGACACATGTAGAAACACTGGGCCCAGTAGTTATCAGCACACTGGGTGCCAAACCCCAAAATCTTAGATGGCACTTAGAAAATCTGTGCATTGACGAAATTTCTATCTGGCAATTATATAATAAGGCCATACTCCTTGGATCCACATATATACTGTGCTTAAATTAGGCTTCCTAGGTTCTTGAGAAGACCTCAGTGTGTATGAAGGCCAACACCAGCTAAAGTATTGGCGCAGTGATTTTATACTGTGTATATGATCAATGTAAAAACCACATATAGACTGTTTGCTATCCTAACACTATCAAGAACCTATTGGGATCATCTTCAGAAAGAGTATATAACATGCATCTTCCATTCAGGTAGCACACTCAACAGAATAATTATTTAGAGAATGTACAATTGGCAGAAAATCCACACTTGTTTAATCATAACATATAAAATCAACAACCTTTTCTATTAGTGTATTTGTTAAAAAAATTTCTTCCAAACTTTATGGTTTCACACCTAAAAGACAAGATCTTGCCAGGCTGAGCACTCTACTATCTGTACCTACAATATGTTCTGTGAACTATTAGGAATGGTCTGTCTTCACCCTCTTTCTCTCAATCATAATATCTGGACTGAACCTCTTCTCTGGAATACACCTGGGAATTCACCTCCTTACTACATCCTATCACATGCACTGATTTAAATTAAGCATCACTCATTTATGCATCTTCAGTATTCACATATTTTTAAGGGAATGAATGGGACCATCCACAGCTTACTTCAATTTTTAAAAAAGACATTCAACAAATGTTCATACTTAGAGGGTATACATAGTTAATTCCAATTTCATGTAAATGGAAGACAGAATACTAGTTGCAATTAACCATACAACTATATATGCATTAGTGCAGTAAACTTCAATAGCACTGTAAATGGCATGAAATAAAAAGCATGAGGAAAATTACAATTGATCAAGGACTATATGACTTTTATTAATTCCAGTTTCATTTTATATTATTATACTATATTATTATAATTATAATCTAGTATTATTATATTTAATACCATACAGTTGTTCATTTATGTAAAAGAACCATTGGCCATTGTAATATGTATAAAATCAAAGCTGACACATAGAAATGTCAGGATGATACCATATGTAGACTTTTTTGCAAATTAACTTTAATATCTGATCATGAGTGGTAGAGTTCACATGGTTTTTTTTGCTTCCATTTCAGTGAATACACTTTGTTGTAAAATTTGTGCATATATGTTAAACAAATTGAATAAGTCTATAATTCTGAATACATTCTTTGAAATTTATCCTTTGAATACATTCTCTGAAACTCCCTTGATGTCTTCTTGGAAAAATGTAGTTATTGTCTTAAAAACCTTTACTTTATACTATGATTTTCCTTCTGTGTGCATGATGACAAATAGCATTACATTTTGTCATGTCAGTGAGATCACACTTGTCATAATATAGGTTTGATATTATATTAATGCACATTATAGAAGCATGATGAATAAACTTGAGTCTGACATGCTCAATAATATTTATATACTTGTGGTTTTATTAGTAGACTTCACCTTGCTTTTCACAAAATGAAAGTTAATGCATATACATTGGATGTCATGTCAATCAAGTTGATGCACAGCTAGCTCAAAGTTCAAAAAGTGGGAGGTTTATTGAAGCAGATTGTCATAGGTTTTAGTCCTAGACTCAGCATTCCTCAGTGCTTTTAGGAATGTACTGATGAATAGGTGAATGTTGGCAAAATGCTTTTCAAATTTGTAGATGATACAATATCAAGATAATTTATTAATCCCTTGAAAGAAAGAAATTTTAAAACAATATTAGTAGGGTACAGAAATAAAACTAATGCAAATCTCATTTAGTGAACAGAAATAAAATGTACTTGTATAAGTTCAGGAATACATACAAGGCATACATAGATACAAATTCATACAAGACAAACAGAATTTCAAACTGCATCAACTATAGTTTGCAAATCAATGGATGTAAGAGTTCACCTCATTCTACAGAGGTTTGTGTGAAAATAGCGATAAGTATGATCAGAAGATTAAAACTCAGGCCAGTAAAAAAAGATTGAAAGAATAAGATATATTTAGCCTTGGAGAGAAATGGTTAAACTCCCCTTCACTTGATCAGATTCTCCCTTCAGGTCTAATAACAAGTGAAAATGAGATACTCATTTTGGGGGGATTTTCAAATTTGGATTCCTAATTAAAGCAACATATTGGCTCAGTAGTGTTGAAGGAAAAGTCTTCATCAGGGTCCAGTCCAAGCCGGGAATAAACAACTTGGCAACTGCTTTAGAAACAAGGTTGTAGTTTATAGAAGAGGAAAGCCAGACAGAAAGATGGCTCTGGAAGAAAAGAGAGAGCACATGTAGTAGCGAATGGGTTTTATACCTTCTTGAAATTTTGTTTGGAGTTGTTCCTGTGACATGAACTTTGACCTGAGTCTGAGTGTGCCTTTCTGGTATTCTGATGGTGGTGGGTAAATCCTATTATGTCCCAAAGGTCATATCCTGCTTCCCTAGGGCTGTGGCTGATGACTGTTGGATTTCTGGTGTGAGGGATTATTGATTCTATGGATATTTGTCTTTCTAATCCAAGCTTCCTGGCTCCAATCTTTCTGACAAGATTATCACATCTGCATTTCTGCAGACATGGTTTCTGTCTGGGGCAGAAAGACTTGGTTTCTGCCTTTAAAATCCTTTGGGGAAATGTATTCTGGCTTTTTAATATTTCCCAAAATATTTCTTTCTCTGGGTTCTTCCCACAGTAGCTTAAATTATCCTTTCAACATTGTGCTTCTGTAATATATTAATAGCAGTAGATTCCATAAACTGGATACACTGCTGGTAGTCCTTGCTTGAAACAGTTCATCGAGTGACCGGTCGAAGTTAAAACCTCATGAAAAGGTTTTTCACACCTACAACCATTGCAGCATCACTCCCCATGGTCACATGATTAAAATTAGACACTTGGCAACTAATTCATATTTATGATGGTTGCAGTGTCCCAGGATTATGTGATCACCTTTTGCAACTTTCTGACAAGCAAAGTCCATGGGGAAGCCAGATTCACTTTAACACTAGTAACCATGAAAGGTCATAAAATGAGGCAAAATTCACTTAACAACTATCTCACTTAGGAGCAGAAATTTTGAGCTCAGTTATGGTTATAAATCAAGAACTACCTTTATTTTGGGTTTCAAAATTTATCAGCAATTTAATTATATATATAAAATAAAGATTTAAAAAAAGTTTTTAAGAAAAATACTAACCTCTTTTGGATTTATCTACAATATATAGTGTAAGTACTGTAACATCCACTATGTAGGACAGACAGGCAAAAGACTAGCAAAGAACCTCCATAAACAACAATTAGCAATCAGAATACACAAGGAAAACTCCTTAATCTCACCCTAGTTTCAACTGGGAAAGTATCTGATACCAAGCTAAAATCTAAAAACACTGAGGAATTCCTGGAATTTTTGGCATTCAGATAAATGAGCCATCAATAGACACAGAGAAATGAAGCATATTTACACATCATTCAAATGAGACAATAAAAAAGCAAAGAGGAAAAAAAGAACACATCATCTCCAGCAGCCAGATAAGCAGGGATACTAGGCAAACAATCAAGTAGAAAACAATAGCTTAATCAAGAAACTTCCAAGGAGGAAATCACACCCCCACCAAAATTGCCAGAGCAAGCTACTGTATATTAACAGGAAGCAAGTCTCATATTTACTCACACCAATTATGTCATCTAGTTGGATAATGAGATGTTTGCAAGCAACAACCAAGCTCAAAGAACACCAAGGACTCAACAGTTCAGACCTGAGCTACATATATTCTCTTCTACTGGGACTCTAAAATCTGGAGTACACTTGCAAATTTACATTTTGGCTAAAGAATTGATTTTCTATTATTATTTTCACCAAAAAAGTGAGTATGTTTTTGTACTGGCAGTAAAAGCTAATGAATTATTCTGTATATCAGACAGAACAAATGCTGGTATTTAACTCAGCTGCCAGTATGCATGTGCATGCCAAGGTTTTCACGCTCAGTCAGGTATTCCAAGAATCCATTTTAATCTGGAACCTCTTATGTGTCATAAATGGGAACTATTACAGAATGCAAAGTACAAATATTACTCTACTAATGAACTGTTGATGTGTGAAATTTTACCAATACAAACAAACTTGTCCACACCCAAAAGTCAGGAAAGGGTGGGAAAGGATGCACTGAAACCAACCTACTACCATCCTTTCCTGACCCCCAAGACCAGTGGTGGAATGGGGCGTTGTCTTACCTGAACACCTTTTCTCAGCATAGAGATGGAGAATCCACCAATGGGTTAGCTCTGTCTTCCTGCCCATTAGACTAAGTCAGTCAAACTTACCACGCCCGCCCTGGACCAGGACACACCCAGTCTTGACAAGGGCGAAAGCCACCTGACGGACCCTAAGGGGTGAGAGTAGATTCTCCATCTCCATGCTGAGAAAAGGCGTTCAGGTAAGACAACCCCCCTTCTCCAGCATAGGAGATGGAGAATCCACCAATGGGACATACCAAAGCCTCACTGTCCCTATGGGAGGGAAACAGTCAGGGCCGGTGTCTCATCCCTAGGTACCACTTGTTGGAGGACCCTTTGTCCATAGGAGGCATCTGCAGTTTATAATGCCTCACAAATGGGGAAGGCAAAGACCATGTCGCTGCCCTACAGACATCCTCGATGGACGCCTGTGTGGCCCATGCCACGGAAGTCGCAGCACTGCGAGTTAAATGCGCCATGACATGACTTGGAACTGACAGGGAATGCGACTGGTACACCCCCGCAATGCAAGCCCTGATCCACCTGCCTATGGTTGAGGCAGACACCTTCTGTCCCATAGAGGAATGATGAAAGGAAACGAAGAGGGCTTCAGACTTGCGGAAGGCCGCCGTTCGCTTGATATAATAGCAGAGGGCCTGCGGACGTCCAGTGTCTGCCATTGCCATTCCAAGTCATGAGATGGATTAGGGCAAAAATCCAGCAATACGATTTCCTGAGCCCTATAAAAGAAGGTGTTGACCTTGGGAATGAAGGTAGGATCCAAGTGACGGACCACCCTGTTCTGGTGAAAGGTACATAGGTCATCCCTGACAGACAGTGCCGCAAGCTCAGAGATTCACCTGGCTGATGTGATAACTACCAGGAAGGCGAACTTGAGAGACAAGGAAAGATGCGAAGAAATGGAATATACAAAATTGGTGTAAGTACATGGTAGACCACATTCACTATCAAATAATGGAAATTAGATTACATAATTATAATGAAGGTAAATTGGTAGCAACGATGAAGCGGTGGGAAAAGGTAAAAAATTATATGTTAAACTTAATAGGTGATGCAAAAATAAAGAATAAAATTCAGTCACTCTATAAAGTATGAATAATGTAATCCAGAGTTGAGAAGTATATATGTAATAGAAATTGAATCTTCCCTATTGGTAGTGGGTTAATGTTTGTATTTTTGTAACTTGTTCGGTGGAGGGCACTATTCACAGTGCACTGTTTTATGTATTAAATTAATAAAAATAATAAAAAAATGTTAAAAAAAGATAGGCTCAAACGGCGGCTTGGTGAGGGCCTGTAAGACCCGCGACAACTCCCAAGAGGGATATCTATTAACCACGGGTGGCTTTGTGTTGGTGGCGCCCTTGAGAAAGGAGCGTATCATGAGATGTTGGGCCAAAGGCACTGAGTTGGCACAGGTAAGTAGAGTGGACAGAGCCACAACCTGCCTGCAGATGGTATTAGGCGCCAAGCCCTTATCAAGGCCCTCAAGTAAGTAGTCCAAGGTCCTAGGAATAGTCAAATCCAAAATATCCAGCCTTTCACACCAATGGCAGAAATTCCTCCATGTGGAGTCATAGATGCGATTCGTTGCTGGCCATCGGGAGGCCTGAATCATGGAAATTACGCCCGACGAATAGCAGTCCTGAGTCAGGATCTGGCATTCAAGTTAACTGCAGCCACTGGGGTTCTGGATGTTGTAGAACTCCCTGGCTGAGTGATATGTGGCCTGGGGGAATCCTCCATGGTGGAGATCTGGAGAAATTCATGAGGTCAGTGAACCACGACCTCCATGGCCAATACGGGGCCACGAATATCACCTCCACCTGCTCCTGTAGCATTTTGCAGATAGCAGCCAGGATCAGAGGGAGAGGGGAAAAAGCGTAAAACAGGCCCCCTGGCCACGGACCTCGAAGAGCATCTGTTCTCTCCGTCCCTGGGGACGGGAATCGGGAGAAGAATCTTGGGAGCTGGAAGTTCGCCGGAGAAGCAAACAAGTCTAGGACCAGTTGGCCGAACCTCTCTGATATCTCTCTGAAGAGGTCCGGGTATAGGCGCCATTCGGAATGGTCCAGTCGACCTGCTCAAGAAGTCCGTCTGTCAGTTTGCCTCCCCCAAGATGTGGTCGACCCTGATGGGGGAAAGGTTGGCCTCTGCCCAGGAGCCAAATAGCTGGGCCTCGGCCATGAGGGTCCTGGAATGGGTACCCCCTTGCCGGTTCACATGGGCCTTTGCCGCCACGTTGTCTGTAAGGACCAGCACATGTCACCTCGCAACTCTGTTGCAGAAGTGACGAAGAGACAAGTGTATGGCTCTGAGCTCCAACCAATTGATATTGTGTCTCAGATCTGCTCGGGACCATCGGCCCTGAGCCAACTGAGACTGAAGGTGTGTTCCACAACTGAACAAACTGTTGTCTGTCGTAAGTGTGAGCTGAACGGGTTCCTTGAAGAATGACCCTCTGGCTACCGCTGGTGAGGACCACCACCGGAGGGACCATAGAGTCTGAGGAGGGACCCTTTGGTTGGAGGAGCTGGTGCCCAATCTTTGAAATGGGAGCAAGAACCACTGGAGGTTCCTTGAATGCAGTCTGGCCCAAGGCACTATTGCAATGCATGAAATCATCTTTCCCAACAGTTGGGGAAACAGGGCCAGTGTCACTATGTGCTCCTTGCATACCTTGAGGATCAGGAATCAGATGCTGTCCTGACGTTCCTGGGAGAGGGAGACCTGGCAATGGTCTGTGTCTATGATGGCATCCAGGTGTAGGAGTCGGGTCGAGGGAACTGTCTGACTCTTTTGAAAGTTCACCTAGAACCCGTGGTCCTGGAGGACCCTGATCAACAATGTCAGGTCCAACTGGGCAGCCAGAAGGGAGGGCGACTGGATGAGAATTTCATCCAGATAGCATTGAATGCGTACCAATACCAGTCTCAAGTGTGCGGCAAGCACTGCCAGGATTTTGGTAAACACCCTTGGAGCTGAAAAGCCGAACGGCAGGGCTCTGTACTGGTAATGATGGCCCATATAACAGAACCTGAGAAACTGCTGGTGGTCGGGGAGGATGGGGATGTGGAGGTAGGCTTCCGTGAGGTCTATGGACATCAGGAAGTCTCCCTTTCTTATGCTGCCCAAGATGGACTGGAGTGTTTGCATCTTGAATTTCCGGTATGCAATATTGGGAGTTCAGACCTTTGAGGTCAAGAATCGCTCTCCATCCTCCCGAGGCCTTGGGAACCACAAAGAGTATGAAATAGAATCCTCTCCCCTGTTTACCAGCCAGCACCGGTTCTATGGCTCTTATCTGCAAGAGATGTCGAATGGCCTCTTGCATGGGTTCTTTGATTGCGGGCAAGAAATGAAGCACCCCGGTGGGTTGAACACGAATTCTAGGGACAGACTGTATCAGATGGTTTGGAGGACCCAGGAGTCTGTGGTGGTGACTTCCACTGGTGGGTGAAAAGAGTCTGCCACCTATGGGAGGCGCTTTCCAAGAGTCACTTGGACCTTCTAAAGGGGTGACCCCCTGAAAGGGCCGCTTGTCCTGGTACTGCTGGCTGGGTCTAGAGCCCGATCTGTCAGACGGGAGGTCCTGTCTGTCTGTGAAGAAGCGGGGGGGCTATGTCAAACCCGAGCCTGTCCCTGACCGAAAGGACTGCCTGCAGGCGTACAGATTAGAACCCCTGTCAGCCCACCTGCTGAGGTGGGTAATCACCTTCCGCTTATCCTTATTCTCGGTCAAATAAGGTGCTAGGGCCTCTCCAAACAGTTGACCACTCTGATAAGGGGCCGCAGCCAAACGCCACTTGCATTTGGCGTCAGCCTGCCAATGCTTGAGCCACAGTAGTCGTCGTGCTGTGACATTGGAGGCTATGGTCCTGGAAGAAAATCTGGCTGCATGCAGTGATGCATCAGAGACATACTCTGATGCTGCAACTAATTTGCTCAGTTCTTGGTGCATGCATACCTCCTCCGGAGGGATCCTGGCCTGGAGTTGACGGAGCCAGAGGAGAGAGGTCCTGGCAAAGAAAGATGTGTAAGGAGCTACTCTTACAGCCCACGCCGCCACCTGGTGAGTCCTGTGGAAAGAAAATTCCCATCTCCTGTCCTCAGCCTTCAACACCACGGCCATATCCCCTGACACCGCAGACGGAGAGGGGTCAAGGGTTCATCCACCATTGGCACCTCAAGAGCATCAGTCAAGTCTGGTGCTGCGCTGAACAGTTTCCTGTCCGTTCCTCCCAGAGAAGGTAAGGTGCCAGGTGAAGCCCATTGCTTCCAAATGGCGTTCAAGAATAGAGGGGGACAGGGGACATGGTGCTGAGTCACGATGGGCTCAGAAAACACCAGATTTGGATCTGAACTGGTTGAAGGGCCTGGCTGAGGAATCTGATCAGGACCTATGTTAGTGGTAATGCTGGCCTTGCGAAGCAGTGGCAAGAAAAGGGCTGGGTTAGAGAGACCTCTAAATGGTGGGGGGTCAGGAGGGTCTTCCTCCTCCGACCATGGTATGTCTGGTTGGTTGTACTCCACAGAAGATGAGGCCCTGCTATGAGAGGGTCGGGACAGTAAGGGAGAACCACAGTACTCAGGTGCTCCCAACTGGAGAAGATATGATGGAGGCATGGATGCCACTGACTCAGGTCTGGACATATGGTAAGACCTGGCAGCAAAGGCCTGGTCGACTGCCTGAGAGATTAAAGCCTGAAGGTGTTTAGTGGAAAGGGCTCCTTGAGGCTCAGCTATCCTGAGCCCGGCAGCTGTGGGAGTGAAAGTGGCCTCTGGGCCTGACTGTGGGGCCCACAGCACCAATGATGGCTGGTGGAAGTTTGGATCATGATCCTCCCCAAAAGAAGGGAGGTGTGTGGGGAAACCCCTCCAGGACCAAACCCTTTGAGCAGAGGTGGGGGGCCCCAGTGGGAGGTCAAAGACCGAGGTCTCTGCCTGCTCTGTCACTGCCCTGGCCTGCCTCTGCACTTTGGAAAATTCCTTCTCCAGAGCCTGGTGCCTCCAGCTAGCCTGTTTTTCTGCCAGTTTGGAAGTTTCCTTTCCAGAATAGTTTTTGCCTTGGCCTTGATCTTGCCAGCCGCCTCCTGTTTGGAGGACTTATGCCTCTTTTGACTAATGAAGAGGTGGTGTCTTGAGGTTGGGGCACCGTGGCGTCATCCATCATAAGGTGAGATATCTCAGGTTGTGCTGAGAGGGAACTCGGGCCAATGGAGCCAAATACAAGATGTGACCGTGGATCACTTGGCGGATTAGGCTAGTGCGGTTGGAGCAGGTGGATACTTAAGTAATATATGCTTGGTCCACCCTGCTACCCTGGCTACCTGACCAGTAGTTGCCCATTAGTGGTCCGATCATGTCTGCGGCCATGGCAAAATCACATATGTGATGACAGCCAGCTTGCTCGTAGAGCGCTTGGTAGTGACAAGGCCAAAGGTAGTGTCAGCAGGTTTGCACAGTGGGTTGAATCTACGGAGGTGGCAAAATCACATACGTGACGACAGCTAGCATACACGTAGCCCACTGAATGGTGGCCAGGTAGTAAGATGAGGCACTAGTTGAGGCCTGTGTTTGAGGATGTTTTGTAGGCCTAGTGGTTTATGTGCTTGTGTTAACACTCAGTGTCCTATCCTGTTTTGAAAGGCTTCTTTCAACAGATGTTTTTATTTTGTGCCCTAGGAGAGAAACCTTTGCCACCATTCAGGATTGAAACTCAACATTTCGAGTGGGAGGCAGGTGTTTGACCACTAGGCCCGTTCCTTCAGGGATCGGCTCCCAGCTATTTGGGCCATCCAAAATGGCGGCCGCAGTCACCACAGCCCCTGCTAGGCCAGGACTAAAAGAAAACGGGATAGAAATGACCCAGATGATGATTTAGGCAGTTGTCCGTCGATTTCCAGCTAAGAGGGGGAAGTAGAGAGCCCTCAGAGCGTCTGTGATCAGCAGCGGCGGCAGGCCATGAGGTAGCCAAAATGGCGCCGGCACCGATCAGGCTGTAAAAAAGGGACGAATGCCTGCGCAATGATGAAGAGGCTAAAGAGAGAAAGGGGAAAGCCACAAGCCCTCGAGGTAAGGCTGATCAGCAGCGGCGGCTCTTCACGTGGCTGCCAAAATGGCAGCCGCAATGATCCGGCCACAAAGGGAACCAGCAGATGCCTTTGCGATGATGCAGAGGAGTGGAGGGGGGTTCCCAGGCTGTAGCACTGATCCCAGTGCTGCAGATGGTAAGGACAGCGAACGGCTCGAGAGTGGAGGAGCGGAAGCCTCCGCTCTTGTCAAGGAGCTCTGGGGAAAAAACCCTAGCCTCCAGTAGTCAATCCAAAGCAGTGCTGATCCAGCGCTGTTGAGATGACCGTGGAGATAGAAGGAGAATACACTACTGGAATAGCTCTATACAACCTGATGCTAAGCTGGAGCCAAGATTGTCATGTCTGTCCGGGCTGCTGACTAAGTCAAGACTGGGTGTGTCCTGGTCCAGGATGGGCATGGCAAGTTTGACTTAGTCTAATGGGCAGGAAGACAGAGCTAACCCATTGGTGGATTCTCCATCTCCTATGCTGGAGAATCAGCCAGTTCGCACCAGTTTGGCAGAACCGGTAGCTAATTTTTTGTTGCCCAGGCCTAGAATTGACTTCTGGAAATGGCATCCACACAGAGAACCAGTTGTTCACATATTTGAATCTCACCACTGCCCAGGACCATATAGGCTGCAGTTGCAGACAGGCATAGTATAGTTCTGCCACACTAGTGGCAGCATCACAGCAAAACCTGACAGGTCCAGTGATCCCTGGACAACGAGAGAAAGCAGGAAAGGGCCAGCTTCCAGTCCACCACATACATCCAACCCTCTCCCACCCCTCCAAATTCCTTCCTGCCACCACCTAAAGCCCACTGGAAATATGTCATTTCAACTTAAGAATACGAGCCTATGCCATCTTTATCAAATTTATCATGAAGCCATTACGCATACAAAGCAAGCACTGCATTGCCCATTTTCTATACTTCTTGGACTTGAGAACAAGATGGACTTACAGTCTCTTGGAACATAACCTATTTACAAGTAAAGCACTCTGTGTAGACATTTTGAATGAGATGAGACTTCTACTTATGTAGGATAACTTTATTTAACATTATTTAGAAGCACAAATAATGTTACAGTATCCTCTCCTATTTCTCAGGATCCCACTGCAGTAATATATAGCAGCGTCATTAGAAATTTTATTCTACATTATTACTCAGTACTATTTTATTCTACTTTATGACCTAGTACTATAGTTTTCTCCAGCATAGTTGGTTAAAAGTTGTGGGAATGGAATGGAATGAAACAGAACAGAAAGGAACAGAATAGAATAGAATTCTTTATTGGCCAAGTATGATTGGAGACACCAAGGAATTTGTCTCCGATGCATAAGCTCTCAATATGCATACAAAACAACAAAGTAATAATAATCATAACTCATAATAATGATACCAATAAGAGAAGGTAGTAGAAAAAATGGAAAGGATAATTGTAACACAGCCATACTATATGGATAAATATATTTAGACATAAGACAATACTATGGGAATTAGATGTTCAGAAAAGTGATGGCACAAGGGGAAAAAAAACCTGTCTCTGTGTCTAGTTGTTTCGGCATGCAATGCCCTGCAGCAGTGTCCCAGGGAGATTTTAACACTTTCAGAAAGACTTAAAAATATTCTATCTCTAGACAAACATTTCTAATTGAAGACAGATATATGCAAATGTATTAATATTTTTTCTTAATATTTTGTTAATGAACTTTCATGGCTTTTTTCAATACTGAAGAAATGTAAGGATTAATAAATACTAAGAAAGCTGTTTTTTTTTCTTCGACGGGGCTCCAAAGTATTCTCTTATTTTACCAAATACATACCTGCTCCAATATTACTGCTAAAAAAACAACTGGGACTAAAATTATACTCAAATCTATACAAACCATTTAGATAAAGTCTTTCTGTTTGTCATATACGCCTAACAGACTATGAATATTAAATTCATAATATTAAGAAGAATCAACATCCTTCCACTCACAACTCCAATACTTCTATTAATTGACAGTTCTGTTCACGAGAATCACAATTATATACGTATACATGTACAAAGTTGACGTTCTACATCTGTTTCTTTTCTCCTCTTATCAGGCGAAACAGGAGTTAGGCACTATCAGTTAGTCTACCATGCTGTAAATACGAGACAAGAAAATTAATGGATATTTCCATGTTCACCACAACATATATTTTACACTAGCCTTTTAAAGTATGGTAGTTCTTAAGAAGTTGATTTGCCCTTTTTTTAAAACCAAGTCTTTAACTTTTTCTTCCTCAAGGAAAAAAAAGTTGCCTTTTGAAGAAAAAAAAACCCTCCACATTTTGGATAGAGAGGACCATTGATTTAAAAGAGGGGTAAAATAGATTTATAATATCATATATGAAACAGCAAGTTATGCATACGTTTGATAAATCTTTTAATTAACTTTCAATCATTTGATTAAATAGAGTTTTTATTTTGTCACAAGCTTTTGAATAACATACTTTTAAAGAGTAAGTGAGCCAAATAATATCTTAACTCTGAGTAAATAAGTACTTTACATGGAACATTCCATATAAATACAACTTAGAAGTATGTACAAAATCAAGAGAAGTTACAGTAACACTGCCTATTCAGTATGCAGTTATTTTGATAGTGAATCATTGGATCAGGTCAGGCCTTAGGTAAAATAATTTGAAACCAGCCAAAGATGCAGTGAGAGACATTTGAGATCCTTGCACTTTAATTTAACTCTTTGATCTCCTTGCTGGATTGTTTTTCTCTTATAGTTTTTGGCTGTTGGAAGAAGTTAAGCCCTCTTGGGAGCAAAGGTATCAGTGTAGTTTTTGCCCCAGTCTTCCTTAGATTTCAGGTTCCATTTTATAAGATGTTTTTAACTACCAGCCAGATATTGTTTGCGGATCTTTACCACCAATTCATTGAGTCATCATCTATGTTGAGAAGTGATGTCCCATGTTAATGTGTGTTGCAGTAGGAAGAAGGTATAATACAGTAGGAGATGTATCATTTCTTCTTTTTTCATACTTCATGAAAATGAGAGCAAGCATCACACTTCTCAAGTCTATTAGCAAACATGCAATATACAATATGTTATTTTACCATATCATCAGAGAATCTGTACATGGGTAATTCCTTACTCAGCGTGGAGGATCTGGGGCAGAGAAATTTACACCCTGGGAACAGATTTAATTTTATTAAATAATGAGGCACCAAATGAGCAAAAATTAAGAATGTTCCAATTCCAGGTAATATTTTGTTCTGATTAAGAATCTGCAAAATAGATGGAACTTGAAACTAATTACAGTTAACTTATGAAGCAATTGTTCTTCCCTATAGGACTCTCATAAAATTATTATAAGAGGAAAAGCCATTTCAAAATAGATTATCCTAAAACAATTTCTTAAACACCTAAGTCAATATTAGTGATCAGATATTTCTGTTTAAAATGCTGAAGGATAGTGAGCTGTAAAGTAGATGTGTGCCCTCCAGAATGTTTAAACTGCAATTTCCAATAACCAGCCAGCTTGGCCAATGCCATAGGCTATTAGAAGCTGTAGCCTAAAACTACTGTAGTGTCACAAGCTCCCCACTAAATAGGGAGCTACATTAAATTCCTTGAAGACTACACAAACTCACATATATAGGTAATGATACATTAATTATGCAATAGACACAGCTAAGCATTGAGTTAACGAATAAAGAGCATAGGCTCTTATAGTATTAGTCATCCTCTAGTACTGTTGATTCAACTTTCATCTCTGAGTATTATTATTTTTTTGCAGGAACACTGTTGTAGACATGACAACAAATAGAACTGAAATCCATTCCAAAATAGTAGCTTCAACTAGATATAGTCCAACAATGTACTATTGTGATGGAATGTTGTCTGGATTCCAAGGAGAGAGTAAGTCCATTCCAGTCAAGCAAAAGACAATGAAGTTTAAATAAATTGTGTGGGAGAAAGAGAGTTAAGACAGCTCCTCCCGAACAGTTCCCAGAGTATATGCTGAGTGTAAGTAATTTGCTTTAGTTTGGCAAGATTTCGGTTAACAGGTGAGGAACAATAAAGGAAACTGTTTAGAAGAGTATTAATGTGTCCTTCTGGGTTTTTTGAGCCTGACATAATCTTGCCAAACTAAAGCAGGTTACTTACACCAAAAACATATACTCTGGGTACTACTAGAGAGAAACATCCTAACTCTCTAAACTGCAGTGTCTTTTGCTCCTCTGGAATGTGTTCCTTCCCTCCTAGGAATCTGCATCACAGTCCATCACAACTATCAATAGTCCTGAGCAACGTTATACTAAGTTAATCCGAATAGCATTGCTGTATATATGCCCTTTAATATTTGATAGTGCTTCAAATGATACATTTGCCTTTTCTGTAACTCCATTTTTTAATCAGATGATTTTGATACATATATAGAAAGAGAAATAATCTGCAGTTCTTTCAGCAACCATTTCCAATGCATGAATTGAACATTAAAGTTCTACAAATAATAATATTTACTTTTTACTTTTCAAAAGTTTCTCCCTTCAAATATTTGTACTAACAAAAATGTACATTTGAAACTTTAAAAATGGGTAGAGAAAAGTTTAGTGAAAGAAGGCACTATTTTTGGAAAGGAAGCAAGAAATCCAATATACAATGTATCAGAGTTACAGCAAATTTGGATATCAGACTGTGTTCACATTTTAAGCACTTGTGAAGATATGTATTTAATTAAATTAATTTATGATTCATCAATCACATGCTTTCAAGGGGGTAGTTTAAGCAGAGCTTTCAATAGAACCCAAAATGATATGTTTATTTTCCGCATGTACTACAATCTTTTAAACAATATTTTCCCAATATATTTTCTTTTGTTCCATTCTATTCTAGACTTTTCATTATGCTTCCTTCCAGATCTCTATTAAGTGCATTTAATGTTCAATAAAATATTAAGAGTTAAATTCAGCATTAATTACATTCAATACATATCTGAATATTGCCACTGCCAACTAAAATGTTATTTATAAAGTTTGATCAGTCCATTATTAGATGATATCAGTTAGGCTTCTCACTACCATATTTCTGAATTTTATTACTTCAGTTACTGCAGCTAATTAGTATGTTATTATTGATTAATTAGCAATTTACCATTACTTTTTGTTGGCTTTTTGTTACCATTTTACTATGGTTTGAATCAACCCTACTCTTTTCATCCATATTTTAATGATTAAGCTGCTCAGAGAAGAATCCTAATTATGTATTTTGTCAGTAAACTTCAAATCAAATGTCAAAAGCTCACAATTCAAAGACCAAAACCAAGAAAAACTGCACACAAATCCCAGTAACTGTCACATCATCTGTGTGTGGTTCCATGAACAAGAAAATAAGGTACTGTACTGGTAGTATTGTAATTCCAGAATAATAAATGTTTTTTTCCAGAGAAGCTTCCAATTCTTGCTCACCCACCCATAGTTAAAATAAGACGAGAGCCAAAATGAACTAGTCCCTCTTATTTTTTCATAGTGCCCAGAGATTGGTAAGAAATGCCACTTGTGGGGCAACAGGTAATACAGCTAGCATTATCCTACATGCACATATAATTTCAGAAATAAAATGTAATAGCAGCCTCTCTACTGCTTCAAGTACTAGATAGAAGAACAGAACATTAGCTGGTTCATTTCTCTGGCTAATTACTGTATGCAGATATTAATATTCTCTCTGCTATTAGGCCATGGCATATAGCACAACTTTTGCCCCTGAAGCAGAATTTGACTTATACAGTGTAATCCTCTCCCAGCGATTTATTTTAGTAGCAACATGGGGTACTTTGCTGTAGGTTTATTCAAACAATTACAAGAATAACAGTCTCTCTCACCACTGCCAGAAAAGCTCCTGTACGGGAGAAAAGTCATGCCTCTTTAGATTTCTGTGACCCTTTGCTTTATCCAAAATCTGGCACCTTCCTCTTATTACCCTATTCTTTTTTTTTTTTTAAATCATGCCTAAACACTAAACAAGCAATCTCTTTCAGAGCAAACTAAGGACATGATTTCTGCCTTTTATCTCATGGTGATGTGTCTATGCTGCCAGCATTAGATGTTCAACAGCGGCCTGGGAGATGGGAAATACATTGTGAAAGCTGACAACACTCAAAGCAAACCTCTCATTTTATTACAGAACAGCCATCCATATAAAGGCGGAAAAGGGGACCAAAGGTTTGTCAGTGCAAAGTACCAGCTGCAAAAAAAAGCCCCAAAAAACGATTAGACAGGATTCTGGTTGCCAATACCATCCTTTCTCTTAGAGGCACGTCTCAGTTTACTTAAGTAACTCCAGCCGCCCCCCTCCCTCCCCCAACCCAGGTTATTACAGAACTTGGCTCATTTGCAACATAAAAGAATCTGCCTTCATAGGCTGGGCTCGGCTTTTGGCAGGGGTTGGGCTAGATGACCTTCAGGTGCATCAGTCGCTTTGGGAGCAAAAGGCCTTGATTGGCATTGTGTGACACTTGGCGTTCCAGCATAGGGACAGAAAGCCGAAGTGGGACCCGGGCGAAGCTCATCCCTACCAACTTTTAGGCGGAGGCCCCCAAAGCTACAAAACACCAATTCCAGGCACGAAGAGAAGGACGCCCGTAGGAAGCCGCCAAAGCTAGTGAGGCAACTTGCACTCCACCTAAAAGAGAAAAGGCAGCGGCGGCAACGGAAGGTGGCGGGGGGGGGGGTTCTTACCTTTCCAAATTTAGCCGCCTCCACAGAACCGTCGCCACAAGCAGCGGTGGCTGATTCTCGCCAAGTGGCTGAGATCCTCCGTTCCACAGGCGGCTTCGCCTCCTAAGGGAACCTAAACGCCGTCTCCGGCGCCCTTCATCTTCACGCCACTTCGTTCGTACCTTCACCCCCACCCCAGCCCCAGCTTCGGGCAAAACCCCGGAGCCTCCTAAGAGGAAGAGTCGACGAGAAAAAGAAAAAGTGGCGCCGCTTCGCCCGCCAGCCGAGTCAGCCCTCTCCGCTGTCAGACCCGGTACTGGCTGCCTAAGAAAATGTGGGGTCTGTCTGGGAAGGAGGGGAGGAGAGAAGGTGAGGGAAAGGAAAAAACAACTTTGCTAAAAAAAAAAAAAAAGCAGAGGGACTCCGAGGAGGAGCACGCGCCACACATACACCCGTCGCGAGGCTCCTCAGGAGCGTCTGGCCGCGGGAAGGCGAGGGGACGCTTCGCCTGGCCGGATCAACTCCAGCGAAGGGAAGCTTCAGCCAAAAGCGAGGAGCCACCACAGCAAAGGAGAGGCGCCTGCTACAATAAGCGAGCGAGCGAGCGAGCGAGCGAGCGAGAGAGAGAGAGAGAGAGAGAGAGGAGCGGGGAGCTTCAGCATGGGAAATAGGGGCGGGGGAAGCCGCCGCAGCCGGCAAGGAAAACGCGAGGCGGTTAGAGTGCGAGGAGGTAGCAGGTAGCAGCAGCTTTTCGATCAAGGGAACGAGAGGTTTTACCCTCGTGCCTGCCTGGCTTTCTTTCTCTCTGGCACAGTCGGAGGAGAAGCCCGGCAGAAAAAGAAGAGGGACGCCTCATTATTCAGGCTGCGCAGCGCATGAGAGATGGCCGGGCTGGGAAATTGAAGCGCGGCGAGGTTGCCGGGCGGCTGCAGAGAGCTTCTTGGACGCGCCGTTTTCTCTCCGGCGCCTTCGCGCTTTTTCCAAGGAAATGGAAAGTCACCCCGCGGCTTGCCTGGGCCCCGAGGTCAGCCTTTCAGCATGGGACGCCGGACCTGGCGGAAGAGCCGCTCCTCTTCTAATTCCCTGTCTGTGGACGGACCGGCATAGAAAGTAACACCCTTCCCGCCTGTGCAAGAGCGCGGCAGGATGTGCACAGATTCGGGATTGGAGGCTTGTTCTAAGGGAAGCTCAGTCTTTACGCTCTCAGCGTTTGCTGTCTGGAGTGGGCAACATCCTTTCAAGACCATCCAGACCTTGTCGGAGCAAGACTTTGGCGTTGGTTCAGTCCTTTAGATAGTTTTATCCCGAAGCTGCCATCTCTCTACCCCCATAGACTCGGACCACGGGAAGGGCTGGCGGGGATTTCCAAAAGATGCCTGCCTTCCTGAGGCCGCGGAGAGAAGATAGCTGGCTTCTTGCCAAGTTCGTAGTGTAAGAGTTGACGCTAACAGCAGCAGCCCAGACTGCTCGATAGGGGGCGCTAGCCCCTTTGTTGAGAAACACCAGCACCCGAGAGAATACTGTCCTTCATGCGGAATAGCAATTATTATTTCTTCGTCCTTCCCACTCTTGTCGTTGGCCCAAATGTGCGGAGAGCAAAATAGCGAAATTGAGACATCAGGTGGGTTTCAGTTATATCAAAATAGCAGAAAGATCAGGGCAGGGCGACTTACCTGCAGAAATTGCCCTCAGCCAGGCAGAAATCTGAACCAATTATTAGCAGATTCTGATTGGCTCCTGGATTGGCTCTTTGAGAGACGTCATTGAAATAAATAGGACTTTTGTCATGCCCTGGAGTTTAATCTAATTTCCCATTTTGAGAATGCCATAATATGCAAATCTGCTTAGAATTATCCTTAGGATAAATCAATATGGGAAAGTATACTGTCAGGCCTCTTTGAGTTCAAAGGATATTTTTAATTTACAATGTTCTGGATTTCCTTCAACTTTTTTTTAATGATCTTTCTATTTAGTTGCACCTGCTTCATAGATTCTGACCTGCTCAAGGTTGACTCCGTCTTCTATCCTTATGAGATCAGTAAAATGAGGACCCAGATTGTTGGGGGCAATATGCTGACTTTGTAAATTGCTTAGAGAAGGCTGTAGAGCACTATGAAGCAGGATATAGATTTGGTTTTGATTTCAAGGGAATAATGAAGACTATCATGAGAGTTTGCCTTCTGGTTATTTATTTAATCATGGTAACCAGCCATCTTGCAGTTGTGACTCTGGGCAGCAAATATGGGTTAGAGACAAAATCAAAACAGCAATTAATAAGATACAGGTAGTTTTCGACTTAACGATCACAACTGAGCCAAAATTTCTGCTCCTAAGTAAGGCAGTTAAGTGAATTTTGCCCCATTTTGTGACCTTTCTTGCCACAGTTGTTAAGTGAATCACTGCAGTTGTTAAGTTAGTAACATGATTGTTAAGTGAATCTGGCAGAAATGTTCCAGCCCTATTAATATTTTAATATAATAATGAACTGGTCAAACGATCTCTGGACTAATTGTGGGCATATCAGCAAGACCAAAGGAGTTAATCCTAAGGCTTACTCCTAGTCTTTTACCACAGATTATCAGACAAACTTTTCCTGATACTATTTTCTGGTCCTCTTCTTTTCTGCCTAGCATCCCCATCATCTTTGCAATAGCTGACTACCTTTCTGTTTTGGTTTTGGTTTTTTAACCAAACAGTAGTTTGAATAGTAGCTTAATTACTGTATCCTTCTTTCCCCTTCTTTCTTGTAAATGTTTCTCAATTTGTCCATGGGAAAGTAGGAATTAAGAAAAGAGCAGGAGACCTGGAAATGGTGTTGCAGGACTGTTTCTCTTTGAAACAATACCGGTAATAGCCATTATTTTTAACAAGTCTACCAAAACTGGATAGCACAAATGCAGACAACCACTAGATGACAGCAAAGAAATAGAGAAAAATGCAACTTCTTGGTTTTACTTCCAAGAAGAGACTGGATTTTCATAGCCCAACTCTGATCTCTATTTTTAAAGTAGCTGTGAGAGATTGTGCTAAGGCTAAGAAGGAAGGGGTGTCCCTAGGCATAGAATAATTCATTACTACCTTATCAGAGAAACAGATTCTTTGCCTGTCATGCAATCACCCTGGAAAAAAAATTGACAGACATTAGATAGACCTCATCTTAATGGATCAGTAAAAAGAGAAGGCTTGAGGGTTCTTATCTCAGTTCCCAGAATTCTGCACTTAATCCCTAATTTGTGGTATTAAAACTCATTAAAGTCCATGTGAATCTTGCTTCCTTGCTTTTGCTCTTTAGTCAAGCAGCTTGACATTAGCCATTAGACCAAGTACAGAGAACCGAAGCAGCAAAGCTGAACCTAGAACATTCATTTAGAATGACTTTCCCATGATCAGGCCTGTGGCTCACGGTTTTTTAAAAAATGAGGCAAATCTCGGTATGGTTTAGCATATTCTGTCAAAGAAGCTGTTTCTGTGTATCATTTTTCCAATTAAAAACAAATTCCATTACATAGAATTTTAATTTTCACTTCTTTTCAGTCTTATTCTGGGCTTCTTCTTTTGCCAGGTAGGTTTCCATAACAGAGCTTCCCTTCCAACTGATAAGTCTCTCTTTATTGCTTGCAATATCATTTGAATCCATGTAAACCATCTTGGCCTTTGCATTGGCCCTCTGTTTCTGTTAACCATAACATTTCGTTGCTTTGACATTTCAAATCTCAGTCTTTGCTTTTCCTGGTCCTCAAAACCATAGGTGAACTGCTTATCAGGCAAAATCAATTTCTCTTTATTCTCAGTTAAGTCCTCTTCTTGTGTAGTACGTTTTATAGAATAATCAGAAGTAGTTTGAGAGTCAATTTTGAAGTTTAAAGGAGAGATTCTGGCTCTTAATTCTGTAGTAAACTCTTTCATTGTAGCACATATTTCTTCTTTAGCCTCATAAATCTTTTCCAGAATAAGTTTACAATTTAAGTGTGAATGCAGCTCCATTTTAAAGGTTATTCAGCTGGATCAGGTTATCTTTCTCTCTCAAAAAAAACAAACAGTTTGCGACCTCCATTTTTTCCCCTCCATCTATACAATTTATTCCATATTCGATAAAATTCTGTTTCTTCCTGATTTTTTAATCTTTTAGTTAACCTATCTAGTTCTGCGCAATACATAATTTTCTTTATTAGTTCTTCCTCACTCAGTACTTCCATTTCTTTCCATTTTTGAGCAAATAGTATCCTTGCCACCTTAACCACGTGAATAAATATGTGTCCTCTTTATTTACATTTTTCTCTAGTATTCCTAATAGTAATGCCTCAGGTTTTCCCTAGTCATTTCTATTGCCCATTCCCAGACCATATGCCAATACACCTGTGCTTCTCTACATGTTCACTATATATGAAAAAAGGTACCCTTTTCTTTTTTACATTTCCAACACATAGAAGAATATCCTTTATACATTTTGGCTAATCTGGCCGGAGGGAGGTGCCATCTGTAAACCATCTTATACAGGTTTTTTTTATATGATGACGCCAATGTGATTTTGTTATTTTGCTCCCATACTTGCTGCCATTGATCCATATTTATATTATTATTGTTATTGTTATTGTTATTATTATGATTATTATGATTATTATTATTTTATTTTTCCAATTTCTATACTGCCCGTCTCCCGAAGGACTCGGGGCGGTGTACAGCCCAAAATTAAAAACATCAATATACAAAAATTAAAATAATTAAGAATAAATTAAATAATTTGGCCATAAATCCCATTTTAAAATCCAGTACATTATATCTTAAAAAACTCAATCCCCTAAAACAATTTTAACCTTGCAGGTACCGGAGCTACTATGCCAGGCCAGCCTGTCGGAAAAGGAATGTTTTTAATTCCCGACGGAAGGAACGCAAATCCATTATCGTATGGAGTTCGGGGGGGAGCTCATTCCAAAATGTAGGAGCTCCCACAGAGAAGGCTCTCCCCCGGGGCATCGCCAGCCGACATTGTCTGGCCGATGGAACCCTGAGGAGGCCCTCTCTGTGGGAGCGTACTGGATGGCGGGAGGTGTTTGCTAGCAGTAGGCGGTCCTGTAAATATCCAGGTCCGATGCCATGGAGTGCTTTAAAGGTGGTCACCAACACCATGAAATGCACCTGAAAGGCCACTGGCAACCAGTGCAGCTCGCGCAGGAGCGGTGTTACATGGGAGCGCCATAACGCTCCCATCACTACCCGCGCGGCCGCATTCTGGGCCAGCTGAAGACTCCGGGTGCACCTCAAGGGGAGCCCCATGTAGAGAGCATTAAAGTAGTCCAGCCTGGAAGTGACGAAGGCATGAGTGACTGTGCGTAGCGAGTCCCGGTCTAGGAAGGGACGCAATTGGCGCACCAGGCGAACCTGATAGAACATCCTCCCGGCCACGGCCGTCAGATGGTCCTCTAAGGACAGCCATGAATCCAGGAGGACTCCCAAATTGCGAACCCTTTCCGCGGGGGCCACTGTTTCGCCCCCAACAGATAACGATAGAATCAATTGGCTATACCGGGGCGGTAACCACAGCCACTCGGTCTTGGAAGGGTTGAGCTTGAGTCCGTTCTTCCCCATCCAGACCCGCACGGCCTCCAGGCACTGGGTCAGCACGGCAAGAGCATCATTGGGGTGGTTCGGCGTGGAAATGTACAGCTGAGTATCATCAGCGTACTGATGATACTCCACACCAAAACCACGGATGATCTCACCCAGCGGTTTTACATAAATGTTGAACAATAGAGGCGAGAGGACCGACCCCTGAGGCACCCCACATACGAGGGGTCTCGGGGTCGACCTCTGGCCCCCTGTCAACACAGACTGCATCCGGCCGGAGAGGAAGGAGGAGAACCACTGCAAAACAGTGCCCCCTATACCCAGCCCCTCCAACCGTTGCAGCATGATACCATGATCGATGGTATCAAAAGCCGCCGAGAGGTCCAATAGCACCAGAGCAGAGGAACAACCTCTGTCCCGGGCCCGCCAGAGGTCATCCACCAATGTGACCAATGCTGTTTCTGTGCTGTAGCCAGGCCTGAAGCCCGACTGATGCGGATCCAGATATAACGATTCCTCCAGGTGCCGCAGGAACTGTCGGGCAACCACGCTCTCAACAACCTTCGCAATAAAGCGAAGGTTGGAGACAGGACGATAATTTGATAAAACAGCTGGATCCAGAGCAGGCTTCTTAAGGAGGGGCCTCACTACCGCCTCTTTCAAGGTGGCAGGAAAGACACCCTCGCTTAAAGAAGTGTTAATAATTGCCTGGAACCTCCCAGGATGCCAACACCAACCAGGAGGGGCACGGGTCCAATGAACATGTGGTCGCCCTAAGTCCCCCCAGCAACCTGTCCACATCCTCGGGAGTCACGGGGTCAAACTCAACCCAGGTAACAATCTCAGAACCAGACTCCGCCTCTCCCACCGGACATACCGAATTGAAGTCAAAGCCTTCCCGTATCTGAGCGATTTTATCATACAGATATTTTCCGAAATCCTCAGCTCTACCCTCTAAGGGGTCTCCTCTCACCTCTTGATGAAGGAGGGAGCGGGTCACCCTAAACAAGGAAGCTGGGTGGTTATCTGATGACGCGATAAGAGCAGTGAGGTAAGAACACTTCTCTGCTCTTATCACCGCTAGGTAGGACCTAATATGGTCTCTTACCAGTGTTCGGTCAGATTCTGCACGGCTCGATCTCCAACTGCTCTCTAGGCGTCTTTTCCAGCGTTTCATCTCTCTCAACCCCTCATTATACCAAGGGGCCGATCGAGAACCATGCCGAGTCAGAGGCAGCAAAGGCACAACTCGATCTAGAGCACCGGCCGCAGCCCTATCCCAGGCTGCCACCAACTCTTTGACTGAGTCGTGTATCCGAATGCCAGGGATTGGCCCAAGCTCTGCCTGGAACGACTCAGGCTCCATCAGCCGCCTGGGGCGGTACCATCTCACTGGTTCCGCCTCACTGCGGTGGGGTGCAGGGATCTATTGCCCACGTCACCACTGTTTCTTTAACCTGCTCCTCATATAGCTTATGTTCCAACAGGTGTTTATAAATATTCTTTATTTGTTTTTTCTCTGGGCCTAGCAGTATTTTATCTAACCCCGTATCTTGTCTATTAATACCCCATTCTAAATTCACAAATAAAGAGATAAGTTAAGATAAGAGACCAGAAATGTATAGTTTGTATATAGATATATTATATGTAATTAATATACAATATGGACTGAGATGTCAGTCAAAGACGATTTACCATGTTTAATGTTTTTAATCCTTTTTTCTTTGTATTCAATAAAAACTTATTAAAAAAAACCAGTTTGAAAGCCAAACATCTCATCTCCAGTCAACAATTACAATATTAGCTTTTGGCCAGTAGATGTCCTCAGTAAGCTAAAAAATCTTTTTCAAGAGTCATTTTCCCCCCCTTTCTATTTAGAATTATGGACTGATTTAAAGACTAAGATTATGAGCGAGATGTAAGAGAAAGGTGCAATTAATGGAAGATATATATTAAATTGACTAAGAATGTACTTTTTGAATTGATGGGTTTATCGATATGAAAAATATTATTTTTAATAAGATTATTTGTTTGTTTGATGTCCAATGGATTGAAATGATTTAAGGTTTGATATTATCTTTTCAGCTTAAAAAGTAAGAGAAAAGGGGGTGATTGATGGAATATATATATTAAATTGATTAAGAATGTGGGTTTTTAAATTTTTTTTAGAATGATAGGTTTATTTGAAAGAAAATTATGTAATGTTGAGTTAATCTAATAAGATCTGTTTGTTTGATAACATGGATGTGATTAGTTATGAAAATTAACTGGATGAAATTTGAATTCTGTCAAATGGATTGAAATGATTTAAGGTTGGAATTTATTTTATCAGTTTAAAGAGGTTGATTTTAAGGGATATTAGTGGAAGAAGAAATAAATAAGATTTATGATAAAATTAAGGAATTAGAATATATTTGGAAGGGATAGCCGAACTGATAATGTTTGTACTTAAAGTTATTTTGATTATGGTAGTGTAAATTTATAATGCTTTAAAAACAGGTTTAGGTTGAATAAATTTAAGCTAGAATTGGATTATTTTAAATAAAATACATTACTTAAGGGAAAAAGAGAGGGAATATTTGATATATTGATTGAATTATGTACATATGTTTTGTCTGTGGATGTTTAACCACCCTAAAACCACTGTGTGTCTTGAGTACTTTGTTTTAAAAATCAAAACACCAATAAAACTTGTCTTTAAAAAAAACCAAAAAATTCCAAATGTTAATAAGTCATCAGATTAGAAACTGGGGGACCAGAAGTTCTAGTTCTGCCTTAGTCACAAAGCCAGTTGGGTAATCTTGGGCCAGTCACTCTCTCTCAGCCCTTGGAAGAAGGCAATGGCAAATCACTTCTTAAATTTTGCCAAGAACACTACAGAGATTTGCCTAAACAGTTGGCATGAATCAAGATGAACTTGAAGGCATGCACACACACACACACACTTTACGATTTAGCAAGAAAGGTGAACTTCAGTCTAAATTCATTTGTTTTTACTTCATGCCTACTATAGTTTTTTTTCCTCGGGCTCTAATCATCCTAGCAAATTCTTCATCTCTTTTTCTCTGGCATTATTATTTATTATTATTATTATTTATTCAACTTATATGCCGCCCTTCTCCCAAGACTCAGGGCGGCTCACAACAAGAATACAAGTATAAAAAATAACATAAGATAAAAACAATTAAAATTACTAATCTACAGTATAAAAACTAAGTAGTTTATTTCACTCATACCACACACAGTCACAGTCAAAGGCCCAGGGGCAGAGTGCAGCTCACATGCCCCAAACCTGTCTGCATAAATGTGTTTTCAACAGTTTTCGGAAAGCTAGGAGGGAGGAAGCAGTACGGACCTCTGAGGGAAGCTGGTTCCAGAGGGCTGGGGCAGCAACAGAGAAGGCCCTAACCCTAGGCCCCGCCAGACGACATTGTCTAACAGACGGGACCCGTAGGAGGCCAACCCTATGTGCCCTAACCGGTCGCTGGGATTCATGAGGCAGAAGACGGTCCCGCAAGTATCCTGGCCCATTGCCATAAAGGGCTTTATAGGTCATAACCAACACTTTGAATTGTGTTCGGAGACCAATTGGTAGCCAGTGCAGCTCACGGAGGGCTGGAGTGATATGAGCATGTCTTGGGAGACCCAAGATGGCTCGCATGGCTGCATTCTGGACTACTTGCAGTCTACGGACATTCTTCAAAGGTTGCCCCATGTAGAGAGCATTACAGTAGTCGAGTCTTGAGGTGACAAGGGCATGGGTGACTGTGAGGAGTGACTCCCGGTCCAAATAGGGCCGCAACTGACGCACCAGGCGAACCTGGGCGAATGCCCCCCTCGCCACAGCCGAAAGATGGTATTCTAAACTTAGCTGTGGATCGAGGAGGACACCCAAGTTGCGAACCCTCTCCGAGGGGGACAAAACTTCTCCCCCCAGGGTGATGGACGGACAGTTGGAATTGTCCTTGGGAGGCAGAACCAATAGCCACTCCGTCTTGTCGGGATTGAGTCTGAGCCTGTTGGCACCCATCCAGACCTCAACAGGCTCCAGGCACCGGTTCATCACTTCCACTGCTCCACTGTAATGACACGGGGTAGAGATATAGAGCTGAGTATCATCAGCATATTGATGATAACTCACCCCGTGTCGACAGATGATCTCACCCAACGGCTTCATGTAGATGTTAAAAAGCAGAGGTGAGAGAACAGACCCCTGAGGGACTCCACAAGGAAGAGGCCTCGGAGCCGATCTCTGACCTCTTGCAAACACCGACTGCGACCGGCCAGAGAGGTAGGAGGTGAACCACCGCAAAACAGTGCCGTGCACTCCAAGCCCCTCCAACCGGCGCAGAAGGATACCATGGTCGATGGTATCAAATGTCGCTGAGAGGTCAAGAAGCACCAGGATAGTGGAGTAGCCTCTATCCCGGGCCCACCAGAGATCATCGGTCAGCGCGACCAAAGCAGTTTCCATGCTGTAACCAGACCTGAACCCAGACTGCTGAGGGCCCAGATAGTGGCCGTATTCCAGGCCGTCACTAGGGACTCCGCCGAACTGTGTACGAGCGAATCCGGCAATTCCCCAAGCACCCTTTGAAAGCCAATATCCAACTGTGATAAGAATAACTCCTATAAAAGAACACATGGCCTTTAGAAAATAAATTCACAGGCCTAACATGCTATGCTGCAACTGAATTCTTTTCTTTAAGCCTGATGATATAATCATAATTTTATTCAAAATTATAAGCCCGTAGTGGCGAACCTGTGGCACATGTGCCACAGGTGGCACACAGAACCTTCTCTGTGGGCACGCACACCATCACCCCAGTCCTAGGCCTTCAGCTGGGTTTTATAAAACCTTTTTGCTTTAGGTCTCCGCCACCATGTACAAAAAAAATGGTTCAGTCAATCAATCAATTTCAACTTCTCACAGGAAAAAAAAAGTTCTCGCAAAATTGGAATTGATTGATTGAACTTTTTAGTCCTACCCAGTCTGCCGTTACCAACGAAGCCATGCCGAACCAATTGACCACACCCACCCAATGGGCCACACTACCTGGCACCCAGCGATACATAAGAGGGTTTTGGGTTGCAGTTTGGGCACTCGATCTCTAAAAGGTTCGCCATCACTGTTATAAACTATACTGACAATGAATGTCATACTTAATAAAATATAATCAATTGCAACTTTCTATTAAGGCATTATTAGAAATAGAACTTGTGAAAATGGTGTGGATTATGGCCCCTTACAAACTCAATCCTGCCCATCTAGCAATTCAATAGCATGCAAATGTGAGTAGATAAATAGGTACCACTTCAGTGAGAAGGTAACAGCATTTCGGTGGTGGTCAAACATGGATGGATAGGTCTTTGGAGAACGCAAGTTCCCTCAGAAATGGAGGTGAGTACCGCTCTGCAGAGTTGGATATGACTGGACAGGGGGAAACTTTTACTTACAAACTTAATCCAAACTTGGCATTGTTCAAGATACAAGTTGTTGAATGTATGCCAAGCATAAAGCCGAGTTTGGAAAGCATGTTATTAAAATTCCTGCCTAGTACAACTGCTTACAAATATTAGTTCTCCTTCTTAAATATATTCTTTGAGTCACTTAAAGTCAGCTTTCACACATGCCAGTGTGATTGATCATTGTGCTTCCCTTCTGAGAGTAAGAGAGAAAGGGGGGGGAAACTGTCACCATCTCTGTTGATCAGATTTATTTTCTCTCAAGTACTCCTATTATTTTGATGTTCCTGATTCATTTTTGTTTGTTTTATTTATTTTTATCAGCAGGTTCCTACTATCTCTGATGGCTTCATTTCACTTGTTGACCTGTTTTCATTTAGCATATTTTTAACAATGTTGTGAAAAAGCCTTGCAAATTAGAGCTGAACTTTTGCTTTCGGTAATCTATTGGCTTTGATTGCATTTCAGTTATGATTTATTTCCAGCGATACATCAAAAGATGGTTTATCAAATGATCAAAATAATAACTAGTATATGAAAGTATTTCATTAAACAGCTGCAAAGTAATTCTGGAAATTATATAATGGCTACCAAATTTGCTTAGTCTTTCTCTCCCCCATATTATTTGTATTCATACAGTGTGCTATATTTGTGTGTGTGTGTGTGTGTGTGTGTGTCTGTCTCTCTTGCTCTCCCCCCCTCTCTGCACATATGAAGGTTTTTATGGAGTATAGTTGTACATAGTATCTCCTCGAATTTTCTGTAGCAATACTGTATATTATTCATTGCCTGTCACAACTTCACCAGAGCTCCTTTAGTAAGGCTGTTTCAGGGTGACCGAGGTGGCCTTCATGACACAAGGCCACACCACACTTCACCCAATCCTAGCAATCCCTTACTTTGTCCTCTTACCACCTCTCACAGCATAGACATGGGGTTAGACTTTGAAAGGCTAGTCCCACTCCTGCAACACAAGGCAAGTACTGATCAGCACAAAGAAGCATCTCATGCAAAGGGTATTCATCCCCATTCTATGTTACCAGGGCCAAATATGGACACTTGCAGTAAAGCATAAGCGAAACTTAAACATTGCAGAAATGAGATGTTTGAGAAAATCTGCCAGAGTGACCGAAAGGCATAAAATAAAAAAATGAGATCATAAGAGAAAGAATTGGAATAGAACCAATTTTAAAACTACATACAAAGACAGCAGGTTTGCTCACCTGGAGAGAATGTCTTGGGATTCTATACCATGTAAGGCAGAGGTCCCCAACCTTGGTCACTTTATGACTTGTGGACTACAACTGGCTGGCTGAGGAATTCTGGGAGTTGAAGTCCACAGGTCATAAAGTGGCCAAGGTTGGGGACCCCTGATGTAGGCATACACAAAAAGAGAAGGCCAAAGAACATGAAGCAGAGACAACATCAAAGACATGCTCCAACAGCATCAAATAACAATGGGTGGGGCTATCTCCCTCAATACCCTAAGTGATAAAAAAGGAAGTTAAGAAGAAAAAAGTTGTACATAGCAACAGGGCAAAATTCAGATCTAAAAGAAGACACCTTGCCAGTTTCTGGAACAAATCCAGGACCTGAAACTTCAACAGTCACTGGACTAGTACACACTAGATATCTCCATGTCAAGTTGTTCATTAAACCTTCAAGCAATGATTTGCATCACCAGATTCACCCAGCACAGGTGTAGGCCACTGATCTGAAAGGCAAGAATGCATGTAATCACCTTCTACCCATTTTTAGCCCACCAAGAAAGCAATCTCCAATTTTCCTTTCCTATTATTAGCTACTGATGCAGTGCAGTTCAGTTTAACTGCTGCACTTCACTTTATGGTAGGCAAACATTTTCATCCTAATTTGTTACTGGGTGGGTGTCAGGAATACCCTTTCCCCTCTGATCACTGCTTTCCTTAGACTTTTTTTTAAAGTTTCCAACGGAATGATGAAAAACTGAAAAAGTTTTATAACTGAACTAACTAGACAGTGAAACAATGGGGGTGCTTTTTTGTTTTGTTTTGTAATTATTTCATTGATGAAAGGGAACATGTTAGTCCGGTTTCATTTAATCCAATAAAAATAACAAAGGCCATCATTTTAATCATAACAAATCTAATCATCAAAACCTAAAATCAATTTTTCATTTTTATCTTTCTCTATCAAGAAGTCCAAATGTGGTCTTCAAGTAGAAATGAAGCTAGATAGGCTTTTGTCTTTCACCAAAGTAGTCAGTTTTGAATAGAATAGAGCTGGAAGGTACCTTGGAGGTCTTCTAGTCCACCCCCCTGCTCAAGCAGGAGACCCTATATCATTTCAGACAAGTGACTGTCCAGTCTCCTTAAAAAACCCCAGCACCCAGGATTTCTGAGGGCAAGTGTTCCACTGGTTAATTGTCCTTGTCAGAATCCAATTATATTTCATCTCTAGTTATCGACTATGGAAAACTCCATTTCTGCCCTCTCTATGAAGGGGCAGGGGGATGAGCAAAGGGGTTTTATGGTTCTCACTTCCTTCGTTACAACTTCAAAGGGACTGAATGTGGATATCACCAGACTAACCATAACAACAGGGCCCATCATCTTTCATGTACTCCTCTCTGAAGTCTCCTAGCAGCCGTGAGGAAAAAAGGGGTGGAAATGTAATGCCTCGGATTGTCGCTGGAAGGACGGTGGGGTGGAGGGGCTGCTTGGGATCACTTTAAACCTTGAATGGGAGGACTTGGGCCCCAGGTCCTGGCTAGAACTCCTGCAACCATTTTCTCTTAATAAAGATGCCTGTTGGAAGAAATATTCCAAGAGTTCTGTCTTCTTAAGATGCAAAGTGGGGTGGGTCCTTACATTAGACAGGACCTGCAGAATTAGTCCACCTGGAAGGGAGAACCTTGCCAGGGGACTTTGCAAAAATTACCATGTCAGACGACAGAGCAGGGAAGGGAGAAAACTCCCTGGAAAGGGAGCTGCTGCCCCCACTGAAACCCTGCCAGATGTCGGGATCTGAGAGGTCAGATTCCTCAGGAAAAGAGGTGGTGGAGACACAGGACCACAAACCTCAGTGGTCAATGGGCATTGGAAAGAAAAGCGAGTGGGAAAATAAATCAAGAAAGGTGACCCTGAGACAGGGGGCCAACCAACCAGAATGGAAGCAGGAGATGGAGAAATCCCTGCACGCAAATGAAGAGGAAGGGAGCTGGGCACTGTACTTGGGCTGGATCCTAGAGAAAGCTATCGACCTGATGAAGAGAACCCTCAGCTCCCTAGGAGAGGAGAATTCTGAGCCCTACGGCCACCCCAACTCCTGGAGCTGCAAAGGGAGAGACACCGAGGGGGAAGTGGAACCTGCAGCCCCGGGGACATCTACTGATGCAGTAGTCCCCACTCCCCGCCGACCCGTAGACGGCGATCTGGATGGAAGAAACTACCACTGACAACAAAGGCACCAATCCATTCAAAGACTCCCGCCACTGGATGTGAGATTCAAGTGGGAGCCGACATGCTTGGGGTGTTTCCTAACCCAAGTCCTCAGCTACATGGAGGAATACGGGTGGCACATCCCCAAAGACAAACCCCGTATCTGGATCGTGCAATCTGCCCTGGACGGGCGGGCCGCAGATTGGGTGGTGAACTTGCACAACTCCAATGCCCCAGAGCTCAATGACTTCAACTGTTTCATGTCCTCTCTGAGAAGGCAATTTGAGGACCCCCTGGCTGATCGCAAAGCCCGTGAAAGGATAAAAATGATGAGGCAAGGCAAACGCCCAGTAGCCGAATATATGCAAGAATTCCGGGCCATTGCCAGCAAACTGAACTGGCCAGAAGACATCCTCCTTAGCCATTTCAAAGATGGAATAAATTATGGCCTATATGACGCTTGCCTGCCCTGAAGCAAAAGGGGGAGAGAAGTGCGGGAGAGAAGGGCATCGGGCTATAGAATGCCGCTCAAAAGCCCCCCAGCACAACCCAGACAAATCACCAGCTAGCAAATCTGGAAAGTCTCCAGCTAAGCCAAAAGAACCTGCCATGAAAATAATGGAGGCTGTGGAATCCCCGACCTCTGCTCATCAGGGGAAAATAACTCCAGCCTACATCGCAGGGCCGGTGGACGCCTCAGACGACAGTTCGGAGGGTGAACCCCTGGTAAGCGGACGCATCGCACACATCCTCAAGAAAGTGACTATATTAATTTCCCCCCATGCCCGAAGCCGTGAAGGTGAAAGCCTTAATAGACTCTGGCTGCACCCGCTGCCTCATTAGCCTGATGCTAGTGGGGAATCTGGGCATTCTGTCAAGGAGACTGGAGCAACCAATCTCATTTGGCCAGTTAGATGGGTCCATAGCAGGGGGGTGCCAGCTACCCTAGCCACCTTACCAATACACCTCTCCCTGGGCAAACATGAGGAAGACATAACGTTTGTAGTGATCCCAGGCATGGAATGCCCGATGATCCTAGGGATGGAATGGTTAAAAAAATGGAACCCATGGGTGAATTGGAGGACGGCAGAAATCAAATTCCTGAAGGGGGACCCTATGGACTTAAAATCCCAAGGGTGGCTACCAAAATCAAGAACAGAAAAAGCATCCATGGGAGAGGAAAAGGGACTACCAGAAATACCAGAGGAATACAGAGATCTTGCTGAACTTTTCAGTGAGGAGAGGGCGGATGAGCCCCCCCCCACCGACCCACGGACTGTGCCATTGAATTAAAGCCTGGGGCAAAACTCCCGAAGCCCAGATTATACTCTATGAGCTCAAAGGAGAAGGAGGAAATGGAAAGATTCATAAAGAAAAACCTAGAAAGGGGGTTCATTGATTGAGCCAAGCCTAAAGTGGCTGCCCCAGTCCTCTTTAGAGAGAAGAAGGACGGCTCTTTACGCTTATGTGTGGATTATAGGTCCCTGACTACAATCAGTGAAAGCAACCTATCCCCTCTGCCCCTCATGAAGGACATGTCACACCTCTCGAAAGGGAAATTTTTTTCTAAACTAGACCTAAGGGAAGCTTACTATTGCATGAGAATTAAGGAAGGGGATGAATGGAAGACCGCATTTAACTGCCCCATGGGGTGCTACCCATTCAAAGTCTTGCCATTTGGATTACAAGGGGCCCCCACAGTATTTATGCAATTAATCAATGATGTTCTAAGGGAGCACCTATTTAAGGGGGTCCTGGTTTACTTAGATGACATTCTTATCTTCACCGAAACAAAAGAGGAAGATAACCTAGTCAGAGCGGTTTTAAAGAAACTGTGAGCCGCCCACCTATATGCCAAACTCTTGAAATGTGAATTCCACCAGGAAAGGATAGACTACATAGGTTATTGCATATCCCCACAGGGCATTGAAATGGACCCAGAGAAGGTCAGAGTAGTATTAGAATGGGCACCACCCCGCACAAAAAAGCAACTGCAAAGTTTCCTGGGCTTCGCAAACTTTTACCGCCAATTCATCCCCTCATTTGCCCAGATAGCCCTACCCCTCATGAACTTACTAAAAATGAAGGGGGCATCCTCAGTAAAACCTAGCCAGCCACTAACATGGACAATGGAGTGCCAAGCAGCGTTTGAGAGATTAAAGAGACTTTTTTCTGCCGAACCAGTACTGAGGCATCCAGACATGGATAAGCCCTTTGTAATACAAGCGGATGCAAATGATGTGGCAGTGGGGGCTGTACTATTACAAGAAAACAATGAAGGGGTATTGCAACCCTGTGCATATACATCCAAAAAACTCACAGAAACAGAACAGCATTGGCCCGTGTGGGAAAAAGAGGCATACGGGATACATTGGTCATTACTCACGTGGCACCAATTCCTTGAAGGCAACAAAATCTCTTTCCAGGTGTGGACAGACCACAAAAATTTGGAAGCCCCAAAAACACCCAGGAAGCTCAACCCCAAGCAAGCCCGCTGGTCCCAGCATTTTCACCTTTTCCAATTTATGCTCAAGCATTTGCTGGGGGGAAAGAACTTCCTGGCAGATGCACTATCTCACATGCCCCAATATAACAGCACGCAAGCCACTGACTCTAAACCGATGATGGTAGAATCAGAACTGGCAGCGCCAGTAACCACCAGAGCCCAAGCTAAATTAAAACCACAGCTGGGAAGCCAAACCAGAATTGAATTCTGGAAGAGTTTGGAAACAGATGAATGGTTCCAGAAAAATAAACACGTGTGCACCATGATAGATGGGCTATTTTGGGTGGGAGAAAAGTTATATATACCAATAACCCAAAGAGTCACATTCATGCAGCTTTGCCATGACACAAAATCAGCAGGGCATTTTGGATTTGTAAAAACATTACACTTAATTAAACGGCAATTTTGGTGGCCATCCATAAAAAAGTACATAGAAAGTTACGTGGCCAGCTGCCCAAAGTGTGCAACTGCAAAGAAATCGCCCAGACTGTTACAAACAGTGGCAAATCCCTCAGCTCTCTGGAGGGAAATAGCCATGGATTTTATAGTGGAATTACCAGAAAGCAATGGGAATACTGTTGTCTGGACAGTCATGGACTTGTTTTCCAAACAGGTGCACTTTATCCCTTGCCAAAAGATTCCCACCGCAAAAGCCTTAGCAAAACTTTTCATCCAGCATATTTACAGATTGCATGGGGCACCCCAATGCATCATATCTGATAGGAGAGCGCAATTTACGTCTGCATTTTGGAAGGAATTTTTATCTCTCTTAGGGACTACTCAGGGACTGACATCTAGCCATCATCCACAAGGAAATGGACAAACAGAACTTTTGAACTCAGTACTTGAGCAATATTTGAGATGCTTTATTGATTTCCAGCAAACGAATTGGACGGACCTACTCCCTTTTGCAGAAGTTGCCTACAATAATGCAGTCTACTCCAGCACAGGTTACACTCCTTTTCAAATAGCTACTGGTCAAAGTTTCAACCCCATGCCAGAGCTAACCCCAAACGAACCGCCAATCCCATCACTGAAAGAATGGATGGAACAATTACAAAACACCTGGCCAATAGTTAGAAAAGCACTAGATGAAGCTAGGCAGGCATACAAAGCACAAGCCGATAAAAAAAGGGTGGGGCCTACACCATTCATTATAGGAGAAATGGTGTATTTATCTACAAAATACCTAAAGTCCCTACAACCCTGTAAAAAACTTGGACCAAAATATATAGGGCCTTTTCCAATTAAAAGAATCATAAACCCAGTAACAGTAGAATTAGAATTACCCAAAAATCTCCGGCAAATACACCTAATTTTTCATTGCAGTTTGCTGAAAAGAGAGCATCAGTCACCGTTATGGCCAAAAATCCCCACCACCACCACCTCCAATGATGGTGGAGGGCGAACAACACTTCGAGATAAAGGAAATCCTAGCTTCTAGGAGATATCATGGAGCAACTCAGTATCTAGTAGCGTGGAAACACCTCCCCTCCTCACAAAACGAGTGGGTCCATAAACGTCATGTCAGAGCCCCGAAGCTATTAAAGAAGTTTCACACAGAGTATCCTAACAAGCCAGACTAACTTTTATACCTGTTTTGTTTTCTTTTCAGGTGGATCTATCTTATTTTTAAGGGGGCAGGATGTCAGAATCCAATTATATTTCTAGTTATCGACTATGGAAAACCCCATTTCTGCCCTCTCTGGATTCTGTCATACTACGAAGGGGAAGGGGGATGAGCAAAGGGGTTTTATGGCTCTCACTTCCTTCATTACAACTTCAAAGGGACTGAATGTGGATATCACCAAAAGGACTAACCATAGCAATAGGGCCCATCACCTTTCATGCACTCCTCTCTGAAGTCTTCCTTCCGCCGGCTGTGAGGAAAAAGGGGGTGGAAATGTAAGGCCTGGGATTGTCGCTGGAAGGTGGGGGGGACTGCTTGGGACCACTTAAAACCTTGAATGGGAGGACTTGGGACCCAGGTCCTGTCTAGAATGCCTGCAACCATTTTCTCTTAATAAAGATGCCTGTTGGAAGAAATATTCCAAGAGTTCTGTCTTCTTAAGATGCAAAGTGGGGTGAGTCCTTACAGTCCTTACTGTTCAGAAGTTCCTCCTTAATTCCAGATTGCTTCTCTTTTTGATCAGTTTCCAACCATTGTTTCTTGTCCTGTCCTCTGGTGCTTTGGAGAATAATTTAACCCCTTCTTCTTGGTGGCAGCCCCTCAAATAATGGAATACTGCTATCATGTCACCCCTATTTCTTCGTGTCTTTAGACTAGCAAAACCCAAGTCCTGCAGCCGTTCTTCATATGTTTTAGTCTCCAGGCCTTGCTCTTCTCTGAACTTTTTCCAAAGTCTCAACATCTTTTTTGTAGTATGGTTGCAGTATTCCAGATGTGGTCTTAATAAGGGTTTTATAAAGCGGTATCATGTGATCTTGATTCTATGCCTCTGTTTATACAACCCAGGATTGGATAAGTTTTTTTGGCTGCTGCTGCACACTGCTGGCAAGTGATCATCCACTATAACTCCAAGGTCCCTCTCACAGTTGCTATTTTTGAGCCAGATCTCACCTAATCTGTACTTATACCTTTAATTTTTCCTGCCTAAATGTAAAACTTTGCTTTTCTCCACATTAAAATTCATTTTGTTGGATAGGGACCACTGTTCAAGTTTGTCAAGATCTTTTTGGATCCTGAGCTTGTCTTCTGGGGTGTTGGCTATTCATGCCAATTTGGTATCATCTGCAAATTTGATGAATTCCCCTTCTATTCCCTCATCTAAGTCATTTATGAAGATATTGAAGAGTACTGGGCCTAAGACGGAATCTTGTGGTACCCCACTGCTTACTTCTCTCCATGTGGATGTGGTACCATTGAGGACTACTCATTGAGTATGGTTTGTCAGCCAGCTACCATTGAGAACTACTCATTGAGTACAGTTTGTCAGCCAGCTATACAAACTCAACATCAGATGGTGATGTTGTCTTTTCTAGCTTACCAAGCAGTATGTTGTAGTCTACTTTGTCAAATGCCTTACTGAAATCTAAGTATACTATGTCCACAGCATTTCGCTGGTCTACTAATTTAGTCACTTTATCAAAGAATGAAATAAGATTGGTTTGGCATGATTGTTTTTAACAAACCCCTGTTGGCTATTAGTTATAACTTTGTTTGCTTCTAGATCTGTTTTTTGATGATCTTTTCAGGATCTTTTGCCATACTTGCCAATTCAATAATTTCACAATCCACTCTTCACTTATGGAAATTAGTGTATCTTCCCCTCTGTACATGTAAAAGTCTTAACACCATTATCATATATAAAAACAAAATCCCATGTTTTCTTTCAATCTGCTTATCCATGATAATAAAAAAACTTCTACTTTTAAGTGAGAGGTTCCATCAATTATTGAAAGAAATGCAAGGCAAAGGGGAAACAACATCAGAAGTAATCTCCTTTTAATGTTGGCAAAGAGGGCAGAAAATTTCAGAACAGGTTTTGAGAAATCACTAACCCCTCTGTTAGAATTATCCACCAATCACAGCAATGCAATAATAAGTGTTTGTTTTCCTGGTGGCTTGTAACTTCTAAAATGGTTCATAGCTGTAGTATGATTGGAAGTTTCCTATTAGTGCAATTGAATGTTTGTAGCCTTTATTTTAAAAATTTGCCTCTTCAAAATAAAAAAATAAGAGGTTTTTTTGAGTGGTGACAAAAACAAATCTAAAGATAATTAGTTTACTGCTAGTGCTAATAAGATTAAACCTCGGGCGAGATAATCTAATTAAAATTGCGTAACACCAAGAGTTATATTTATTTTTGCCCATCCAATGAAATCAATATTTTTATTTATGGTGAGGAGTTGTATGCATTTGTTTATCATTTTAAGGATTCACTGAATTGAACATTTTGAAAATGATAGAGGATTTAAACTGGTTTTCTTTTGCTTCCACTTGTCCAATAATTGACTTATTTATTCATTCATTATATATGCATCTGTAGAAGGAAATATGTATTGTCAAATGCAGAGAAAGTATGCAACCTCCTCTGTTTAGATGGGCTTCCCTTTACAGTGAAAACTGGAGTGTTTGCTTACAACTTTCAATCTCTTTATAAAAGCCATTAACCAGATTGTGCCTTTTAAAAAGCCCCAAATGATATCTAAGTATTTTAGTTAACTTTCAGTTACTGTTACTTAGTTACTGTTTCAAATAAACTCAGAAACTGCAATGTATATATATTCTTTCAGTAATTCACTTGTAAGAGTGTCGTAGGATTAATGTCTCATACCAGTATTCTTTTTTCTTTTTTTTTTTCTGGCAGCCTGCCTTTCCCTATTTTACAAGTGCACAGTAGATGCAAATTCAGTATTTTCAGCTTTTAGGTACTTGTAATTATGAGAAAAAGCATTGTGTGGATTTCCCACCATCAAAAGAGTTTTCATTCTCATTGCATGAAAACTTATGCATTAAGCTGCCCAAGTAATAAATTGAAATCAAAGTCTTGGCTTTAGTTTAATTTTACTTGAGGATAGAATCATTTAACTCTGTGGGCTTATACATAATCGTTCCATGTCTGACAAAAGAAACAATGTTATTTTAAATATATCTTCATTTTTTTCCTTTACATAAGATTTTTTAGCCAGATGTCGAGATTGCAGTAAAATCATGTTAAACACATACTGTGATCCTGGGTCTAATCTGTAGATTCATGATATATGAAAGCATATTTATGAAATGCTTCACAACTGAGCTACAGTTTCTTTTATTTCCTTCAGTACATTTCTAAGTTGCCTGACGATATTCTCTTTTGCCAAATGCTGCATACACCAATTAAATTAAGCAAATTTTCCTTGGGAACAAGCTCTACAAGGCACGGAAGATTAAAAAAAATGCCTTGCAAATAAATGGCTTGCTCTTTCTTTGTTGAATTATTCACAATTTTCTCCTTAATGCAGTAATTATATCATAAGCCACTGTCAAGGTAATGAGGATATTCTTTACTTTGTATCAGATACTATGTAGTAATGAGAATTCTCTATACAGTGTATATGGTAGTAGATTTCACTGTTATCTTTAAATGATACAAAGCAATATATTGAAATTGCTTTGTACATGCTCTCGGATTTACATGAAAATAACAGGTCTCAGCTGGGTTTTTTTAACATATAAGAAAGAGCTGTTCTGTAGCAGATTTATTCAGTTAGTAGAGGAAAATAGATTGACTACTTCAATTATTACCACTGCTTAATACCACTGTAATTATTTACTAGTTGATGTGATATTTGGGAGAACTTTAGCAGGAATATTTATAAATGGATTTGACAATCAAACAGAAAAATAACCTAAAGCTGATACAGTTCTAAGTTCATATATTAAGAAATACCTTTTGCAGTCTAAATCCAGGGAAGATGCTATAGCCCAGGATAGTTCCCAACTCTATTACAGTGGTTACAGGTATATCATTTTAAAGAAAGCTAAAATCTTACCTAATGTATTGTCTGATCATAACCCAGTTATGATGGAACTAAGGACTGGTCAATATATATGCAGATCCTGGAGACTTAATGAAAATTTGTTTAATTATGAAATGTATGTGGAAGAATGTAAAAAGGCTATCAAGGAATTTTTCAGGTTAAATCTGAATATAGGCTTACCAATAGAAACGGTGTGGGACGCTAGTAAGGCCCATATGCGTGGTATTTTAATTGAATTGAATGCAAGGCATAGACGTAAACAAGAGGAAAAGAGAAGAGTTTTAGAAGCGGAGATAAAAAAGAAAGAGTTATTATTAATAGATAAACCGGATGATAGTAATATTAAAGAAGGGATAAAGGTTTTACGGAAACAATTTGATATTTTGATGACCGACCAGGTTGCCAGGAACATACAATATGCTAAACATAATACTTTTTTTAATGCTAATAAACCTGGCAGATGGTTGGCTTACACATTAAGGAAAAAACAAAAATCCCGTTTAATTGAGAAGGTAGAATATAAGGGGCAAGAAGTATTTCATCAGGATGCTATTAAGAAGGCTTTTCTAGAGTTCTATACCAAATTGTATGCTGAAGAAAAAGTTCAAGAGCAAGAAGTAGATGCCTTTTTACAAAATCAAAATGTTATGGAAATTACTTTGGAACAAAGAGATAGATTAAATGCTGTGATTAGATCAGAAGAAATTATTGACGCAATTAAGCAATTGAAATTGGGAAAATCTCCAGGAACTGATGGTTTTACTACGATTTATTATAAGTGTTTACAGGAGGAAGTGGTCGAACATTTGAGGGAGTTATTTGTGAATATACAAGAAGGTGGTCGGGTTCCACCCTCCTGGAAAACGGCTAATGTTTGTTTGATTCCTAAAGAGGGCAAAGATAATGTACAAGTAGAAAACTTTAGACCTATCTCATTGTTAAATACGGATTACAAGATTTTTGCAAAAATCTTGGCTAATAGATTAATGACAGTTTTGACACAGAGGATACACCCGGATCAGACTGGTTTTTTACAAGGGAGACAGATGAAAACCAATGTTAGACAACTTGTTAACATACTGGAATACTTGGATAAACATATTCAAGTGCCGGCTGTTTTAATGTTTTTAGATGCAGAAAAAGCTTTTGATAGATTGAATTGGACATTTTTGCAAAGGCTTGTGGTAAGGATGGGAATGGGGGACCAGTTTATTAATTCCATAACAGCTATATATCAGAAACAAACAGGACAGATTATAGTAAATGGTCAATTAACAGATTTGTTCAACATTGAAAAGGGTACTAGACAGGGCTGTCCCTTATCTCCTTTATTGTTTGTCCTAACTTTAGAGGTTTTATTGAATAGGATTAGAGCATCAGAGGAATTAAAGGGGGTACAAATTAGAAAACATGATTATAGATTATGTGCCTTTGCAGATGATTTACTTGTGACATTGACTCAGCCAATGCAATCGGTTCAGAGTTTGATGGAAATTATTCGAAATTATGGAAAAGTATCAGGTTTTAAATTAAATTTATCCAAGACAAAGATGTTGGTTAAAAATTTTGATAATAAATTAAAACAAGATTTGGAAAGAATAACGGGATGTGAGATAGTTAAAAAAGTTAAATATTTAGGAATTTATATAGAAGCCTCAAATGGTAAATTATATAAGAATAATTATGAGTTCTTATGGAGTAAAGTCCAAAAAGAAATGGAGAATTGGAAAAAACTACAATTATCTATCTTGGGTAGGATAGCCGCTATTAAAATGAATGTATTACCGAAATTTCTATTTTTATTTCAAATGTTGCCAATACTTAAAAAGGATGGGAATCTTGATGAATGGCAGAAAGGTATAAACAATTTTATTTGGGATGGCAAGAAACCAAGGGTTAAACTTAAAATCATTCAAGATACAAGAGAGAGAGGTGGAATGAAAGTGCCTAATTTCAAATTATATTATTATGCAGCAGTTCTAGTGGCAATAAGTGATTGGATTAATTTAACAAATGAAAGAATACTGAATATAGAAGGATATGGGTTAGTGTATGGGTTCCACGCCTATTTAGTTTATGATAAAAAATTGGACAGGGGTTTTAAGGAGCATATATTAAGAAACTCTGTGATGCGTGTCTGGAAAAAGTATTATTATAAGTTAAATGGTAAAATTCCTTTATGGACTATTCCCAGACATGCAATACAGAGTGTGGGTATACAACAAATTCAAGACGTGGAGCCCTATGATAAACTTTTGAATAAAGATGGGAATAGCTTAGAACTGAAATCACTAGACAGATTAAGGGAGGAAGGTATAGCTCATAATTGGTATCATCATGCACAACTTCAAGCCAGATGGCATAAAGATGTTAAGATGGGTTTTTCTTTAAAGGATGAAAAACTGATCATACAAATTAGAGACCAAAGAGCGATGCATATTAAAAGAATATATGATGCTTTAATTGAAATTGATTCTGGAAAGGAATTAGTTAAAGATTGTATGATTAAGTGGGAAGGGAATTTTGGACATTCAATCAGGATGGAAACTTGGAAAAGAATATGGGTGAAAAATGTTAAGTTTACACAAGCTCAGCATTTAAGAGAGAATTTTTATAAAATGTTTTATAGATGGCATTTAGACCCAAAAAAATTGTCGTTTATGTATCCAAATCTGAAACCCAAATGTTGGAGATGCGAATCTATGGATGCAACTTATTTTCACATTTGGTGGACATGTAAAAAAATTAAGGCTTTTTGGATAAAAATATGGTGGATTCTTCAAAATATTTTGAAAAAGCGTATTGAGTTTGTACCACAGTTATTTTTGTTGGGTATAACAAAGGACTGTTCCACCACAGAGACTAAGTTGATCTTGAACTTGACTACGGCTGCAAGACTGTTGGTGGGTCAATATTGGAAGTCATCTGAAATACCATCTATTGAAGAATGGACATTAAAAGTTACCCATCTGGTGGAGATGGCTAAGATATCAGCGTACTTGAAGAACCACTCAAATGAAACATTTTTGATGGATTGGAAAAAATGGATTGATTATATGCAAAAGAAATATCAACTGAAAGAATTAGATATGATATATAGATAAATAGTTACTAAATAGTAGATTAGCGGGGTTTCTTGTATTTTTACTCTGTATTCACTCCGGGAAGCCTGGGGGGGAGGGGGGAGGGAGATAATAAGTAATAGATTATGTTTCTCAACTGTAGTTGGGGATATTAAGGGAATAGATTTTTTCTTTTTTTCTTAGGGCGCTCGGGAAAACTCTAGACACCGCATTGGATGGTGAGGAAGGTGGTTTGAAGGTTAGGGGTTAGGATGTGGGAGGATGTGGTGGGGGGGGGTTTCCGAGCAGCTATTTGTATTGTTTGTTAAATTTGTTATTTGTTTGTTATCAGTTGAGTTATTATATTTCTGTGTTAAAATTTGTTAAAACTTTATAAAATTTAATAAAAATAATTAATAATAAAAAAAGAGAATTCTCTATACAGTGTATATGGTAGTAGATTTCACTGTTATCTTTAAATGATACAAAGCAATATATTGAAATTGATTTGTACATGCTCTCGGATTTACATGAAAATAACAGGTCTCAGCTGGGTTTTTTTAACATATAAGAAAGAGCTGTTCTGTAGCAGATTTATTCAGTTAGTAGAGGAAAATAGATTGACTACTTCAATTATTACCACTGCTTAATACCACTGTAATTATTTACTAGTTGATGTGATATTTGGGAGAACTTTAGCAGGAATATTTATAAATGGATTTGACAATCAAACAGAAAAATAACCTAAAGCTGATACAGTTCTAAGTTCATATATTAAGAAATACCTTTTGCAGTCTAAATCCAGGGAAGATGCTATAGCCCAGGATAGTTCCCAACTCTATTACAGTGGTTACAGGTATATCATTTTACAGGACTTCAGCAATTGATCCCAAAATTTCTGTTGCTAAGCAAGACATTTGTTAAATGAGTTTTGCCCCATTTTATGACCTTTCTTGCTATATTTGTTAAGTGAATCACTGCCATTTTTAAGTTAGTAACATGGTTGTTAAGTGAATCTGTCTTCCCCATTGACTTTGCTTATCAGAAGATTGCAAAACAGGATCACATGACCCCGGGACACTACAGTCATTATAAACATGAATCAGTTGCCAAGTATTTGAATTTTGATCATGTGACCCTGGGGATCTGCAATGGTCATAAGTGTGGCGAAAGGTCACAAGTCACTTTTTTCAATGCCGTTGTAATTTCAAACGGTCACTAAATAAACTGTTGTAAGTCAAAAACTACCTAAATAGCCAAGAATCCAAAATTCTGCAAGATCCAACAATAAGGGGCAAGTAGTACAGTGGAAAAAAGAAATAAATAAGCACTTTGCTACAGTGTCTGTGGACAATCAATAATGTCAATAATATCATTTAAAGTACAAGATAATCTCATGTAAGAGAAGCAAGAATGGAATGGAAGGGAGAGGAGAAGAGAAGAGAAGAATGAAACAATAAAAAAAACCTTGACGCAAAAAGCTAAACAGACAGAAAGACATAATTTAAATGCTATTTACATTGGAAATATCTTTAGAGTAAATGATTCCTATTGTGAGCCTCTCCTTTAGCATATTTTGGTTTGCCCTTCTGTTTTAGATTTCTTACTAGTCCTCAACCAACCTCCAAGTGAGATTGTAATCTTAGCCAAATTGACAATATTTCTTTCCTCACAAAAAATGAACTCCAAGCTGTTTGATTCCCTGAACAGCTAAACATTCTGAGTCATCATCCCTTTTCAGCTGATAAATGTCAGATGCTATACAAATGCAAACACGTTCACATATAATGCTTGAAATTTTGTATGTATTTGCTTTATATCTCATATTTTGGTTCAGAAAGAGCTTTGTAAAAAGATAACAAAACTGAAGCAACCCAAATAAAGGATTAAAAATGAAATATTACTAGTTCTTTTACTAAAAATCAATTAGTAGTTAAAAGATTGACAGAAAACATGCATATTCACAACTTTTCTACATGGTGTGAAAGTGTAGATTTGTACAACATATGGTAATCAATTTCAACTAAATAATTTAAATATGGATGTATTTTATTACACACCATTTTTTTCTTCATTTTCCTCTGTTCCCTTCTATTCTAGCAGAATTCTTTCTTTAACTACACCCACATTTTCTTTCAAAATTAAACTGGTAATCCACATTTTGTAGAACTAGCAAATGCCAGGAAATTAAATATTTTTTAAATATCATTTTTCTGTTTCCAGGATTATCATACATTTCAGGGAAGTGTTGAAATACTTTGATATTGGTTTATGCAAGTGTGACTTTCCATCTCTGCCAAGAATCATTCCAAGATACCAACTATTTTATCATTACAATTTCCTTTGTAAAATAATTTTCTCCTAATTTATTAGGCAATAATATTGTTATACTAAATTACTATCATTTGAAAAAGAAACATTCTACTAATGACTAATTCATAATGCAACTGTCATAGTGTCTAACTAAAGTGATTCAAGGATTGATCTATATGGCTATTTCACTTCTGTACTTCATTTTTTTTATATTACTAGTATAAGTTTGAGCCAAGCAGGAATTATTTGTTAATATTTGCTAATTTGTAAGTGTCATGAAATAGTGAACTGACATAAATCATATGGCTGGAATTATAAATCAGGTTATATCAAATGGACATTAGATCTTTATAGTATTTCTATATTAAAATATATTGTTAAGAAAACATGTTACAAACCCTTTTGTTATTTTAACTACTACTACTACTACTACTACAGTCATGTTGAGAGTACTTTCAGGTTGAAGGACTGAATGGTGAGATCACTGTTGCCCAGGGGACATTCAGTTGGAAGCTGCTTTCATGTCCCAGTAAGTTGACTACCAAAGTAGTATCCATATATCTACTTGCTGTCACCCATTTTGAACTGGTGGGTTGGCTGGACTGGAGCATGTAAGGGGAGCTAAGCCCATCCCCTGGCAGCAACCAAGTCACAAACATGAGCCTGCCAATTGTCAGCCCAGTGTCCTAACCTCATGAGCCACCACGCTCCTTATTTTAACTTACAAATCATTGATATGGTGTGCTGAATTGAGACAACTCATACACTCATAGAAGTATAAACCATTACTAGAGTGCAGGTTCATCTGGAACAAATAATTCTGATTAGTAGCACAATTTCACAATAGTTCTTTATGTTTTTGGTATTTCTTTTTTGGGGGGGAAACAGTCAATCTACTAGGTTAACCTTTAAAAAAAACACATAAAAGTACATTTCTAAAGATTACTAAGTGTAATCTCTAAGAGCCAGGCTAATAAAGGTTACATAAGCAGCCAACTGCAAACTTCCTTGCTATCTCTGGAGAAATCTATTTTGTTGTCAGATCATAGAAAGAATTTAAGGAAGAAAGTCAGAATGTATCAATCACAATTTAGAAGAGGATATAGTGATTCTAAATTAGAAATAATCCAGTTGCTGGAATTGTTGTAAACCTATCCCTTACATTGATCTTGCTAAAAGGAACTCTGAAGAGCTTGTTTGAAACAAACAAACAAAAAAAAAACACAAACAAACACACTTTTGGACTTGCCACCAAGAAGCCTGATATCAAGCACCTTCTAAATCTGAAGATTATGGAGGTTTTTTATTTACTCTTTTATTTATTTATTATGAGGCTCTTTTGATGATTTCTGTTTGTTCATGTTACATGCATTCTGGTCCATATGTTTCTCTTTATACATTATTTTACTTTTAGCTGATCTTCTGTGATTATGTACATGTAAAAACATTCAACCTTGTTTTGTTGAAAATAATAAATGTTATAATTCTTTTTTAAAGAATGCCTTGTATTACAATCCATTTGCAGTCCATTTACTACAGTATTGCATTGTAAATACTGCTTCCCTACCCACCCATCTTTTATTTTCAGTTTTCTTTTTCACTGTTTTATTCTATTGTTCCATTACTTTATTAATGTTATCTTTATGCTTCTTTTCATCTCTCCATTTTTATTGTTATAAGCTGCCTAGAGTAGCCCCACAGAAAGATTGACAGCAAATATTTTTATTTTATTTTTACAAATAAATCAATTTAGCAAATGAATAATATATTACTTAACTTCTGGGGATCCTTATAATTTAAGTTTCAATTGCAATAGTGCATTCTTTCACCTCAGGCAGACAGTTTGGTGTAGTGGTTAAGGTGCTGGCCCAAAAAACAAGACGACTATGAGTTCTAGACTGCCTCAGGAATGAAAGTCAACTGGATGACTTTGGGACAACCCAACCTACCTCGTATGATTCTTGTTATGTGGAAAATAGGTTGTGGGATTATAGACTTATATATAAGAAAGGCAGGATAAAAATCTAATAATAATACTTGGATTTCAATAGTAAAGGACTCTTTTTGGCAAGCAGAATAAATCAAAGCTCTTTTTTTTGTATCATAGAGGCAATGGTACAATTTCTCTAGTGTTGTAACTATAGGGCCAGTTATTAAACAAGTGAAATCTAATCTATTAATAAATGCTATCTTTGTTTCATGAGATTAATCTGAACAACATGTAGCCAAATTAAAGTCATAAATTAACTTTAATAAAATAAATAAATTTTAGTTTTACACACTGATAATAAAAACAAAATATTGTATCAATTTTAAATGATTTAGGCATTTTATATTATGGAACATAGCTAAATATTGATCCATGCAATGTCACATAAGTAAACCATAACAAATTTAATTAACAAAGTAAAGCTCTGTTCATTGCTATACCAATTATGCACTAGTTTGACTACTATGACTACTAAGACTGTGCACTCCAAAAATTTGCCTTGGATCACAAGGGGACAAATGTAGCAGCTGTCTATATGCTTAAAGCATCTGAGTCTTTACTCAGGATCGCATCAGAATTACTGAGTGTTACATTTTGGACCTATTTATATGAGTTTTATGTTAGTTATTATAAACAATGAACATAAGAGCTTAATGGTTGTTCAAATTGTAAAATTATAGAACAATAACTACTAGCAGAGGTAGTAATACAGCAATAAAAAAGAACAGGAACAGTGATTTACTATCCTTGACAAAAACACCCAAAACAATATTTAAATTTATTACATCACCTGTCTATAAAACAAACCAGTATAATATTATATAGATCCATTGTTTCTTCACATAAGTAACTTTATTTTTCATGTCCCCAAATTAGCCCATAGACATATCAATTTACTACTGTATGCTGATGACTCAACAATTCTATCATTAACTTTCATTGGCCTTAAAATAAGCTTAAGATCACCCACACATTATTGCATTGAGGAAGAATCAATAATAAATTATTTCAAGACCAAGATTCTTACTTTTTCCAAATATTAAAAACAAAGAAGCTGTGATTTAGGCAGGCAGTCCATTGAGCAGGTTAAGTCTTTAGATAATCAGAGATTGTTTTCAGGAATACCCATCTGGATTCTGTATCCCATAATGCACAGATATTTGCATCAGCTATTCATTTTTTCTTCCCCAGAGGAGCACAGTTTATCTCTCTGTGATTAAGTTCTTTGCAGAGAAAGCCCAAACACAACTGCTATATGGAGGGGGGGGGAATCACTTAGGATTATATAATAGCCAGTTTAACTTAGAAAGAATTCAAACAAAATTTCTAAGAAGCATCTTCCAGGTTACTTGCTGTGTTCAATGGAGTAATTCACAGGAAGCAGGAGTCAGTACACTTGAATCCAATCTCTGAATAAATATCTTTACCTGTAGACTGACTCATAAAATATTGGCATATTGACTTGGGAAACAGCTATCCAAAAGAAACAGAGCCAGTATGGATCTTCCAGTGATGCCATCTCAACTTTAAGGCTAGATAAAGTTAGATCAATATTAAAGCAAAGGATCTTAGACATAAAAGGCCAAGCAGAAATTGCTGCTTTCTCTCACAACACATTTACAAAGAGCAGTTTCATATTAATATGTCAAAGTTCTCAAATTCAGGAAAGTTTTATCTTTAGTTAGATTAAATGCTCTCCCCATAGCTGTTTTGGAAAGAGAATATAGGAAAAACTCTTATAACCCATGACACTGTTCCTGTGACTGGGTGTTGTGGAAACCAAATTCTTTGTAGTGCCAGGAACATGTGCCATCAGCTGATTACCCCTTTTTATCTAAATTTCCACAATTTTATCTGCATTATTTGTTAGATAATCAGGATAAATCTATCCCATCAAAAATTTGTTACATTATTTATAAGCTACCCCCACAATGGTTGCCAGTAATCATTGATGTTAGAGGTTAACTTTGCTTTGTTTGTTTTACTGAATGTGGTTTTATTGGTCAATGACTAAAATAACGTTTCTGTCTGTCATTGTGACAGTTTTTTTTTAAAAAAAGAAAAGAAATACTGTACAAGGAAGAAAAAAATTGTTATTGGTTACATTGAATACAAAACGGAAGGTTTGTAAACCCCTAAGTTTATTTTCATACCTTCCTTTGCAAAACAAACAAACAAACAAACTTGTAAGCATACACAGTGAATTCCAGCTCAATTTTCAATAATTTTAGGTTCATGAGATTTTCATTAGATGATCATCAGATTTCCTCCATCAGTTATTCCATGGTTATGGCCTGAAAAATATTGGTTGACCTAAAACCTCTCCTCTACTAACTCCTTAATAAGCCTGTAAAATCTAACCTACAGTTATTGGTGCTTGATTTTAAGAAGTGTCACAAAATATACTAGGACAGCAGGTTTTAAGAATTTTATTTCTTGTATTTTGAACCACAAATCAATCATGGCGTCAAGCATATTTTATGAGATTATAGACCAGGGGTCGGCAACCATAAACACTCAAAGAGCCACTTGGACCCATTTCCCACAGAAAAGAAAACACTGGGAGCCACAAAGCTCTTGAACGCATGTGCACGTGCATCGGAGGGGGGGCTTAATTGAAGAATTTAATTAAAAAGAAATAGAGGGTGCTGTACATGAGTTCTCTCTCTCTCTCTCTCTCCCTCTCTGTCTCTCTCTCCCCCTCTCTCTTTCTCTCCCTCTCTCTCTTTCTCCCTCTCTCTCTTTCTCTCCCTCTCCCTCTTTCTCTCCCTCTCTCCCTCTCTCTCCTCTTCCTCTCTCTCCCTCTTTCTTTTTTTCTCTCCCTCTTTTTCTCTCCTTCTCTCCTCTTTCTCCCTCTCCCTCTCTCCTTCTCTTTCTCCCTCTCTCTCTCCCTCTCTCTTTTTTCTCTCTCTCTCCCTCTCTTTATCTCTCCCCCTCTTTTTCTCTCTCTCTTTCCTCTCCCTCTTTCTCTCTCTCCCTCCCTCTCTTTTTTCTCTCTCCCTCTTTCTCTCCCTCTCCCTCTCTTTCTTTCTCTTTCCCCCCTCTCTCTCCTCTCTCTCCCTCTCTCTGAACTTCTGCTCACCTGGAAAGCTGGCTTCACGCTGTTCTCCAACAAGCTGACATACATTCTTATTGGGCTGGCTCTCTCCTGCCCTTCCTTCTTCCTGCAGAGATGCAGCCAAGGAAGGAGCCCTGCCCAATAAACTTGTCAGCTCATCAGAGAACAACATGAAGCCACTCTCTTTTTTACACACACACACACACACACACACAGAGAGAGAGAGAGAGAGAGAGAGAGAGAGAGAGAGAGAGAGAGAGAGAGAGAGAGAGAGAGAGAGAGAAAAGCAGGGAAGTGCAAGTGCCTCTCTCTGTTTCTGTCTCTGTCTGCAAATGGCAGAGGAGGCTGGGAGCCGCAGGGGAAGGCTCAAAGAGCCACATGCGGCTCCGGAGCCGCAGGTTGCCGACCTGTGCTCTAGCAGAAACCATGAGCACAGTTAGTTTAAGTATGACTGGAAAAATGTTTGGCAGGATTATGTTTGAAAAGTTACACAAAGTAACAAGAGAGAGAGAGAGAGAGAGAGAAGGGAAGTGCAAATGCGTCTCTCTGTCTCTCTCTCTCTCTGCAAATGGCAGAGGAGGCTGGGAGCCACAGGAAAAGGCTCAAAGAGCCACAAGCGGCTCTGGAGCTGCAGGTTGCTGACCCGTGTTATAGACAGATAATCAGAGTTCATTCAATTATTGCATAAAAGTAATAACATTTATCAAGCAATGAAACTTTGACTTGGTGAAGAAAGTATTGCAGATGTTTTCCTAAGCATAGATTAAATGTTGAGCTATTAGTGTACTGTTTTGCTTTGAAAATATGTTAAATTTCTAAAACAGTTGTGTTCTTCAAGATCAAGTACTGCTAGCAACACACAATATTGTAAAAATGATTTTGTTACATCTAAATTTGCTACATCTAAGTTTTAATTCAGATTATGTTAATGTGCATACTTACTAGCAAAAAAAGTGGCTGTTGGATACACAGAATACATATAGTAAAACTGTATCCTCCAAGGTACAAACATTTCAGAAAGAATATTTAAGCAGCTTTTTTCTGACACTGGATTACAAAGAATAGATAAGATAAATATGGAATAAAGAGATTATCTTTGAATGAATTTAAGAAAATATTCACCTAGTACCTGAAAAACTTTATTTTTGAAAAGTTTGGTCAAAGTTACTATGCAACAATAGCCTAGAAGATATGAGATAACAAAATGAAACATTTCCACCTATTTATTTATATAGATTTAGGCACTGCCTCACTCCAAAGTATTAAAAAAAATACACATGTGAAAAAAGTTGATAGCACAGTCAATGAAGCAGTACACTTAGTGACAGATTGTCCCCAATTGAGAAAACATCCAAGAAGGTATTGCCCCACCTAAGATCAGGAGAGAAGTCGCAGCAGATGCCAAGAGAACTAAGCAAGGAAATGATCCTCAACATCCTCTGAATTGACATATGCCCTAAGCCAATCTAGAAACAGCTTTATGGCAAGAACAAATGCTCTTGAGGACACACAAGAACAAAACTGAATTAAAATGGTGAAAAAAATAAGGTTGTACATTTAGGCAAGAAAAATCAAATGCACAGGTATAGGTGGTACCTTGCTCAATAGTAGCAACTGTGAGAGGGATCTTGGAGTCCTAGTGGACAATCACTTAAATATGAGCCAGCAGTGTGCTGCAGCTGTCAGACCCCAAAACTCCTTGTTTGCTCTCTCATTTCTTCTATTCTTTTAGGGCCTGCCATTCCTGTTGGGGGAGGGGGTGCATGGGGGATTCATAGTAACTTTCGCTTTCTCCTTTCTTTGTCTGGCCTCCTCCTTTTGAGTATGGAATGCATCTCCTTATCTAGGAGACAGTTACAAGGAAACAAAAGCTGGAGAAGACCTTGAGATGCATGCCTACTGTACCAGTCAGCCATCCATCAAGCCACCTGTAGATTGGCTGAATTTCAAATGGACATTATGACTTTGGTGGGAGGGGGCATATTGCTTGCTTTAATTATATCATTCATGTGGGCTTTTCTTCAGATCTCGGCTTTCTGTCAGGACCCACTTCAACTAATCAACCAAGAAAGTAGAACTCTTGAAACAAGCATTGTCTCAAAAGGAAACTTTTATTAGGGACTAGTGACAGCAGGGAATGTAAGGCGAGATCTGAAGAAAAGCCAAAAAATTGCCAAAAAAGCCAACACACAGTCCTAGACTGCATTAACAGGGAGATAGAATCAAGACCTCATGAAGTGTTAATACCACTTTACAATTCCTTGATAAGGCCACACTTGGAATACTGCATCCAGTTTTGGTCACCACGATGTAAAAAAAATGTTGAGACTCTAGAAAGAGTACAGAGAAGAGCAACAAAGATGATCAGGGGACTGCAGTCTAAAACATATAAGGAACGGTTGCTGGAATTGGGTATGCCTAGTCTAATGAAGAGAAGGATGAGGGGTGACATGATAGCAGTGTCCCAATATCTCAGGGGCTGCCACAAAGAAGAGGGAGTGAAGCTATTCTCCACAGTCCTGGTCAGATGGTGGATTTCCTCCCCGTAGAGGTATGATATTTGTTTTCTGAGGTTTTCGTGGGTGTTTGTATGTGGGTCTCTGGTAATTCGGGTTTTCTCCCACATAAAATTTGAAGTGTCTTGGCGACGTTTCAACGAAGTCCCATTCGTCATCTTCAGGCTGGTGCTTTTAGCTTCGTGCTTCTAGGAGCAATGTGTGATCGTTTCTTCCTTTTAACTGCCAGTGGGGGTATGAACTGATTGGCTGGGAGCTTGGCTGTGTTCTGATTGAGTGGAGGTGTGTTCTGATTGGTTAGGGGGGTTGGCTGTGCTCTGATTGGATAGGGGGTTGGCTGTGCTCTGATTGGCTGGGGGAGTGTTCTGTTTTGGTGGGGGCTTTGTTGTGCTCAGGTTAGTCTGAGTTGCAGGGCGATTAGAGATGGTGAGCTGCATAGCTGTTTGGCTTCGCGTTCGTGGTCGTGCCTCATCTTCATGGTGGGTGTCAGTTTGCTTCATGTATGGATTGGTGGGGTTTAAAGTGGGTAATGATGCAGCTGTGGTCTGGCTTCTGGTTTGTGGTCGTGCCTCATCATCGGTGTGGGTTTGGATTTGCTTTTTGCATGGATGTGTGGTGGTGACATCCTGTGTGGTTTTTGTGAGTATGGATCTGGTGTCATTCTTTATGTTAGGGACTTGTTTGTCAATAAGGGTGAGTTTCCAAATGGCTGGTAGGTGGGAGATATCATCTTGTTTGTTCATGCCGTGTGGGCATGAACAAATATTACTTGATCCTCTACCTGAACCTAATTTGATTTTAAATTCTTATCTGTGATAATTGGACTGATCCTTTGCACTGATTGAAATCAAATTGTTCTAGTGGATCAGGCCACTGATCCACTGCCCATGGACATTAGCTACTATATATTATATATTTTATATGTGGCCCAAGACAATTCCTCTTCACTTAATGTGGCCCAGGCAAGCCAAAAGAAGTATAGATCAAAAGAAGTATAGCTTCTAGTTTTTAGCCATATTTTTATTTTAAGCAGCAGTACAGCATTCATAATTATTTTCCAGTAGCTTGGCCTTTCAAATATCACAATAACAATCAGAATAGAACTGGAAGGGACCTTGGAGATCTTCTAGTCTAACCCCCTGCTCCAGCAGGAGACCCTATACCATTTCAGATAGGTGGCTGTCCAGTATTTTCTTTAAAACCTCCAGTGATGAAGCACTCACAACTTAATTGTCCGCACTGTTGAGAAGTTTCTCCTTAATTCCCAGTTGCTTCTCTCCTTGTTTAGTTTGCATCCATTATTTCTTGTCTTGCCTTCTGGTGCTTTGGAAAATAAGTTGATCCCCTCTTCTTTGTCGTGGCCCCTGAAATACTGGAATACTGCTATCATGTGACCTCTAGTCCTTCTTTTCTCTAGATTGGCCATACCAAATTCCTGCAACCATTCTTAATATGTTTTTGTCTCCATCTTAGTTGCTCTTCTTTACAAACTCCTTTCAATTATTAATAGTTGTGCAAAAAGGTAATAGATTGAGATTAAGTGGAAGGTTAAAAGTTGCATCAAAAAAGGCCAACACATATACACATATTATTACCCATAGTTGAATACTAATTAATACATTACTATGACATTAGTTCCCATTCCTTGTGAAATAGGCCCTCCCAATTTTTTTAAACTACTAAATCTATTTGCAAATTACTGACCTGTCTTCTATATGTTATATTTGTTGCAAAAGTGTGTCCGTGGCGTCCCAGCAACCATGATTAATGACAGAGACCTGAGCTTGTCTCGAGATGGAAGCCCCGGCAGAAGCCAGGCCTCTACTTTTATTACACATCAAAGGTCTCTTCCCACAAATTGTCACCCTACTGATTTACAGCCAATCAACGTACATAGATAGTTAAACACATACACTTTGAAAGCCTGACGTATTTCTTAAGAAACAAAACTTTTCCCTGCTTTTTCCTCCACCCCCCTAGTACAGCTGTCAGCTGACAGCCTGCAAGGGGGGGGAGGGAAGCCCATCCAGGCAGAGAAGGATTTCTTAAAGGAGAATTGGACATTTATCGCAACATCTCATCCTTTTTTGTTTTTGTTTAGAAGCAAAGGCTTTCAGTCCATGTATTTTATTTCATCCAACTGAGGTGGCTGTTTATCCATTGGCATCCGCTCGAATCCTTGTTGACTAGTTCACTTGTTGAGACAATTTTTTTTGGTATAAAAGATTTCATCATAGCAAAAATATCAGGCAAACATTGTATATAAAAGCATCCACAATGGAATAATATAACAATACAAAATAATACTTATCAAATTTCTTAACCATTGAAAATTTGGTAACCAAAACCAGAATGCATTCCAAATATCCCCAATGCTTATGATCTCCGGATATTGGTGGAGGGATTTGTCCTTGTTCTTCATTAAGCATTTCAACGGCCGTCACTGTCATTGGCTGCAGTCCAATTCCGTGTGCCATTAAAATAGCTACAAACCCAATACACTTGCATTGTACTCTCCATCATCACATTTTCCATACACTTTGTTATTATTTTCAACACAATTATCAGGCATATTAAAGGTGATATTACAAGAGAGATATATACTTAAAAGAATAATTCCCTTAGAAAATTAAAACACACTAATACAAAATCTACATAATAAAACCTAAGTGGCAGCGTATAATGTCCTGCCACATTAATATGTACAAAACTTTCGCTGGCTCCAGTGTTGTTCAAAGGAAGTCCAACTAAAAAAAGTCCTTGACTGGCATCCGATGGTGACATCACACACATCCAGCAGTCAGTATGGTTTGTTAAGGCACTAACTTTTATTGTCCTTCCAAAATTATTGTCCGTCCACTTTGGGCTCACCAGAGTCTTTGCAATCTTTTGGCTGTACACTGTAAGGGCAAATATTGCGGCCAGGAACCCATATCGTATTGCCTTCATGTTGCACCGCAGCATATCCACGACCCCAGGTAATAAGTTCAGCTGGTCCGTTCCATTGGGGGTCTGGTAGTTTACGATACCAAACTAGCAGTCGAACCGTGGTTGCTGCATCTGGAAGGGGAGAAAAATGCCTGCTGGCAGCTGTATTAGGTGTTGTGCCAGGTGGTTTAGAAAATTGAGAGTATATAAAGCTAAATTAAGATGATTTTGCACTCCAGGTAGTCCGGGGGTATTTTCCCCATTTTTTGTTTTTAATTTGTCAAGCATGTGCTTAAGAGTGGAATTGGCCCGTTCCACTACTGCTTGCCCCTGTGAATTGTAAGGAATGCCGAATTTATGAATAATGTCCCACCGATTGCAGAACTGAGCAAAGCCATGACTACAATATGCGGATCCATTATCAGTTTTTAATTCTTTAGGAGTACCCAGAGTGCTAAAAGTTCGAATACAATGATTGATGACATGTTTAGTTGCCTCTCCACGCTGTGGAGTAGCAAGGATGAACCCAGAATATGTATCAATAGTCACATGTATATATTTCCATGGACTAAAAGATGCATATTGGGTAACGTCCATTTGCCAAATTTGACATGCCTCAAGTCCACGGGGATTCATACCCATTGGAATAGACAGTCCTTGTTGAACAGTTGAGGCACTGTTGAATGATAGCTGTTGCCTCACCGGGGGTTATGCCAAATTGTTTAGCCAAAGCCTTGGCGTTTTGATGAAAATAGTTATGACTATCCCAGGGAGTGGGTTGTTGCATAGTCATAACGTGTGTGGCCATATCCACCTGGGAATTCCCTTCACTGAGAATTCCTGGAAAATTTTGATGACTCCGGATATGTGCAATAAAATAAGGACAATATCTTGTCTCAATAAATTTTTGCAATGTGAAAAATAGTGTCAACAAAGTCTCATCCAAACTAGGAGAGATATAAGCAAAAGGTAAATTTTTATGGCCAAAAATCATGGATCAGCTGGAGAATGACAAAAAAACTGACCAGGCCAATCACCAATCAATAATTGCAAAGCCAAATTATTTTGAATCAAAGTTTCCCACAATTTTAAGGAAAATGGGATAAAAATAATTGCAAATTCAATTCCAAAAATCTGGCGCCATCGTGTGGCCACGATGTGTAATTTCAGCCAAAGTCATAGCTGGAGTGAAAACAATTTCCTGTAGGCTCATTAGATTGAGTAATTGCCACTGTGGGTGGTCGATCAAAAATCACATTCAAATGCACAGGGTGATTGTCAACACACCGATCAGTCCACTGGGTGTTGAGGGCTGTTTGGACTTTCTCAATGACCAATAGCTGGTCGGAGGTCAATGTCACAACATCTGTGGGATTTTTGAGGCCTTTTAATGCCATAAATAAAGGAGAAAGGGTCGAGGTAGAAAGACCTATATATGGCCTTAACCAATTAATATTTCCTAAATATTGTTGTAGTTGAACCAATGTAGGTGCAAGTGGCAAATCAAATTGCACCACTTGGGGCGATGGATGGGCTTGTTGCAATTTGTGTCCCAAATATAAATATGGCGCTGTATTTTGTATTTTTTCAGGGCTAATAATCAATCCTGCCCTGGCCAGCGTGGTTTCTAATTCTTTATATGAAGCCATAATCGTGCCTTTTGGCCCTGGGCCGGCAATGAGAATGTCATCCATATAGTGATAAATTTTCCAATTAATATGTAATTTACGAAATGGTTGTAATGCAAGATCCACATACATTTGACACATGGTTGGACTGTTCAGCATGCCTTGAGGTAGCACAGTCCATTGATATCTAGTGGCAGAAGCACTATTATTAATTGATGGCAGGGTAAAGGTAAATAACTTTCTGTCTTCTGGGAATAAAGGAATACTAAAAAAGCAATCCTTTAAGTCTATGATAACAAGGTCCCATGTTTGAGGAATCAAATTTGGATTTGGCAGGCCACACTGTAGGGGCCCCATGGGAACAATAATTTTATTGACTTCTCTAGCTGGATTCATTTGTGCATCCACACCTATAGTTACAGGGTATAAACTTGCCATTTCCTCAGCATTCATAATCATTCTGTAACGTTTCCTGAATAAAATTACTTGTTTTGGTCAGAGCTGGAGGATCACACAACTCAACATTGTTAGGGAAAACCCTGCTGTGATTTTTAATTGTTACTGGAGTTTCACTGGCAGGGGGAAGAAGTTGAACTTCATTATAATTCAATGGATTCAGTAATGTTTTTAATAATAGTTGTTCCTGTGTCTCCAAAGCTTTTAACACTACTCTCCAAGATGTTAAAATAGAAGCGGGGGCCCTAGAATTTGTATGTAACAACTCCCCCACTCTCCTCCAGGTTTCAACTTTAAGGCAGCCTGCCTCTGGGTAGAAAGGAATGTGTTTCCAAATAAATTCAAGGAGAGATCTTAAATCTCCTTCTGTCAGCTTCTTAGCTGTAAAATAAACATAATTCTTCCTGGTTATCTCTCTCAGCTCAGTCAAATGCATTTCCTGTACCTTTGAGAGATCTCCACCCATACTTACGAGGGGTCAGTCCTCGTTCAGCGATGAACTGATGAAGCGCGCTTGGCCACGTCCGGGCGGTAACTATGAGGGTCCAGGGACGTATAACCTCTCAGGGTTATCACGTCGGGGTCACCACTTGTTGCGAAAGTGTGTCCGTAGCGTCCCGGCAACCATGATTAATGACAGAGACTTGAGCTTGTCTCGAGATGGAAGCCCTGGCAGAAGCCAGGCCTCTACTTTTATTACACATCAAAGGTCTCTTCCCACAAATTGTCACCCTACTGATTTACATCCAATCAACGTACATAGATAGTTAAACACATACACTTTGAAAGCCTGACGTATTTCTTAAGAAACGAAACTTTTCCCTGCTTTTTCCTCCACCCCCCTAGTACAGCTGTCAGCTGACAGCCTGTAAGGGGGGGAAAAGGGAAGCCCATCCAGGCAGAGAAGGATTTCTTAAAGGAGAATTGGACATTTATCGCAACATATATTAGTGACAAAGTAGTTAATAGGTAGAAGAATAATACTAAGGCAAAACAAAATTAAAGTTTCAAAACTCTCTGTTAGCAAATTATTATTATAATCTAATCCACACGTAGAAAGTTTACCACAGCATCTTATGACAGGATCCAGGAGAGGGTAAGAATTGATTTTATATCAGAGAAGATAGATAGAAAGGAAATATAACTGGATTATGACAGTGTGTGTCTATGTTACATGTGAGGATTGCTAAACTGGGTAGGAAAACCACAAACCAAATCAATTGCCTTTGCTGAATTTAAATATGAACAAGAACCTTGGGAAAGTGTTTAGTTTAGCATTCATGCAAATTCTAATGGTCTAAATATTTAATTGATCTCTTCCTGTTTCCTAAATAATATATTTAACCATTTCGCCTCCTTAGTATTTAATGCAAGTTGAGTAGAGTAACTACAAACAGAGAAGAAGTCATAGAGGGAATTAAAATTACCGGAACCTGGAATTTAATATAATTTAATATAATATAATGCAAACACTAGCAATAGAAAACAATCCAACCAAAGTCCTAAACTTCAAAAGAGCCGACTTTAACAAACTCAGAGAGAACCTAGGAAAAACCCCATGGATGGAAATCCTAAAAGGGAAGAGGGGGCCAGGTTGTTCACCAAAGCATCAGAGGGAAGGATGAGAAACAATGGTTGGAAACTGATCAAAGAGAGAAGCAACCTAGAACTAAGGAGAAACTTCCTGACAGTGAGGACAATCAACCAGTGGAACAGCTTACCCCCAGAAATCATGGGCACTCCATCACTGGAGATTTTTAAGTTGAGACTGGACATTCACCTGTCTGAGATGGTGTAGGTTCTCCTGCTTGAGCAGGGGGCTGGACTAGAAGACCTCCAAGGTCCCTTCCAGCTCTCTTCTCTTCTATTCATAGCCGAGGCTATTCTGCTATGCAAATTTTACTGTCACAGTGCAAGAAGGACAATCTAGTTCCTGTACCAAATCTATTACTTTCAGTGGGACTTCCCCTGCAGCTCTCCCATGTACAGCATATTCTAAATCAGTATGTTTAATAATTGGCCCTGTCAGCTAAAGAGACTACTTTGGTAAGTACTCAATGAAGTCTTTTGTTATAGCAGCACCCTAATTATTGAAACTCCTTCCCAAGAGAGATTAGAGTAGCTGAAGCTTGTTCTATTAATGCTGTTTAATCACCTATATAGTGTGTGGCTCCCTAATTTTATTGTTGTTATATATTTTTTTTAATGAGGTAGGTGTGTTTATCTAATTTTTACTCTAGTCATATTGCAAATTAACTAAGGTCCTGGTACCAAAATGTGTGGTTTATGCATCTATTAATTAATTACTGGCCTTGCAAATCCAATTCATATACTGTTACAAAGGTAGAAACATATGACTTATTCAGCATTAATTAAAAACCCATTGTGGAATGCACAAAGAAGCAATGTTCCTGATTTCAGTAATTTATTCCATGCATGTTATCAAACAAGTAACAAATATATGAGTTAAAAAACAGCATCAGAATAAGATTTTAAAAGCACCTTCTCTATTTTTTATTTTTCTTTCTAACAGAAAAGGATTTATTCTGCTAAAAACTTTTGAGATATGTGGAATTCCCTAGCCAGCCATGCTGGCTGGGGAATTTTGGGAGTTGGAAGTCCACACATCTTAAAATGGCCAAGGTTGAGAAACACTGAGTCCTAGAAAGTACACCGATGATAGGGTATTTTAGTTAGAAACTAATGTCCCATCATTAATACAGGAAATTGTTCTCACTGTGCCTTTTCTATCAAGGAAATGGAATGTTAACTCCTCCTATTTTCTTCCTCTTTAAAGTATTTTCCTCAACTTCCCACCTACCCTTCTTTGGGGTAACTTATAAAGAAAAAGGATAAAAACTGAGATGGTGGCTTGAGCCTGTTCAAAACAGAGGGTTATCAATCTTCTATTGCTTCTAACTTTTCCTCCAGTTTCTAATTTTATTCTTATAACCATGTTTTTTTTTACATAAGTCCAGTATATGATACAATATGAAAGGTATTTTGCCATAGGCCTTGCAAGAACTTATCATACATGGGCTGCAAGAATCCAGGCAAGCACTAGAAAGCAGCATTATCTCTTTGTTCCCATCTAACTGTTGTCTAGAGGTTTGCAGCTCCAATACTGTAGGATTACAATGCAGCATAGTTAAATCCAGCTCAATATTTAAGTTGACGGATGAATGGTCTAATCAATTCCTAAAAGCCAGAACTGAGCAATTCTTTTATTAGTACCAACCAAAATGTCATAAAAGGCTGACAGGAGTTACAAAACCAAACTACAGTAGATTGGGAGAGAAACAGAAAAGTCCAAACATTGGGAAAGTTTGCATGTATTTGGTCATGCAAGCTACATCCGAGTATTAAACCAAAGAGATATTTTAGAGCAAAGGCATTAGTAATTTATATCAGTCTGTATCTGATATTCAGAAATGAAAAGAAACAGTTGTATCCTTACCTCTATCTTACCCTCAAGTTCTCAAAACACAAACATTAAATGCATCTCATGTTGATGGATTATTCCTTGGAAATTCCTTTCAAATGATGTATAGTCAAAAAGGATCACACTGACTAGTGTTACCAAGTGATTGAAAAGGATGTAATCTTTGGAAATGTGCAGTGCCTTTTTCTCTTTTTAATAAAATTAACTTTTATATCCTGTCCATGAAGCTCAGTGTGGTTTAGCCCCAGGTAAACATACACATAATTCAAATCTTAATTCTCTATATCTCTCTAATAACACAACCTCTACGCCTGGAATGTGAGATTCCGTTAATTCTGATAAGATTATGGAAATACAAAGCATAAATTGAAAAGAGATATTTAATCTTTAATAGTGCAGTTGCTATTTAACCAGCAGTATGTCTTGTATAAGGTATGAAAGAACCACATTTTATGGAATACAAGATCTCTCCTGATCAGTTACTTGTTTACATTCTTTATTTATAAATGTAATGGTGAGACTTTGCTGCTCTTCTGAACCTTCCAACTTTATAGAATTGTACGTGTGTCTTTCCTCCTGTATCAGAATACTATCAAACATATCAAAATACTATCAATTTTTTTTAAATAAATTACATTTTTAAAAATACAATAGGAAGATGGACCATCAAGGATACATGGAGAGAGAGGAATCTGGAAAAAGCACAATATACGTTTTACTCCAATAGACATAAATCGTGGTCAAGAATTGATATGATATGGACTTCTTATGATCTAAAGACTATGATACAAGAAATTGAAATAGAACCAAATATTTGGGCAGATCACAACCCAATCAAAATGGAAAGGATCTAGGAAAAGACCGAGATGGTCTTTGAATAAATCAATATTGAAGGAAAAGGAATTTCTACAATTTGCAACAAAAGAAATGGATATTTTTTTTAAATTAACAAAAAAGAAGAAACTTCCATTCAAACTGTATGGGACACGGCAAAAGCATACTTTAGAGGTTTGGCTATAACTTATCTTGCCAAAAAGAATAAAGAAAAGAAATTTACACAGCATAGATTGAAAGAACAACTTACTACTCTGAAATCTAAGTTACAAATGGATCCGTAAAAGAAAAAGCTGAAGATACAAATGGAATTAATAAAACACAAATTAAATTTACTTGAGACTGATACAATGGCACAACAGATTAAATGATCTAAACAGAATTTCTTTGAAAATGCTAATAAACCAGGGAGATGGCTTGCATATAGATTAAAAAAGAAAGAGAAAAAAGATTAATAAGTAAGCTACGGGACTCAGAGGGTGAGTTACACTGTCATAATGATTTAATGAAAAAAATTACGAAGGTTTATTATGAGACACTTTATAAGGCGGAGACAGTTTCTAAAGAGGCAATCCAGGCTTATTTAAAAGAAGCAAACCTCCCAAAGGTTCCTGAGAATATGCAGCAGAGGCTGAACGAGAATATATCAATGATGGAGATTACAGAGGCAATAAAAAAGCAAAAGAAAGATAAAACACCAGGACCTGATGGACTTCCTGCAGAATTTTATGTAGCATTACAAGATACTATAACTCCAATCTTGAAAGATTTATGTAATGAAGTCTTCACACAGACAAAAGTTAATATTACTTTGATGCCTAAAGAAGGTACTGATCTTACACTAATTAAAAATTATAGGCCAATATCGCTACTAAACGTGGATTATAAAATCTTTGCTGCAATAATGGCAGAAAGAATGAAAAACCTTTTGACTGAATTTATACACCCAGACCAAAATGGTTTCCTACCAAAAAGACAGATAAAGAACAACTTGAGGATTATTTTAAATGTCTTGGAATACTATGAAATTCATCCAGGGAACCAGATGGCACTTATATTTCTTGATGCACAAAAAGCTTTTGATAATTTAAACTGGCAATTCATGTTTAAACAACTTCAAGAAATGGATTTTGGTGAGAATTTTAATAAAGCAATTCAAGCAATTTATAAGAAACAAACAGCAAGAATACTCTTAAATGGAGATTATACAGATGGATTTGATATTTAAAAAGGTACTATACAGGGATATCCACTGTCTCCCTTGTTATTTATTCTTACACTAGAGGTATTGGCTAGAAATATTAGACAAGATACCGAAATTAAAGGACTGGAGATTAAAGACCGGAAGTATAAACTACAGGCTTTTGTGGATGACTTGGTTTTTATTTTAGAGGAGCCACTGGAAACAGCTGATAAATTCTTGCAGAAAATTGAGAAATTCGGATGTTGTAATGCATGAGGCTTGGAGAGGCTTGGGACAAAGAGACTGTGCCATGTGACTTTACCATGCTGTTTTGGAGCAACAGGAAATGGAGGCGGGGCCAAGAGGTGGAATCCATTGTCCACAGCAGAGGAACAGGCCATGTGCTTTGGAACAAAGGAGCAGGCCATATGGCCTTGGGACAGGAAATAAGGGGGGCTAATAGGTGGATGGACGTTGTACCAAGATTTGAATCCATTGGCCACAGGGTGGCCTTGCCAATATAGCCTTGTCATTGGCTGAAGAAATAACATTGTCATTGGCTGTTTGTAACCATGTGATGCATTGTGTAACCGCCCACTGTAACAGGGAATAAAAGGGGAAGGCAGCCTTTTGTCAGTTGTCGCTTCGCCCCGAGAAAATGTGCCTGTCTGCATGTCTCTCATTAATTCGGCTATCGTGAAGGACCCGCCATTGATTGGGGCGCAATGAGGTGCCTCAAATCAGAATTGAAGCTGCCTACGGAGGGCAAGGCGTCATTCGGAGAAGTGGCTGGACTGAAAATAAATAGGGAATAGACTAAAGTATTAACAAAAAACCTAACAGATAAATAGAAAATCCAACTTGCTAAAATGACAAACCTTCAAATAGTTAAAAAAGTTAAATAGTTGGGCATTTATTTAACTGCAAAATATACTACATTAAAAGAAGATAATTATGAGAGATTAATGAAACAAATAAAAATAGACTTGGAAAGTCTATTTACCAAAGCTAATTTTTCTATTTCAAACAGTTCCTGTTAAACTGAGTAAGAAATTTTTTGATGATCTAAATGCAATTATTTTAAGATTTATATGGCAAAGAAAGAAAGCTAGAATCAAATGTAAACTGTTACAAGAAGCAAAAGATAAAGGGTGCTTTGGACTTCCAGATTGGAGACTTTATTATCAAGCAGCTATTCTGCTTTGGCTCAAAGAATGGATTGTATTGAGAAATAAAATATTGCTTTATTTAGAGGGACATGATCTTCAACTAGGTTGGCATGCTTTTATATGGTATGAGAAAACTAAAACACATAAATATATTCAAAATCACGCCATAAGAAACGTACTACTTTCAGAATGGGAGAAAATCAGACATAATATATATATGAAAATACCTAGTTTAACTATGATAAACTGGTTAGTTATAAAGATATTTTGGATAAAGATGGAAAACTCAAGGACAGGCAAACTCTTCAACAACAAGGTATTGATCTCACTTGTTGGTTCTATTTGCAAATTGAAACAAGATACAAAAAAGAGATAAAATCAACAGGATTTTACAAAGAACAGACTCCATTAGATAAAATTCTGTTAAAAACAGATGAGAATTTGATTAAGAAACTATAAATTTCTTCTAAATTGGAAGATGGAAGAAGAACAAGTGAAAGAGACAATGATAGTATGGGGAAAGAACTTTGGATATTCTATAGATTTAGAAGACTGGCAAAAACTTTGGGATAAAAATATTAAGCTTACAAAAGCAGCAGCATATAAAGAAAATTTATACAAGATATTTTATAGATGGCATATGACACCAGTTCGCTTAGCGAAAATGTTTAAAAATGTATCGAATACTTGTTGGAAATGTAAACAACAGCCAGGTACTTACTACCATGCCTGGTAGGTATGCCCTAATGCGAAAAAGTATTGGTTTAAGATTCATAGATGGTTGGAAAAGATGATGAAAATACAGATAGAATTTAAACCGGAATTGTTTTTGCTAGGAATATTAAGACCTAATTATGGTAAAGAGAATGACTATTTGATATTACATGTTTTAACAGCAGCAAGGATAGTATTTGCCCAGTTTTGGAAAAATGAAAATCTACCATCTGACCAGACTATAATTACTAAAATTTTAGATTGTGCAGAAATGAATAGATTAACATTGGAGATGAAAGAGAAAGATGATTCAGTTTATTTTAAAACTTGGGAAAATTTTATCAATGGTTAGAGATGCGTTAGAATCTGAAAAGAATTTAATATTACAGAATAGATGTTGATAACATCTTTATTTTTAGTGATTCTTAACCGTTAATGTTGATAACTGTGACTAGTTGAGATTTTACTACTTATGTTTATTTACATAGATGAATTTATCTGTTTATTAATTGTTAGTAATATGGTTATAGTTAATCTTATTTTAAAATGGCTGAGTATGAATCAAATTATATTTATTCACTATTACAATCCGGACGGTAGCTTGCTTGTTAAAGTACAAGATTATTGTGCCTACCCTTATTCTATCCCAAATCCCCCATCCCCTTTCCTCCCCATACCTGTATTGTTCCTAATTTTTCCTCATTTATATAGATCTAATAAAATATTTTTTTAAAAAAAAGTTAATGTAAATGCAAGCTTTAGAAAGGAATAAATTAAAGAAGAAATATTAACAATCTGGGTTTAACAGTTCACAATTGAAGAAAATAAAATGTAACAATAAAGCTCCAATGTAACAATGTATAAGACTGTATGTTTAGCACAAATGTATTAATGTAGTGTAAATATAGCAATGCAATGCCAATGTATGAGAAAGAATGTCTACTGTTTCCTGCCTATGTAAAGTGACTACAAATGGTAATCAGCAAAGATAATGAATTATGACCCAGATGGACAGAAATTGGAAGGAAATTATCAGGATGAACTTTTTAAGTGTAAAAACAACTTCAAAGAATGAAGTAGTGGAGTTGAAAGAGCTTCTTAGATGTGATATGCATGGTAAAATGCAAAGCTTGAAACCTGCTCTTTGCGCTCTTAGAACCCAATCCAATTTGGGAAGGGTCTAGGAGGCCACATTTGCAAACGCTTTTCTTTTCTTTTCTTTTTATTGTTTTTATGTTTTTCTCCAATAAAACTTTGTTTTGTTAACCAGGCTTGTCTTCGTATTGTGAGTATAAAATTTTGGGGTTTTTAAAACTCACAATCTTGGTGGAGAATGTGGGCAATTAAGAGCCTCTAGGGGCCACTGTTCTCAATAATCCAGGAGCGCGTCTGTTGATTTCAACTGCCTGGAGTTATCTGAGATCTAGTTTCCCCTTGCAGGCTCTGAGCCAAACTAAATTGACAACTCTGGTCTACAAAAATCAAAGAATAGGAAAGAGGAAGAAAGTCAAAAACTAAGGCCCCGGACCCGGTAACCCAGTGCACTGGCCCAGGTAAGAAACTTTTTCACCAAAGGAGGGAAACACGCAAATGTACCTAGGTGGTCAGGAGAGCGATTGTAGGAGGTTTCTGTGATAAACGGCTATGTGAGAAGATGGGCTGTGTTCTGGGAACACTGGTATGTCCAGAGCGAGTGCGGATCTGAAAGGTTGAGGTCTCTTACTCCCGAGAGGGGGAAGGCCAGCCTGAAGGGAAGTGAATTGGTGTTAAGAGTTTTGAGTGGCCATCAAATCGAGAACCTCAGGGAACCATAATCAGGGAAACTCTCAAGAAGATGGGCTGTTGTTGTAGTTGTTGTTGTAAACCTAAAGAAAAAAAATAACTGTAAAATTGAGTAGCTTCAAACAGGAAAACCCATCTTGCTAGCAGTAGACCCCTTGTGTCTGTGGATAGGTTTCCCAAGCCCTGCCCATGTGGAGCCAGGGTAGAAAAGGAAGTTTTAAGTTTGAGCTCAAGGACTGCTTGGGAAAGAAGGGGAATGAGAGAAATGTGTGTATGTCTCTGTGTGTGAGTGAGAAGACCTTTTTCCTAATCACAGTTTTCTCTTCTCCTTTCCTTGTCTTTGTGTATATATGTTTGTCAAAGTCTTTGTGAGTGAGGTAAATATGACTATTACTAATCTCAAGAGAAAAGAAGATACCAAAGGAAACCTTCACTCTGTTTGACCAACAGACAGAGTGAAGAAAGATCTCTCTCTCTCTCTCTCTCTCTCTCTCTCTCTCTCTCTCTCTCTCTCTCTCTCTCTCTCTCTCTCTCTCTCTCTCTCTCTCTCTCCCTCCTTCCCTCCCTCCCTCCCTCCCCCCTCTCTCTCTCCTCTTAAGAACAGCCCGAGTGACGTCACCGGTGAGGAGCTGACTATAGACCCTGGAGAGGTTTCTCCTTCCCCAGGGTCCGGATTTCTTTCGCTGGCGGGCCCATGTGGGCTGAATGCCACCCTGGAGGGGTGGCCACCGAGGGGTGAACCTTTGAGGAAGGAGAGCCGGTGGTAGCCGGCTCTTTGAACTCAAAATAGCCCCTGGAACCGGCAAAAGAAGGGCGGAGTGCTTCTGCGATTGCCGCCATCTCCAGCTGATTGTCGGAGACAGAAGACTTTTTTGAGAACAAGCAACTGTTCCGGGTGAGATAACTTCAATATTTATGGCAAATTGGACCTTTTGAAACAAATTGTCTGCCTTTGAACTGAAGCTGAAAGCTTAAGGGAGTGAGAAGGGGTTTTTAATTCCCCCCTCCCCTAAAGCAGTGGTTTAAGCTTTATTATAAAACTTCTGAACTCTTTTAATGGAATTAAAATAGAAGATCTTATTATATTTTATTATGATGGAAAAGCAAGATTGCTATGATATATACTCTTTTTATTTGGAAGAAACCAGCTTTGCCTTGCTATGGAACTTTAATTTACCGTTTTACCTTTTTAATCCCCCCCTTTCTATTCAAACAATAGGGAAAGGAACAGTGGATACATAGCTGTATAGCTGTATTGTTTGGCTCAATGCACAGACACTTGGTTGTGTGCCCAGACACTCTTATCTTTTGGAGACCTTCAAAAGTCAGTTTTTTTGGCTTTTGTTTTTGTTCTTGTCTAGTTTGACTTTGCTATCTGTGACTGCTTGTAATCTCTGTAGTAAGGAAACTACATATGAAGATTTTGCAAAGCTGCAATTGAATTAAAACTTGGTTATTGTTGCCTTATAGGCTTGGCTTTTGCTTTTTTTCCCCCTTCCTGGCTTATTTTTTTTCTTTCCTTTTTTTTTTTACTTTTTTTCTAGAGATTTTGGATGCTTTTTTATTCATATCTTCTTTTTTCCTTTTTTAGGGCTCCTTGATATTATTATTATTATTATTATTATTATTATTATTATTATTATTATTATTATTATTATTATTATCATCATCATCATCATCATCATCATCATCATTAATTTTTTTTGGGATAATTTTCATTTTTTCTTTTGGTTTTTAATTTTTTTGCTTTTAAAAAAATACTTTGGCCTTGTCTCCTGATACTAGGAGGGCACTGGACTATTTCTTTTATCCTTTTTTTTGCTTTTTTGCGCATTTTGGTGGATTATAATCGGCCAGTGGGCCTCCATGTTGGATTACAAATAAATTGGCTATTGGGTCCGTTATTGGATTACAAATTACAACTATAATAACTTGAAGATGAGTACACTAAATTTGACGAAAGGGGTGAAAAAGGGCTCTTCAGCTCCCGCTTCAACTTCGGTGAGCCCGGCGCCCCAAAAATCTATTACTACATTTTTACAGCAGGAAACCCAACAAAAAATAGACATATAGGCCATACTCCAGGCGATTGCAGATTCTAGAATGGATATGAAAAAGGACTTAGAGAGAAACTATGAAGACCTGAAGAACGATATCCATAAGATGGACCAAAGAATGGAAGCATTTCAACAGGCGATGATAGATACACAACAAAGAATGCAGAAAATAGAAGACAAGTCAGCAGTGGTAGATGAGAAATTAGTAGCTCTACAAGAGGAAAACCAGAGATTGGCACAATCTAATGCAGAATTGGAAGGAAATATGGCAGTCATAGAGATGGAACGGTCATCGTACTTCTTAAGATTTCAAAATGTAATAGAAGAGAAAGATGAGAACTTATTACACCTGATGAGTGAACTACTGGCGGATTTACTTGGAATTGAAAAGCACGAAATGAATAGGGAACTGGACCAGGTTTTTAGAGTTAATTCTAATTACGCAAGAAGGAACAGAGTGCCCAGGGAGGTCCATGTCAGATTTCTTAAAAGAAATCGACGAGATGAAATTTTGAGAATTGTAAGGGACCAACCTATGAAGTATAAAGATAAAGAGCTGGTAGTTCTCAAACAGATTCCTAGAAAAAATAAGGGAAGCATGGAGAGATTATCAATTTTTAACAAGGAAACTGATTGATAGATGAGTGAATTTCAGATGGTTGATTCCAGAAGGGCTATTGATTTTTTGGGACTCTAAAAGATATAGACTGGACACTCCATTCCAAGCAGAGGAATTTTTCAACAAGCACAAAGCCTTCTTGGAGAAAGGTGATATGGAATTTAAGAGATCAGAGAGAACACCTACTGCAGACTTCCAAGCAAACAGAGGAAGAGATACCAAAAAAGACGCAATCAGAAGAAAACGTTAGACCTAAAGATCAGAGACAGATAAGTTCACCTAGAAGATTGAGATCTCGAAATAATTGAAATTATGGAGGAAATTGGAATGTACTCAATATCCGAATTTGATTAATTACGATAAACATGTTAGTTATAAAGACATTTTGGACAAGGACGGAAAATTCAAAGACAGGCAAACCCTTCAACAACAAGGTATTGACTTAATATGGTGGTCCTATTTGCAAATTCAAACAAGATATGAAAAAGACATAAAAACAATGGGATTTTACAAAGAGCTGATTCCACTTGATAAAATACTTTTAACAACAGATGAACATTTGATTAAGAAACTTTATAAACATTTATTAAATTGGAAAATGGAAGAAGAACAAGTAAAAGAGACAATGATAGTATGGGCGAAGAACTTTGAATATTCTATAGAATTAGAAGATTGGCAAAAATTGTGGGATAAAAATATTAAACTTACTAAAGCAGTAACATACAAAGAAAACTTATATAAAATGTTTTATAGGTGGTTTATGGTTTATGGTTTATTGGATTTCTATGCCACACTATTCCAGGAACTCAGGGCGGCTCACAACATAGATAGAAATCTAACATTAAAATACGTTATTAAAAAAACCCTTAATTAAGAAAACAAACATGCAAGCAAACATACACTGGCTAGGGGCAAGACGTTAATTGCCCCAAGCCTGTCGGCAAAGATGTGTCTTCAGCAATTTGCGAAAGGTGGAGAGGGTGGGGGCAATACGGATCTCTGGGGGGAGTTGATTCCAGAGGGCCAGGGCCGCAACAGAGAAGGCTCTTCCCCTAGGCCCCACCAGGCGACACTGTCTGGCTGACGGGACCTGGAGAAGGCCGACTCTGTGGGCCCTAACTGGTCGCTGGGTTTCATGGGGCAGCAGACGGTCCTGTAAGTAACCTGGTCTGATGCCATGTAGGGCTTTATAGGTCATAACCAACACTTTGAATTACGTTCGGAGACCAATTGGCAGCCAATGCAGCTCACGGAGTGATGCCGAAATGTGGGCATTTCTAGGCAGGCCCAACACTGCTCGCGCGGCTGCATTCTGCATTACCTGAAGTCTCCGAACGTTTTTTAAAGGTAGCCCCATGTAGAGAGCATTGCAGTAGTCGAACCTCGAGGTGATAAGGGCATGAGTGACTGTGAGAAGAGACTCACGGTCCAAATAGGGTTGCAGCTGGTGCACCAGGCAAACCTGGGCAAATGTCCTCCTCGCCACAGCCGAAAGATGACACCAGTTCGTTTAGTGAAAATGTTTAAAAATTTATCAGATACATGCTGGAAATGTAAGCAAAAACCGGGTACTTATTATCATGCCTGGTGGACATGTTCTATTGCAAAAAAATATTGGTCTAAGATTCATAGATGGTTAATAAAGATGATGAAAATTCAGATAGAATTTAAACCAAAACTGTTCTTGTTAGGTATATTAAGACCTAACTATGGTAAAGAAAACGATTATTTAATACTACATGTATTGACAGCTGCAAGAATAGTTTTGCCCAGTTTTGGAAAAATGAAAACTTACCATCAGATCAGATTATAATTTTGAAAATTTTAGATTGTGCAGAAATGGACAGATTAACGTTAGAGATGAAGGAGAAAGAGGATTCAATCTTTTATAAAACTTGGGGAAAATTTTATCAGTGGGTTGAAACACGTTAGAATAAGAAGAGATATTAGAGATTTAGTATATTAAGTATTAAGCTTGATGTTTAGAAATAGTTGCTATGTTATTAATTATGCTAATTATTATTATTATTATTTACAAAAATTTTATTGGTTTTTTTTAATTTTTACAACAAAATGCTCAAAACACACCATGGTGTTAGGGTAAACAATTATCCAAAAGTAAAACATTTATACATACTTCAATCAATATCTCTAGTATTCCCTTTCTTTCTCCTTAACTAACATAGTTTATTTAAAATAGTTCAATCTGGTTTAAATTTAGTCAACCTATACCTGTTTCTAACACTTTAAAAAATTTATACAACCATAATCAAATTAGCTTTAAATACAAACACTATCAGTTCGGGTATTCCTTCCAAATATATTCTGGTACCTTAGTTTTCATTGCAAATCCCATTTAATTCTTCTTCCACCAATGTCCCCCAATTAAACTAAAACATTAATCTATCCTATACATATCCAATCTATCAACTAATCAATCTCTTTTAGCTAACAAATAAAATCAAATCTTAATTTTTTTCAATCCATTAAACATAATTCAGTTCATGTCCAATTAAATTGTCATAACCAATGACATCAATCTTATCAAGCAAAATCATCTTATTAGGTTAGTTCAAGATTACATAATAATTTTCTTACAAATAACCCTATTATCCTAAACAAAAAAAGAAAAGAAAAAAGAACAAATACATTCTTAAAGGATTTAATATGTATTTCATTAGTCACTCCTTAGCTATATAAACCATCAATCAACTTTAAAGTAACAAGATAACATCAAACTTTAAGATATTTCAATTCATTAATCATCAAACAAGTAAATCACTTATAATCTTGGTCCTTAAGTCAGTCCATAGTTCTAAATTGCCTTTAGTCCATTACTCAAAACTTTAACTTTCATTTTTAAAAAAATCTTATTCTAGGTTTTTTCAAATGCCAAGTAGGTTTCCATAGCAAAGCTTCCTTTCCAATAGATAAGTCTCTCTTTGTTGCTTGAAATATCTTTTGAATCAGTGAGAGCTATCTTGACCTCTGAACTGGCCTTCTGATTTTTTTTTTTTGCATAAAGTCTCGTTGCTTTAGAGTTCCAAGTCCCAATCTTTGCTTTTCCTGGTTCTCAACGCCATAACTGAGTTGCATATAAGGCAGAGTCAATTTATCTTTGTTCTCAGTTAGGTCTTCTTTTTGTAGAGTCTGTTTAATAGAAGAATCAGGTGCAATCTGAAAGTTAGTTTTAAAGTTTGAGGAAGAGATTCTGATTCTTAGTTCTGTAGTAAGCTCTTTCATTGTAGCACATATTTCCTCTTTAGTCTCATAAATTTTCTCCAGAATAACTTTGCAATTTAAATGTGAGTACAGCTCCATTTTAGAAAAAAAAATTCAAACATCCAGTTAACTTTCATATGAAAGAATCATCTCCTCTCCAATTGCAATATTACTTTGTAATCAGTAGATGTCCTCAGAAAGCTAAAAAAAGATAAATAAATCCATTTCCCCCCCCAAAATTATTTCACTTTTCATTCTTCTTTGTTTACTCAAAAAAAGAACAACAACAACATAGGCTAATAATAAAGTTCGTGAAAAGTTTTTCCGATACCCCAAAGTACTTATATGAAAAAAGCAACATAATTTCTAAAACTTTACTTTGTTCCTTTGTTCGCCTTTCTTCCCCAATCAATAAAAGCTGCCTTTCCAAGCTGGGGAAATCTTTCCAACACAACTCTTACAGGCAAAAAACAAACAAAAAAAAAAACGAAGAGAGGGGAAAAAAAGGAAAGCTGTCACCCGGATTCATCACGGTGGGTCTGCAGCTTAGATGTTCTTTGGACTTGCGGTTTCTTGTGGCAGAGAGATCGGCCATTTTATTGGCCGATCTTCTCCGTCAGCCCTCGGAGTTCCATCCGGACAGCTGGAGGAGCCGCTGCTCCTCCGCTGCTGGAACGCTGCCTCCTCGTAGGCAAATCGCGCCCTCCAGGGTGACTTTGGACCCGCATAAGGGTCCGCTGACGGAGGGAAAACTAGTCGGGGAGAGCAATCTTACCGTTCGACTAGCAAAGCCGCGACCGGAACTGGAAGTCAAATTATGCTAATTATTTAAAGGAATATTATTGCTTTACCAAAAGTTTGTTGTTACTATACTGATTTACTTTTATAAATGTTTAGTATTATATAAATAATAATATTCAATATGAAGACCCGGACGACAGCTTGTTCGTTGAATCGCATATCTATTGTTACTATCCACACCCGGTTCCCTTTATCCCGGTTTCCCTGTATCCCTCCCGACCCCATCTTTCCCTACCCATATAAAAATCTAATAAAATACATATATATATATATAAAAAGAACAGCCCAAAATTAGCAGGAACAATAAAGTTGGAAGGGACCTTGGAGGTCATCTGCTCCAACCTCCTGCTCAGGCAGGAAATCCTATACCATTTTCTTGCCTATTACTTCTGCTTTCTTCCTTTTGCAAATGTTATTCAGAAGTGTGTTAATGCCTTTTCAAACTCTGTCTACAGGCACAAAACTCCCTTCCCCCTGCTTTTTCTGGCTGTGTTGCTTTAAGAGAGAGAGAGAGAGAGAGAGAGAGAGAGAGAGAGAGAGAGAGAGAGAGAGAGAGAGAGAGAGAGAGAGAGAGAGAGAGAGAGAGAGAGAGAGAGAGAAGAGGGGGCTGCTCGTTTTAACTATTTTTTTCTCTCTGCTTAGAATTCAGGTTTGAGAAAGGCTGTGAAATGTAATGCCCGCTTTTGCAGTTTCAGCTTGTAATTTTTTCTTGAAAGAGGAGCCAGTAATTGTTGGACAATTTGGGGGGGGGGGATTTTTGAGTTTAAATTGTTTAAATTGTTTAGTTAGAGTTAGACCTATCAACCAAAAGAAATGACTCTGAATTTTTTTGCTTAGATTTGTAAATGTTTTCCCTATTTAATGGAAATTTAATGGAAATTTGTTTCCATCTGAATGGAATTTGATTAAATTGGAATTTGACTAACTTTATATTAAAAGCAATATTAGAGTTTGATATAAAAACCATTTCAGTAACTCAGAATATCTTATTAAGCTTGTTTACTTTTTGTGAAGTTAAACCAAGAAGTTGAGAAAAAATTTGGGATTATAAATAGTTATGCTGTTTTGATTAAAGATTTGTATGCAAAACTGTTAGAAAAAGAGCTTCTGTTAACAAATACAAACAGAGTTTGGTGAGCTCTCTTTTGTTGGCTCTTCACTAGGTGATTTGTTTATAAATACGGACAAAGGAATGGCTTGGAGGAGATTTTGACCCAGAAGTGGGGGGGGGGAAGAGGCAGCCAGTGGCATTTTTGTCTAAAATTGATATTTGGGGACGTCTTGGTGGTTAGCACTTCTTATCAGTTTGGGCAATTTTAACCAGGAAGCCGAAAGGAGGTACACACTTGTTCATAGCAAAGTAGTTTGGAAAAAGAAAAGAACAAGAAAAAGAGAGACATAATGAAGATGCGATAGTAGATGGGGAGGAGAAAATGTGAGTAGAGGCTGGATGAATTTCCCTCCCTTAGTCAGCACAAACCTGTGGGCCTTACAGAAGGCTCTGAGGTTGTTAATAAGGGAGAAAGGAGAACATATACACTGACTCCAAGTATGCTTATGGAGCCTTGAATACTTTTGGAGAAGAGAACAGTAAAAACATTGATTAATAGTAAAAGGGAAAGAGTTGGCTCATGTAAAGTTGATGAAAGATGGCTTCCGGTGGCTTCACGGCTTCCGGTGGCTTCACTGCTTCCGGTGGCTTCACGGCTTCCGGTGGCTTCACGGCTTCCGGTGGCTTCACGGCTTCCGGTGGCTTCACCGGCGTCGAAGGAGTCTCTAACGTGAGGCTCCGATCTCTGTGTTAGTTAGCTGTCAACAACAGCGCTCACCAGCTGTTCGTTGCAGCGGAAAACTCCTCTTCGGGCAAAGAAGGGGAGTAGAGCTTCAAGAGCCGGGTTGAGCCCTTCCAAGACCCCTGGAACAAGTTTTCAGGGGCAGAGAAGGTGTGCTCCCCAGGCACTTGAAATGCTCCTGCTCAGAGACGCTTCTGTCGGCTGACAGAATTAGACGCCGTGACCGCCTCTGCTTTTAAGATTGACTTACAAGGACTTTAAACAGACGGTCTGAATACAGAAGTCTTTTGATTATTGCAAGTATACTGCTATTTTGTTTCTGCCTTTGTATTTATAACTTTTCTTGAATCAACAAAAACTTTCTTAAAATGGCGATCGCTTTCTCTACCTAGTGAAAGTGAAAAATCTAGAGTGTGGATTGCGCAGGAAAATGAAAGTGAAATTTCTTTCCTCTTTCTAAAGAGAAGTTTGAGTGATTATTTGGATTGGATTTATTTGGACTTTAAAAGAAATTGATCTAATTGGATTTTAAAAGAAATTTAAAAGGGAGGAAGTGGCAATCTTTTTTTTTTTCAAGCTATTTTTTTTTCTTTTTCTTCTTCCTCTCTCCCTCTTTTTTTTTTTTTTTAATCATGACAACGAGACATAAGGCAGCAGTTGCTAAGGCGGCTATGCCCTCTCCAGGGCAGCTTGTAAAATCACAGTCTGCTCCTTTAGAGTCTCAAGAGCCTGTACAGCCTGCTTCAGAAATGATTACAATTAAAGATCTACAGACTGCTTTAACAGTAGCATTATCCCCAGTAAGTGCTGCATTATCCTCACTTAAAGACAGAATGGATAAAATGGATTATAAGTTAGAGGAAAAGATGGCTGAACAGAAAAAAGATTTTAAAGCTATGACGGAAGTATCTAACCAGGAGATGAGACAAGACATTGTCGAGGCTATCAAGGGTGTTTGGGATTATACCATCGGTGTTGAAGAGAAATTAGAGAATATTGAACAGCAATTTGAAGAAAAATTAGAAGAAATTAAAAGTGATGTACAAGATCAGGCTACTTTGACACAATTTCATCAGATGCAGTTTGCAGTTAGAATCAGGGGACTTAGAGAAGCCCCAAATGGGATCCAAGAGGATTTAAGAAAAATTGTTATTGAAGCCTTATCAAAATTTTTGGATGACTCAATTGAGAATGTAGACTGGCAGATTGAACGGTTGTTTAGAATGAACTCACGCATTGCAGCACAAAGAAATTTGCCTAGAGATATTGTGATATATTTTAATACAAGAAAATACAGAAATTGGGTTCTCTCAACAGCCTACAATAAACAACTGACTGTTGCTGGTCAAGAAGTACTGGTTTTGAAAGAGATACCTCCTAAAATGCTGAGGTTAAGGAAAGATTATGCTTTTTTGACAGAGGAGCTCAAAAGAAGAGAGATACAATATAGATGGGAGGTTCCAACTGGACTTTCTTTGTTTTTTAAAAATAATAGATATCGTCTGACTACTGTTGCTAAAGCAAAGGATTTCTTTGATAATATATTGATGGCTGATAGATCTACCTCCCCAAAATCTAAGAGGGCAATTTTGGTTAAAGATCTAGAATCATTGCAAATTTCGGAATCTCAACAACCTCGTACAATTCTTTTGACGGATATGGATAAAGCAGTCGAACAACCAGTGCAGTTAATTGATATTTTTCAACCTCTGGTAGCTGATAAGCCTAAAGATCCAAGGGGTCCACGTGAATTAATTCAAACCAAGCAAGCTGATCTGACATCTTTGGAAGCCATGGGAGCAAGGCCTAAGAGGAAGGAAGAGGTAGCTTTGGCCCTGCAGAAGCTTTCACGAAAAGATCATGTCAAATAAGTATTTGACATGGAACGTCAATGGTTTAAATTCTCCACAAAAAAGGAAGAAGATATTTCATTATTTGAAGCAATGTAAAAATGACGTAATTTGTTTACAAGAAACTCATATAAGAACTTTGGACCAGAAATATTTGATTAATAACAAATTGGGTACACACTTTGTGGCATCATCTTTAGACAAAAAAAATGGAATTGTTATTTATGTTAAAAATCATATAAAAGCTAAATTAATAGAAGCAGATACACATGGAAGATTTTTAGCTATAGAAATTTTATTGGATGGGAAGAAAGTTTTGTTGGTGGGTATATATGCTCCAAATCAAAAACAAGGTATATTTTATAAAGCATTGCATAGAAAGTTAATACAGTTGGATTATAGATCTTGTATTTTAATGGGAGATTGGAATGGAGTTCTTGATGCTAGTTTGGATAAGAAAAAAATCTTATCTGTTCCTCAAACGCGTTCAATATTGCCTAAATCTTTTTTTGATATTAAAGACGATTTTAATTTGCTAGATATATGGAGAGAAAGACATGGGAGGGACCAAGAATTTACTTTTTTCTCTGATAGACATCAATCATTTTCTAGAATTGATTTTATTCTAACTACGAGTGATTTTATGTTAAGTTTAAAGAAAGTTAAAATTTTACCTAATGTATTGTCTGATCATAACCCAGTTATGATGGAACTAAGGACTGGTCAATATATATGCAGATCCTGGAGACTTAATGAAAATTTGTTTAATTATGAAATGTATGTGGAAGAATGTAAAAAGGCTATCAAGGAATTTTTTAGGTTAAATTTGAATATAGGCTTACCAATAGAAACGGTGTGGGACTCTAGCAAGGCCTATATGCGTGGTATTTTAATTGAATTGAATGCAAGACATAGACGTAAACAAGAGGAAAAGAGAAGAGTTTTAGAAGCGGAGATAAAAAAGAAAGAGTTATTATTAATAGATAAACCGGATGATAGTAATATTAAAGAAGGGATAAAGGTTTTACGGAAACAATTTGATATTTTGATGGCCGATCAGGTTGCCAGGAATATACAATATGCTAGACATAACACTTTTTTTAATGCTAATAAACCTGGCAGATGGTTGGCTTATATATTAAGGAAGAAACAAAAATCTCGTTTAATTGAGAAGGTAGAATATAAGGGGCAAGAAGTATTTCATCAGGATGCTATTAAGAAGGCTTTTCTAGAGTTCTATACCAAATTGTATGCTGAAGAAAAAGTTCAAGAGCAAGAGGTAGATGCCTTTTTACAAAATCAAAATGTTATGGAAATTACTTTGGAACAAAGAGATAGATTAAATGCTGTGATTAGATCAGAAGAAATTATTGACGCAATTAAGCAATTGAAATTGGGAAAATCTCCAGGAACTGATGGTTTTACTACGATTTATTATAAGTGTTTACAGGAGGAAGTGGTCGAACATTTGAGGGAGTTATTTGTGAATATACAAGAAGGTGGTCCGGTTCCACCCTCCTGGAAAACGGCTAATGTTTGTTTGATTCCTAAAGAGGGTAAAGATAATTTACAAGTAGAAAATTTTAGACCTATCTCATTGTTAAATACGGATTACAAGATTTTTGCAAAAATTTTGGCCAATAGATTAATGACAGTTTTGATACAGAGGATACATCCGGATCAGACTGGTTTTTTACAAGGGAGACAAATGAAAACCAATGTCAGACAACTTGTTAACATACTAGAATACTTGGATAAACATATTCAAGTGCCGGCTGTTTTAATGTTTTTAGATGCAGAAAAAGCTTTTGACAGATTGAATTGGACATTTCTGCAAAGGCTTGTGGTAAGGATGGGAATGGGGGACCAGTTTATTAATTCTATAACAGCTATATATCAGAAACAAACAGGACAGATTATAGTAAATGGTCAATTAACAGATTTGTTTAATATTGAAAAGGGTACTAGACAGGGTTGTCCCTTATCTCCTTTATTGTTTGTTTTAACCTTAGAGGTCTTATTGAATAGGATTAGAGCATCAGAGGAATTAAAGGGGGTACAAATTAGAAAACATGATTATAGATTATGTGCCTTTGCAGATGATTTACTTGTGACATTGACTCAGCCAATGCAATCGGTTCAGAGTTTGATGGAAATTATTCGAAACTATGGAAAAGTATCTGGTTTTAAATTAAATTTATCCAAGACAAAGATGTTGGTCAAAAATTGTGATAATAAATTAAAACAAGATTTGGAAAGAATAACGGGATGTGAGATAGTTAAAAAAGTTAAATATTTAGGAATTTATATAGAAGCCTCAAATGGTAAATTATATAAGAATAATTATGAGTTTTTATGGAGTAAAGTTCAAAAAGAAATGGAGAATTGGAAAAAACTACAATTATCTATCCTGGGTAGGATAGCCGCTATTAAAATGAATGTATTACCGAAATTTTTATTTTTATTTCAAAGGTTTTTGATTTTTGAAATGCTGAGATGTTGTTTTTGTTTATGTTGTTAGTTGCTCCAAGTCCTTGGAGAGGAGCGGCATAAAAATTTAATAAATAAATAAAATAATAATAAACAGTCCAGGTGATTTCCCTTGCAACCTCTTTGCAGTTGTGCATGTTGGGCAGCTGGCTGTTTGTTTAGTATATATTTTCTCAACCATCTTTCCAAATTTTGTCCCAAAATCCATATAGTACAATTGTGTTATAATAAAATTCCAATTCAGATTATCAAATGCCTTTTGGGCATCAAGAAAAACCAGTGTAGCTTGTCTTTCAGGATGGACTTCATAAAATTCTAAAGTGTTCAGTATTATCCTCATGTTATTTTTTATATGTCGTCCAGGTAAAAATCCATTTTGATCTGGGTGGATGTAGTTATTCAATTTTTTTTAATCCTTTTTGCTATTATTGTTGTAAATGTCTTATAATCTGTATTCAGTAAAGAAATCGGTCTATAATTTTGAATTTGTTGTAGGTCTGAGTCTTCCTTAGGAATGAGGGTGATGATTGCTTCAGTCCAAGTTGTTGGTATCTTCGCCTCTTCCAGCACCTCATTGTAAATCTCCAACATTATCCATTGTAATGACTCTTGTGTATTCTTATAAAACTCGACTGGAATTCCATCTGGGCCTGGTGATTTGTTGTATTTTTGTTTTTTCAATACTGTTTCTAATTCTATTGCAGTTATTGGTCTATTCAACATTTCCTTTTGTTCTTCAGTGATTTTGCTCATTTTTGCTGCCTCTATATATTGTTTGACTTTATCATCTGGTATATCTTTCTGATGGTATAGCTTTGAAAAGAAATTTTGTATTATTTTCTTTTTTTCTTCCCGTCTATATTGTATTGTTCCACTTTCATCTTGTAGTTGGTGTATTGTTCTTTTGCCTTTTTCTTTTTTTAATTTATAGGCCAACCATCAACCAGTTTTATTCGCATTTTCAAAGTAATTTTGTTTCGCCATCCTAATTTTCTGTGCCATTTCTTTTTGTGTTGTCAGGTTAATCTTGTGTTTTATAATATTCCATTTTTCTTTAATCTTTTTATTTTGTGGGTCCTTCTGTAGATCACCTTCTATTTTTTTAAATTCTTCTTGTAATTTTCCTTGTTGAAGTCTCCTATCTTTGTTTTTCTTAGAGTTGTATGCAATTGTCAATCCCCGAATGTAAGCTTTTGTAGTATCCCACAAATTATGTGTTGATGTCTCTTCCTTTTTATTTATCTGAAAAAATAATGTCAACTCCTTTTCTAGCATCTGTATATATTGTTTATCTTTACACAGTCTTTGATTCATTGACCATCATTTTCTCTGTTTCTGGCCTTTCCATTTTATTATTATTGGGTTGTGATCCGCCCAAGCATTAAGCCCTATTTCAATTTCCTCTATCCCTTTTTGTACGTCTGTTGTTGCCTAGGCCATATCGATCCTAGACCAAGACTGATGTGGATACGAATAGAACGTATATTGTTTGTCTGATCTATGTGTCTCTCTCCATATATCCTGAAGGTTGAGTTCTGTTACCATGTCAAAGAACAATTTTGGTAATTTTTCTTCTTTTTGTTCTTTTTACTACTCTTATAATCTTTCTTAACATCAATCCCCCTTAGCATTTAAATCCCCAATCATACAAATATTTTCGTAGTCCAGATCCACTAGTTTCTTATGTAACTTTTTAAAAAATTCATGTTGATTATTATTTGGTGCATATACTGCTGTTAATAAGATTTGTTTTTGCTCTAATTCTATTTCCAACATTAAAATTCTCCCCTCTTCATCCGAATATATTGATTTTGATTTTATTTTTTCTTTGACATATATAACAATTCCTCCTTTCTTGTTTTGTGCTAATGTTGTGTATAGTGTTCCTAATTTTACATTCTCTTGTAGTTTTCTATAATCCTTTCTTATATGAACTTCCTGAAGACATATCACATCTGCATCCAATTTCCTTAATTTGTTAAACATTTGTGCTCTTTTTCTTGGTATATTTAATCCATTAATGTTTACAGAGAAGAGCTTAATTGTCATCCCTGCACATTAGGGAGGTTTGATTATCTTTTAACCATTGATCAGTGAGGAGCTCTCGTTTTAATTTCTTTACCCCAGGGTCATCCGGATTGGGGACTCTGCAAGGCATAAGTTGAGTGGCAGTTTATGGATTGGGGATAATTGTCCTGTTAACCTCCTCACATCCGCTTTTGTATTGGGGTAATCGGGATAGCACATCAGCTATCAGAAGTTTTTTCCTCCTGGTATGTATTTTAGAGTGAGGTTGAAGCGATTAAAGTACTGTGCCCACCATACTTGCTTTGGGGACAATTTGCAGGGAGTTTTCAATGTCTCTAGATTTTTGTGATCTGTCCATACTTCAAAAGGCATCTTGCTCCCTTCTAGATAGCGTCGCCAGTTTAACAACTCTCACCTAATTGTGAAGGCCTCTTTCTCCTAGATTGCCCATCTCAGCTCGCTTTCAGTAAATTTTTAGAGGTGTAGGTGCAGGGTTGCAGGACTCCACTTTTGTTCTTTTGCAGTAATACAGCTCCAACTGCCACATCACTGGCATCAGCTTGAATTGCAAAGGGCTCCCTTGAGCAGGGGTGCTTTAGGACCGGTTCAGCAGCAAATAGTCTCTTTGAATTCTCAAAAGCTGTTTGACAGCCCATTGTCTGTGCTAGTTGTTGACCTGGTCATGGCTTTCCTCCTCTTTTGCCTTTTTTGAGTAGTTCTGTAAGGGGTAGGGCAATCTTGGCAAAAGAAGGGATGAATTGACGATAAAAGTTAGCAAAACCCAGAAAGCTCTGGAGCTGTTTGCGAGTTTTGGCGGGCTGCCATTCGATTACAGCTTTCAACTTGGCTGGATCCGTTTCAATGCCCTCGTTGGAAATTCTGTAGCCAAGATAATCTAATCGGGTCTGGTGAAATTCACATTTCAACAATTTGGCATAAAGCTTGGCATTCAATAGTTTCTTTAACACTTCTCTTACCAGCTTTATGTGATCAGTCATATTCATGCTGTATATCAGGATATTATCAAGATACACTAAAACCCCTTTGTACAAGTGATCATGTAGGGCCTCATTAATCAACTTCATGAACACTGCTGGGGCCCCCTGTAGTCCAAATAGCATGACCTTGAATTGAAAGCTCCCCATAGGACAGTTGAAGACAGTTTTCCACTCGTCTCCCTCCTTTATTCTCACCCAGTAATATGCCTCTCTCAGGTCTAATTTAGTGAAGACACTCCCCTTAGCTAGATGAGTTAAGAAGTTCTTTAGGATGGGAGGGGGTATTTGTTTCCCACACTCACAGTGTTGAGACCTTTATAGTCTACGCAGAGAGAGAGAGAGACTCATCTTTTTTTTCTTTGAACAACACAGGGGCTCCCATGGTAGATTTGGCCCATTCAATGAACCCCCTCGCTAGGTTTTTGTTCACGTATCGCTGCATCTCCTCCATTTTGAGGGGGGACATAGCATACATTCTCGGGCGTGGGAGTTTGGCTCCTGGCACCAGTTCGATAGAACAGTCATTGGGTCTGTGAGGGGGCAGGGCATTGCATTCTTTTTCACTAAATGCCTCCGCTAGGTCCCAGTATTCGTTGGGAATGAGTGGTTCACCTGGTGGTAGTGAGGCAGCCATGTGTGCTCGCTCATTGGGAGGTCTAAGGTGTCCCACAATGTCGGTTGAATCAGCAGGAGGTTTAGGCCCTATAGGTAGTCTCACAGTTCTCATTCCTTTCTCCCACCAGATAAACGGCTTCCATTTGTCTAACCAGGCTAGCCCTAGGTTCACAGTCTCAGTCATTTTTGGAGCCACTAGGAAGTGAATAAACTCCCAGTGCTCACCTATTTCTAGGCGTAAGGGTTCAATTAATTGTGTGACAACTGTCCCTCCCATTTTCATGGCAAATGGCAGACTAATAATGCATTGGGTGCATCCAGAATCGACTAGCACGTTTAAGTCCATTTGTGCCCCAGACTTAGGGATTATAAGTTTGACGGTCAGTGAAAAAGGAGGGACTTGTCGACTCACCATTGGGTTGTTCTCTCCTTTGCCATTGCTGTCAAAGGAGGGTAGAGCAGGGGCAGGTCCATCCAGAGTCCTGGTGTCCTCCTGTTTGGGGGGTATAATCTGGGCAACAGGTTCTTCCGTGACCCAGTTGGATTTTTCTCTCGTTAGCTGCTGGGCAGGTTTCCCTCTTGCTGCTGGTTCCGATCTGCTCTGTAGTCGGGGGTAGGGGACTGGACAGTTTGCTGCTCAATGTCCCTCTTGTTTGCACTGGAAACACTTGATTCATGGGCCTATAGGTCGTCTGGGTCTGTCAGCCATCGCAGTAGTTGGAGGTTTTCATGGGGTTGCTGTTCGGGTTGCTCTGGCTGCTGCTCGGATTCAGGTAGGGGAGGCTTCTTATAGCGGGTGAGCTGAATGTCTAGCTTCACTGCTGCCTTGTACCATTCTTGCAGCTGATCAGGTACTGCTCGATAGATGCAGGCCTGTGAGAGGTGATCGTTTAATCCTTCAATGAAGTGATGGATTATGGATTGTTCAGACCACCTCTCTATTCGACCTGCTATCTTCTGAAATTCTTGCACGTACTGCAGGGCAGGCCTGCCGGCTTGTTTTATTTTGTGGATTTGTTCTCTTGCTTTGAGACCAATAGATGTGTCCTCAAATCTTTCTCTCAGCCCTAGGAGGATGAGGTGTGTGTCCTCCAATTTGGGGGCTTGCTCATTATATAAATAGTTCAGCCATTCGGACACTTCTCCCTCTAGGCTGGACGCAATCACATCGACCATGGCCCTCGGGTCCCGGTAGAGATAGGCCCAGCAATTCAAATGAGAACGTACTTGGTTGAGGAAAATAACCAGCTTCTCTGGGTCCCCATTGAAGGTTGCTCTGAAAAGTGGTGCAATTATAGGCTGTTGGGGCCCCCACTGTGGCTGTTGCTGCTGACCCCATCCTGGCTGCAGATTTATGCCCAGGGGTTGCACATTCGGGGGCTCTGGCCAATCTCCTTGCTGTGGTCAATGGTTTGAAAAGTTTGTAGATCTTGGCATGATGTCAAGGTTCTGACTAATGAAACACTTCAAAGAACTTCCAGGCATTGTTTATCCTAAGAAGCCTTTATTATAGTGTAACAGAGTGTCGGCACAGCATGGATGGATGCCAAGATCTGAATTTCCCTTCCTTTGCACATAACATTCCAGGCTATTCCCCTCCCCTATTTTGCTGTCATTATTCACATTTTCCAATCAACCTGGAGGGCAAAGATTCACTTCTGTTCCCTTCCCACATGCAGTCCTTATCTTTCTCCTCCCCCCCCACATCATCTGAATTAACTCTAAAAATACCAGACAGTTCTGCATATCTCAACAAAGCAATAATATCCAATATTAACAGCATTGACACATGGTTTCCCAGGGATAGGTGGACTGGTAAAGTGGCTAGGATAGTTGGCACTCCCCCTGCTATGCAGCCATCTATGGCCAAATGAGATTGGTTATTCTAGTCTCCTCACCGGAATGCCCAAATTCCCCACTAGCATTGGGCTAATGAGGCAGCGGGTGCAGCCAGAGTCTATTAAGGCTTTCCCCTTGACAGCTTCAGGCATGGATGGAATTAATATAGTCACTTGGGGATGAATGCGATGGGTCCACTTACCAGGGGTTTGCCCTCCGAGCTGTCGTCTGAGGCGTCCACCAGCCCTGCAGTGTAGGCTGGAGTTCCTTCCCCATGTTGCGCAGAGGTTGTGGATTCCACAGCCTCTATCACCCTCATGGCAGGTTTTTTGGGCTTAGCTGGGGACTTCCCGGATTTACTAGCTGATGGGTTGTGCTGGGGGGCTTTTGAGCAGCATTCTACTGCCCGATGCCCCTCTCTCCTGCATTTGAAACAGCCTGTTGGCTTCTTGGCCATAGCCAGTGGCTTTGCTGGCTCGCATGCCAGCTTAGGCAGCAAGCGGCCCCATGGTTTTCCTCAGTGGTGCCTCTTCGGTAGATCGATCTCTGCTTCCTCTGCCAGACGTACCACTCATTGAATTGGTGTGGGTCCCCCCAGGACAGGCAAGCGTCATATAGTTCGTAATTTAGGCTGTCTTTGAAGTGGCTAAGGAGGATGCCTTCTGGCCAGTTCAGCTTGCTGGCAATGGACTGGAATTCTTGTATATATTCGGCTACTGGGCGCCTGCCTTGCCTCATCATTTTGATTCTTTCATGAGCTTTGTGATCAGCCAGTTGGTCCTCAAATCGCCTTCTCAGAGAGGACATGAAACAGTTGAAGTTGTTGAGCTCTGGGGCTCGGAATCTTGCAAATTCACCACGCAATCTGCGGCTGGGCCGTCCAGGGTGGATTGCACGATACGGATATGGGCTTTGTTGCTAGGGATGTGCCGCCTGTATTCCTCCATGTAGCTGAAGACTTGGGTTAGGAAAAACCTCAAGCATGTCAGCTCCCCCTTGAATTTCGCGTCCAGTGGTGGGAGTCTTTGAATGGATCGGTGTCTTCGCTGTCAGTGGTATTTTCTTCCATCCGGTTCACCATCTGCGAGTTGGCAGGGAGTGGGGGCTGCTGAAATGGTCACTACTGGATCAGCGGACGTCCCTGGGACTGCAGGTTCCAATTCCCTATCAGTGTCCCTCCGGCTGCAGCTCCAGGTGCTGGTGCAGCCATGGGGCTCAGAATTCTCCTCCCCTAGGCAGCCAAGGGTTTTTTTCATCAGGTTAATAGCTTTGTCTAGGATCCAGTTCGACTGCTGTGCCCAACTTCCTTCCTCTTTGCTCATGTGCAGGGATTTCTCCATCTCCTGCTTCCATTCTGGTTGGTTGGCCCCCTGTCTCAGGGTCACCTTTCTTGATCTCTTTTCCCACTTGCTGTTCTTTCTAACACCCATTGACCACTAAGGTTTGTGGTTATGCGTTTCCACCACCTCTTCTTCTGAGGAGTATGACATTTCAGATCCCGACAGCTGGCAGGTTTTCTCTGTGGGGTTTTCTCCCTTCCCTGCCTCATGGTCTGACATTGTATTTTTTGCAAAGTCCCCTGGCAAGGTTCTCCCTTCCAGGTTGACTATTACTGCAGATCCTATCTAATGTAAGGACCCACTTCAATCCACATTTTAAGAAAGCAGAACTCTTGGAAATGGTCTCTTACAACAGGAACTTTTATTAAAAGAAACTGATACCGGGCATGATAGACAGGATCTGAGGGATTCCCTTACAATTCAATGTTTTTAAATTGTTCCTAAGCAGCCCCCACCCTGCAGTTCTTCCAGGCGATTCAAACCGGCAGATTTCTACGTGTTAACTCCAGGAGAGATAACATCCATCCGCTCCGTTGGCACAATCATTCAATATCTCCTTACACAGATTCCAGATACTGCATCTCCCCCTCTCCCTTTCTCTCACTGGCAGGTAAGGGAGGAGAAGTTCAGAGGAGAATAGGATGAAATGCAAATGGTTACATTGTTATGGTTATCAGATCTGAAGCGAATCAACAAAAGGTTACTTTCTAGTGAATAGAGGAAGTGAAAGTCAAAAAACCCCCATGCATACCCCCTCCCCCTTAGTAGTATGACAGGATCCAGGAGAGAGTAAAATTGGGTTTATATCAGAGAAGATAGATAGAAATGAAATATAACTGGATTCTGACAAGCTCTGTCTCAAAATATACATAAGCGAAAAATAGAGACAAAAGAGAACCCTAATTTACCCATCACATTGGCTTAGATATGAGCCTTTTTGATGTCCCCAAATGCAAGAAAAGCTTTTCTAATTTTCAAAACAATTCTCAAATTTCCTGAGGATAATTCTTGAAAGCAAATTAAACTACTAAGCAATGGAAATATTCAGCAGAGTCTCATCATTGAGATTGTTGGGAGGAATTCCCCCGTTCAGGCTTTTCCAGCTGGGATTCTCCCAAGCAGCACAGAGGAGAACAAATAGAACATGAAGCCAGCTACTGGAAAGGGTGGTTTAATCACAGAGATTAAAGTTGAGTAACAATTCAACATGAATCCCCGGCTAGCTAGACAGAATGGTCCTCAAACATGAGTTCTTATACCTTTTCATGCTTTCCAAAATTGTCATTTCTGATTGGTGAGTTTAAATTTGTCTTTTCTGATTTGTTGGTCAGTTTCTATTGTTGGGTTAATTTCCTTCTCAATTCTGTCTAAAAGGTGTTAATTTTTGCTCCAAGAGCAATCCAGTGTTAATTATTTTATTGTTGTGTACCTTTTGGTGTTTCTATTCTAATTCTGTCAATCCTAATTGCTGTTAGCCAGTTCTGCATTCCTTGTAGCCAGTGTGTATTAAGTGTTTATTTATTTCACCTCAGGCTGCCGCTGAGTCAGACTACTTTGTATTGGGTTCTTCCTGTATTTGCCAAGGTATTTTTTCTTTGGGGTGAAGAGGGGGTGTCTTGCTCTTATCAATTCCCCCATTTTAATAATAACTTTATTGTCATTGTGTGTGTATATGTAGTATACACATACAACAAAATTTACATGACACCCAAAGACCAAGTCCCACACATAATCCCCAAACACACTCCCACCCACCACAATTCCCCACCCCCAAACCACCCAACATCCACCCAACAGACCAAGTAGTACTATCCAACAGTTCACTGATGGTGGCCCTTTAGTTCATTATTAAGTGCAATTATAGCTCTGGGATAAAAGCTATTCAGAAAATGGGTGGTCCGAGTTTTAAATGTTCTATATCTTCTACCAGAAGGCAACAGTCCAAAAAGATTGTAAGCAGGATGGGAGGAATCTCTGAGAATGTTACACAACTTCCTCAAACAACGAGATTCGGAGATGTTGTCCAGGGCTGGTGTTTCAGTGATCAGCCCAACTGGTTCATATACTTGGTAGTGGTGGTCAATTTGGCACATCATGAGAGAAGTTTTCTTGCTCTGTTCTTTGCCTCTGATGGGAGTTGTGCAGATCTTTAGGCATCTCAACCCTAAAGGAATTAATTGGCATAGGCAACAAAGGAGGACCCCACCTACTATGACTGTGATTATGCTAGTAATGAGAATTTTCAACCAATGGAAGTCTGGTAACCATGAGAAGAGCCAGGAAAGGTCCCAGGATGATTGGTTGTGTCCAATGTTCTGTGCTAGTTCTTTTAAATGTTTGATATCTTGTTCAATTTGTCCAGATTGGTCGGATAAGTTGAAACAGCAAAGCCCACAGAATTCTTCATAGCCATGATTGTGCCTTAACAATAAGTAGTCAATAGCTGCTCTATTCTTGAGGGTTGCTTCTCTGACTTGCCTTAATTTCTTGTTTAAGGCATCTAGAGCATGGGAGGTGGTATTTAGGCTTTTAGCTAGAGTACATGTCAGGCTGTTTATGTTCCTTGAATTTCACGCTGCAAGCCCTGGCACTCCCACTAAAGAGACAACCAAAGGAACATATTCAGCCTTGGTGAGGAGGGGGAGCCTTTGAGTCCAAGTCAGGAGGCAAGGTATGGAAGCTCCTCTTTTGCCGCCTTTGCAAGGAGGGCATTAACATGGTTAGTTGTCCTAATGTGCAAGGGCCCCCTGTGGAGTTTGCTGGCAGGTAGGAATAAGCTTTTAAGCCACACAGCAAAAACCATCCTGTAGGAAGTTTCATATGGCTGTATGAAAAGGCGATGGCCTTGGTGTCATTGCAGGCCAGTTTAGTGTTAGTGAGGTTGTAGCAATTTGAGACTTTAGGCATGTGGCATCCGGTTAGTGCAGGGGTTCTCAACCTTGGCAACTTTAAGACTTGTGGACTTCAACTCCCAGAATTCTGGGAGTTGAAGTCCACAAGTCTTAAAGTTGCCAAGGTTGAGAACCCCTGGGTTAGAGTGAAGCAGTTAGCTGCTTGGGTTACAGCTGCCACCTGCAATATATACATACTGTTGTCCTTTATGCCTGCATTGGTGCCCCAATCAAAAATATTGGTATATGAGGCTGTGAGTGGAAACTCCCTTAACTTGGTGTCATTAGTGATGGCTCGTGGTGCTATTGCTACTCCCATCAGGCATGTGGTCAAGATGTCTTTTACTGATCTACCCCCGGCAAGGCAAAAATCTGTGGTGTTCAGCACCTCCCTTGCTAAATATTCCCATACATTCCACTTTTCTGGAAATAATTTTGGTTCTATGAACCCAGAGGTATATTTCAAATACAAAAATACAATACAAATAATATACAGGCATTTAACAAAGATGAATTTAATTCCTTCTCCCATTTGCTTCAGTTTCTTTTTTTAATTCAAATTTTTATTAAATTGGACAGAGTAATAGGCTACTGGTCTGAGTGTTGGACTGAATCTCTGTGCCAGCACCCCTGAACTCACACCCTTATATTCATGGATAAAAAGGAAAAAAGGCTTTCTGTAACCAGGGCGGGGGCTGAGGCTAGAGTTTGCTTTATTCTTTGGAAGGTATTTGTTAATTCCTTTGTCCATTCAATAGGATCTGGTTGATCTTTTGCAGTTAATTGGATTAAAGGTTTTGTCATTTCCCCAAAGGAAGGAATCCAAGAGTGGCAGAATCCTAAGACCCCTAATAGAGCATGGACTTGGCATTTTGTTTGTGGGTGTTTCATTCCTAAAATGGTCTTAACTCTTTCTGGTGCTAATTTTCTAATCCAGGAGGCAATAATATACCCTAAGTAAATAACCTCTTTTTTAGATACTGTGGCTTTAAGGGTGAGGCTTTGTTTCCTCTTTCACCCAAGCATTCCAATAGGTGATAGGTATCTGCCCTCCAATTTAGAAACCAATAATAAATCATCCACATACTAGATTAAAGTAGAATTGTGTGGCAGGGAAATAGAAGTAAGGTCTTTCTTTAAGGTTTGGGAAAATAGGGGGAGTGCTTCTGGTGATGTTGTTGGTTGTAGACCCTGGGACACGAACTCTCCATGCCCAGGGTCCAATTTTCTGTCACTAGTAGGCCCAGCAGGGCTGAATGCCACCCTGCAGGGGTGGCCACCTTTGAGGAAAGGGAGCCGACAGTAGCTGGCTCTCCGAACTCAAAATAGCCTCTGGAACCGGCGAGAGAAAGGCGGAGAGCTTCGCATTTGCCAGCATCTTCAGCAGATCATCGGAGACAGAGTCAGCTATTTCAGGAAGCAAGCAACTAGTCCAGGTGAGATGATATCAGTTTTTGTTGCAAAGTTGACCTTTGAGAAAATTGCCTGCCTTTAAAGTTAAGCTGGAAGCCTAAGGGGAGGAGGAGGAGGAGGGGATTTTTGCTTCTCCCCCTCCCGAAAAGTGGAGGTTTCAGCGTTTTAAAACTTCAAAAAATTTTTGAATTGAAGCTACATTGAAGGAACCAGCTTGTCTTATTATAGAAGGGAAGAAAAACTCATTATTATTCTACTTGGGAAAAGTCACCTTAATTGCTCTTTTTAGAACTTTTTGGAACGTTAGTTTTGTGTATTTACTGCTGGAACTTTCACTTTTTCTTTTAAGAGAGACTGTTTTTGTTTCTGTTTTTTTTCTTTGCTTGGTGTCCAGCTCCATTTTTGGATTTATTTTACTCTTTTTAAAACAAGGGAACCACAGAAGAAGATTTTTATGTTTCTAATTGGATTATAAATCGGATATTCTTTTTTTCTCTTTCTTTTTTTTAATTACCGGTATTATTCCTTTTTTGTCAGTTTTGCTGTATGGATATAAACATATTTTTTATGTTTCTCTTTTTCTATTTTTTTTACTATAGATTTGCTATTCCTTTTCATATTTTTTCCTATGTTTTGATAATACTTTTGCTGGATATTTTTATTTTTTACTCAGGGTTTTGGATTATTTATTTATTTATTTATTTATTTATTTATTTATTTATTTATTTATTTATTTATTTATTTTCTGATTTCTATACTGCCCCTCTCCCGAAGGACTTGGGGCGGTGTACAGCCCAAAATTAAAAACATATAAATATACAAAATTAAAATAATTAAAAATAAATTAAACATTTTGGCCATAAATCCCATTTAAAACCCAATACATTATAGATCTTAAAAATAACTCAGTCCCCTAAAACAATATTAACCTTGCTGGAACCAGAGCTTCTATGCCAGGCCGGCCTGTCGAAAAAGGAATGTTTTCAATTCCCGACGGAAGGTACGTAAATCCGTCATCGTACGGAGTTCGGGGGGAGCTCGTTCCAAAGCGTAGGAGCTCCCACAGAGAAGGCTCTCCCCCTGGGGGTCGCCGGCCAACATTGTCTGGCCAACGGCACCCTGAGGAGGCCCTCTCTGTGGAAGCATACCGGACAGCGGGAGGTATTTGCTAGCAGTAGGCGGTCCTGTAAGTATCCGGGTCCGATGCCATAGAGCGCTTTAAAGGTGGTCACTAACACCTTGAAATGCACCCGGAAGGCCACCGGCAACCAGTGCAGCTTGCGCAGGAGCGGTGTTACATGGGAGCGCCATGACGCTCCCATCACTACCCACGCGGCCGCATTCTGGGCCAGCTGGAGCCTCCGGGCGCACCTCAAGGGGAGCCCCATGTAGAGAGCATTACAGTAGTCCAGCCTGGAAGTGACAAAGGCATGAGTGACTGTGTGTAGCGAGTCCCGGTCTAGGAAGGGACGCAATTGGTGCACCAGGCGAACCTGATAGAACATCCTCCCGGCCATGGCCGTCAGATGGTCCTCTAAGGACAGCCGTAAATCCAGGAGGACTCCCAAATTGCGAACCCTTTCCGAGGGGGCCACTGTTTCGCCCCCAACAGATAATGATGGAATCAATTGGCTATACAGGGACGACGGTAGCCACAGCCACTCGGTCTTGGAGGGGTTGAGTTTGAGTCCGTTCTTCCCCATCCAGACCCGCACGGTCTCCAGGCACTGGGTCAGCACGGCAAGAGCATCGTTGGGGTGGTTCGGCGTGGAAATGTACAGCTGAGTATCATCAGCGTACGGATGATACTCCACGCCAAAACCATGGATGATCTCACCCAGTGGTTTTACATAAATGTTGAACAATAGAGGCGAGAGGACCGACCCCTGAGGTAACCCACATACGAGGGGTCTCGGGGTCGACCTCTGACCCCCTGTCAACACAGACTGCATCCGGCCGGAGAGGAAGGAGGAGAACCACTGCAAAACAGTGCCCCCTATACCCAGCCCCTCCAACCGTTGCAGCATGATACCATGATCGATGGTATCAAAAGCCGCCGAGAGGTCCAATAGCACCAGAGCAGAGGAACAACCCCTGTCCCAGGCCCGCCAGAGGTCATCCACCAACGCGACCAATGCTGTTTCCATGCTGTAGCCAGGCCTGAAGCCTGACTGGTGCAGATCCAGATATAATGATTCCTCCAGGTGCCGCGGGAACTGTCGGGCAACCACGCTCTCAACAACCTTCGCAAGAAAGCGAAGGTTGGAGACAGGACGATAGTTTGATAAAACAGCTGGATCCAGGGCAGGCTTCTTGTGGAGGGGCCTCACTACCGCCTCTTTCAAGGTGGCAGGAAAGACACCCTCACTCAAAGAAGCATTAATAAATGCCTGGAACCAGCCTCGTACCACCTCCTGGGATGCCAACACCAACCAGGAGGGGCACGGGTCCAATGAACATGTGGTCACCCTAAGTCCCCCCAGCAACCTGTCCACGTCCTCGGGAGTCATGGGGTCAAACTCAGCCCAGGTAACAATCTCAGGACCAGACTCCGCCTCTCCCACTGGACATACCCAGTTGAAGTCAAATCGTATCTGAGCGATTTTATCATACAGATATTTTCCGAAATCCTCAGCTCTACCCTCTAAGGGGTCTCCTCTCACCTCCTGATGGAGGAGGGAGTGGGTCACCCTAAACAAGGAGGCTGGGCGGTTATCTGATGATGCGATAAGAGCAGTGAGGTAAGAACACTTCTCTGCTCTTATAGCCGCTAGGTAGGACCTAATATGGTCTCTTACCAGTGTTCGGTCAGATTCAGCACGGCTCGATCTCCAACTGCTCTCTAGGCATTTTTTCCGGCATTTCATCTCTCTCAACCCCTCATTATACCAAGGGGCCGATCGAGACCCATGCCGAATCAGAGGCCGCAAAGGCACAACTCGATCTAGAGCACCGGCAGCAGCCCTATCCCAGGCCGCCACCAACTCTTCGACCGAGTCGTGTATCAGAACCTCAGGAATTGGCCCAAGCTCTGCCTGGAACCACTTGGGCTCCATCAGCTGCCTGGGGCGGTACCATCTCACTGGTTCCGCCTCCCTGCGGTGGGGTGCAGCGGTCAGAAAGTCCAAGCGAAGAAGAGAGTGATCAGACCATGACAGGGGTTCAATAACTATATTCTAATCACTCAGCCACTGTCCAGAGACAAAAAACAGGTCAAGCGTGTTCCCCCTGTGTGTGTGGGGCCTTGAATTACCTGGGCCAGGTCCATGGCTGCCATGGAAGCCATGAACTCTCGAGCCTCCCCAGACGCCCCGCCCACAGACGGCAGGTTAAAGTCACCCATAACTATTAGCCTGGGGACCTCAACCACCACCGCGGCGATAACGTCCTGGAGCTCGAGCAGGGAGGTTGACATGTGGCAGGGAGCCAGGTACGTAATCAACACTGCCCTCGGACCCCCAAGGTCCCACTTCACCAGGAGGGATTCACAGCCTGCCGTCTGAGGAACAGTGACCTCCCTCAGCCTGTAATCTTCCCTGATCATGACCGCCACTCCCCCACCCCTGCCCTGAGCTCTCGGCTGATGGAATGCAAGGAAACCTGGTGGGCACATTTCCACCAGAGGGACACCACCCTCCGGTCCCAACCAGGTCTCCGTTATACCTGCCAGGTCTGCTCCCCCCTCTGAGATTAAATCTTGAATGAGGGGGGCCTTATTCACCACAGACCTGGCATTGCACAACATCAGCCTACAGCCAGGGCCCTGTGGTTCTGAATAACCCCGAGAACAGGTGGAGCCTTGGGGGTCGGAGCGCATGACCACTTGTAAACAGTGGGTACGCGCTCCCTTATTATAATACGGCCCCCTGCTCCCGCCATATCTGCCCCTCCTACTTACGGTACTAATTGGAACTAAATTTGCCTTAATCAGCTCCCCATCCAAACCCGCAGGATTCTGTCCCCTTCCGTTTCCTAGCCTGTCTTCTAGCTCCCCTCCAACAATTCCTTCCCCCACCCTAAACACCCCTTCCCCACCTCTTCCCTCCCTTAAAACTTTCATTAAATACCGATTTAAAAAACCCCAAAGCCCCTTATTTGATGCATGCCATCTCTCAGGACTCCAAAGTCCATCCTCGAGATGGGCCCTTGATAAAACAGAGGGCCATAATTGCAAGAGGGGGGAATCTCGCAATGCAAGAAGAGTCCACTTCGAGTAAGGAGCCAGTCAGGTAGAGTGCATCGATGGGGTCCGGCAAGAAAACCAGGCAGTTCAGTCTAAATTAAAATCCAAAATTCCATCAGGATTCCATCAGGGTGATGGTAATAATAGTAATAACAACAATAACGATGATGGTGGTGGAATTTAGATGGTCCGGGCAGGAAAAAGGCCCCTATGTTGTTCCATCCTGCTCCATTTAATCCACAGTCCACAGATTCGGATATGTGCTGCCGGGGCAAGGACCAGATCTCTAAAAAGGGGGTCCATAAAGGCAGCACCAGAGTCAGAGTCTGGGATTCTTTCATCAGGGCTATTTGTTGCCCCTCCTGATGGTGCTCGATTCCACTTTCCTTTCCGCATAAAAACTAACAGGGTGGGGGAGGCCACTGCAATTCTCCCATTTGGCCTCATCGTTGGCCGCTCGTTCACCGGGGAGGGGGAAGCATGACAACGTTATTTCCCTCACCACCAGGTCCATGCTGCCCCTCTCCATCACTCGCGACCTCCAGCTGTCTTCCCAAACCACCGGCCAGCATAATGGTGGGGGGAGCCACCGAGCTCTTCCCTTTTACGGCAGCCTCCCAATGCCTACGCCTCTCAGCTGCCCTCCCAAGCCGCTCGCTCATATGGTGGTGGTAGGGAGGGGGGTGGTAGGGAGGGGGGAAAGGGGCTAAGCCACTTCCCTTCACAGTGGCCATCCAAGAAACAGAAGCCTCTCAGCGGTCCTCTCACCCTTTCGTGGATCGTTCGCTCACATAATGGGAGGGGGGAGCCGCTGCCGAGCTCTTCTCCTTCACGGCAGACTCCCATCCAAACTCCCAAACTGGGTCCTCACCCCATCGTAGGCCGAAATGGGCAGAGCACTCCGCCATAATCCCCCAATTTCGTTCGTTCCGGAAAGGAGGAAATCAACCGATATGTCTCTGGAAAGCCAAGGTATTCTGCTGCCAAAATCCCCGGGGTCCCAGATGTTTCTCGACCCCCGGGGCGTCTCTAGCCATTCCCCATCAGACACCCGGCTCTCTTACAAAGAAGCGACCTCCATCTTGCGCATGCTCTTTATAATTATATCTTTTTTTTCTTATTTCTTTCCTTTCCTGAACTTTTTGGTGGATTATAATTGGCCATCAGGCCCTATTTTTGGATTATAACTAATTGGGCCATTGGGCTTGATGATGGATTATAAATAAATACAATAATCAAGATGAGTGTTTCAAATTTGGTGAAAGAGGTGAGGAAGGGCTCCTTGGCTCCTGCATCAACCTCAGTCAGTCTAGCGCTTCAAAAATTGATTACAATGTTTTTACAACCAGACACTCAGCAGAAGGATATGCAAGCCATTCTCCAGGCAATTGTAGATTCTAAAATGGAAACGAAAAAGGACTTTGAAGACTCTAAAATGGAAATGAAAAAGGACTTTGAAGACTTGAAAAATGATTTGCTTAAGATGGATCAAAAAATGAAAGCCTTTCAACAGGCGATATCAGATACTCAACAAAGAATGCAAAATGTTGAAGACAAGTCAGTAGTAGTGAACCAGAAATTAGAAGCTCTCCAAGATGAAAATCAGAGATTGGTGCAATCTAACATGGAGCTGGAAGAAAGTATGGCGATGATGGAGATGGAACGTGCATCATACTTCCTAAGATTTCAAAATGTGATAGAAGAGAGTGATGAGAATTTGGTAATATTGATGAGTGAATTATTGGCAGATCTGCTTGGAATGGAAATGGATCAAATCAAAAGAGAAGTCGATCAAGTTTTTAGAGTGAATTCAAATTATGCAAGAAGAATAGAGTGCCTAGGGAGGTTCATGTTAGATTTAGTAAAAGAGCAGTATGGGATGAGATCCTGAGATTAGTGAGGGATCAACCATTGAAATATAAAGATAAAGAACTGGTACTTCTCAAACAGATTCCAAGAAGAATTAGAGAAGCTCAAAGAGAATACCAATTCTTAACAAAGAAATTGATTAATAGAGGAATGAATTTCAGACAGTTGATTCCAGAAGGATTACTATTTTTGGGGGGATACAAAAAGAAATAGATTGAGCACTCCACAATAAGCAGAGGATTTTTTAAACAATCATAGAGCCTTCTTGGAGAAAGGAGAGGTGGAACCTAAGAAATCAGAGGAAATGACTGCAGGAACATCTAAACAAATGAAGGAAGAAGTGCCTAAAAAGACTCAATCAGAGGAAGATGTGAGACCTAAAGATCAGAGACAAATAAGCTCTCCTAGAAAATTGAGATCTTGACATAATTGAAACCATGGAGGAAATCGGATTTTTTCAATAAATATAAATGGTCTTAACTCCCCATCAAAAAGGAGTAAAATATTCCACAGACTACAAAAGTTAAAAATGGACATAATTTGTCTCCAGGAGACACATATTAAGATACAACATTCCAGAATCCTTGAGCAATCAAAACTAGGTAAACTTTATTTCTCTTTGGCATCACAAAAGAAAAGAGGGATAGCTCTATATATAAAAGAAAAGATGAACCCAAAACAAATCTATGTTGACGAAGAGGGAAGAATATTGATGGTTGAGATCACATGGAACCAAAAACAAATATTGATGGTTGCAATATATGCTCCCAATGAGAAACAAGATCAATTCTTTCAGCAATTATATGATAAACTTGTGGACTTAAATTATCATAGTTTGTGTATACTTGGAGATTTCAATGCAATTGTTGATCCAGTACGGGACTATAAAAGTTACAAAAAAGGGAAAAAAGGAAGTAATATCTTACCTAAATACCTTCTAAAAATGAAAGATAAACTCTGTATACAGGACACTTGGAGAGAGATGAATCTGGAAAAAGCACAATATACTTTTTACACTAATAGACATAAATCGTGGTCAAGAATTGACATGATATGGACTTCTCTCGATTTAAAGACCATGATACAAGAAATTGAAATAGAATCAAACATTTGGGCAGATCATAAACCAATTAAAATGATTTGGAAAGGATTTAAGAAAAGACCGAGATGGTCCTTCAATAAATCAATATTGAAGAAAAAGGAATTACTACAATTTGCAAGAAAAGAAATGGAATTTTTTAAAAAGTTAATAAAAAAGAAAAAACCTCTATTCAAACTGTATGGGACACGGCAAAAGCATATTTTAGAGGTTTGGCTATAACTTATCTTGCCAAAAAGAATAAGGAAAAGAGACATATTCAACATAGATTGAAAGAACAACTTAGTATTCTGGAATCTGAGTTACAATCAGACCCACAGAAGAAAAAGCTGAAAATACAAATGGAATTATTAAAACACAAATTAAATTTACTTGAGACAAATACAATGGCACAACAGATTAAACGGTCTAAACAGAATTTCTTTGAAAATGCTAATAAACCAGGGAGATGGCTTGCGTAAAGATTTTTTAAAAAGAGAAAAAAGATTAATAAGTAAGCTGTGGGACTCAGAGAGTGACCTACACTGCCATAATGATTTAATGAAAAAAATTATGAAAGTTTATTATGAGACACTTTATAAGGCGGAGACAGTTTCTAAAGAGGCAATCCAGGCTTATTTAAAAGAAGCAAACCTCCCAAAGGTTCTTGAGAATATGCGCCAGGTTAAATGAGAATATATCAATGATGGAGATTACAGAGGCAATAAAAAAGCAAAAGAAAGATAAAACACCAGGACCTGATCGACTTCCTGCCGAATTTTATGTAGCGTTACAAGATATTATAACTCCAACTTTGAAAGACTTATGTAATGAAGTTTTCATACAGAGAAAAATACTGGAATCATGGACTGAAGCTAATATCACTTTGATACCAAAGAAGATACTGATCATACACTAATTAAAAATTATAGTCCAATATCGCTACTAAATGTGGATTATAAAATCTTTGCTGCAATAATGGCAGAAAGAATGAAAAACCTTTTGACTGAATTTATACACCCAGACCAAAATGGTTTCCTACCAAAAAGACAGATAGGATTATTTTAAATGTCTTGGAATACTATGAAATTCATCCAGGGAACCAGATGGCACTTATATTTCTTGATGCACAAAAAGCCTTTGATAACTTAAATTGGCAATTTATGTTTCAACAACTTCAAGAAATGGACTTTGGTGAAAATTTTAACAAAGCAATTCAAGCAATTTATAAGAAACAAACAGCAAGAATACTTTTAAATGGAGATTATACAGATGGACTTGAGATAAAAAAAGGCACTACACAGGGATGTCCACTGTCTTCCTTGTTATTTATTCTTACATTAGAGGTACTGGCAAGAAATATTAGACAAGATACAGAAATTAAAGGTTTGGAGATTAAAGACCAGAAATATAAACTACAGGCTTTTGCGGATGACTTGGTTTTTATTTTAGAGGAACCATTGGAAACAGCTGATAAACTCTTGCGGAAAATTGAGAAATTTGGAGAAGTGGCTGGTCTGAATATAAATAGGGAATAGACTAAAATATTAACAAAAAACCTAACAGATAAACAGAAAATTCAATTTGCTAAAATGACAAACCTTCAAATAGTTAAAAATGTCAAATATTTGGGCATCTATTTAACTGCAAAATATACCACATTGCGAGGGGTGGAAAAAGGCTTACTAATTCAGACGTTTTCAATGACTAATACTTAGTATTGTATATCAGGTGCCATGATGATTGCTGCACAATATGTTTTTATATTCAATGTTGATTGTTTTAATGAAAGAATTTTATATATTAAAAAAAAGAAGATAATTATGAGAGATTAATGAAACAAATAAAAATAGACCTGAAAAGATGGGAAAATCTTCAATTATCACTCCTAGGAAGAATAGCGATGGTTAAGATGAACATTTTACCAAAGCTAATTTTTTTTATTCCAAACAGTTCCTATTAAACTTACTAAGAATTTTTTTATGATCTAAATGCAATGATTTTAAGATTTATATGGCAAAGAAAGAAAGCTAGAATCAAATGTAAATTGTTACAAGAATCTAAGGATAGAGGGGGCTTTGGACTTCCAGATTATCAAGCAGCTATTCTGCTTTGGCTTAAAGAATGGATTGTATTGAGAAATAAAAGATTGCTTTATTTAGAGGGACATGATCTTCAATTAGGTTGGCATGCTTTTATATGGTATGAGAAAACTAAAGCACATACATACTTGTGATAAGAAACATACTACTTTCAGAATGGGAGAAAATCAAACATAATATATATATGATGTTGGAATATTCATGAGCGGGAAGAGTCATGTGGTAACTCAGTCAGCCAATGTGAAGAAAGTGCTACTGAGTCTGTGCAAAAGGTATTGAAGCTGGATTTTCAGTCTCAGGTTTGTCTCTGTATCTCTCTGTAAGACGTCTTCAATTGAGCTATGTTGCTGTAAAGAAGAATGTATGGTATTGTAAATATTTTGATATGAATATAAAGAAGTTATTTTGAATCAGCTAAATGCAGTCAACTGTGAGAGCTTCTGATTTATTTTTTCACCAACAGAGAAATTAAAATTCTCTAACATATGAAAATACCTGAGTGGCTTTCAACAATGGAAGCATTTGCTTATCCAAACCTGATTAACTATGATAAACTGGTTAGTTATAAAGATATTTTGGATAAAGATGGAAAACTTAAGGACAGGCAAACTCTTCAACAACAACATGTTGGTTCTATTTGCAAATTGAAACAAGATACGAAAAAGAGATAAAATCAACAGGATTTTATAAAGAACAGACTCCACTAGATAAAATTTTGTTAAAAACAGATGAGAATTTAATTAAGAAACTCTATAAATTTTTGTTGAACTGGAAGATGGAAGAAGAACAAGTGAAAGAAACAATGATAGTATGGCAAAGAACTTTCGATATTCTATAGATTTGGAAGACTGGCAAAAACTTTGGGATAAAAATATTAAGCTTACAAAAGCGGCAGCATATACACGATGTTTTACAGATGTCATATGACACCAGTTCGCTTAGCGAAAATGTTTAAAAATGTTTCGGATACTTGCTGGAAATGTAAACAGCAGCCATGCCTGGTGGTTATGCCCCAATGCTAAGAAATACTGGTCTAAGATTCATAGATGGTTGGAAAAGATGATGAAAATACAGATAGAATTTAAACCAGAACTGTTTTTGTTAGGAATATTAAGACCTAATTATGGTAAAGAGAATGACTATTTTATACTGCATGTTTTAACAGCCGCGAGGATAGTATTTGCCCAATTTTGGAAAAATGAGAATCTACCATCTGACCAGACTATAATTACTAAAATCTTAGAGTGTGCAGAAATGGATAGATTAACATTGGAAATGAAAGAAAAAGATGACTCAGTTTATTTTATAACTTGGGAAATTTTTTATCAATGGTTAGAGACACGTTAGAACCTGAAAAGGACTTAATATTTCAGAATAGATGATTGATTTTTAACCAAGTTTTAATTAATAGGTTGATGACATTGTTATTTTTAGTGATTTAGTGATTTTTATCTGTTAATGTTGATAGTCAGGATTTTTTGAGATTTTATTATTTGTGTTTATTTAATAGATGAACTTATTTGTTTATTAATTGTTTGTAATATGGCTATAGTTAATCTTATTTTAAAAATGGTTGAGTATGATATTTACTCATTATTATGATCCGGACAGTAGCTTGTTTGTTAAAATATGAGATTGTACCTATCCTTATTTTATCCTAAATCCCCTATTCCCTTCCCCCATCCCCTTTCCTTACCATATGCATATTGTTCCTATTTTTTTCTTATGTATAAAATTCAATAAAATATTGATATATATAAAAAAAGATTTGGGAAAATAGGGTGGGGGACTCGGTGTAGCCTTGTGGCGGCTGAGTCCATGTGTATTGTTGTTTGTCCCATGTGAAAGCAAAGAGGTATTGTGATGCAGGGTCCACAGGGATACTGAAAAAGGCTGCACAAAGTCCCACTACTGTAAAGTGGGTGGCTGACGCTGGCACTTCTGTGATTATGGTGGCTGGGTTTGGTACTATAGGTGCTCTTGGTACCATGTGACTGTTTATGGCTCTCATATCATGTACAAAACGATAAATGGGCTTTCCTTTGCTGTCTAATTTGGGTTTCCGAACTGGAAAGATTGGAGTGTTACAGGGGGAAGTGCATTTGCGCAATACCCCTTGTTTTAGATATGCTGTTATTAGCTTCTGAATGGGCTATATTGCTTCTGGCTGTATTTTGTACTGGAAAATGCATGGTGGTGGTCCTGCCTTTACTTGAATTGTAACTGGGATGGCTCTCTTCAGTAATCCCACTTTGGTGGGATCCCACCCCCATAGAGAGGCCGGAAGGCTTCTGAGATCTATAGGCAGCTGGATCTCTTTTTCAGTTGAACATACCATGGTAAAATGTGTGTGTTTGAATGGGATGTCTAAGTGGAGCCCTTCTGTAGTGCATTTAATGGTTGCCCCCAGTTTACAAAGCAAATCCCTGCCCATGAGGGACAGGGGAGATTGGGGACAAACAGTGAACGGATATTCTAGGGGAAAAGGGCCAACTTCCACTTTTAGGTTGTTTGTGAATTCGACCAGGATAATTTTTCCTCCTACCCTACTATGTTATCCTTGGCCCCAGGCACTATTGAATCTTTTTTTAAAAATAAATTTTCTTGGTTTTTTAATTTTTACAGAAAAAAAAAGCTCAAGGCACACCGTGGTATTAGGGTAAACAAATATCCCAAACCAATACATTTGTACATATTTCAATCAATACATCTAGTATTCCCTCTCTTAATCACTTAGATAACATACCTTATTCCAAAATATTTAATTAATTTTATAATTTAAAATTTAAAAAACAAAGAAAAGAAAAGGAAAAAATTTCCCCCATCCTAGCCCCCCCCGGACTTCCCAAAATGAATACAGGGTAAAACAAAGAAAACCCAGTACATCAAACAAAGTTATTATATAATCCTAACAAAAAATTTAAACTATATGCTAAAAACAGTCTCTTTAATCCGATTCTAACTTAAATTTATTCAACCTTTTCAGTTCGAGTATTCTAATTCCTTAATTTTATCATAGAACTTATTTATATCTTCTTATACAAATATCCCTTATTTAAAATAAAATATTAATCTATCCTATACATATCTAATCCATCAATCAATCAATCTAATATCAAACCTTAAATCATTTCAATTCATTGGACATCAAACAAACAAATCATCTTGTTAAAAATAATAATTTTCGTATCAATAAACCCATCAGTTCAAAAAAATACATTCTTAGTCAATTTAATATATATCTTCCATTAATCACCCTCTCATGTCTCTTGCTCATAAACTTAGTCCTTAAATCAGTCCATAATTCTTTGCCTTTAATTCATTGCATAAAATATTCAATTTCACTTCTTTTCAGTCGAACTCTGGGCTTCTTCTTCTGCCAGGTAGATTTCCATAACAAAGTTTTCCTTCCAGGTAATAAGTCTCTCTTTATTGCTTGCAATATCATTTGAGTCCATATAAACCATCTTGGCCTTTGCATTAGTCCTCTATTTCTCTTAACCATAAAATTTCGTTGCTGGAACATTTCAAATCTCAGTCTTTGCTTTTCCTGGTCCTCAAAACCATAGGTGAACTGCTTATCAGGCAAAATCAGTTTCTCTTTATTCTCAGTTAAATCCTCTTCTTGTGTAGTTTGTTTTATAGAGTAATCAGCAAACGGTTGTGAATCAATTTTACAGTTTAAAAGAGAAATTCTAGCCATTAAGTCTGTAGTAAACTCTTTCATTATAGCACATATTTCTTCTTTAAACTCTTTCATTATAGCAGATATTTCTTCTTTAGCTTCACGAAAGCAATCCAAAATAGGTTTACAATTTAAGTATGAGTTCGACTCCATTTTAAAAAATATTCAGCTGGATCAAATTAACTTTCTCTCAAAAAAAAAACAGTTTAAAAACCAGTCATCTCATCTCCAAATAGTCAACAATTAGCTTTTGGCCAGTAGATTATCTTCTTTTAAATCAAAATAATTAAAATGATTGCTCTAGCTTTGTTCTAAGAAGAAAGAAAGAAAAAAATCACTTTCGCTTTCCTGTCACTTTCCTTTTACAGTGAAAGCGATCGCCATCTTGAATACTATTATGTGGATTGTAAAAATAATTGTAATCAAAAATAGAATATAAAAAATTACTTGCAATATGAAACTCCTGTATTCATTCCGCCTGCATGTAGATAAGTATCTTAAGTATCTGTTTAAGCAGGAATGGTCACGGCATCTATTTCTGTCGAAGACAGAAGCATCCCTGGGCAGGAGCGTCTTCAGGCGCCTGGGGAACTCTCACTCTTTCCCCCTGAAAACTTTTTCAGGGGGTTTTAAGAGGAGCTCAACCCACGCCCGATGCTCTTCACCCCTTCTTCGACCGAAGGGGGGGATTTTTCACCGCAAAAAACAGCTGATGTTCGCTGTTTTGCGGCTTAACAAAACCCAGGGAACGGAGCCTCCAAAGGAGGCTGTGGCGACGCCTGCGGAGCCACCGGAAGTCCCACAACAGCACTATTGAATCTTTAAATCTTTAAAGGGTGCCATAGTGATAAGAGAGGAGGTGGCTCCAATGCCAATGAGACATTCATATGTCTTTCCCACTATAGTTACTGTCAAAAGGAGCTCTCCATTGGGGCCATTCTTTAAGGGAACAGCCAGCCCATGAAATGTGGCCTTATAATCGCTTTCTAGTCAGGACATGTCATGTTCCTGTTGCTCCCATCGGGATCGAGCTAGGTCCCTATCTTCATTCTGATGGTGTGTAGTTTCCCTAGGGAAGGGGGGTCTTGGTTGGTTATGATGATTCCGGTTTTCCCTGTTTTGACCTCTCTAGCAATTTTTGCTAAAATGTTTCTCCTTCCCACAATGGAGACAATGCCTGCAGACCGTTTCCCTTTTAAATTCACACTGCCGGCATTTTGTCCTTCCCTGGGGGTGTGTGTCTGTGTTGCCTTTGTCTGCTATCCTTGTTTAACACTGCAAAGACTTGTAAGTCCTCCCTTCTTTCTGCTCTATGCCTCTTCCTCCCCCTCTCTGTCTGCTTCCTTTCTTTCTTTTTCTTCTGCTAATTTTTTCCTCTGGTCAAATACAAAGTTTGCGATTCTGCACAACTCTGATATGTCTAATGTCAACCAGTTAGAGACTATCTTATGAAAGTGCCCCCAGATATCATTTGCCAATTGGTTAACAAAGGCAGCAGCAAGAATTTTCTGGTCCTTTTGACAGCCTATGTCTAAATGAGCAAATGTGATCCCAGCTTCTAAGAGATGGACCCAGAAAGCAATCTGTGGTTTCCTTGTCCCTCTGCATTATTTTTAGGAATTCGGATCAGTTCAGGGGCCTTTTCCTTATCTCCTGGATGGCTTCCATTAAATTATTTTTAGCCCTCGTATATTTGTCCCAGTGGTTTTGATTGTTATAGTCCCTGTCTGGGTGGCTAAGAGGCCAGGCAACTCTAGCAGAGTCTACTTGCCCAGGTATAATTATTACAGGTCACCAGGTCAGTTTTTTTGAAAAGCTTCATTAGCTCGAGTTTTGTTAAAAACACATGTAATAGCTGGGTCATGTCTGCCCAAGATGGATTGTGGGTTTCCACAATTGATTTTATAGTTGTTATGACCGATTGGGGGTCTGATCAGAAAGTAGGAGTGTCCTTTTTCCAAACAACCAAGTCAGACAGGGAGAAGGGGGTGTGGGTTAAAATGTGTTCAGTCTGGCCCCTCAATCACCTGGGTACAGGCCTGTTTAGTAGGGAGGCCATGAGTTTTGGTTCGGGGTTGTCTAAGGGAGGCTGAGGTTTGAACTCAATTTGAGCCTGGCTTTTTAATCTGGACAGTTCAGCCCAGCAGTACCAATAGGGTAGCTGGGCTGGTTCTATTCTGGATCTAAGTGCTTTCAGTGTTTTGAATTTGAATGTGCCACCTTCTGGCCAAATCTGTTTTCTGCACTCATCTTTAAGCAAAGCCCATTTTTTTACATAATTCCTTTAACTGTTTCTTTTTTTAAATCTGCCTGGACGAGTAGCTGATTCCTGTCCCAGGCTTCAAGCAAGCCTTTCACTGGGGAGCCTATCTCGACCCTTGAGCTAGAACCTCCCATGATGCAGGGATTCACTTTGGTTCTATCGGGTTTGGTGCACTGAAGCCTCCTAGTGAGACTTCTGCCTATCACCATGATTTTGAGTCAAAAAGGGACCCACAGAGGACTCTGGATCTCTCACAGAGTATGTGGCGCTCCTTTAGGGATCTGCCACCACGGTTTCAGACCAAAAAGGGGTCTGTCGAGGACTCTTCTGCTCCCCTGCAGAAGGTACATTGCACTCTCTTACTGGCTTTACCTTCACTTTTCATTACCACTGTTTGTGGACTTCAAATGTCCGAGAGGACCTCTGCTTGATTTCCAGAGGTAAGGGACACTCATAGCCCGGGGCTTAATTTCCTAACCTGGGGGTTTTGCTTAAAAAATGACTGGCAGAAAAAGTCCTGGTCTACCAATGAAAAAAATTCTGAAAGGATTCCGGTCCCTTTTTGACCCAAAGATTTTATGACACTTTTACTGCCCACTCGGCTCTCCCCTTTCTCAGAAGATCTCACGCTCCCTTGTTTTCCCAGGTTGTACCAGTCATGGCTCCAGGGGAGCTAGCAGCAGGCCAGAGTGCAGCTGGAGGACATACAGAGGAGATGAGATTCAGCTGATTTTCAGAGAAGGATGCCCCACACATACATCCACACACTTCCTTTCATTCTTCGGACCCTTTGAATCTAGGAATTTAAATCTGGTGGCACTTACCCTCTTTCCAGGTAGCTGTTTGAGCACAAGACTCAAAAACTCCCTTTAATACCTGTTGCTGACCGGGCAGGGTCCGTTGAGACTTCCCCGCGGAACAAGGCATCTGCTGCCGGCTGGGTGATGGCTTTTCCAGGTCCGGCTGGGTGAGCTGGAAGTCCCTTCTGTGGTCACCAGGTAATTGTTGGGAGGAATTTTCCCATTCAGGCTCTTCTAGCCGTGATTCTCCCAAGTAGCACAGAAGAGAACAAATAGAATGTGAAGCCAGTTACTGGAAAGAGAGGTTTAATCATGGAGATTAAAGTTGAGTGACAATTCAGCATGAATCCCCGGCTAGCTAGACAGAATGGTCCTCAAACATGAGTTCTTATACCTTTTCATGGTTTCCAACATTGTCATTTCTGATTGGTGAGTTTAAATGTGTCTTTTCTGATTTGTTGGTCAGTGTCTATTGTTGGGTTAATTTCCTTCTCAATTCTGTCTAAAACAGTGGTTCTCAACCTTTTTCAGGTTGAGACCCCACTTTCCCCACCCATGCGCAGCGCGACCCTGACCCGCGTGTGTGTGTGTGCGCGATGGGCCGATCCGCGCATGCGTGGCGCGTGCGCGATGGGCAAAATAAACAAAACAAAAACAAAATGGTGGACCGCGGTGTCCGGCGACCCCCGCAAAACGGTCGTTCGACCCCAAACGGGGTCGCGACCCATAGGTTGAGAACCACTGGTCTAAAAGGTGTTAATTTTTGCTCCAGGAGCGATCTGGTGTTAATTATTTTATTGTTGTGTACCTTTTGGTGTTTCTATTCTAATTCTGTCAATCCTAATTGCTGTTAGCCAGTTCTGCATTCCTTGTAGCTAGTTTGTGTTAAGTGTTTATTTATTTCACCTCAGGCTGCCGCTGAGTCAGACTAGTTTGTATTGGGTTCTTCCTGTATTTGCCAAGGTATTTTTTCTTTGGGGTGAGGAGGGGGTGTCCTGCTCTTATCAAGATGTTTGCTCCTTCTCCCTCCCTCAATAGTTAAAGCAGAAAACTGTAAATAAGATAAAAGTTCTCCTGCTCAGTTTCCAGTATGAAAAGAATCGATTGTTGAGGCTCATTATTTATCTCCCTTTGGGAGTAAACTTTACTGACCCCCTCAAGCAAATATCTATGTCTGAGCCTATTCTATTTTCCCAGAATCACTAGAGAGACCATTACAAAACTTTTGCTTGGTAATACTGATAAAAATCCAGAGCAGGTTTTGTTCTTTTATTTTTGTTTCTTTTGAGGAGGGAAAGGAGCTACTTGCCTCTGTCTTTTAAGTAGAGTTGTAATAAATTCAATTCTGCAGGTAAGGCTGTTCAAGGTATTAGAAAAGTTATTAGCATTACTTAATTTGCTGAGATCAAATTACCATTAAAGAAGAGCCCAGGGGTTGATTCAATAGTTAGCAATCTGTCTCCTCAGTTCTGTTCTCTGCCATTCCTGTCAAAAATCAAACTCTTAATATTATCATTATAAGACAGTCTTGAATTTAATTTTAGTCTCTTATCCAAGTGATATTCAATTAACAAATAATGGACTTCAAGCACAGACGTTGAGGCTGAGCTTGGGTGAGCTCAGCCAAGGAGAAAAGGAGCCACTGTTCAGACCAATTTCCATCATTGATGAACCTCCTGTTCAGTTTTTTTTCTTTACCACTGATTATGGTTTTGAAATAGTGTAAGAGAAAACACCTCAGAAGATAATAAATGGCTTTCATATGTTGAAAGAAGCAATGAGAGAACATAATTTCCACAGGGAGGTGGAACTGATTAAATGGTTCCGCCCCAGATGCCTGATGGACCCTATGGGCTTTCAAAGGGTGCTTGGGGAATTACCAGACTCGCTCGTACACAGTTCGGCAGAGTCCCTAGTGATGGCCTGGAATATGGCCACTACGGGGGCTCTAGACTGGATTGCGCCATTGCGACCTCTCTGTGGTAGCAGACCCAGGAAATCTCCTTGGTTTACCGAGAAACTCAGGGGGATGAAGCGCCAGAAGAGACGTTTAGAGATGCAATGGAGGGAAAGCAGATCCGAATCTGATCGAACCAAATTGAGAGCTTATATTAAGACCTATTTGGAAGCGATCATCACGACAAGATCTCAGTATCTTTCCGCATTGATCGTGTCTGCGGAATCTCACCCGGCTGCCCTGTTTAAGGTGACTCGTTCTCTCCTTGATATGGGGAGGAGGGAGGAACCTTTGCAGGGCAGTGCCGAGGAAATTAACATCTTTTTCGCAGACAACGTCGCTCAGATCCGGGCTGACTTGGACTCCAATTGGATTGCAGTGTCGGCTGACAGTGAGTCAGTTGAGATGACAGAGGCCCGTCTTAGTCTTGTTGAATGGGATGAGTTTGACCTGGTAACTCCTGATGATGTGGACAAGGCCATTGGAGCTGTGAGTTCTGCCACCTGTTTATTGGACCCGTGCCCCTCCTGGCTGGTTTCGGCTAGCAGGGAGGTGACACGGAGCTGGGTCCAGGCTGTTACTAACGCTTCATTGAGGAAGGGGTCCTTCCCAGCTCCCTTAAAGGAGGCACTCTTGTGCCCCCTCCTCAAGAAGCCTTCCCTGGACCCGGCAGTTTTAAATAATTATCAGCCAGTCTCCAACCTTCCCTTCTTAGGGAAGGTTGTTGAGAAGGTGGTGGCACTCCAACTCCAATGGTCCTTGGATGAAGCTGATTATCTGGGCCCTCCGCAGTCTGGGTTCAGGTCCAGTTACAGCACGGAAACTGCTTTGGTCGCGCTGACCGATGACCTCTGGCGGGCCCGGGATAGAGGTTACTCCACTATCCTGGTGCTTCTTGACCTCTCAGCGGCATTCGATACCATCGGCCATGGTATCCTTCTGCACCGGTTGGAGGGGCTTGGAGTGTGGGGCACCGTTTTACGGTGGTTCACCTTCTACCTCTCTGGCCGGTCGCAGTCGGTGTTTGCAGGAGGTCAGAGATCGGCTCCCAGGCCTCTTCTGTGTGGAGTGCCTCAGGGGTCTGTTCTCTCACCTCTGCTTTTTAACATCTACATGAAGCCGTTGGGTGAGATCATCTGTTGACACGGGGTGAGTTATCATCAATATGCTGATGATACCCAGCTTTATATCTCTACCCCGCGTCACTACAGCGAAGCAGTGGAAGTGATGAACCAGTGCCTGGAGGCTGTTGAGGTCTGAATGGGCACCAACAGGCTCAGACTCAATCCCGACAAGTCGGAGTGGCTATGGGCTCTGCCTCCCAAAGACAATTCCAACTGTCTGCCCATTACCCTGGGAGGAGAAGTTCTGTCCCCCTTGGAGAGGGTTCGCAACTTGGGTGTCCTCCTTGTTCCACAGCTAAGTTTAGAACATCATTTCTCGGCTGTGGCGAGGGGGGCATTCACCCAGGTTCTCCTGGTGCACCAGTTGCGGCCTTATTTGGACCAGGAATCACTCCTCATAGTCACTCATGCCCTTGTCACCTCGAGATTCGACTACTGTAATGCTCTCTACATGGGGCAACCTTTGAAGAATGTCCGGAGACTGCAGGTAGTCCAGAATGCGGCCGCGTGAGCTGTCTTGGGTCTCCCAAGACATGCTCATATCACTCCAGCTCTCCGCGAGCTGCACTGGCTACCTATTGGTCTCCGAACACAATTCAAAGTGTTGGTTATGACCTATAAAGCCCTTTATGGCAATGGACCAGGATACTTGCGGGATCGTCTTCTGCCTCATGAATCCCAGCAACCAGTTAGGGCACATAGGGTTGGCCTCCTACGAGTCCCATCTACTAGGCAGTGTCATCTGGTGGGACCTAGGGCAAGGGCCTTCTCTGTCGCTGCCCCAGTCCTCTGGAACCAGCTTCCCACAGAGGTTCGCACTGCTTCCTCCCTCCTAGTTTTCCGGAAATTACTGAAGACTCATTTATGCCAACAGGTTTGGGGCGTATGAACTGTACTCTGCCCCTGGGCCTAGGAATGTCTCCCCATCATTGATTGTATCTTGATTCTGATTGTATGTTGTATGAATATGTTTTAGATTAAATGAAATGTGTTTTAGATTAAATGGTTAATTGTTATTGTTAAATTTCTTATCTGTTATTGTATTATTGCTGTAAGCTGCCCTGGGTCCCAGGAGAAGGGCGGCATAGAAATTTAATAAATAAATAAATAAATAAATAAATAAATAAATAAATAAATAAATAAATAAATAAATAAATAAATAAATAAATAAATAATGAGATTGCAGAGAAGTAGGCATGCTTTTCTATATAGATATCAATATGGATATTGTATTGAAGGGGTTCTATGCAGCACTCCTAAATATTTGCAAGTTGAAAAGCTGAAAGAAAAGTGTTCTGTAGGTTTTAGTTTTCATTCCTCTATTATCTGACCTAACATTTCACTCAAGGAAAGTCACTGTCAGAATCCAATTATATTTCATCTCTAGTTATCGACTATGGAAAACCCCATTTCTGTCCTCATTGGATTCTGTCATATGATGAAGGGGAAGGGGGGGTGAACAAAGGGGTTTTATGGCCCTCACTTCCTTCAATACAGCTTCAATGGGAATTGAATGTGGATCTCACCAAAAGGACTAAAGCATAAGAATGGGGCCATCAGCTTTGGCAGTGAGGAAAAAGGGGGTAGAAATGTAACACCTAGGATTGTCGCTGGAAAGATGGTGGGGTGGGGTGTGGCTGCTGGGGACCCCTTAAAACCTTGAACCGTAGGGCTTGGGAACCAGGTCCTGTCTAGAATGCCTGCAACCATTTTCTCTTAATAAAGGATGCCTGTTGGAAGAATTATTCCAAGAGTTCTGTCTTCTTAAGATGCAAAGTGGGGTGGGTCCTTACAGTCACTCTGATGTCCTCATATATTAGCTCCATGGTATGACTTTTAATGTCTTCTTTACTATTTTCTGACATTTATCATTTCATCCGTCCACAGCATATTGCATGTTCTTCCTATGCCTCATGTGCAACTGACCTATAATTCCTAGACAAATTGTAGGCTCTGAGTTCTCATTGACCCCCCCTGCTCTATAGAACTATTCGAAAAAACCATATCCTCCCTATAATAGATAGTTATCCTGGTCGTTTGGAAAGTATTTATCTCCAGTGACTGCTTAAGGACAAACAGGCAGTGATCATGGTGCAGGTGGCTAGATTCTGTGCAGCAGCATTGGGGATTCTCCAGAAACATAAATAAACATTTTAGATCCTTTTAATAATCTTTATAATTAATTTTATTACGTGTTTTTATCCAGCATTAGACTATATTCAATGTATTTTTATTGTCAGGTCAGTATGATCCAGTTTTTCTGAAGGTAGTTAGTTTTTGTCATATGTCTGTAAAACTAGGCAGACCTTGGTCACCCATTGAATACATCATTAACTGTAATATACTGCTACCGGTATGTCTTCTTATGTTGGTTCTGTTTAATTTTGTTTTATTTGAATGTTTAATTTATGTGTTGGCCTTTGGCTGTAATAATAAAAAATTGAGACCGCCCCCTACTCAAATGTTGTTGGTCATTTTGAGATAGGAAAACATAAAGTGTGAAGTCTAACTGAGCTTAACATACAGTAATTTTAAAAACAAAGATATCTCCAACAATTTTTTTTCAAACTAAGGGAGGAAATTCTAGTTTTGGAGTCTTCTATATTTTTATTTATTTGGAAAATTTATTTTCATCTGGGCAGCTTACAGCATAAAGCATTAAAGAAGAAGAGACATTAAAGCCAACAGTCACAGCACACAGCAGATAAAATCATTTACAATTACAAACTATATCTATAATGAAGAACCCATCCACTGGTTGGCTGATGCTAGATCAGTTTTAACTAGTCTAATCTTAAAGTCATCACCTAGCCATAATAACCTAAGGTTCAGGCAATGATTATTATAATCCATTATTTTAAGTTTAAGTTTAAGTTTAATCAAATTTATATGCTGCCCTTCTCCTAAGACCCAGGGCGGCTCACAACAACAATACAATAATAAAATTAAAAAATTAATGCATTCACACAACATACAAACACAATCAGCTGACAGTCGCTGATGGAGGGACACTCCTAGGGCCCAGGGGCAGAGCACAGCTCATACGCCCCAAGCCTGTCGGCATAGATGCGTCTTCAGCAGTTTCCGGAAAGCTAGGAGGGAGGGAGCAGTACGAACCTCTGAGGGAAGCTGGTTCCAGAGGGCTGGGGCAGCAACGGAGAAGGCCCTTGCCCTAGGCCCCGCCAGATGACATTGTCTAACAGGCCAACCCTATGTGCCCTAACCGGTCGCTGGGATTCATGAGGCAGAAGACGGTCCTGCAAGTATCCTGGTCCATTGCCATAAAGGGCTTTATAGGTCATAACCAACACTTTGAATAGTGTTCGGAGACCAATAGGTAGCCAGTGCAGCTCGCGGAGAGCTGGAGTGATATGAGCATGTCTTGGGAGACCCAAGACAGCTCGCGCGGCCGCATTCTGGACTACCTGCAGTCTCCGGACATTCTTCAAAGGTTGCCCCATGTAGAGAGCATTACAGTAGTCGAATCTCGAGGTGACAAGGGCATGGGTGACTGTGAGGAGTGACTCCCGGTCCAAATAGGGCCGCAACTGGCGCACCAGGCGAACCTGGGCGAATGCCCCCCTCACCACAGCCGAAAGATGGTATTCCAAACTTAGCTGTGGATCGAGGAGGACACCCAAGTTGCGAACCCTCTCCGAGGGGGACAAAACTTCTCCCCCCAGGCTAATGGACGGACAGTTAGAATTGTCCTTGGGAGGCAGAGCCCATAGCCACTCCGTCTTGTCGGGATTGAGTCTGAGCCTGTTGGCACCCATCCAGACCTCAACAGCCTCCAGGCACCGGTTCATCACTTCCACTGCTTCGCTGTAGTGACGCGGGGTAGAGATATAAAGCTGGGTATCATCAGCATATTGATGATAACTCACCCCGTGTCGATGGATGATCTCACCCAACGGCTTCATGTAGATGTTAAAAAGCAGAGGTGAGAGAACAGACCCCTGAGGAACTCCACATAGAAGAGGCCTCGGAGCCGATCTCTGACCTCCTGCGAACACCGACTGCGACCGGCCAGAGAGGTAGGAGGTGAACCATTTTGTTTTTCCCGTAGCCATCCAGATGTCACTTAGAGGTCCACAAACAGGGAAAGGAGATTATCACTTCTCCCACAATCCCTCTCATCTTAGTCTCCTTTGATTCTGCTGTAAGAAGTCATATTGATCTCAATAGTCACAAATTCTCAAGACTAACAGCACTGATATTTGTGCTATCAATCTTTCCTGTCATCTTTTAAGCCATGCAATGTAGTAGTACTCCGAATGAGAACATACCATTGATTTGCATAAAGACATAACAGTGGCAAATTTATTTTCAGTTCCTTTCCAAATGATTCTTAGCATGGAATTTGCCTTTTCCACAACTGCTGCACACAGAGTTGACATCTGCAGTAAGCCGTGTACTTTGACACCCTGAGCTTTTTCCTGATTAGTTACAGACAGCTTAGATTCCATTGGTGCATATGTGAAATTGAATGATCTCAATTACATCAGTTTATGTTTACTTTAATTGAAATGCATTTTCCATTTGGTTGACCAATAACCCCTTTTAATTAAATTGTTTTGTGCTTTACATTCACTTTTGAATTTCACTACCCTGAATAGTTTGCAGACTGGCAAATAATACCTGTCCCTGTTTATTCATAAGGTAAGTTATTTTTGAATAAATTTAAGACTACTGTTCCAGAATGATTCTTGAAGATATTCTCTTCCTAAATTCCAACCATTCCCTATTTATTCCTCACCTTTCTGCTTTTTAATTATTACCCACCTGTCAAGCTATGAAATCTACTGTCTTTAGGATCACTGCATGCTTCCAGCTTGCCAACAGTGTGGGACGGAAAGAGGGGAGAGTTTTGAACCCATAAGTGTTCCTTATCAACATGAGAGCCAAAACATTGAAGAGTTGTTTTGGTGAACTAAAGTTTCTTATAATAATTACTGGAAGATATATTGGACAATATGACCTGAACTGTCAGAGAGGGGAGGGAAAGTTTCATTCTTTTAATTAACTGTATCCTGCCATTCCCCAGAGCTAGCTTTAATTCTATCATACTGGTTTGCTAATGCCTAATAAAGTTAACATTAGAGAACGCAATGCCTCTGGTGTTTTGCTTTGTTGGGCTTCTCAGCTGTAACATGACACCATCTGTAAAAGGACACGTCCTCTTTGCCATTTTTTTTTACAAATTTTATTAAATGTACATTTTAAAAACAAAAATGGACATGATTCAACTTCTCTGGCTTTAACAGTGCTATTAGTATTACCTTATGTTACAGAAAGAAAAACAGAAACTTAAAATACATTCTATAACAGGACAGAGTATAACAAACTGTGCATATAACATCTGTAAAATTTTTGATAAACCATCTTTCAATCATCAACGTTGTATTTACATATCATTCAGTTGTGTCCTAATATAGGTACTAATAAGAAGTCCTTATAATGTCAACTAGTCAATCGATAATCATCTCAGCGATCCTCCTTATCTCTAACCAATCGTACAATTTTTTCCAAATTTCATAATACTCTGTTTCAGTTTTATTTTTCATCTCTAGAGTTAACCTGTCCATTTCGGCACAGGATAAAATTTTATTTACTATTTCTTCCTCAGTGGGGGTTTCCTTTCCTTTCCATTTTTGGGCGTATGCCAATCTTGCTGCAGTTAAAATATGCAATAGTAAGTAAAAAGATGCTTTGCTAAGTTTATCATTAATAATCCCTAATAAGAAGATTTTTGGTTTTAAATCAATTTTTTGTAATAGTATTTCTTCCAGCCAATTTTTTATCCGATTCCAAAAATTTTGCACCTTTGAACATTCCCACCACATGTGATAATAAGTCCCTGGAAGCCTTCTACATTTCCAGCATGTTGGTGAGGTTTTTTAATGTATTTTTGCTAGCCTTGTAGGGCAGCGGTTCTCAACCTGTGGGTCGCGACCCCATTTGGGGTCAAACGACCATTTCACGGGGGTCGCCAAACAACACAGTCTGCCATTTTCCCCCCTTTTCCTTAGCTGTGCTACTCCCTCTTATTCTATTGGCTTTTGAAAGAGTCTAATTGAATAGAGTCTAATTCTATTAGCTTTCAAAAGCCAATAGGAATTGTCCAGGCTGTCTCCGTCCTGCTGAGCCTGCCAAAAGTCCCAGTCTGCAAACGGTGCTGCAAGTTGTTTGCAGCGAAGGCGAGCTCTCCAGAAGTTTCCACCCCTCCCTGCTGAGCAACTACTAAAACTGTAAGTAAAAGAGGGCCAGGGGTGGGAGGTGGGAGGGAGGGTATCCTAGTTACCCCAATACAAAAGCGAACGGGAGGAGGTTAACGAGGCAATTATCCCCAATCCACAAACTCCCACTCAACTTACACCTCGCAGGGTAGCCAATCCTGATGACCATGGGGTAAAGAAAATAAAACGAGAGCTCCTCACTGATCAATGGTTCAAAGATAATCAAACCTCCATAACATACAGGGATGGCTTGGCTTACAAAGGGGGGAAACTATATTTGCCAGAAGCCCTCCATCTTAATGGTCTCAAACACAGCCATGATATAAAACAGGCTGGACATTTTGGATATTTGAAAACCCTACACCTCACGCACTGGCAATTTTAATGGCTGGGGCTAAAATGGGATGTGGAAAACTATGTAAAAGGTTGTACTGTATGTGCCACAATGAAAGGAATCCCAGGGTTACTACAGCTGGTGGCAGACCCTTCTCAACCCTGGGAAGAAATAGCTATGGACTTTATAGTAGACCTACCTGAAAGTAGAGGAAATACTGTCATCTGGACTGTGATAGACCTGTTCTCGAAGCAGGCTCATTTCATCTCCTGTAAAGGACTCCCATCTGCCCAACGACTGACCAAATTGTTCCTGAAACATATCTACCGGCTGCATGGCGCCCCAAGCGAATAATTTCAGACAGGGGGGGCAGTTCACAGCAATGTTTTGGAGGAGTTTTCTTAAATTAATTGGATCATCTCAAGGTTTAACATCTGCTTTTCATCTGGCCACCAATGGGGCTGCAGAATCTGCTAACAAAATGGTGGAGCAATATCTTAGATGCAGACGAACTGGACTGACCTCCTCCCTTTTGCGGAGGTAGCATACAATAATTCTGTGCACAGCAGCACTGGCTACATGCCTTTCAAAGTGGCCACAGGAAAAGAGTTCAGCCCAATGCCTGAATACCCTCAGGTGCCCTCTGCTTCCCAGACACTTGACCAATGGGTGAGGGGGTAGGAAGAAGTTTGGAGAAACATGAAATCTGCTTTTTAAAAAGGCTTTTGAAACCTATAAAAAGCAGGCTGATAAATAGAGGATTCCCCAAAGAACATTCCAAGTTGGGGAAAAGGTTTATTTGTCAACTAAATATTTATGCCTCAAATTGCCCAGCAAGAAATTGGGACCAAAATTCTTGGGGCCTTTCCCCATAGTAAGGATCATCAATCTGGTCAGAATTAAAAGTCCCTAGACTTTTAGGGAAAATTCACCGTTTTCCATTGTAGCTTGTTGAAGCCTTATCGGGGCTCCACTTTAAGACCTCCCCCAAAGAAGGCACCTGGGCCCCTCGTAGTTGCGGGACAGACCCACTATGAAGTGAAACGTATTCTTGACTATCCAGTGAGGTGAAAGCTGACAGGCTCGTCAAAAGGTTTCATGCGAAATACCCAACAAACCGAAAATTAGTCATTAACATATGCTTTTGTTTACATTACAGGATCTGTCCTTTTTGTAAGCAGGGCCGGATATCAATGCTATTAATATAGGATATTATTTCTTTGACAAAATATACAGAACTGTCTGGTATTTTTAGAGTTAATTCAGATGACAGAGAAAGGGAGGAGATTTATAAGGAAAGCCCGGGAAAAGGAACGGAAGTGAATCTTTGCCCTCCAGGCTAATTGGAAGATGTGACTTATGACTGCAAAATAAGGGAGGGGTTTAGCAAGAAAAGTTAGATGCAAGTAAGAGAAAATCAGATTCTGGCATACACCCATGATGTGCTGTCAATCTGTTACACTGATAATAAAGGATTTTATGAAAAAACAATGCCTGGAAGTTCTTTGAAGTGTTTCATTAGTCGGAACCATGACACCAAAGTGCACTTGTGCAGCATAGTCTGCAGGGCTGTCTCTCAGCACCATTTGCCTTTCCTGTTCAGCTGATGCAGTCTATACGCCCGGAGGAGGTTCTACTAAGGCCATTCTCCCATTTCTTTGAGGGAGGGTCCTGTTGTAGAGTGTAAACCCTTCTGCTGTCATACTGGCCCTGTGTGTGGGCCTCTTGGAAGTCCTGAGCCGGTTACTGATCTGCCAGATGCTGATGCAGCTGATCAATGTGCCAGTGAATGACTCACCCATCTTCGAGGACCACCTCGTACGAAAGTGGCCCTGACACCTTTACAACCACTGCTGCCACCCACAAAGCCCCTTGCCCATAATTCCAGGTCCAAACCTGATCACCCAATTGCAGACTTCTGGGCACCTTTGGCCATGCAGAGTCCGATGCAACTCGGTCGGGGTGGATTCTGTCCAGCTTAGTGATCAAATGTTGGCCCCAATGTAGGTCGGCTAGGCTTCTGCCCAAGGCTGTGCAGGGAGTTGTACGCTGGCAGTGTAGAAAGTCTGCCAATCTGTGGTCCCAGTTTCCTGTGACAATTCATTTTAGGGACTCGTTGGTTGTGCTGACCATGCGTTCCGCTTGGCCGTTCGAGGCCGGGTCAAAGGGAGCTGACGTGGCGTGCCTTATGAAATTTGTCCTGAGGAAGGACTGGAATTCTGAAGCAGTAAACTGAGCCCCATTGTCTGATACTAAGACATCTGGAAGCCCGTGTGTTGCAAAGATTCTGCACCGTTCCTGGGTAGTCCTGGCAGTAGTCATATTGGGAACTGGTGCAACCTCTAACCACTATCGACCACTATTAAAAACACCTGTCCCTGAAAGAGCCCAGCAAAGTCAATGTGGATTCTTGACCATGGTGTGTGAGTGTCCTCCCATCGGTAGACAGGGGCTTGCGGCATCTCCGGTCTGGACTGTTGACACGTGATGCAACCATGTGCTTGGGCCTCAATAGCCATATCTAGCCCAGGCCACCAAAGGTAGCTCCTCGTAAGTGCCTTCATCTGGACTATTCCCGGATAGCCCTTGTGCAGAGACTCAAGCACTCTGGGTTTTAACGAGCTGGGAACTATGACCCTACTTTCCCAAAAGATTCACCCCTTATGAGCTGAAAGCTCATTCTTTTCACATGAAAAAGCTCTGAAATTCTGAGCCTGGACATTTGTCTAGCCATCCTGTGTTCACCCAATTCAATTAAAGACTCATTATTTTGTCAGCTGCTGTCTCAGCAGCTATGTCCCCAATGTGAAGTGGAGACTCCAGCATGCATGCAGCTGGAGCTGTCTCTGGCTCTACATGTGGTAGGGGCAACCTACTAAGGCTGTCTGCATGGCCCATTTCTTTGCCCGGTTTGTGAACCAGCCTGTAGTTTTAGGCTGACAGCAAAATAGACCACCTCAACATTCGAGGTGACAGAATCTGGAGTGTCTGTTTGTTTGTAGTGAACAACCTTAGGAGTGGCTTGTGGTCTATAAAGACTGTGAACTGGTGACCGTACAAGTAGTTGTGGAATTTTTTAACTCCAGCAACAATTGCCAAAGCCTCCTTATCAATTTGCGCGTAGTTGCACTCTGCAGACAACAGGGTTCTAGAATAGTAGGCAATGGGAGACTGTTTCCCATCAGCCAACAAATGGCTCAACACAGTCCCAACCCCATACGGAGATGCATCACACGTGATGCAGACAGGAAGCTGCTCATTGAAATGAGTGAGAACTGAGTTTGACGACAGCAGTGATTTGACTGCTTGGAAGCTACTTTCGTGGACGCTGGTCTACTTCCACTGGGCTTGTCTGTCCAAGAGCTGGTGTAATGGCTCTACCACAGCGGCCTTGTTTGGAAGGAAGGCATGGTAAAAATTGAGAAGGCCTAAAAAGGCCTGAAGCTCTCTCTTGGACTTTGGGCTTGGGGCCTGCTGAATCGCTTTCAGCTTTGAGTCTGCCAGATGGATGCCATCAGCATCAATGCGGAACCCCAAGAACTCAATTGACTTAACCTCAATCTTGCATTTTTCTTTCTTTAATCTGAGTTCCACTGTGCGGAACTGCTGAAGGACAGCTCTAAGCCGTTCATCCAGGACCTCTGCAGTTTCTCCAGCAATGAGAACATCATCGAAGTATGGGCAGACCCCTGGAATGCCCTTGAGCATTCGCTCCATTACTCCTTGGAAAATCCCTGGGGCTACACTCACCCCAAACTGTAGGCGCTTGACCTTGAAGGCCCCCCGATGGGTGATGATGGTTTGGGCGGCTGCCGTGGCCTCATCTACTGGCAGTTGTTGATAGGCCTGTGCCAAATCTAATTTGGCAAACATGTGGCCACCTTGCAATGACACCAAAATATGGCTGACAAGTGGCACTGGGTAGGCGTGCTGCTGAAGTGCCCGGTTAATGGTACACTTGTAGTCAGTGCATATTTGCACTTCCCCATTGGCCTTTAGTGGTGTTACTATGGGAGTCTCCCACTATCCACTCTTTACGGGCTGCAATACCCCCTGACTGACCAGCTTGTCTAGCTCTGTGTTGATTTTTTGTTTTAAAGCAAAAGGCACTCCATGAGGCTTGATCTGTATTGGCGTTACCATAGGATCAAGCTTGAAGGCTATCGGAGGACCCTTGTACTCCCCTAGGCATGAACTGAAAACATCTGAGAATTCTTGACAGACTGAAGATAAATCCGCCGCTTGTGTCTGGTGAATGCCGGTTACTTGAATGCCCAATGCGTTGAACCAATCGAGCTCTATGAGGCTCGTGTATTGGCTTTCTACCATAACAACATCAAGTGGGCTTGCAAACCCCTTGAAATTCACTAGAAGTGTGGCTTTGCCCTTGACCGCCACTCGGGAGTTTTGGAAGTTGGAGAGCATTAAATTAGATGGTCGAAGTTTGGCCCATCTATTGCTGCAGCTGCATATGTGCCTAAATGTTCCTATAGAGATGATGGACATGGCTGAGCCTATGTCTAGTTCCATCTTACATGGAACTCCCTGAAGCTTGATTTTGAGTCGAAAAATGGGCAATGGGCACCAGTGTGGAGAACGCTCCTTCGGCTGGTGCAGAACCCTACTTGTTGTTGCCCCAGGGCCCCGGTACCTCTCCTGATTGAGTCTTCCTGTGGACAGTCCCTCTGGTGACCTCGACAGACGATGGCAAAGTGGCCTGACTTACCACATGCCTGGCACGTTGCTGTACAGACATTCTGTGTGTTGATGGCGGCCTCTGCAACCCATGCACCTAAGGAATGGAACTGCCTTGTTAGCTGGCCTCAGTCCCTTCTCTTGGTGCCTCTGTAACTTCTCAACTTCATAGTCTGAGTCAGTGTCTTCCCTTCACTCGGCATCCTCGTGGTGGACTGCTTCGGTGCTTGACGCGCTTTTGGAGGGCTACAGTGCTTTAACGGCCCTTCCAGTGGCTTCGTCTGCCATGACCTCCTTCAAAGCCTCCTGTAATGAGAGAGTCTCCTTAGCGAAAAGTTTTTTTTTTAAAAAAAATATTTTTTTGGTTTTATGATTTCAACAATAAGTGCTTAAAACACACTGTGGTGATTGGGTAAACTAAAATTCCAAAAATAAAAAACATACATAAACAGCTCAACTTAATACATTCACTTTCATCTTTCTATTTCCCTCACCCACACAAACAAAAAACAAAAACATATAAATTTAATAAATTCCATTTCTATCATAAATTTCTGTTAAACCTATTTTAAGACTTTGTCAATTTCATACCAAATTCTCCCTGGTACATATACCATGATATTTATGAGATGTTACCATACATTCTTTTATGTTCATATATACAATACTTTTAATGAAATGAGATAAATACCTACACGTAACTTTTGGTGTTGCTCACCCATTTCCCCCTTCACCGCACTCTTTCTTCTCTACCTTCTTTCTCCCTTTCTTCTCTTCCCTACTTCCCTCTTCCCCACCCCTCTCCTTCCCTTTCTCTCCACTTCTCCTCTTCTCCTCCAACCTTCCTACTTCCTTCTCCCCTCCTTCACTCTTTCCTCTCTCCTCTCCTTTCTTCCATCTCATCCCTCTTCAGATACAGTTCAGGGGTAATGTCCGAGCAACTCCTCTCTCCAAATTTCTCTATCTGTATTATACATTAATACTTCTATTTTAATCTTCTCAGTAAATATTTCATTTTTTAAATAAATAAATAAATATTTTTTTTACTGATTTTTCCCACCTTTCCCCAAAAGCTTAGGACACAACATGGTGATCAGGATGTCCAATCATTCAAAGACAAAGTCATATAAATATAGCTCAAATTGAATATGGTATTGCTTATTAAAATTTATACAATTACAAAAGTCATCAAACACATGCAATTATAATCTATATCCTGTTTTTAGGCTGTACTAATTACAGTTGTCATACTCCAACTACATTTTAGTAAATATATAATTGTGATTTCAGGTATCCTTAATACAAAATCATTCTGACTTCCGGTGGCTCCGCAGGCGTCGCCACAGCCTCCTTTGGAGGCTCCGTTCCCTGGGTTTTGTTAAGCCGCAAAACAGCAAACATCAGCTGTTTTTTGCGGTGAAAAATCCCCCCTTCAGGTGAAGAAGGGGTGAAGAGCATCGGGCGTGGGTTGAGCTCCTCTAAAAAACCCCTGAAAAAGTTTTCAGGGGGAAAGAGTGAGAGCTCCCCAAGCGCCTGAAGATGCTCCTGCCCAGGGACGATTCTGTCTTCAGACAGAAATAGACGCCGCGACCATTCCTGCTTAAACAGAAACTTAAGAGAGATCTACATGCAGGCGGAATGAATACAGGAGTTTCATATTGCAAGTAATTTTTTATATTCTATTTTTGACTACAATTATTTTTACAATCCACATAATAGTATTCAAGATGGCGATCGCTTTCACTGTAAAAGGAAAGTAACGGGAAAGCGAAAATGATTTTTTTCTTTCTTCTTAGAACAAAGCCAGAGCAATCGTTTTAATTATTTTGATTTGAAAGAAGATTTACTGGCCAAAAGCTAATTGTTGACTATTTGGAGATGAGATGACTGGTTTTTAAACTGTTTTTCTTTTTTGAGAGAAAGATAATTTGATCCAGCTGAATATTTTTAAAATGGAGTCGAACTCATACTTAAATTGTAAACCTATTTTGGATGGCATTCGTGAAACTAAAGAAGAAATATGTGCTATAATGAAAGAGTTTAAAGAAGAAATATGTGCTATAATGAAAGAGTTTACTACAGACTTAATGGCTAGAATTTCTCTTTTAAACTTCAAAATTGATTCACAATCGTTTGTTGATTACTCTATAAAACAAACTACACAGGAAGAGGATTTAACTGAGAATAAAGAGAAACTGATTTTGCCTGATAAGCAGTTCACCTATGGTTTTGAGGACCAGGAAAAGCAAAGACTGAGATTTGAAATGTTCCAGCAACGAAATTTTATGGTTAAGAGAAATAGAGGACGAATGCAAAGGCCAAGATGGTTTATATGGACTCAAATGATATTGCAAGCAATAAAGAGAGACTTATTACTTGGAAGGGAAGCTTTGTTATGGAAATCTACCTGGCAGAAGAAGAAGCCCAGAATTCGACTGAAAAGAAGTGAAATTGAATTTTATGCAATGAATTATGGACTGATTTAAGGACTAAGTTTATGAGCAAGAGACATGAGAGGGTGATTAATGGAAGATATATATTAAATTGACTAAGAAGGTTTTTTTTTAATTGATGGGTTTATCGACATGAAAATTATTATTTCTAATAAGATGATTTGTTGGTTTGATGGATTAAGATTATGAGTAAGATGTAAGAGAAATGGGTGATTAATGGAAGATATATATTAAATTGACTAAGAATGTATTTTTTTGAACTGATGGGTTTATTGATACGAAAATTATTATTTTTAACAAGATGATTTGTTTGTTTGATGTCCAATGAATTGAAATGATTTAAGGTTTGATATTAGATTGATTGATTAATGGATTAGATATGTATAGGATAGATTAATATTTTATTTTAAATAAGGGATATTTGTATAAGAAGATATAAATAAGTTCTATGATAAAATTAAGGAATTAGAATACTCGAACTGAAAAGGTTGAATAAATTTAAGTTAGAATCAGATTAAATAGACTGTTTTTAGCATATAGTTTAAAATTTTTGTTAGGATTATATAATAACTTTGTTTGATGTACTGGGGTTTTTTTGTTTTACCCTGTATTCATTTTGGGAAGTCCCTGGGGGGGCAGGATAGGGGAATTTTTTTAAAAAATTTTAAATTATAAAATTAATTAAATATTTTGGAATAAGGTATGTTATCTAAGGGATTAAGAGAGGGAATACTAGATGTATTGATTGAAATATGTACAAATGTATTGGTTTTGGATATTTGTTTACCCTAATACCACGGTGTGCCTTGAGCTTTTTTTTCTTCTGTAAAAATTAAAAAATCAATAAAATTTATTGGAAAAAAAATACAAAATCATTCATTGAGACAGATTTTTTTTCCTAATCACAAATAGCTCTTCCTCTCACTCTATACAACATAGTTATCATATTTAAAATAATAATATAGGTCCAACAAATATAGTTCTATTTTTAAGAATATATTCTATCATTTCATCAATCTACATCTATAAAAAAAATCTTTTTGAGGCCTTAATAAAGTTTATATCTTCAAATACTTGTCAACTATAATATCAGGAAATTCTCATCTTTCATTCCTAATTAAATCAGACATATTCTCTTTCTCTATTACAACATAATTATCAAATTTAAAATTACTGTATAAGTAAAAAAATAAAATAAAAAAATACATTTCCATTTTCCCCCTTTTTTACTAGATATATTCAATCATTTCGTCAATCTACTTCTATAACAGCGGTTCTCAACCTTTTTCAGGCCGAGACCCCACCTGCACCATCCATGCGTGGCGCGACGGCCCGAACCGTGCATGCACAGCGCGCGCACAACAGCCTGAATCGCGCATGCACGGCGCGATGGCCCGAACTGCGCATGCGCGGTGCGCGCAACAAGACGAACCGCACATGCGTGGTGCGACGGGCCAAACCGCGTATGCGTGGTGCACACGTGACTGGCCAAACCGCACATGCACAGTGCGACGGGCTGAACTGCGCATGCGCAGCGTGCGTGCGATGGCCCAAATTGCGCGTGCGCGGTGCACATGCACGGCGCACGCGACAGGCCGAACTGTGCATGCGCGGCGCGATGGGCCGAATCGCGCACGCATGGCGTGACGGGCCGAATCGTGCATGCGCAGTGCGCGCGACGGGCCAAACCACGCATGTGCGGCGCGACAGCCCAAATCGCGCATGCGTGGTGCGCATGCGATGGGCCGAACTGCGCATGCGTGGTGCGATGGGCCAAACCACGCGTGCGTGGAGCGCATGTAATGGACAAGGGAAAATGGGGGAAAAAATGGGGGGAAAAATAGGTGAAAAAAAATGGCGGACTGCAGTGTTTGGCAACCCCCATGAAACAGTTTTTTGACCCCAAATGGGGTCACGACCCACAGATTGAGAACCGCTGTTCTATAAGGTCTTTTTGTCCTCTAGAAAGATTTACTCCCTCAAATAATTATCAACCATGGTAACAGTAAATTTACATCCTTGATTTGTCGTTAAATCAGACACAATTTCTAAAGCCTTTTTAGCCCGTCAAATAACATTTTGTGTCACATTTAAACCTGACTCTAGCTTTCTTTCTATGCCAATTGTATTTTTAATGTTGTTCGGATTTGTTGCAATTGTTTATATATATATATGTTGTGAGCCGCTCCGAGTCTTCGGAGAGGAGCGGCATACAAATCCGAATAAATAAATAAATAAATTTGGTTCCCATAGTAAGGCTTTTCGGTTATCAAACCTCAAGATTTGATTACGAGGATTCCTAACAGATTCAAACTGAACAAATTTTCTTTCCCTTTCCTCTTTATTGTAATTTCTGAAAAGTTGTGTCTGGGTATCAATCTTTATTATTTTTGGTAGTTGAGTTGAGTCAATTACAGTTATTTCTTGGTCATCAAAATTGTCCATCAATTGTAGGTAACGCGTAGCATTAGTTGAGTCAGTGGTTTCCACATTTTCTCTTAATGCAGATTCACAATTAGGTTGTAAGAATAGTGTCTCTGTCTCTTTAAGTTGTAAGCAGGTCTGTTCAGGATTATTCTGTTCATCTTCTATTATTCCTTGTTCCATAACTTGATTCATTATTAAGGGGTCAATGTAAGATTCCAAGGTGGCATCTTTGGATTTTCTCCAAGATTTCCAATAAGTTTTAAAATCTTCTCTAACTTCTAATATTTTTTCCAGTATTAAATCATAGTCAAGATGTGGATAACTTTCAGCCATTTTGGTGGTAGCTTTGCCTATTCCTTTATTAGAGACTACTTAAGAAAAATCCACAAATATCCGCCTCCAAAAGTCTAATAGCCAGCTTCACCACCTAGTTGCCCAGTTACTTTTTCTCTTTTATTATCACATAAATCCAATCCTCTTCAAATAACAGGGAGAAATACAGTTGAAGTTTTGCTTTTTCACCACCAGATGTCCTCAGTGGACTATAAAGTCTTTTTCTTCTTCTTCTTTTTTCCCCCCAAGTTAATCAAGTTAAAGAAAGAACAAAAAGGAAAGTTTTCTCTCTTTTTTAAAAAAATCAACAAAAACTGTCTTCTACATTATCAAATTAAGAAAGGAAAGTAGCAATGTCTCTTTTTTCCTTCTTTTCCCCTGAAATTCACCCCACAGCAGTCAAATAGTAAAAATAAAAATAAAAAACAACAACCAGACACACAAAAATTAATCCTTTTCTTTTTAGCTCTTCTTTCCACATATAGGCAGCCGCCGCTTTCTTAATAAGGGAAAATAGAAACTCTTTACAGGAAAAATCAGGATAGTGAGGGAAGGAAAGGTCTCAGCCAGATTCACCACAGTGGTTCTTCATGCTTAGTTGTTCTTGTGACTTGTGGTTGGTGCGTCTAGGTGATCGGCCATTTTATGGCCGGTCTTCTGCTCCATCGGCCCTCAGAGTCAGCTCGGACAGCTAGAGGAGCCGCCGCTCCTCTGCAGCTGAGCGCAGCCTTGTCGACGGTAGTTGCGCCCTCCAGGCATGACTTTTGACCCCCGCAGGGGTCTACCGGCGGAGGGAAACTAGCCGAATGAGGAGACAAGTCTCCCCGTGCGGCTAGAAGCGCCGCGATCCGGAACCGGAAGACTAGCGAAAAGTTTTTGTTGGAGCTCTCAATTCTGGAGGCCACAGACTAGACCGTCTTTTAGTCTCTCCTCCAAATCTGTGAAATTGCAGAGTCGGGATGCTTGACGAAGAGCGGTGATGAATTCTGTGGCCGATTCACTGGGTTGTTGCTCCTGCTGCTCAAAAGCATGCCTCCATGCTATCACGGATAATTTTGGTTCAAAATGGTCTTGGAGCCTTTCTTCAAATATGCGTAAGTGACGGACTCGAGCAGCATTGGGGCGACCAGGTTTTCCGCAATGCCGAAGGTGGCAGGCCACACATGGAGAGGAGCGTCGCGGCCTTCAGTCCATCTTCGGTGACCTGGTTGGCGCGGAGATATTTTCTACATGGAAATGTAGGACGCCCATCTCTCCGGGTGGTTGACATCAAACTCTTCGAGTTTCCCCACTTTTGCCATGGTGAGTTGCTTGCGTTTCTTGTGGCTCACATTGCCTTGTGCTGCTGGCTTCTGCTTAGGCCCTAGGATGGATCCTTAGGGCGTGGTGGTCTCCTGCACGGCTTGCTTGGCAGACTGAGGGGGGGGGACGTAATTCCTGCCAGGCTCTGTGCTGGCCTCACCCCCTAGTGATTTCAGACTCTTATGATGAAGCAGCACATCCCGCCTTTGTCGCCACCATTAAGTATTCAGTTCTTGAAGGCATTAAGTGTTGAAACAGCAACAAGTTTATTTAACTCTAAACAGAAACAGCTTAAATAGTTGCTGTGTAGCTATTTATATGGTTAGCCTCCAGACAGCAACCAATAGGTTTAAAGTAACAGTTTCCTGCCCAAAACCTAATTACCAGCCTGGAGACAGCAAGTCTGGCTTAAGTAACAACAGAATCTAGGTCAGACATTCAAACAAGTGATTAGACATTAAGCAAGTGATTCAAAACAGTTGTGGCCAATACATTACAAATATGATAAAGATTTTGAAAAATGAATTGTGAACTGCTTCTGTACACTTGAGAAGCACTACAGATATGTTAATATTCCTAAATGAAAATATTTTGAATCTTTAGAAAGGCTGTAAAGATAGAGTTCTTTCATAGAGCCTTTGAAGCTTAACTGCGGCTGTTTGGAGCTGAGGTAAGCTTCCGGGTTAAATAGTGTATTCCATTTTTATTGAATATTGGCTTTATTTTGATGTTCTCCTTTTAACAATACTATAAACAGCTGGGGAGTTGATCCTGATTACAATGGCCTATACATTTAAATAAATCCATAGATGTATTCCACAGTGAAGAATTCTTAAAGTTAGCTTCCTTGTGGTGAAAATAATATCAAATATAGTTTACTAATAATATCAAATATAGTTTACTAATCAATATATTTACATGAAGTGCTCAGGTTGTAAATCCCCCCCTGTAAAATTCTTTATGATTAGTTAGCAGTAACTTTTATCCTTTTCAGCTACTTACATAACTCCTAAATTGTTTGTGGAGCATGTGGAGTGCATATATCTAATAGTTAGTAGCCACTTCAAAGACCATTTAAACAGCATGTTCTGCTAACGGAAATGCCTTAAGTGAAGATAATTTGGTATATTCAGAAGATACTTAACTGAACTAAGTACCACGTTGCCTGAAGCCTTCAAACCTCAAGCTGTGAATCCAAAGAGGAGATAATAAATATAACACGTATATAACAGGTTCATCTTCATGACAACTATTCTTCTGTTGAGAAGACTATTTCACAGAGGAAACTGTGAAATATTTGATTGTTAATTTGAATATTTTTTTCTTGTTCCCTTGCATAATTCTTAATAGTGAATTGAAAATGATGGGAAAAAAAGTGATGGGAAAAAAAACCCCTAAGATATTTCTTGAAAATACTTTGTAAGGCCTAAAGCTGCTCAATAATAGCAGAATTTTGGATGGCAGAAAAATGGAAAATTGGGAAAGATGGGATGGGCTGCTTGAGGAATGCCCTGTTTTCCTGAAGAACTTTCTTGCATTGATACAATTGCAAAAAACATTTTTTTCCCTTGGGGACATTTTTTTCCATATTTTATATCAGGACTTTAAGAGACATACTCTTAAACTCAGTGGGAGACATCTTTCTCTCATTTTTTTTTAATTTGATACAGTCAGGCACACTCTCTGTCTAGTGCTTTAATAACAGCTGAACAGCTAGCCTTCCGATTTGGACACTGAATCTTATTATGCATGCAAAAATGTTCTCAAGTAGATTTTTGTTCTTAAGTTATGCCGCCTGCAGTATGTATTTCTTTCTCTGCTTTTGCCTTTCACGTCTGGATTTGCCTGCATTTTGTACGGAATAGGATTACTAGTCCAAAGTTGTTTTGCAAATGTAGGTTCTGAATGTAAGGTTAAAACTTTGTGAAAATTCTATTCAATAAAATGTACCTCTGGGACTACCACAAGAATACATTATAAAATAAAGGGTTGAATCAAAATAGTGAGGAAAAGCAAAAAACCTCCCTCATTCTTAGGCAACTGAAAAATGAAAGGGAGCCTTCTCCTCCTCATTTTATGCTTGTCAGGAAAGAAGCATATGGGTTCACCAAGTTGTTTTACCACATATCCACTAGAACAGGGCTTTTCAATCTTTTCACCCATTGTACCCCTTTTAGGATATGGCAACATCCAAGTACCACCAGTCACCTAGCAAGGTGTCAAAAACTTGATGACCAAAAAAAAAAAAGAAAAAGAAAAAAAGTGATAAAGTACAGGTAGTACTCGACTTACAACAGTGACTGTTCTTAGCTTTGGGATTTGAAAAATATTGTTATGCTTCATGTGAATTTGGGTTTAGTGTTAATTAAAGTATGAGAGATTAAAGATGGAGCAACATTAACGTTTCAAAGTTGAAAGAAGGATAACACAATACCAACCCCAGAATGATGTTATAGGAGCTTCTTGACATTGATGCAACCCAGTAGAAGGGAGGAAAGCCTAATTAAATGATTTAAAATATTTGAGATAAAATATGAGCAAAATGATGGAAAGAGATGAACCTTTATCTTGAGCAGATTAATCTTCAATAGTGAATTCATGTTCTTTCCAACATCAGTCTGCAATTCTGCTATTATTATATATTTTTCCTTATACCATTAACATAACTTACTTGTATAATATTCATAAAACGTCTGGAAAACCTTGACAGAAGGTCGTGTGTGTGTGTGTGTGTGTGTGTGTGTGTGTGTGTGTGTGTGTAAGGGATTAATCCTTTTTATGAAAGTGTAACATTGAAAAGACTAACCATTGAGTTAGGGAGTTTCTAGATATTATCATTCTTGTAAGAAAGCAATCTAGAAAGTGCTTTGTGAATGTTTGGAAGATGGATTTGTCTAAATCCTAAAGCCAACCCTCTTCATTGCATCTTCCTTAAATTATGCTAAAATCTGATTTCCAAGCTTTTGTTTAGAAAAGTACATGTCTACAGTATGTCCATATAATCAGCATAAATTAAGATCAACTTGCAGTATTCTTTAGTTCCCCCCCAAATATGATAGTTTCCATTAGACAGTTCCAACAAATTAATCTGAAAAGAAATCCTTGACAGATTCTTTTTATGGCTGAAGTTTGGAGTGACCTACTTAAAATATGCAGTAGTTATCTGAATAGATATTTGATATATTCCAACTCCAGTTTCAAATATGTGAAAGAAGAAAGAGAGATATCAGATGGTCACATAATTTAGGTCTGTAATCTGAACAGGGTTTGATTGGAATCTTTTTTGGGAGAGGTATAATGGCTAGACAGTGGTGGGATAGAAATCTGGATCTGTTTCTCCTCTCTGTGTGTTCAGCACATACATTTTAAAGATGTGAATGAGGTTTAAGGCATTTAGTTTCCATGCAGCAAGTATGGAACAATACTATGCTCAATGTTTGGCTTAAAGTTAATAGTCACCAAATGGAAAAACATATCTATGGCCACTACACATAGAAGATGTCAACGCTGCTAACATCGAATATTCTTGTTTTCCATTGCAGCTTGTTGAAACCCCTCATAGTAGCAGGTCAAACTCACTATGAAGTAAAGTATATTCTTGATTCTAGAATTTTTAAAGGGAAATTGCAGTACCTAGTGCAATGGAAGCGATACTCACTGTCTGAAGCCACTTGGGCGAAAGCTAGCAATGTGAAAGCCGACAGACTCATCAAAAGTTTCTATAGGAAACACCCTAACAAACCGAGGGGCAGCCCCTAACATGTGCTTTTGTTTACGTTTCAGGATCTGTCCTTTCTGTAAGGGGAGCCGGATGTCAACGCTGCTAACATTGAATGTTCTTGCTTTGACAACATATGGAGACACAGTCATTTTCCTTTACTTTTACTCTTAGAGTTAGAATTAGATGATACTGGGGGAAGTGGGAGGAATGCGTTTGGGAGTTTAGTTAGACAAAACAATAATGTATCATGGTGGGAACCAAGATTCTTTATAATAAGAGATGATAAGAATTGGCGGGTTGTAGAATTGGTGGGAAAGCCAGTATTTCAAACTAATTGGAGAATGTGATTTATGACTATTAGTCGGAGGAGGGAATTGGGCTTTGATACTATGTGGTTAGGGGAGGGGAAACCAGATTTTGTCTTGGACTGTGTACGTGCTGATATGTTGCTATTCAAATAAAGGTAAACAATGCCTCGAAGTTCTTTGAAGTGTCTCATCTGTCGGAACCATGACAGAAGAGTCACATCAGTCAAACTGGCTACAAGATTTCAAAGAGGTTCCCATTCTAATACTGTACAGGTAGTCCTCAATTTATGATTATCCATTTATCAACAGTTAAAAGTTACAATGGTGCTGAAAAAAGTGACTTACTACTGATCTTTGAACTTATAGTACAACCACCGCAGCATTTCCATGGTCACATAATCAAAATTTTCATGTTTAGCAACCAGCATTTGTTTATGATGGTTGTTGCAGTATTCTGGGTTCACACGATTGCTGTTTACAACCTTCGTAGGGGGCTTCCAAAAAGCAAAATCAAAGTCAAAGCCAGATGCACTTAATGACCACAGTACTTCTCTTAATGACCAGGGCAAAAACATTGTAAAGTTGTGCTAGCTCACTTATCAGCTGTATTGCTTAATTATGGAAATTCTGATCCCATGCGATTAAATGCAGTGTTAATTGTGGTAAGGATTTGTCATATGCAAAGTTTGCTTTATTGCTCTACTCAGAAATATATAGCCTTTATTCTCACAACAGAGTTTGGGACAATTGGTATTAAACTATTTGTAGTAGTTTGAGGTCCTTTTTCGAGGCATATCAGGCAATCTTCCTGTTTACAAAGCCTTATTCCTTGGTTGTCTAATTTATGAGTTGGTTTATTAGCCTGTAAGAAGTCATTTGTGTATTATGTCATTTGTACAACAATTATCCCATCTTATCCTCATGTCCTCTAGATAAAATGGGATTATCAGGAACACTGGAAGCCTATACAAAACTTCAAAGGGTTTTTTTGTTTTAATAGTCAAACACAAACACAAGGCAGTTGAAGCTGCTTTGCCAAATACCATGTCCCTCTCTGCTGCTGAAAATGAAGCAAAGCAATCACATTGCCTCCCTTACCATGTGTAAGGACCCAACTCAATCTTACATCTTAAGAAGACAGAACTCTTGGAATATCTCTTCCAACAGGGATCTTTATTAAGAGAAGCTGAGTGTAGGCATGTTAGACAGGATCTGGGGAATCCTCTCCCACCCTTCAATGTTTTAAAATGTTCCCAAGCAGCCCCCACCCCACAGTTCTTCCGGGCAATTCAATCCATCATCTGCTCCATCAGCAGGATCACTCATCCTCTCTTTTCCAGATCCCAGGCATTGGATTTCCCCCACCCCTTTTTCCTCACTGCCAGCAAAGAGGAGAACTTCAGAGGGACTAAGATGAAAGGCAGATGGCCGCATTGTTATGTTTAGTCCTCTCAAAGAGAATCCATAAATGGTCACTTTGTTGTTAATGAAGGAAGTGAGAGTCATAAAAAACCCCTGCTTATCCCCCTCCCCTTTTGTAGTATGACAGAATCCAGCATAGAGTAAGAATTGGGTTTTATCAAAGTAGGTAGATAGAAATGAAATATAATTGGATTCTGACATCCTGCCCCCTTAAAAATAAGAGAGATCCACCTGTAAAGAAAACAAAACAGATATAAAAGTTAGTCTGGCTTGTTAGGATACTCTGTATGAAACTTCTTTAATAGCTTTGGTACTCTGACATGACATTTATGGACCCACTCGCTTTGTGAGGCGGGGAGGTGTTTCCATGCTACTAGGTATTGAGTAGTCCCATGATATCTCCTACAGTCTAGGATTTCCTTTATCTCAAAGTGTTGTTCTCCTTCCACCATGATTGGGGGTGGGGGTGGTGGGGAGTTTTGGCCATAAGAGTGACTGATGTTCTCTTTTCAGCAAACTGCAGTGGAAAATTGGGTGTATTTGCCTAAGATAGTAGTTCTAATTCTACTGTTACTGGGTTTATGATTCTTTTAATTGGAAAAGGCCCTATATATTTTGGTCCAAGTTTTTTACAGGGTTGTAGGGATTTTAGGTATTTTGTAGATAAGTACACCATTTCTCCTATAATGAATGGTGTAGGTTCGACCCTTTTTTATCTGCTTGTGTTTTGTATGCTTGCCTAGCTTCATCGTTTTGATCCTTTTGTGGGCTTTGCGATCAGCCAGGGGGTCCTCAAATCGCCTTCTCAGAGAGGACATGAACCGGTTGAAGTCGTTGAGCTCTGGGGCATTGGAGTCATGCAAATTCACCACTCAATCTGCAGCCGGCCCATCCAGAGCAGATTGCACAATCCAGATCCGGGTTTTGTCACTAGGGATGTGCTGCCCATATTCCTCCATGTAGCTGAGGACTTGGGTTAGGAAAAAACCCAAGAGTGTCGGCTCCCCCTTGAATTTCGCATCCAGTGGTGGGTGTCTTTGAATGGGTGGGTGCCTTCGTTGTCGGTGGTATTGTCTTCCATCCAGATCGCCATCTGCGGGTCAGTGGGGAGTGGGGACTACTGGATCAGCAGACGTCCCCAGGGCTGCAGTTTCCAATTCTCCCTCAGTGTCTCTCCAGTTGCAACTCCAGGAGTTGGTGAGGCCATGGGACTCAGAATTCTCCTCTCCTAGGGAGCTGAGGGTTCTCTTCATCAAGTCGATAGCTTTCTCTAGGATCCAGCTCGAGTGCGGTACCCAGCTCCGTTCCTCTTCGCTTGCATACAGGGATTTCCCCATCTTCTGCTTCCTTTCTGGTTGGTTGCCCCCCCCGTCTCAGGGTCACCTTTCTTGATTTCTTTTCCCACTTGCCTTTTTTTCCAATGCCCATTGACCACCGAGGTTTGTGGTTACGTGTCTCCACCACCTCTTCTTCTGAGGAGTCTGACCTCTCAGATCCAGACATCTGGCAGGTTTTCAGTCGGGGCAATGGCTCCCTCTCCGGGGGACTTTCTCCCTTCCCTGCTCTGTCGTCTGACATGATATTTTTTGCAAAGTCCCCTGGCAAAGTTCTCCCTTCCAGGTGGACTAATTTTGCAGATCCTGTCTAATGTAAGGACCCAACTCAATCTTACATCTTAAGAAGACAGAACTCTTGGAATATCTCTTCCAACAGGGATCTTTATTAAGAGAAGCTGATTATAGGCATATTAGACAGGATCTGGGGAATCCTCTCCCACCCTTCAATGTTTAAAATGTTCCCAAGCAGCCCCCACCCCACAGTTCTTCCGGGCAATTCAATCCATCATCCGCTCCATTGGCACGATCACTCATCCTCTCTTTCCCAGATCCCAGGTGTTGGATTTCCCCCCACCCCTTTTTCCTCACTGCTGGCAAAGAGGAGAACTTCAGAGGGACTAAGACTAAAGGCAGATGGCCGCATTCTCTTCATTGTTGTTAATGAAGGAAGTGAGAGTCATAACCCCCCCTGCTTATCCTCCTCCCCTTTCGTAGTATGACAGAATCCAGCATAGAGTAAGAATTGGGTTTTATAAGAGTAGGTAGATAGAAATGAAATATAAGTGGATTCTGACACCATGTTCCAATTGCCTTCATCAGTGTCAATAGCTGATGCCATATTGCTACTTGCACAGAAACTTCTTTTGGTGAATGCAACTGCCCCAGAGGATTAGAGGTGATGATAAGTACCTCTGTGTGGCAGATCATATCTCCTCAAAGCCTAGGTGAAGTGGATCTGGCTATCATGGTTGAGTATAGTGCCTCCTCAAGGAAGGGCTTAATAACCTTGCATATCCCTGATATTTTTTATTGGTATGGAATTGTAGACCCTGAAATAAGTATTATGTTTAATCCCATCTATTGCCAGAGCTATGTTTTAATTATATGAATATTTATTCAAGTTTGGACTTCCAGGATGCTAACTGATAATTCTGAAAGTTGAGTCTCACATATAAAAAACACCAAGCTTGGGGAGGACCCCATGAAACGACTGCTGTCACATAGTGTCTGTGTTGGTTGTTGCAGCCCAGGCATGGTAGCCCTATTCAAAGTGTTTTCTGATAGCCCTTGCAAAAAGAAGGTCAGTTCACTCAATACAGAATAAGCACTTTCAATGGAAAAGCTGCTTTCAAAAAGTAATTAACTCATTGTACTGTATCGTAATATTTGCTTGATTTTAACTTAACTTATGTGATCCCAATGTATAGTGGTTGGCAAACCACGGCCCGTGACTTACTGTACCTTGTCATTGCAATCAATTCAACAATCCACGATAAAGCAAAGTTACATACTGTATATCCATTTTAAAGGCTTTGCTCCTTGTCCCATCTTTCTCATGTTTTTTTTGCTCTTCATTCTCTGAAGCAAGTACCTATCTTATTTCCCCACCAAACATTCAAGAAAGGAAAAAAGTGAAAATAGACTGGTGCAGCTCAGTGCTTCTGATCACTGAAAGCTTCATTCAGCAGAGCAGAATCCCCTGCTGGGTTTCAACTGTTGATTGCCTCTTACTCAAGTGAAGGGGCAAGAGAAGTCAACAGCAGGAACATAAAGAAATGGTGCATGAGAGAAAGGAAAAGTGATTATGGAGGATTTTCTATTCTACAGTGTAAAAAATTCCTTTAAAAAAAAATTGTAGACATCAGGACAGTAGTACGGTAGGTGTCCTGGCTTATATTGATGGACCATGAGGATCAATGAAGGAAAGAAAGTTCAAAGACATTCATGTTGATTGCAGGTACATTGGCAGCATGCTACCCTTTGTTGTCAGACTCAGCATTGAGAAAAGCAGTCTATGGTCAATTGAACAAGTTTTGAAAGTGGTGCCCAGCCCATGCAGCACATAGAAGCTTTCGCAGCAATTACCAGATCGAATCTGACTGGTGACAGGATATACAGGCAACTGCTGCCATATGCCTTCCACTAAATCTCCCTTGTTAAATCTGGATTATTACACAATGGAGGACTCTATGTCCACTTCCTGAGGCCTCTGATTCAAGACCAACTACTCCAGATCTCAGTTCATGGGAAGTTTTACTACCTGGAATAATTGTCCTAATTGATTGCATCACACAAAGGGAGTGGCAGTGGAAATGAGTTAGTTACCAGATGGTCTCAGATCCTGAAATCACTTGCTACATAATGAACAATCTGCTTTGAAGTCTTAGAGCTCAACTAAACAACCTATAAACCCTTGGCTCATTATTCCAGAGGTACTCCTTACCTCAATAGTTTCAACAATAGCAGTACTTGAAAATATACATAAAATGTATTTGAAAAGTTCTTAAAAATTCAGGGAGATATTCAGAAATGTATCTGCCTTGAAAGTAGCCCATATTGAACTAAGTAGCACAGTCAAACATCTGGAGCTGATCATAGGAAATGTTTTATGATATTTTGTGTTATGTTGTAAAATAACTTCTTAGTTTATGACTCCAGAGTCCCACATCAAACTGTAGTTCACATTGTGACTGGCTGTAAGCTGAGTGGATATACAAGTCCAGTAATCTATTTTTTTAAATATAAATGATGTTACGCTTCAATGGTTAAATGGTCTAGACACTGGTATTTATAGATCTTTTTAACATTTGTATTTTACTGTGTTTTACAAATCTAGATGAAATGTTACTATATATTGTTAGTGTACAATATGCCGTACACTAAATAAATGTCATAAAATGTTTTATGATAATTTTTGACATAAAATGTTTTATAACATTTGCCAAATTTCAATTCCACAGGACTCACTTACTCATTCTGTAAGTTGGCCCATTTGAGGTCCTTTGGTTCAAAATATTTTGCCCTATGATATACTGTTTCGCCCAGTTAAAGGTTATGAACGCAAAAGTTTTAGTATTATATAGATAGTGAAAGGTGGATGTCACAATATATGTGCAAAGGATGGTAGATTTGCCTTTGTTATCCTGCAGTTTCCGGTTTTCTTTTGTAACTGTAATGTGTTCACACACAGTAAGCTAATTGGGTTGATTTAGAGATCATGTAGAAGTGAACTGGAAGTATTGCTTCTACAAGTAATCTCATAGTCTTTGCTAGTAATGCACCATTTAAAGCACAATCAAATGCCACTGTTCATCTGGGATTATAAGCATGTAATGAACTGCAGCTTTAAAGTAAATAAATCAAGGATTTCCTGTGTATCTTTATTTAGGAGCCAGATAGTTTATAGTTTCTTAACTGATTAATCTTACAATCATGTCAATCAATCAATCAATCAATCAATCAATCTCTGTGCACAAAAGTTAAACATTAAAATAAAATAAAACAGGACTGAAATGAACAGGACAGGACAAAGCATAGTAAAATATTACAAATACCATCAGGGGTATTTAATCAGGCAAGGTGTTATAAAATGAGCCTGTGAGTCCTTAAAGAAAGGGCAATGCAAAAGACATGAAGTGTAGTTTCAATGGCCCGTTTTCCACAGAGGCACAGTCTCAGCTCATATGGAACTTTTTTTTTATATCAACCCTCCATAACTGCTGTAGATAGAACATTACATTGTGCTCAAGTTAATGCCCTCTGAATTGTAGAGACACTTATATAATAAAATTATCTTGCTGGTTTATGGAGGGGGACCTGTCTGCTCAAGAAAACATTCTTGGGTAAAGCAGACAGGTCCAACCATATCAAAAAAATAAAAACAAAAATCAAATACAAGATCTAATTCTAGGATAAAATAGATAAAAGAAAATACAGGATAAAATACAGATGTGCTAAATACAAAGAACCAGCCTTCAGATAAATGCATCAGCTTTACAGGAAACCTCAGTATGTTTGATGTAATGGGTTCTTACCTCAACTTCCTTAACTATAAATGTAGCAGTTCTGCTCACAATGTATATATTAGAGCCCAGGAGGAAATAGGACAATCTGTGATTCAAATCCCATTGGGATGTTCTTTCAAATAGATATTTAAAGGCCATCTCAACCCATGTGATTCCATGAAGGTGTATGCACAGCTCTGGCTTACTTGATGCATTCCACCTGTGACTGGGCATTTAATGGGAAAGAGAAGGACAATATAAAAAGAATGCTAATTATTTCATGTATCCCCATGAAGAATTACCATAATGGAATGCAATATAAACTACTCAATGGTTTCTTAAAGCTTGCAAAAGTTTTCATATGTTATTATTTGTACCACTGCTATTAACCAACCATAAATAAAATATAGTCTGGAAAATTAGTACTAAAGTGGAATAAGGTAAGCTTAATTTTCATGAGCTGGAAATGCCTTTCTTCTTTAAAAAAACAGAAGGTGCTTTCAACACAGGTTGTGGCAAATTTGAGCAATGCATCCAATATTTTTAATGGAAGTATAAGACACGTGTCCATATAAGACATGTACCCAGCGATGACTTCCTTTATTTATTGACTTTGTGATCAATAATTAATTAAATAATTATAATACAATACAATACAATATAATACAATAAATAATTAAAATGCAAAACATCAACAGCACAATGATAGCTCCCTTTCTTTGAAAAAATAAGAGATCTGTGCCCTTTCCTGCTTTGTGACAGTAATATTGGGTTAAGACAGAAAAAGCAGACCTGCTTGAAATATTCCTTTCTTATTTCAGCTTATTGTCCCTGGACTTTGTCTGAAACAAGGATTCAAAAATTGCATGATTTTTGATTACCAACTGCACAGCACAGTAGTTCTGTATTTAGGCAGCTGGGGAAAACCTTTGAATCAGCCTTGTGAATGGTTTTGGAAGCTGTGATTGCTTTAGTGCTTCAAGAGATGCTTCATTTGTGCAGCACACTTTATGAAGTGTTACATTTAAATGCTTTCCTCAGCCTTTTTTAAAACATAACACAATGCATAGTGGCAGTGCTGAATGCATTTACACAAGATATCTTGCTTCCTGAGACAACACTCCACAACACATATATGACAAGGACATAGGAACGGTAGATTGGGGTTGACTTGGGCATAAAGGCTCAATATAAGTGATGTTTGGATATAATAATATAAGCATGAAGGGGAGGAGGAGTGAATGTCTCGGTGCCAGGACGCATTCCTTGGGGGCTCCCTAAGGATCCTCGCTTTTCAGCTGTTTGGGGAGGTCTGCCGGGTTCCAGACAGACCACAGCTGTCCTGTAGGGACAGTGAAGAAGGGAAGCATAGTTTGACAGCAAAGGAGGGATCACAATCTCCTGGAGAAACAATGGAAGCTTCCCAGACCTGCAGCTGTCAGATGGCCATTGCGAGCCTTCACAAGCCGGGCGTTCACTTGCAAGCATTAGAAAGCAAAATTAGAGGATCACCTGGGTGAGCTGATTAAGAGACTGTAAAAAGAGGGAAAACTTTATCTCTTAAATGCTGGAAATTGTGGGTGGGGGGATAAGAAGAATTTGAAGCCATGGAGAAAAGGGAGGAGCAGACTTTTAAGTTGCTCCTGCTCCTCCTCTGGAATTTCAGCTGCAAAAAAAGCAGAAGGCAAAAGAAGGCAATAAATCAATAAATCAATGTAAAAACAGCATGGAATTTGAAAAGCCTACTGAAAACAATTGGACTGATGAAACTGATTTGAGAGTAAATGACTGCTGGAGGTGTAGATTGTTCTTTTTTTTTCTTTTAAGTGAGTTGCCTCTTTTTCTTCTGTATTTTTCTTCTTGTATTTGACTGGGAGCACTTTGGAAGTTGCAGTGCTACGTAGAGGCACCTGGGTGTTAGTAGACTTGGTAGACTTACTAAATAAATAAAGGAGAAGACTAAGTGACCTTGAACAATATCTGCTGGGCTTACTGACATTCATTGCATTTATTACAGAGACTGTTTCTTGTTTTGGTGAATGGTAGACTGTTTCACAGAGACTTTATTTTCAATCTCCTTTTTTTTAATTAAGGCATGAAGAGCCTGAAACAAAGAAGTGTAACCTGTCCTTTTTCCTGCCCTTGGATTTTTGATGTGGGATTTTTCTCTCATTTTTGTTTCTTTACTCCTCTTCTTGGAACATATTAGGATTATAATATCGCATTGACATTTGGATTATAAATCATTGGAGAAGATGAAGATTACAACACACTTAACAATAGCCCCCTCAACACTACAGAGTCCGGTGGTACAGAAAATACTGGACTCTACAATACAGCAAGATAAATTTAACATGGAAATGAAAAATATGATACAGGCATTACATACAGACTTCACGGGAAGGGATAGGTAAATTAGAAGAGGAACTAAAAGCGGTCAAAGAATTGATGGGGAAAAGTGAACAAAGACTGAAACAAGCAGAAGAAAAAATTGAATCAATGGATAAGAGAGTAGAGGAGATGGACAATCGATTGACATTAGCATATAGGAACCAGGAAAAAAATGATTATCTCTCTAGAGTTGGATAGAGCTGATTATTACTTAAGATTCCAAAATGTTGAAGAAGAAAAGGGAGAGAATTTAGCAGATGTGATGGCGGAAATGTTAGCAGAAGCACTGGAGGAAAGTAAGGAAAAGATAATTAATGATATAGATGAGATATTTAGAATACATACTAGATATGCAATGAGAAATAAGCTCCCTAGAGAGGTTCATATAAGATTTACTAAAAAAGCGTTAAGGGCAGATATACTACAGAAGCTGAGAAATGTCACAATAAAATATAAAGGAAGAGAGATAGTGATATTAAAGCAGATTCCAAAAAGAGTGAGAGACTTGAGAAAGGAATATCAATTTTTGACGAAAGGCTTAATTAAAAAAGGGTTAAATTTTAGATGGTTAATACCAGAAGGAGTAATGGTAAATTGGCAAGAACAGAGACATAGACTAGACACAACAAAGAAAGGAGAGTTTTTTTATGACCACCATTTTGGACAGCAAGAAGAAGAAAGGCTGAGAGGGGAAAGAGGAATTAGACACCAAGGAGATGAGATAGAGATGGAACAGAGTGGGTATAGCAAAGAACAGGAGGAAAGGGCACTGGGAGAAGGAGCAAGGGCAAAACAGGCAAAAGAGCAAAGACAGATGAGAATGATGAGATCAGCCAAAACTTTAAATAAATAGTCATGGAAGAAGAGGTAAACGCAATCTCGATAAATATAAATGGCTTGAACTCGACCATAAAAAGGAAAAGAACACTAAATAAACTGGGGAAACTAAAAATGGACATAATTTGTTTACAAGAAGTTCATATTAGGAAACAACATAAAAATCTATTAGAATATCCAAAATTGGGAGAATTATATACTTCACTTGCGGATCAGAGTAAAAGAGATGTGGCATTATATATTCAGAAATACAATACAAACTAAATTGATATATTCAGATGAAGAAGGATGAATCTTAATGGTGGAAGTAATTATGAATTGTAAAAAAGTCATTACTGGTAGCGATCTATGCTCCAAATGAAAACCAAGAGAATTTTTATTTAAAATTACATAAGAAAATAATAGAACTGGAATATGAAAGCATATGCATAATTGGAGACTTTAACGCCATTGTAAAGCCTGAGCTGGATTATAATACCAAAAAAAAGACTCTTAAGAAGAACACTCCCCAAATCCTTTTATAATATGGTGGACAAATTAAATATATTTGATGCTTGGAGAGAAAAATATCCAGAAAAGAAGCAATATACGTTCTATTCTAACAGACACCTGTCCTGGTCGAGAATTGATATGATATGGATGTCAACAGATTTATTTACAAATATACAAAATATAGCCATAGAAACAAAAGCATGGATGGATCACAACCCAGTTACAATCATATGGAAAGGACAAAAAAAGAGAACAAGATGGACATTAAACCAAACTGCATTGAATGAAAAAGATTTTCAGCAATATATGGAAAAAGAAATATTTTTCTTTTTTAAGGAAAACAAAAAAGAAGATACTTCACTTCAAAACATTTGGGACACGGCAAAAGTGTACATGAGAGGACTTGCTATGACTTATTTGGGAAAAAAGAACAAACAGAAAAGACAAAACAAGGGAAAACTGGAGGAAGAATATAGGATACTTGAGAAAGAATTACAGAAAGTTACACAAAACAAAAAGATTAAAAATTTAATGGAGCTGAACAAACATAAAATGAACTTAATAGAAAATGAAGAAGTGGCAATGAAAATAAAGGCAGCTAAGCAAATCTTTTTTGAACATGCAAACAAACCAGGAGATGGTTGACATATAAAATTAAAAAGGAGAAAGAGGAGAGATGGATTAAACAATTAGAAGATGCTGAGGTGATTTTACAACATCGGAATGAATAAAAGAAAATAATAATTTGGGAATATTATGAGAATCTATATAAGCAACAAACAGTTCCAGATGATAGGATAAAACAATTCTTGGAAGAAATAGAGATACCTAAAATGCCGGAGAAATTTAAAAAGTTATTAGAAGGGGAAATAACAATGATGGAATTAATAGAAGCAATTGACAGATAAAAAAAATGGTAAAACACCAGGACTGGATGGATTACCAGCAGAGCTATTCAAGACATTGCAGGAAGCACTAGGCAATGTAATGTTGGAACTTTATAATGAACTTCTTTTTGAAGCTAAGATACCAGATTCGTGGTCCAAAGCACTTATTACCCTGATACCAAAGGAAGAAATGGAAATGCAGAAAATAAAGAACTACAGGCCAATTTTCCATTGAATGTGGACTATAAAATATTTGTATCAATAATGGCAGAAAGACTTAAAAAGTTTTTAAATGAATTTAGACAATTGGATCAAAATGGTTTTTTATCCAAAAGACAGTTTAGAGATAATATGCGAATTGTATTGAACATACTAGAATATTATGAAACACACCCTGAGAAACAGATGGCATTGATGTTCCAGGACGCACAGAAGGCATTTGACAATGTGAACTGGCAATTCATGATAAGCCAGTTACAGACTATGGATTTTGGGGAGAAATTTATAAATGTAATCAAAACAATTTATAATAAGCAATCAGCCAAAGTAATGATAAATGGAGATATGACTGAGAAGATTAATATTATGAAGGGAACAAGACAGGGATGCCCCCTGTCTCCACTATTGTTTGTCCTGATATTAGAAGTGTTAAACAGAAGTATAAGACAGAATAATGACATAAAAGGGATGAAAATTAAGAGGGAAGAATATAAGCTACAAGTATTCACAGAGGATTTAGTATTTATCTTGGAGGAACCATTAGAGACAGGACCTGTATTAATAGAACAAATAGAAAAATATGGTGAGGTAGCGGGGTTGAAAATCAACAAAAATAAAACCAAAATGTTAGTGAAAAATATTACTGAAAAACAAAAAAAAGAACTGATGGGAAAATTAGATATACAGATTGTAAAGAAGGTAAAATATTTAGGGATCCACCTGCCAGCAAGATGTACAACAATTAAAGAGGATAATTATCACAAATTGAAAAGACAAATTGAAGTAGATTTGGATAAATAGAAAAATGTACAACTATCATTAATGGGAAGGATTGCGATAATAAAAATGAATATATTATCACGATTATTGTTTTTGTTTTCAACAATACCAATAAGATTAGATAAGAAATATTTTGAGGGGTTTAATAAAATAATCTTGAAGTACATTTGGCAGGGGGAAAAAAAGGCAAGGATTAATCTAAAAATGTTACAAGATACAAGACTGAGAGGTGGGTTTGGTCTACCTAATTGGGAATTGTACTATCAGGCTGCAGCATTATCATAGATGAGAGAATGGATCTTACTGAGGAATACAAGATTATTGACATTAGAGGAACATGACTTGCAGTTGGGATGGCATGCTTTCATATGGTATGGGAAAAACAGAATACATAGCTATTTTCAGAGACACCATATAAGGAATTCTTTATTTGTGGTCTGGAGAAAATAAAGAGAAAACATTATCTGAAGATTCCAAAATTGGCTGTCAACTATGGAGGCACTAATACACCCCAATATGCTTAACATGGGAAACATTATAAGATATAAAGACCTACTAACAGATACGGGGGAGTTGAAAACCAAACAACAATTAGAGGAACAAGGAATAAAAATGGATTGGTACATGAGAACACAAATACAATCTAGATATGAAAAAGATGTTAAAATAGATGGAGTTAATTAGGGGACAACAGAGTTAGATGAAATACTCACAGGAATGGAAGAAAAATGGATTAAAAATGTATAGTTATCTACTACATATGGAGTTAGAGGAGGAACAAGTGAAAGAGACAATGATAAAATGGACAAGGAATTTTGGATATATGATTGAATTAGATAGATGGCAGCAACTATGGGAAAGAAACTATAAACTGACAATGGCGACTGCGTATAAAGAAAATATTTACAAAATGTTTTACAGATGGCACATGTCTCCAGAAAGATTAGCTAAAATGTTTAAGGAAGATCTATGAAATGTTGGAAATGTCATCAGATACCATGTTCCTACTACCGTATGTGGTGGATGTGTGTAGAAGCTAAAACTTATTGGAATATAATTAGAATATGGATAGAAAAGATGATACAACAACATATAGAACTAAGACCAGAAATATTCCTGCTGGGTATTCTACCAGGGAAATATAATAAAGAGAAAACATATTTGATTATTCATATAATTACAGCAGTCAGAATTGTGTTTGTACAAAATTGGAAAGCACTGAAAGCTCCCCCAGAGGGAGAGGTGATTGGGAAAATACTGGAATGTGCAGAAATAAATAGATTAACAATGACAATTAAAGATAAGACAGAGTCAGAGTACTATGAAATCTGGGGAACTTTTTATGATTGGATAAAAAGAGAATACGGTTCAAAGATAGTTAACACCAATTTAGATGGAAGAAAAGGAGCAGATAAGGAGGGAAACCCAGGTGACACAGTATTGAATAACCGGAGATCGTATAAATATTTATAGAAGTATAATAGAAATAAAATAGTCCGAGCACCAGGATAATATTAAAACAAAAACTGTTTAATACAAAAGCTAAAGCTAAGCTTTCGTCAGCCAACACTGCCGACATCATCAGAGCACAATACAACATTACTGAGAGTCCTTTTTATATTGCCGGACAGCTCTGCACCCGGCTTCTCGATCTAGTCATCAGTCCGTCCGTTTTCTCTACTTGGTTTGTTTTTAAAGGGCACGTGTCTCTTGCTGTGTTGGTATCTTCCGAGGTTACTATTTTCTTTTTCCTCGGCTCAATCACTTTCTTTCTGCTAGCATATATCGGTTGCTTTCGTTCGCTTGCAGTTCCCCCCTATTTTGGTTCTATTCTGGGGTCCATCTGGTCTTCCTTAATGGGGTTGTGTGCAACCCGGGACTTGATTCTAGATGAGGAGGCTGACCTGGCATGCGTAACTGAGACCTGGCTGACCCCAGAGGGAGGAATTCCCCTTTCTGAGATGTGTCCAGCTGGGTTTCAGGTATGGCATCAGCCGCGATTACAGGGAAGGGGGGGAGGAGTGGCGATTATAGCTAAGGAGTCACTCGGGCTGCACAGACTCGCTGCTACCGAGATATCAGGTTGTGAGTCCCTTCTTATGAGGTTGGACCTAGGTGTGCAGGTGGGTCTGTTGCTTACGTACCTGCCTCCCAGCTGCGTTTCTACAGCCCTGTCCACGCTACTCGAGGAGGTAGCCAGGTTGGCGGTTGAGTTCCCCAGACTTATTTTCTTGGGGGACTTTAATGTGCCATCACTTGGTGAGTCTTCTGGGTTGGCGCGGGAGTTCATGGCTTCCATGGCAACCATGGACCTGACACAAGTAATTGAGGGCCCAACCCATGAGAGGGGACACACACCTGACTTGTTTTTTCTCTCGGAACAGCTGAGGAATGATCTGATATTGAGGGAATTAGAAGTGTTGCCCATGTCATGGACAGATCATTTTCTGCTGCGGCTTGAGTTTAAGACACCAATCCTCTCTTGCAGGGAGCCGGAACCGATTAAATGGTTCTGCCCCAGACACCTGATGGACCCTATTGGTTTTTAAAGGGCGCTTGGGGAATTGCCGGATTCGCTCGTACACAATTCGGCGGAGTCCCTAGTGATGGCCTGGAATGTGGCCGCTACGGGGGCTCTAGACCGGATTGTGCCGTTGCGACCTCTCTGTGGTAGCAGACCCAGGAGATCTCCTTGGTTTACCGAGGAACTCAGGGGGATGAAGCGCCAGAAGAGACGTTTAGAGAAGCAATGGAGGGGAGTAGATCAGAATCTGATCGAACCAAATTGGGAGCTTATATTAAGACCTATTTGGAAGCAATCACTACGGCAAGATCTCAGTATCTTTCCGCATTGATTGCGTCTGTGGAATCTTGTCTGGCTGCCCTGTTTAGGGTGACTTGCTCTCTCCTGGATACGGGGAGGAGAGAGGAAACTTTGCAGGGCAGTGCCTAAGAATTTAACAGCTTTTTCGCAGACAAGGTCACTCAGATCCGGGCTGACTTGGACTCCAATTGGCATACAGTGTTGGCTGACAATGAGTCAGTTGAGATGACAGAGGCCCGTCTTAGTCCTGTTGAATGGGAGGAGTTTGATCTGGTAACTCCTGATGACGTGGACAAGGCCATTTGAGCTGTGAGTTCTGCCACCTGTTTACTGGACCCGTGCCCCTCCTGGCTGGTTTCGGCTAGCAGGGCGGTGACACGGAGCTGGATCCAGGCTGTTATCAATGCTTCATTGAGGGAGGGCTCCTTTCCGGCTCCCTTAAAGGAGGCACTTGTGCACCCCCTCCTCAAGAAGCCTTCCCTGGACCCAGCAGTTCTAAATAACTATCGTCCAGTCTCCAACCTTCCCTTTTTAGGGAAGGTTGTTGAGAAGGTGGTGGCACTCCAACTCCAACGGTCCTTGAATGAAACTGATTATCTGGGCCCTCAGCAGTCTGGGTTCAGGTCCGGTTACAGCACGGAAACTGCTTTGGTCGGGCTGACCGATGATCTCTGGCGGGCCCGGGATAGAGGTTATTCTTGACCTCTCAGCAGCTTTCGATACCATCGACCATGGTATTCTTCTGCGCCGGTTGGAGGGGCTTGGAGTGCGGGGCACCATTTTATGGTGGTTCACCTCCTACCTCTCTGGCCGGTCGCAGTCGGTGTTTGCAGGAGGTCAGAGATCGGCTCCGAGGTCTCTTCCATGTGGAGTCCCTCAGGGGTCTGTTCTCTCACCTCTGCTTTTCAACATATACATGAAAACATTGGGTGAGATCATCCGTCGACACGGGGTGAGTTTTCATCAGTATGCTGATGATACTCAGCTTTACATCTCTACCCTGCGTCATTACAGCGAAGCAGTGGAAGTGATGAACCGGTGCCTGGAGGCTGTTGGGGTCTGGATGGGTGCCAACAGGCTCAGACTAAATCCCGACAAGACGGAGTGGCTGTGGGTTCTGCCTCCCAAGGAGAATTCCATCTGTCCATCCATTACTCTGGGTGGGGAAGTTTTATCCCCATCTGAGAGGGTTCGCAACTTGGGTGTCCTCCTCGATCCACAGCTAAGTTTAGAATACCATCTTTCGGCTGTGGCGAGGGGGGCGTTCGCCCAGGTTTGCCTGGTACATCAGTTGTGGCCCTATTTGTACCGGGAGTCACTCCTCACAGTCACCCATGCCCTTGTCACCTCGAGATTCGACTACTGTAATGCTATCTACATGGGGCAACCTTTGAAGAATGTCCGGAGACTGCAGGTGGTTCAGAATGCGGCCGTGCGAGCCGTCTTGGGTCTCCCAAGACATGCTCATATCACTCCAGCCCTCCATGAGCTGCACTGGCTGCCAATTGGTCTCCGTACACAATTCAAAGTGTTGGTTATGACCTATAAAGCCCTATATGCCAATGGGCCAGGATACTTGCGGGACCGTCTTCTGCCTCATGAATCCCAGCAACCGATTAGGGCACACAGAGTTGGCCTCCTATGGGTCCCGTCTGTTAGACAGTGCCATCTGGCGGGACCTAGGGCTAGGGCCTTCTCTGTTGCTGCCCCAGCCCTCTGGAACCAACTTCCCTCAGAGGTTCATAGTGCTCCCTCCCTCCTAGCTTTCTGAAAAATTTTAAAAACACATCTATGCAGACAGGCTTGGGGCGTGTGAGCTGCGCTCTGCCCCTGGCCTTTGATTGGGAGTGTATGTTGTATGAGTGAGTATAGTTTTATAGTTTTATATTGTAGTATTATTTTATATGACTTATATATTTGTACCTGTATTTCTGTTGTGAGCCACCCTGAGTCTGGGGAGAAGGGCGGCATATAAGTCAAAATAAAGATAAAGATAAAGATAAAGATGTGTGCTTGGGGGAGGGGGTATATTGAGTGGATACGGGTGTCTATTAGGGTAGTCTCTGATGAATATGCTCCTACATATGTTCTCCCACTCTGGAGCGCTGCCTTCTTCCGTGAACCTCCATGGGTATATTGACCCACTTCTGGTTGTCCCCCCCATCCTAAGGTCCTTTACTGCCCTGATAGACACCCGGATCCACTCAATATACCCCCTCCCCCGAGCACACATGCACAGAACCCCATTAAGGAATACCAGATGGACCCCGGAATAGAACCAAAAAAGGGGGGAAGTGCAAGCGAACGAAAGCAACTGCCGTATGCTAGCAGAAAGAAAATGATTGAGCCCAGGAAAAAGAAAATAGTAACCTCAGAAGATACCAACACAGCAAGAGATGCATGCCCTTTAAAAACAAACCAAGTAGAGAAAACGGACGGACTGATGACTAGATCAAGAAGCCGGGCACAGAGCCATCCAGCAATATAAAAAGGACTCCCAGTAATCTTGTATTGTGCTCTGATGATGTCGGCAGTGTTGGCCGACACTTAGCTTTAGCTTTTGTATTAAACAGTTTTTGTTTTAATATTATCCTGGTTCTTGGACTATTTTATTTCTATTATATGGATTTACCCAGGATTCACATTTTTGGTATAATTAGGGTTTATAGAAGTATATACCGAGAAGGTCAGATAAATAGAAGTATTAACGTAATAGAAAATCAATCTTATTATATATAATACAGATAGGGAAATTTAGAGAGAGGAGTTGCTCGGACATTACCGCTGAATTATATCTGAAGAGGGATGAGAGGGAAGAAAGGAGAGGAGAGAGAGAAGAGAGTAAAGGAGGGGGGAAGGAAGTAGGAAGGTTGGAGGAGAAGAGGAGGAAAAGTGGGGAGAAAGGGGAGGGGAGTGGTGAAGGAAAGAGGAGAGGAAGAAGAGGGAAGTAGGGAAGAAAGAGAAGAAAGGGAGAAAGAAGCTAGAGAAGAAGGAGTGTGTATATAGTGAAAGGGGAAATGGGCGAGCAACACCAAAATGTATGTGTATGTATTTATTTTATTTTATTAAAAGTATCTGATAGATAAGAATGTAAAAAGAATGTATGTTAACACATGATAAATATCGCGGTATATGTATGGAGGAGAGTTGGGAAAAATAAAAAAGTTTAAATAAGGAATTGGGAGAAAAAAAATATGCATGAACAAAGGTGATTTTGAAAACTAATGAAATAAACTATTCATGTACTCAACCTTTTTTTTTTTAATGTACTCAACCTTATGACTAATGTTGTTTGCTTTAATACTGTTAAAGCGGACTGAATCTCTACCTCAAGATATGAAACTTTTACCTCAGGATCTCTGGTTAGGGACTATAAAAGGTTGCACTAGTAATGGGATGAAGTCAATTCAGAAGCGCAAACGAACAATATGCAATAGACTAGATACAGTAGATAGACCATATATAAGAGAAACACCAACCAAACAAAAGGTACTCGGAGTATACTTGAAGAGGGAAGGGAGGAGGGAAGAACGTTTACTAAAACAGATGTTTACAAAGATTAATAACAGATGTTTACAAAGATTAATACCTAATGTTGTATGCTATGTTCTAGGATGATTGTTTAGCAATAGGATCTTTGGTTTAATGTTGATCACATTAATATGGAACCAGATAAGAGAAACACCAATCAAACAAAGTGTAACAGGAGTATAGTTGAGGCTAGACGCGAGGAGTGGGGGGAAAAGGCTTACTAATTCAGACGTTTTCAATGACGAATACTTAGTATTGTATATCAGGTGCCATGATGATTGCTGCATAATATGTTTTTATGTTCAATGTTGATTGTTTTAATAAAAGAATTTTATAATTAAAAAAAAAGAGTGCCAGGATGACCTCACAGATTGTTTTCATTTAATAATCTAATGGAATTAAATAATTGTGATTTTAAATAAATAATAACAACACATAAAAAAAATCAAGAGTACAACATCAAGGGTGCCCTGGATTAAGATTGGAGAGTCCCATCTCTCAAACCACTTATTAAGACCAGAGACAGCAAACCTTCAACAAATAAAGAATGCTGATGGCATGCTCTTTTAAATATAATTGAGAGAAAAAAAATAAGTAGATTAAAATTATGCATTGGAATTTTCATTAGCATATAGTATCATTGGAAAGACATTTATTTATTTGTATTTATGTATTTCAAGGCCACTCAGCTCTGCAGCTTTTTCATTTACATTCTGATCATGATTAAACTGGCATCTGCTCTAATCACTGCTTCTCTGAACTTTCATTACTACCTGCCTACTGTTGATTATTCTCTTATTTTTTTGGTCAGGTCCTCAGCCTTGTGATCATCACATGCTCCTATTGGACATTATGGTACATATTAAGTCCATGAGCTATTTCTTAAAATTCAAAATGTCAGGCTCCACCATAGCAGATTTTATTTCCATATCAGAGACAAGATGTTTCCTTTTTCTTGACAAAGGATGACCACACACACACATACACACAACAAACACACACATATATACACCTCAGTGGAACAGCTTGCCTTCAGAAGTTGTGGATGCTCCATCACTGGAGGCTTTTAAGAAGAGACTGGACAGCACTTGTCTGAAATGATTTAGGGTCTACTGCTTGAGCAGGGGGTTGGACTAGAAGACCTCCAAGGTCCCTTCCAACTCTGTTATTCTGTAAATATTGTAAATATTGTAAATATCAATGAGAACGCATATCAATCAATACGCATTTGAGGAATTTGTCTTAAAAATGCACTGTGTGCCTTTGAAAGATGTGTAGAAAAAAGTTTATATGTGGGACAATGTACAAAATCATCCCACATATAAACAAAACATCTGGATGAATAGAACCATCCAGAATCTATGTCAGATTTTCTAGGCATTCTTTTAAACAATGTAATAATACATAATGTAACTGATAAATGCAAAAATATGTGACTATTTGTGAGACACATTTACAAGGCAAAATTTACGCCAATCTACTGTATAAAGCTCTACTAAAAAAGTCCCACCTTTCATACCATATGAAAGATAAAACACTGTACCTGCTAAAATAATAATTTAATTAGTCCTGCTGATAATTTATCTGAATTTCAACAGCTAATTGTAGGTAACATGTAAAAAGCAATACATTTATTAGGAATTGGTTTTATTATGGACTTTTGCTACCTGGGAAGATGGAAAACTGCTTTTGGTACTATAATTTGCTACTTAATGTATCAAAATTATGTGATTCTCTCTTCAAACAAGAGAGAATTTCAGTTTTTACTCTGCTTTAGACAATTAAATATCTGAGTCTGACCCAATTCAAAAGTAAAATTGAGGAATTTGATTTATATCATGATCTGAAGACTGTAAGAAACTTCACTTTGTTATCTGGCTTAGTTGCAATCTTATCCTACAGCCAGAATTTGAATATGTAAATAAGTCCCATGGAAGTGAGTGACAGATTTTTGCTTTATGCAAATGACCACTATAGTAAAAGTGTGATGGTTATTTAGATGCAGAGCAAAGTGGCTGAGTCTGTAGATTTTTTTTTTCCCTGAGGAAAAGAAGTGATGAAACCCCACTAACATTGCTGTTAACAATCCTAGAAAAATAACGTGGTTTGTTGTTACATAAGCTATTTAGTTAATCAGCTTTATTTGTCCTTATATAAATGCCTCAGCCTGGCAAAAATTGTTAAAAAAAATTGGTTAGAAAAGTTCTAATTCTGTATTCTAACTATTGAAACTAAGATCATCTGCCCACCCCAGAACTAAACGCAGAGAAGCCACTAAGAACCATGATGAAAATCATTCTAATGGATCTTTTTTTTTTCTTTCAGTGTGGACTTTCATTTTTGACCAGTGTCGACTGCAAAGTTTCATTAGGAAAGCTTCCAACTGGAAAATGTTTCACATTATTCAAACATTTTAAATGATTAAATATAATGGGTTACTTATATCCATACTTTTATTAAATTAATTTTATTTAATAATTTTGAATACATGACTAATCAATATCCTTGCAGTTAATTTTTATAACCTTGACTAGATCTAATAAATTTCAGTCTATATCATTTATTGTAACTGAATCATTCAATTAATTGGTTTTGTTTCTTTTAAAAATTCAGTGGAAATTCCTTTCTAATGAAATGACATTTTTTGCTCTGGCAGATGGCATATAAATATTAAAATAACTATAAATTAGGATCTCCTGTGTGGCATTTTCTAAAACCAAAACACAATAGTGCGAAGGAAAAATGGCCAATATTAGGTTGATTACTGACATTTCACACAACTCAGTATACGTTTACTCAGAAGCCATTCTATTGAACAGATCCTATTTCTCGATATAGCTGTGTATAATGCTACAAACCTTTGGGGTGTTTTGTATCCCAAAGTGAAGCTGGAAAAAATGGAGAATGTATTCAAAGGTTGGATATAGGATTGTTTCTCAAGGAAGATGAGGACATTCATCTTTGACTGTCCTCTGCATTTCTTCTAAAATACTTTTGTTGCCCTCTTCTTTTAATAACTTCATCCATGACATTCTTTTAGAGCAGTGGTTCTCAACCTGTGGGTTGCGACCCTTTTGGGGATCGCACAAGCCTTTCACAGGGGTCGCCTAAGACCATCGGAAAACACATATTTCTGATGGTCTTAGGCAAGGCTTGTCAACTGCCTTCTCTCCCCACCCACAGCGGTGCCTCCCTCCCCCTCCTCCGCTCCACCTCATTTGTTTGTGGAAAATATGCTGCTTGGCGCCAGTCTGCACAAACTCTACCAAATGTGCCCTGCAGGGGGCACATGAAGAGCGCAGGCGCAGAGCAAGGCCGCGCCCTCACCAGAGACTCATTGTGCAGCAACCGGATTGACTTCTTCTCGTGCATGCAGGTCAGCGAAGGGGAGGCCGCCGCAGCACCCAACTCCTGCGCCCGTCAGCTGGCGACCCCCAAACTTGCGCTTGTCAGCTGGGAGGTCTGGCAACGGCCGCCAGTCTCCTTTGCCACCCTGCCCGTCCTCGACTCCTCCTCCCATTCATGTCAAGCTCGCCGGGGCTTGACAGGGAGAGAGGGAGGGAAGGAGGAAGGGACTCCTCCTCTCCTAAGCTTCAAAGCACAATCAGCTTCCCAAGGGCGCCACAATCCTCACAAAAGTGGGGGGGGAGAAGCAAAGGGTGCAAGAAAGCTCACAGCAGGCTCGAAGGAGCACCTGTCAGTGTTGGTGACAAGAAATTCCCCACAAACCCAGGGAAGGGGTGGAGAAAAGGAGCCCCCTTTGGGAGGAAACCGCCAAATTCTTCTCCTTGGCTTTGCACTCTTCTGTTCCTCGGCAGCCGGGCTGCCAAGCCTCTGCTGGCTGGAACTTCCTTTCCTTCCCTCCCTTTTGGTCTCTTCCTCCTTCCCTCCCTCTCCCATTGTCCCTTCCTTCCTTCCTTCCTTTCCTTCTCCTCCCTCTTTGTCCCTCCTTCCCTCCCTTTCTCCCCTTGTCCCTTCCTTCCTTCCTTCCTTCCTTTCCTTCGCCTCCCTCTTTGTTCCTCCTTTCCTCCCTTTTTCCCCTTGTCCCTTCCTTCCTTCCCTCTTGTCCAGTATCGGGGCAAGCCTCTACAGCTGATCCACACTTCTGCAGAGCAGCCCAGAAGCAGATCAGCTATAGCAGCTCTCCTTGGCTCCTGCCCAGCAAACTTGCTCGAGCTTTGCTGGAAAACATGGCTTGCTAATTTAGTAGAAGCGTGAATCAGCTGTAGCCCAGCGCTGATCCTGGCACTTCTGCTAACTTAGCAAGCGGCATGTTTTCCAGTGAAGCTGAGCAAGTGAGCTGGGCGGAGCTCTCCTCTGCCTCTGCCTGTGCACAGGTAGGTTTGGCATGTCACCATGGCCACCGGCAGCAAAGCCACCAGCCATGCTGGTAGCCTGTCTCCCTCCCCTTTTCCCTTTCTGGGCATGGAGGGGGGGAGGAAGGAAGGGACAAAGAGGAAGGGAAGTAAGGGACAATGAGAGAGGGAAGGAAGGAAGGAACAATGGAAGGGAGGGAGGGAAGGAAGGGAGAAAGAGGGAAGGAAGGAAGGGACAGGGGAGAGGGGGAGGGAAGGAGGAAAAGACTAAGAGGGAGGGGAAGGAAAAGAAGGAAAGAAGGAAGGAAGGGACAAGGGGAGAGAAGGGAGGGAAGGAAGGCAGGCACCCACCCCAGTCCCATCCCAGAGACCCACAGATTCCCCCCCACAGGCACTCTGCAATCTGAGTGATCAGCTGGCCACGCCCCCTGGCCATTGATCATGTGACCCTGGGACACTGTGAATGTCATAAGTATGAATCAGTTGTCAAGCATCTGAATGTAAATCACATGACCCCGGGGATGCTGCAACAATCATAAGTGTGAAAAATGATCATAATTCGCTTTTTCAGTGCTGTTGTAACTTCAAACAGTCACTAAGCGAATTGTTGTAAGTCGTGAACTACCTATATTTTCCCATTTTTTCCTTTTTTATTTTGGTCAAGTTTTTGATACCCCCCGGCCAGCTGGATGGGAGGTTGGAGGTTACCACAACATGAAGAACTGTGTTAAAGGGTCGTGGCATTAGGAAGGTTGAGAACCACTGTTTTAGAGCATTCAAGAACATCTTAGCTAGGAATAGGTGTTTGGGAGGAGTTACTTAATTTCTTTCCCTTTTGTTTTTTTTGTTTTGTTTTGTTTTGCTTTTTCGGCAGGAAAATAAATGATTGCATAGAGTGGTTGTTTGTTGCAAATTACTGTGAAAAAAGCAAAAAAAATAAATGTCATTCAGATTTTAGTGACCTAAATCATTAGAGCATGTGGAATGCTTTAGGGAAAATGCCTCTGTAAGCACTGCTGAATCATGAAATGAGAGAGCATCAGCTTTCATTAGCTGCCATAAAATGCAGGGAGAATGTATTCTCAATATTCTTCTCTCCATCAAGAGTACTTGCTACACATGGCAGCTTCCCAAAAGAGAAACACTGGACAGGGCAAAACCAAGTCGGTTTTCTTAAAATTGCCACTGCTTCATTGCAGCTCATTCCATATGACATTGTAGAATCTTGCCTTTTCCCTTTTGCTACTTAGCAAACCATCACTCTTTCCTTTCCAGGTAGAAATTTATTTTTCAATATATTACATTTTAAAATATATTTTATATATTATATGTATAGGGAGTTTATATTTTAGGCAGAAGCAAGCTTAATGCTGCTATAGGCTATGGGTTAGAGCCTACTAGGAACACCTACAGCAACTGGATTTTGACAAATTGACCAAATGTATATGTGTGTCAGGACAGAAACTCTGCCCTTGATATATTTGCATATGATGTTCTGAAACAAGCACCAAAGGAACAAAGTGTGGGTCAAGATAATGTAGCACAGGGGTTCTCAACCTTGGCAACTTTAAGACTTGTGGACTTCAACTCCCAGAATTCCTCAGGCTGAGGAATTCTGGGAGTTGAAGTCCACAAGTCTTAAAGTTGCCAAGGTTGAGAACCCCTGCTGTAGCACAACATCACTGTAATGCATCTTTGGCCTCTAGGAACACCCACTGATATTTCTACCTGCACAAAATAAATATTCTTTAAAATATATTGTTGGGAGTCAGCACCCACCCACCCTCCTAGAGAAAACAATATTTTGAGGGGATATTAAAAAGGCAGAATATTATATTTCCCCACAGTAATAATGGAAAAATCTTAGACAGAAACCATCCCCTAGAAACCCCCTCCCTCAAGTCTCTCCCCCCCCCCCCCGGGCAGAGGCCAACTTTTAGAAATGCAGATTTGGGGCCACCTATTCATAAGCAAAATGCCTTCAGCCCCAGCCCCAGTGAAACAGGACATGATCTTTAGGACATAATAGATTAACCCACCACCATTAGAATACAAAAAAAGCACCCTCAAGCTCAGGTCAAAATACATGCCACAGGAACAGGAAGAACCTCAAATACAAAGCCCAAAGAAGGTATAAAATCCCACCTATCCCAACTTCATTTTGTCAGCTCTCCCAGAACTACATGCTGTTGGTTCTGTTCTTCAATAAAAAGAACATTCTTTCCTAAGCAGTCCCCATTTTGTTTATTCCTGGCTTGGACTGATGATTTTTCTTTCAACAATATAACATTTTGATGTGTGATGTTACTTTCAGATTCAAAGATAATTTGTCTGCTAGACCAAATTAAACATCATACAACCTACATTATCCAAGGTGTAATGATTCCAGAAACTAGTTTAAATAGTGACCTTGGTAACATACTATTATAATAAAAAGGGATTATTTAGATATTTTTTTTATTTTAACTAAAATTGGCACCTTGTTAAGATTTTGCTCTTTTAAAAAAATACAACAAACATTTTCCATTTCCCCTGAAACTGGAATATTTTTAAAAAAAATTTATTTTTTTTTTCAAAATAATTTTCAAACTGAAGACCTTGTTCCTCAAGCTTGCTAATCTTCTCTCTTTGGCCTTCATCAAAGAAGACAAATTCTGAAAGGAAAGAAAGCAAATTTTCTTCATCTTATTGGTGATACTTTAAATTAGCAAATTTGTCAAAAGCTTCTTTTGTGCACAAATAAAGGAATAATTAAGACTCTTCAACATGTTGTTCCCCTTTATTTTCCTAGAACTAACAGTAACTTGAAATTAGTGATGGGATCTTAATTTCATGCTGATATTAGTCTGCCAAGTCAAGCACAGGTGGACTTGATGGTTAAATTATTGAAGCAGGAGTGGGAAAACAAAGGCTTTAGTCCTCTTACAACAATGACAGCTAACTGGATGACTTTAAGGCAATCAGCCTCTCTCAGCTTATCCTATCTAATACTTTTGTTGAAGTAAGGGAAAACAGGATAAAACACTGCTATGTCTATGACCATGAGTTCCTGAAAGGAAGATAGGATATAAATTGAACAAACATACACACAAATAAGCAAAACCTATCATAAGGAATGATCCTTAAAGTGCACTGCAGTTCTCAAGATGAATGTAAGCAAAATGTGGATGTTTGCCAACTTGGAGCATAGCTTCACCTGAATTAAGAGATATAGTATTTGTCATACTTCTCCAAGCCTGCCTGTTAATGTAGTCATTCCACAAGGCAGAAAGCTAATGGAAAGAACTGGAGAATAAGAAAGAGAATCAGTGGCACTTCTGGTTTGCATTGTGGTGACGCAGCTGAAGGAAAGTGGGGCTCTGCTTCCCATGGCTGATTTCACCCAGCAACGAAGGGTCCCCACCCTCGTAGGTCACAGAAGGATGGTGGTCTTTCTATTTGATCCAAGGAAAGCTCTCCAAACCAGCAGGGGAAAGGCTGGCCTCATTTTTGTGGCCAGCCCAAGCTACAAACAACTGAACAAAGAAACCACTTACCAGCATTTTAAACAGCATGCATGGAACTGGGTGAGAATATTAATCCTTTCTCTACCATTTTGATACTTGACTTCCTGGATAAGACAAACTCCTATAAAGCAAGAAAATCCCCAAACGCAAGGAGGAAGGAGATTTTTGCCCTACCCTTCCAGAGAAATGAAAGCAGTGGGTCAATCTTTCTTGGAGATAAAAACGGAGAAGACTATTATACCAAAATGGAAGTAATATAAAGACAGAGCATTGATAAACTGCAGAACTGAGAAAACTGTTAAGTCTTTTTTTTTTTGAAAGAATACTGAGCTGAAATTTAAGAAACTTTAAAGTGGAAATAGTTGTTTGCTTTAAGTGTTGGTAAATGGAGATCTGAGGACCTCTGGTGGTGGCTTAAAGGTATAGCATCAGGCTTATTGTGTCTAGAGTGAACTTGGAACAATGCCCAGGCACAGATAACTATTTAGCCTCTTTGTTCCTCAGTCAAGCTTTTAGCTCGACAGAGAGCAGCTGGCAACAGAGAAAAATATTTTGGACTACCTTCTGTATGGTGGAAGTTATAACTGTTTTTGAAATTTGCGGACTATCTTGGATTATAAATATCAACTGAACTTCAACTTTTGACTTTCCGTCTCTTGGTTCCTTTTACCTGGGGGAGACCTATGGATTGACACTTTGGATTACAAGCATTGGTTGACTGAAAATTTTTGGATTCTCGGAAGAAGAACTGTGACAAAATACCCTTTTTGGTGGTGGACCTATATTTTGGAACTTATTGGAACATAAAGGCTATACACAAAGACTATAAGAATGTTATGAGATGATTTTAAATCTAAATTTAAATTTAAATTGACTATAAGATTGGTCATGTTAGATAAGTTTAACACTTGGGAAATATAAATAGAGGGCAGGAACAAAAATGAATGCTCCACGTTTAGTTAAAAGTGGTAAAAAAACCATCCCAAATATCTGTCTCTGAAGCTCCCAATCTGGTACACCAGAGAAATAGAACTAACAACTTTCAGAAGGAAATGCAATTTATACTGCAATCAATTCAAGAGGCAATTGAGCCACATAAAGAAGATAAATGAGCAAGTTCTTAACTTAAACTCACAACTAGGGAATCTTCAGAAAATGACTATAAAGAATGAACAAAGAACTCAAAAAAATAGAAGATAAACCAGAAGAAACTGATCCAAAGACAGAGGATATAAAGGAAGGAAATTACAGAATGGCGCAGACAAAGAAAAACATTGAGGACTCAGTGATAATACTGGAAATGGAAAAGGCACACATATCTCAACATTTCAGAACATACTTGAAGAAGACCATATAGAACAGATTATAGAGCTTCCAGGAGAAATGTTAGAAATTGGGAATCAAGAAATGAAAAGAGAAGCGGAGGGAGGAGGAAAGTTGGAGCTGTTTAATGAACATGAATGGGTTGTACTCCCCTTTAGAAATATTTTACCTAAATGGTTTTTCCTACTACAAAGAGTACCTATAAAAACAGAGAAGAAATTCCTTGATGATTTAAATACACGGATTTGGAAATCTATCTGGCAAAGGAAGAAAACTAGAGTTATACTAAAGAAAATAGAGGACCTGATCTATTGGATGGGGCCTTACATTATCAAGCAGGTGTTTGATTATGGCTAAAAGAAACAAATAACTCTTAGATACTAAAATACCATTATATTTAGAAAGATGAGTTAGAACTAGGATGGCATACTTTTCTATGAGATGGGAAACATGAAAATAATAGGATGGCTTTTAATAAGGAAAGCTTTTACTCACCTTAATGTAATCAACTTTGAGAAAACTACTGAAGGGAAAAAAATTGAAATAAGAGTTGGGAAAACAGGGTATTGACTTAATAAGGTGACCTCAACTGAAAATATAATTGAGATATGAGCTGAATAGAAAAGATGTTATAAATTGGAACTATCTTTAGTTGATATAATATTAGAAAAATATGATGAAGAAGCATTACCTAACATTGTATGTATGTTGTTTGTATTAATAGCAGAATTAATTAAGAATTGTATTAATTAATTAATTAATTAAGAATTGTATTTATTTAGTGTTTGAAAAGTGAAGAAACATTACCTGAAAAAGAGGAGATTAAGACTATATCGGAAGGTGTAGAAACTGACAGAGCGATATTGAAGAACAAAGAAAAAGAAGACAGAATAATTTTAATATGTATTTTTAAGCAAAAAATGTACCCAGACAACACGTTGTTTATTAAGCACTTATGATTTGTAAAAATAGAAAATCAATAAAATTTTGTATAAAAAAAGAAGAGAGTCGATGGTACAGGGTTGTTAAGGTATGTTTGCCAGCTTTTTTTACAATAAAAATATTGTGCAGTTGTGCCTGCTCTTACTGTTGAAACCATCTTTCAATATCTCTCATACATTTTGGACCTCACGTGGTCCAGGCAACATATCGTGATCTTTTTGTGCAGTGACTAAAGGGCAACTAATTAAATTAGGGATTCCAAATGTCAATACATAGGAGTGGGGTGGGTTTTTTTTTTCTCCCAAAAATGGCACTTGGGATTTCTTTTCTTCCTACTTACATAGCATCAAGTCATAAACCAAGCAAGCCAGGGTTTAGATTAAAAGAGGGTAGAACTCATTTGCTTCAATAGTTGAATACTGTTAATCCTTGACTTACAACCATTCATTTAGTGATGTTTGAAGTTACAATGGCACTAAAAAAATACCTTATGATTGTTTTTCACACTTACAATCATTGTAGCATCCCCATAATCATGTGACCAAATTTGGAAGCTTGGAAACTGCCATGTATTTATGACAGTTGCACTGTCCCGTGATCATGTGTTTACCGTTTATAACTTTCCCAGCTGGCTTCCATCAAGCAAAGTCAATGGGGAAGCCAGATTCACTGAATGACAGCATAATTCATTTAACCACTGTAATGACTCACTTAATAACTGTGGCAAAAAGGGTTCTAAAGTCACTTAACAAGTGCCTTGTTTGGCAATGGAAATTTTGGACTCAGTTTTGATTGTAAGTCGAGGACTTCCTGTATAACAGTGAAGAGCAGGAACAGAGATTTTTCTTAAGTCTTGACAATATTGTACTTTAACTGTCAGATACTCTTATTCATGCAATTATTAGAAATACAGATTATTTGCCCTCTATTGTTCACTTCAAAACAAAGTTGAACAATCCTTGATTCTGAATCAAACACAGAGCTCAAATGGAGCTGTAACTTTGCTTTGCAACCAAATGAGTATGTTTGTATTAGATATGTATTTAGAAACACTTGGGATCAATCATATTAACTATTGTTATTAAAACCAAATAAATTAAATTTTTGTTTTGCTCAACCTACTTTTCTCAGATTCTACTTTGATGAAAGTATTTCTCAGGATTCCGGTCAAAATCAGGTAGACGTTGTTCACCAACCCCAAAAGTCCTGTTTGTCATTGCAGTTCGAAGGTTCATTTACATAAATGAATGAATGATGCTTTTACCATCTAGAAATTGATATTGTTATCTTATAATTTGAGTATATCATGTACAGTAAGGACACAACTATAGTGGGTGGTTTAAAAGTTAAAGTTAAATATTTTCTGTGCCAAAGGCTGAAGTTCAACAGGTGTACTGAACATGAAAGTCGTTGTATATTATACAGGAAATGCAGAATACAGTCCACATTGAACATTTTTAAGTCCCATATGCAGACTTATGAGGTCAGTGAAAGAAGAATATGCTTAATACTCTTTTAAATCACTGAGGTTTAAAATGTTGGCTAGATCATGGCCAATCCTTTTTCTTAATTCTAGCAACATGTAAGTCATCTTGCTTTCCATAAATAACTGTAGAAGGTGAATATATCCCACTGTGTTGTTAATAAACATCCTTTACCCCAATCATTCTAATATTCTAGGAAAAGACACCTAGACAAAGTTAGCATAACAGAATACTTGACATTTACAATATCAGCTATAAATACTTTATTTATTTTACAATGCCTATCCTCCATTAATGGTGCAAGCTTGCAATAAATAGAACCCAAGAAATGTCTGATGCTTTAAAAAGAAATCCTTGTACATAGAGAAGTATTTTGGCTTGCAGATATAACCTTTAAAACCCTTACTGTTGTCAAATGTTTTTTCTTTGAATGAATTCATTGGACTTTTTTTTAACACATTATTTGTACTATGTAAATCTGGATAGGATTCCACAACATCATTTTTTAATAAATATTTTATTAGATTTTATATGGGTAGGGAAAGGATAGGGTAAATACAGGTATGGGAAGGGCTAGGAATAAGGAATTGAGGATAGGGTAGGGCTAGGATTAGGGGAAGGTACAATAATGGGGTAACCCCCAACAATAATCTCATGCTTTAACAAGCAAACTACCATCCGGATATACATATTGAGTAAACATAGTTTATATAATACTAAACAATTAAAATGAGTAAAGTTAACTATAATCATATAATTAAGAATTAATAAGTAAATACAATTCCTTTAAGTAGATAACCTTAATTAATAAAATATGAACTAATTCTAACTGTTGCCACTAGTATTTAAAATCACTAATAATAATGCTATTATTAACATAGAAGATAAAGCTTAGTGAAAAACCTAAAACCATATATTCTGTTTAATTTCAAGCTCTTTTTTCATTCTGTCGTATTTCTAACCATTGATAAAAATTTTCACAAGTTTTAAAGTAAATTGAATCTTCTTTCTCTTTCATCTCCAAGGTTAATGTATCCATTTATGCACATTCTAAAATTTTGGTAATTATAATCTGATCAGATGGTAAATGTTCATTTTTCCAGAACTGGGCAAATACTATTCTTGCAGCTGTTAAAACATGTAGTATTAAATAATCATTCTCTTTACCATAATTAGATCCTAATATTCCTAGCAAAAACAATTCTGATTTCAATTCTATCTGTATTTTTGTCATCTCTTCCAGCCATCTATGAATCTTAAAGCAATATTTCTTTGCGTTAGGGCATATCCACCAGACATGGTAGTAGGTACCTGGCTTTTGTTTACATTTCCAACAAGTATTCGATACATTTTACATTTACATTTACATTTAAACATTTTCGCTAATCGAACTGGTGTCATATGCCATCTATAAAACATTTTATATAAGTTTTCTTTGTATGAGGCTGCTTTAGTAAGTTTAATGTTTTTATCCCAAAGTTTTTGCCAGTATTCTAAGTCTATAGAACAGTGATGGTGAACCTTTTAGAGACTGAGTGCCCAAACTGCAACCCAAAACCCACTTACGCATCATTGAGTGCTGGGTGGGTATGGCCCATTGGGTGGGCGTAGCTGTGGTGGTAATGGCAAACTGGGTGCGACTAAAATGTTCAATCAATCAATTCCAACTTTGCAAGATCTTTTTTTTTCCCCGTGAGAAGTTGAAATTGATTTTTTTAAAAAAATTTATTGGATACAAAGGAAAAAAAAGATTAAAAACATTAAACATGATAAATCATCTTTGGCATACATCTCCATCTTGTCAGTCCATATTGTACATTAATTACATATGATATATCTATATACAACTGTACATTTCTAGTCTCTGTCTTGACTTGTATCTTTGCTGTTGACCCCCATTTTTTCCCCTCCATCTATAAAATTTATTCCAGATTCGATAAAATTCTGTTTCTTCCTGATTTTTTAATCTTTTAGTTACCCTGTCTAGTTCTGCGCAATATATAATTTTCTTTATTAGTGCTTCCCCACTCAATACTTCCATTGCTTTCCACTTTTGAGCAAATAGTATCCTTGCCGCTGTTACCACGTGAATGATTAGATATGTGTCACCTTTATTTACATTTTCTCTAGTATTCCTAATAGTAATGTCTCAGGTTTTTATTGAATGTTTTGCCTAGTCATTTCTATTGCCCATTCCCAGATCATAAGCCAGTACACATGTGCTTCTCTACATGTCCACCATACATGAAAAAATGTGCCCTTTTCTTTTTTGCACTTCCAGAATATAGGTGAGTATCCATTATACATTTTGGCTAATCTGGCCGGAGGAAGATGCCATCTGTAAACCATCTTATACAGGTTTTCTTTATATGATGTCGCCAGTGTGATTTTGTTATTTTGTTCCCATACTTGTTGCCATTGATCCATATTTATATTGTATCCTAGATCCATTGCCCATGTCGACATTGTTTCTTTAACCTGCTCCTCATATAGCTTATATTCCAAAAAGTATTTATAAATATTCTTAATTTGTTTTTTCTCCGGGCCTAGCAGTATTTTATCTAACCCCATATCTTGTCTGTTAATACCCCATTCCTGCTTATCCTTCATGTATCTTGCTTGTATCTGGAGATAAGACCACCACTCCAGGTCTATTCCTCATTGTCTTAGCTCTTGTTTTTGTTTTAAATAACCTTCTTCTGTCAAAATGTCTTTATATATAATAGCCTTGTCTTTCCTCTACAGATTGGGATATGTGACTGCCTCTAATGGCGATAGCCAAGCCGGGATCTTTGTATAATATTGACATTTGACTATATTTCAGCTTTTTATTCATTCTTGCTGAACATTATGTCTTAAAAAATACTGGTGGTTTCTGCTTTGCCCCGTCCATATATGAGCATGCCAACCCTACTGAAGGTCGTAACCCTCTAAATGTAAACATCTTTTATTTTCTAAGGTTATCCAGTCTCTAATCCATGTCAGGGCCGCTGCTTGGTAATATAGCTCCCAATCTGGGAAACCTAAACCTCCCCTCTCTTTGGCATCCTGTAATGCCTTTAATTTTATTCTTGCCTTCTTTCCTGACCACACAAATTCTAAGGTTAATTTATTCAACTCCTTGAAAAATTTCTTGTCTAATTGAATTGGGATGTTCTGAAACAGGAATATCATTTTGGGTAGGATGTTCATTTTCACTGCTGCAATTCTCCCGAGAAATCTGAAACAACTATCCCTAGATATTTTAATTTGGAAACTACCTGTATACCTAATTTTGCCTCAAGGTTTCCTTTTTGTATATTAGTCATGTTTTTCGTAATTATCTTTGTTTTATTTCTATTTATTTTCAAACCTGCCCAATCTCCATACTATTCCAATATTTTGAATAGTTTCTGCCCTGATTGTTCTGGGTCTTCTAATATAAATGCTAAGTCGTCTGCATAAGCTTGAAGTTTATATGTTTCTTTCTTAATCCTAAATCCTTTAACCTGTTCTTCTTGCCTTACTACTCTAGCAAGAATTTCTAATGTATATATAAATAACAATGGCGAGAGAGGACATCCTTGTCCTGTGCCTTGAATTTATCAGTGGCCTCTCCATTTATTATGATCTGGGCCTTTTATTCAGAATATATTGCAGTTATCACGTTTAAAATTTTTCCCCCAACATCCATTGATTTTAATTGTTGGATCATAAATAGCCAATTGACATTGTCAAAAGCCTTCTGTGCATCAAGGAACAGAAGTGCCGCTTGACGATCACTATGCGACTCATAAAATTCAAGAATGTCTAAGATTGTTCTTATGTTCCACTTAGTCTGCCTGTTTGGTAAAAACCCATTTTGATCAGAATGTATGAAATCAATTAGATAAGTTTTGAATCTCTCCGCCATTATTGAGGCAAAAATTTTATAGTCAGAATTCAATAATGATATGGGTCCATAATTTTGTATCCATGTTTTTTCCACTTCTTCTTTTGGAATCAATATTATGTTTGTCTCTGTCCAGGACTTAGGTATTTTAACTTCAGTTAATACGGTGTTGAAAACTTCTAGTAGGTATTGATTAAGTACACTTTGTTGTTCTTTATATAGTTCTGCTGGTATCCCATCTGGGCCAGTCGCCTTATTGATCTTTTGTTTACTTATAGCCCTGGTTATTTCAGCCATTCTTATTTCCTCATTTAACATAGATTTTATTTCCGGTATCTTCAGTATATCTGCCTTCTCTAAGTATTCTATTATCCTTTCTACATTTTTCCCCTCATTTCTCTTATATAATTTTCCATAGTATCTTTGAGCAATTCCCCTTTTTACAGTCTCCTCCCCCTGAATCTCTCCTTTCTCATCTTCCAAATTAATGATCCGTTGCTTCTCTTTCTGTCTTCTTAATTTATACGCCAGCCATCGTCCCGGTTTGTTCGCATGCTCAAAGTTATTTTGCTTAGCTGCCTGTAATTTTTGTGCTAACTTTTCCGAATCCTCTATACAAAGGATTTTGTTTTTTAATCCTTTGTTTTCAGGATCTCTCTGAAATTGTATTTCGGCCTGTTTGTATTCTTCCTTGAGCCTCATCCTATATTGTTTTTTCTCTTTGTTTCTCTTAGCCATGTACAAAATTGCTACACCCCTCATGTATGCTTTAGCCGTACCCCAGATGTTCTGCAAGGATGTATCCCCATTGTCATTCGCTTGAAAGAAAAAGTGCATTTCTTTCTCCATACTTTCCTTAAATTCTTTTTCTTTGAGAATCACTCTTTGGAGAGTCCATCTTGGCCTGCTTCTTTGTTCTTTCAAGTGAAAACTTATCGGGTTATGGTCTGCCCAGAGACCAGGTTCTATATAAATTTCTTGGATTTCTGAGTCTAATTCTTTTGTAAACCATAACATATCTATCCTGGTCCATGATCTATGTCTATTAGAAAAGTATGTGTATTCCCTCTTATCATAATTCCTTTCCCTCCAAACATCATGTAAGCTAAGATCTGTACACATCTCAAAAAAGGTTTTGGGAAGTGTTTTTTTTTTGTTTCCTTTCCTTGCCTCCGCGCTTTTATGGTCTTTTGTTTTATCTGCGATCGCATTGAAATCTCCGATTATACAGAAACCATCTCTCTCTATATCACTCAGCTTATTATGAAGATTTAAAAAAAAGGATACTTGACCTCCATTTGGGGCATATATTACAACAATTATTATGTTTTTTTTATTCAGTTTAGCCTCAATTATCAAAACCCTTCCCTCTTTGTCTTTATAAATTTGTTTCAAAGTTATCTTTTGCTTAACATACAGAGCTACTCCTCTTTTTTTCCTCGTCTAGTGAAACATATAGCCTACCTAATTTAGGTTGTTCTAATAGATATTCTTGATCATTTTTTATGTGAACCTCCTGTAAGGCAATAATGTCCGCATTTAATTTAATAAGTTTACTAAAAACTTTCCTACGCTTTACTGGTGCGTTCAACCCTCTAATATTTGTTGACCAAATCCTATACTCCTCTCCCATTATCCTGTTTTTGTCGTGTCTTTGTGCTTCTAGTAATTCTTATTTCCTTCACCTCCTCTGAACTTCTCCCCTGTTGTTCTAGCCTATCTTGTCCTCTTCCCCCTCTCACTTCCTCCATACTTTGCTCTGTCCCTCTTTTCTCCAACATTTGTTCAATATCTCTTCTTTTTTCAACCATAACTCTTTCTTCTCTGAGATCCCTCAGGTCTTCCTCTGAAGCACAATATTGCCTGTAGAAGTCTTCCAATTTCTCTACTGTATCCAATCTAAACTTCTTCTCCTGCCAAGTCACAATAAACCCCTCTGGTGTTAGCCATCTAAAATTTACATTACTTTGATGTAACCTAGATGTCAGAAAGAGGTAGTTCTTTCGGAGGTCTCTCATCCTTTTTGGTATTTGTTTTAACACAATAATTTCTTTCCCTCCGTATTCTAACTGTTCGTCATGTGTCCTATATAATATTTCATCTCTAATTTTCTTTTTAATAAACTTCACATGGACCTCTTTAGGAAGGTTATGTTGTCTCCCATAGTTTGTCTGCACCCTGTATACCTCGTCCATCCCAGCGATCATCTCTTCTTTGTCAATCTCAAGAGCTCCTGCCAACAAATCCGCCATCTTGTTTGGAAGATCTTCTCCTCTTTCCTCTATAACATTTTGGAATCTAAGATATTGGGTCGCCTTCTGTGCTTCCAGTAACATCACCGCTGTCATTAACTCTTTATTAGCCTCAGTTAAGTTTTTGTCCATCTTCCACTTTCTTTTCTTCATTATCCAATCTTTGCTCTACTGCCAGCAACTTCTGCTCATTTTTTGCGATTTGCTGTTGAAAAGCTTCAAATCTTCTGTTCATTGCCTGAATCTTCTCTCTCATTTCTCCAGTAACATTCCTAACCATTTCTAGCTCCATTTTGATTTCCTCATGGTTCTTCATCATGACTTCCTGGATTGCCTGCATCATTGCCTGCAATTCTTTAAGTGGGTTGGAACATTCTCCTTGAAGCATGTCATCTAACGATCTTTGGCTCATGGAACTGGAACCTTGTGTTGCATTTTTTCTTCCCCCCACCAATCTTAACTAAGTTTGGATTGCTTGCCATTTTAAATAAACTTTCCCACAGCTTACTCTTCTTCCAAAATATTTCCACTTCCCTCTTTTCATTCTTCCACTTTCTCCCCCTTTACATTGTTCCCCTCTCAGGTGTTTAAACAACAACATCGCTGGTATATTCCGTCTATGTAGATCTATCAGTATAATACTAATACAAGTACAGGTTCTAATAGTTCAATCTCAGCTGTTAACTTTAAACTTTCCCAGTGTTCCCTTTTTTCTTTATATAATCCAATAAACCCTTCAATCTTTCTTTAATACCCTTTAATACCCTTTCTCTTATCTTCTTTCTTCTGTCTCACACTATTCCGTTCTATACATCCATATAATCACCTGCTATGTCCTCAACAACACTTTCCAAAGTTGTCAGTCTCTATATTGTTCCAGTTCCTCCTGTCATGCAATCTCTATCTCTTTCCAGGGAGAAGAAAAAAAACAGACACCTTTCCACTGGCCAATCCACTCTGCAGACAAAGGCAAAAGCCAAAGGTCATAAGACTCTCAGACAAGGTTCTTAGCTTAATTAAAGGTTGATTCCTGTCCTTTTATGTGACTTTAAAACACTAGGTCTTTAATCAGTGCAGCCTGGCTCCTCCACATCAGGCCCTTCCAGGCGCTCTTCCTGCTACTTTCACTCGCCGCTATCTTTTCACTCCTTTAGCTTATCTTTTTCCAGGCTTCCCCTTTCCGCTTTCTCTTTTGATGTGTCTACCAAAACTGCTCACAAAGCTTTGGGGAAAAGTCAATTTAGTCAAATCCAATTTACTGTTGTTCCGTTATTTCCTCTTTTACTCCATCCAGCTGTCAGCTTCAGCAGCCATTTTTGGCCGTCTTCTTCCCGATCCGCTCGGTACCGGGTTTATCCGCTACCCTTCGCCAGTCGCCACTGATGCCAGAGCAGCAGATCGCCCACACCTTCTGTTGCCCCCATGAGGCTTCTTTCAGTTCAGATGAGCCCCACGGACCTAGGACGAGCGTTTGGCAATGCCAGAGAGACCATTCGCACCATCGCCCGCTCTGATAGCTGGCTTCGCCCCCCAACATTGATTGATTGAACCTTTTTTTTGTACATGGCAGCAGAGGCCTAAAGCGAAAAGGTTTTATAAAACCCAACTGAAGGCCTAGGACTGGGGCGACAGCACGTGTGCCCACAGAGAGGGCGTTGAGTGCCGCCTCTGGCACCCGTGCCATAGGTTCGCCACCACTGCTATTGAATATCCAAAATTCTTTGCCCATACTATCATTGTTTCTTTTACTTGTTCTTCTTCCATCTCCCATCTTAGCAGAAATTTATAAAGTTTCTTAATCAAGTTTTCATGTTTTTAAAACTATTTTATCAAGTGGAGTCTGCTCTTTATAAAATCCTGTTGATTTTATATCTTTTTCATATCTTGTTTGAATTTGCAAATAGGACCACCATGTTAAGCCACAACAACATTTTTTTAAATAAATTTTATTGTTTTTTAATTTTTACAGAAAAAAAAAGCTCAAGGCACAACGTGGTATTAGGGTAAACAAATATCCAAAACCAATACATTTGTACATATTTCAATCAATACATCTAGTATTCCCTCTCTTAATCCCTTAGATAACATACCTTATTCCAAAATATTTAATTAATTTTATAATTTAAAATTTAAAAAACAAAGAAAAGGGAAAAAAATTTTAAAAAAATTTCCCCTATCCTAGCCCCCTCCCCCCGGACTTCCCAAAATGAATACAGGGTAAAACAAAAAAAAAACCCAGTACATTAAACAAAGTTATTATATAATCCTAACAAAAATTTTAAACTATATGCTAAAAACAGTCTCTTTAATCTGATTCTAACTTAAATTTATTCAACCTTTTCAGTTCGAGTATTCTAATTCCTTAATTTTATCATAGAACTTATTTATATCTTCTTATACAAATATCCCTTATTTAAAATAAAATATTAATCTATCCTATACATATCTAATCCATCAATCAATCAATCTAATATCAAACCTTAAATCATTTCAATTCATTGGACATCAAACAAATCATCTTGTTAAAAATAATAATTTTGATATCGATAAACTCATCAGTTCAAAAAAATACATTCTTAGTCAATTTAATATATATCTTCCATTAATCACCCATTTTTCTTACATCTTACTCATAATCTTAATCCATCAAACCAACAAATCATTTTATTAAAAATAATAATTTTCATGTCAATAAACCCATCAATTAAAAAAACCCTTCTTAGTCAATTTAATATATATCTTCCATTAATCACCCATTTCTCTTACATCTTACTCATAATCTTAATCCTTAAGTCTTAAGTCAGTCCATAATTCTAAATTGCCCATAATTCATTACATAAAATTTTAAATTTCACTTCTTTTCAGTTCAATCCATTGGACATCAAACAAACAAATCATCTTATTAAAAATAATAATTTTCATGTCAATAAACCCATCAATTCAAAAAATACATTCTTAGTCAATTTAATATATATCTTCCATTAATCACCCTCTCATGTCTCTTGCTCATAAACCTAGTCCTTAAATCAGTCCATAATTCTTTGCCTTTAATTCATTGCATAAAATATTCAATTTCACTTCTTTTCAGTCGAACTCTGGACTTCTTCTTCTGCCAGGTAGATTTCCATAACAAAGTTTCCCATCCAGGTAATAAGTCTCTCTTTATTGCTTGCAATATCATTTGAGTCCATATAAACCATCTTGGCCTTTGCATTTGTCCTCTATTTCTCTTAACCATAAAATTTCGTTGCTGGAACATTTCAAATCTCAGTCTTTGCTTTTCCTGGTCCTCAAAACCATAGGTGAACTGCTTATCAGGCAAAATCAGTTTCTCTTTATTCTCAGTTAAATCCTCTTCTTGTGTAGTTTGTTTTATAGAGTAATCAGCAAACGGTTGTGAATCAATTTTACAGTTTAAAAGAGAAATTCTAGCCATTAAGTCTGTAGTAAACTCTTTCATTATAGCACATATTTCTTCTTTAAACTCTTTCATTATAGCAGATATTTCTTCTTTAGCTTCACGAAAGCAATCCAAAATAGGTTTACAATTTAAGTATGAGTTCGACTCCATTTTAAAAAATATTCAGCTGGATCAAATTAACTTTCTCTCAAAAAAAAAAAACAGTTTAAAAACCAGTCATCTCATCTCCAAATAGTCAACAATTAGCTTTTGGCCAGTAGATTATCTTCTTTTAAATCAAAATAATTAAAACGATTGCTCTAGCTTTGTTCTAAGAAGAAAGAAAGAAAAAAATCACTTTCGCTTTCCTGTCACTTTCCTTTTACAGTGAAAGCGATCGCCATCTTGAATACTATTATGTGGATTGTAAAAATAATTGTAATCAAAAATAGAATATAAAAAATTACTTGCAATATGAAACTCCTGTATTCATTCCGCCTGCATGTAGATCTCTCTTAAGTATCTGTTTAAGCAGGAATGGTCACGGCATCTATTTCTGTCGAAGACAGAAGCATCCCTGGGCAGGAGCGTCTTCAGGCGCCTGGGGAACTCTCACTCTTTCCCCCTGAAAACTTTTTCAGGGGGTTTTAAGAGGAGCTCAACCCACGCCCGATGCTCTTCACCCCTTCTTCGAACGAAGGGGGGGATTTTTCACCGCAAAAAACAGCTGATGTTCGCTGTTTTGCGGCTTAACAAAACCCAGGGAACGGAGCCTCCAAAGGAGGCTGTGGCGACGCTTGCGGAGCCACCGGAAGTCCCACAACAACATTTTAATGGTAGGATGTGTGTACATAATTCATGCCAAATTATTAATAAAGTTTAAAGCTGGAGTTGGAATCAGGTTGAAAAGTCTATAAAGGAAAATAAATATGTTATGTTAAAGCTGAGAGAGGTAGTAGCCAAGAAAGGGCATGCCAGAGTTGTCTTCTGCAAAAGAATGGCATTCTACTCTGCAAAGGTACATATTTAGCAGTCCAGGAGTTGTGAAGATGGGCTATTGTCTAGCTGTGATCCAATTCCAAAGGGTAATGTAAGTGTAATGAACAACTCCAAATTAAATTACACTGCTATAATGTGGCATCCATTGATACAAATGATTTCAATGCAATTAAAAAAAACAGATACATGATCCAATACCAGATGGTTGACAATGTACAAGTATCAGATCACTGTCTTACTGAAGATACAATGGATATCAAGGATTTTGCTCCTTGCCCTTATGCCTTCATACAACTGAAGGAATAAATGTTTGAATTTACCAAGAAATCCTTGAGGGACATTGACAAGCCTTCCCCTATTATTAGGTATCTCAATGAGAAGGATATATTTTATGATGCACAGTAAAACTGGTGACAGACATTTAATGCCTTGTCAGCAAGACTGTATATGCTGATAAGACCATTTGTGAGTTACAGTGAACAACCTAGGTGTGCATGAGTGATGAGCAACTGGGCAGAGGAAAAAGGAAAGCCATTAGCAATGTATTACGGTACCAAAAGAGGTGATGTGTTTGTTTTCACTGAATGTCTTCAAGCAAAGGCATTAGTTTCAGAGGATTGCTTTACATTGTATTGTGCTCGATGTTGGACTCAATAGCTGAAATGGCCATTTTAAACCCTGTGAGTCTAAGTGGACAATATAGATTTGTCTTTTTAATGTTTTCTTCTGTTCCAGATGATCTCCAGTATTTGATAGCAACATTAGCTGTTCTTGTTTTAAATGGACATTGGATTCAGTATAGCGTTGAGTGGAAAAAATCAATTGAATTAATGACTTCAGTTAGCTTAATCATCAACTCTGGTGGATGGAAATATAAATAAAATATCTGTTTTTGATTTAGCTGTCATACATTCAAACATTGTTTTCTTCATATTGCATCTTATTCTGTAAGATCTCAAATGTTCAACTGACTATGGTGTGATACAATTGAAACATAATTACCATGTTATTTACATCTGCAACTTGATCTTCATTGAAATGCTTCATTCAAAAAAAAAGTCTATTAAATATCCACAACTGAAAAAAGTGTACAAAGCAAGTTGTAGCATCTTCTCAATCATGGCTGTCCTTGAGAACCTGAACAAGAATGAACCTGGGGTAATATTTGGAAGGCAGTTTACCATGGCTATAGACTAGCCAAGTAAATCAAAAGTTTATTAGGAAGAAAAAGTATGGACATCCACCTAAAATAAAACTCATAGAACACTTTACTTTTAATCTCCAAAACAAGTGTACAGAGATGTCTAACTATTCAGAACAAGCTGGAAATAGAAGAGAGGCAAATTGGTGTTGTAGGTTTAATGTATTATTAGCCAAGACAGGATCACAAGATATACTTGTTTAAGTTCCATTTATTCCTCTTTCTCGCCAAACGTTCTCACAATGTTGTATAATTGAACTGATATATAGAAAGCTCTCTAGAAATGAAGGAACTGCAATTTCAGTTCATTTAGGCAAGAAACAAGGGGGAAGATGATGTGCTTTCATATTTCAAAAACTCTGTTATTGTAATAAAGGTAGTGTTGATACTTAGTGCTTCTTGAGCGGATTATTTCAAAGGGATGCAAGACTACTTCAATCTTGCAAATTTGAAAGAAAATCTCTCCCCCTTTCCTTATGATCCAAGAAATTAGGGGTGGTCTCTTCTGTGATATTTATCACACCCACATTCTGTAAGTCTAAGTTGACCATTATCTGACCAGTGCATAAACTGTTCCTCCACATCCTCCTCAAAAAAAAAGTGATGACAAAGAAATTGACATGGATGAGGGGAATAAAGGAATGAGCTTGGTCTGGTGGTTAAGTCACCATGCTACAAAATGGGAGTCCGTAAGTTCTAGGTCCACCTTAGTCATGAAAGCCAGCTGGGTAACCCTGGGCCAGTCACCCTCTTTCAACCCAACTCACCTCACAAGGCTGTTGTTGTGGGGAAAATGGGAGACAGAAAGTGTGTTAGATATGTTTGCCATCTTGAGTTATTTGTAAAAATAATAAAGGTGGGATACAAACAATCAAACAAAAAGGAGGAACATGAATTTTACTCTTCTTGAAGGGAAATGGCTTAATTGACTTAGGAGAGATGACTTCTGCCCCAAACTGAAAAAAGATAGGCACAATCTCCCCACTACCAAGGACTCATCTCTTCTGAAATCATTAATGGGGAAGCTATGAGTCTCTTCCAGTTGACAGATTTGGTATCTGAGATTTTGCCTTGAATATAAGTCTATTCAGAGATTGCATGATGGAAAATAAATTCCTTGCTGAGAATTGATTGGCAAGTAGCCAGATGGTACCTCCTGCCAAGGACTATTAAAATAACAGAGATTGGGGGTGCAATTTGGTGAACACAATAGTACCACATTATTCAATTGTGTTACAAGAAAATGGCTTGATATGCATATCACTTCATTCATGAGAGAAGAAAAAGTAACCCTAGTCCTATGTTTCTTTTTTATTTTTCCCCAAAATCAAATACCATTTTCAAACAGACATATATAAAATAATATACAATAAAAAAGCAATTTACGATACACAAAACAAAGGAAAGAAAAACGTTACACAACAAAAATACATAGAAGGAACAAACACACCTGTAATTACAATTATATCCCAAGTTCACCTGATTGTACTTTTAAAAAAAACCCCAAAACTAAGCTTTTAATATTGACTAAGTCTGTTAAAAAAAAACCCTAAAGGGTGAGATAATATGACATTTTCTGATTAACCAAATACGTAATTTTCTCAAAAAGTGCTAAATCACACAACTCTGAAATCCAATCCTTTATGTCTGAACTCTAATGGAAAGCAGTCCAATTATTACTCCTGATTAAATTTTGCTCAGGGCTTCCACTTTTTGCTCAAGTCATGAAATGGGTCATGCAAGTAACTTTTTCTCTATTTTGTTTTCCCAATATCCTACAGCATTCTGTGTCATGACAGCATATTACACACTCACCATACTGAACTAGGAATGTGATGTAGAGTGATGGTGTTCACCCTTTAATTTTTAAACGTTTGTCTTTTCTAAACATTTTTTCATTCCCTAGGAATGATGATATCTTTGTCTCCCCTCCCCCCTCTCATTTTATCTTTCTTTACCATTTTATTTCTATGGGCCATAGTGAATGACTAGAATGCTGCCAGTAATGTTACTGGAAAGATGGCCTTATCTTAGGAAGAATGGGGGGTAGATATGAAGGTGTTTTTCCCCAAAAAAGGCAATTGGACTATCTTTGTTTCTCCTTGAAGAAATTTTGCTTCTTATTTAAGAAGCTTCTTCTTGCTTGAAGAACTGTACAGAACTGAAAAAGATTCTTGGATGAGAACTGAAACTTCTTCAAGGAAAAACAAAACAAAGAAAATCCAGTTGCCCTTTGGGGGAAAAAAACACCTGTGGGACAACCCTGACCTGAATGCCCGAGAATCTCCATAGGCAATGGGGACAGACTTTTTTCGTGTGTGTGTGTGTGTGTGTGTGTGTGTGTGTGTGTGTGTGTGTGTGTGTTGTTAAGGGTTTTTAGGAATCAGAACAATGTCAAGTTCTTTAGGGTGGCTGAGGATTTTTTATTATACAGAGAAATCAATTTTGGAGATCTTTTACTCCTATTTTCATGCTTATTTTGATTTGAAAAAAATTGGCCATTTGTTTCTGAAAATTTGGCTATGTTTGGGTGAATGGGTAGCTGGGGTGGCTGTGGGGCTGCAAATGACATCTTAAGGGTCCCAAATGGGCTGCAGCCAGCAGCTTGCCCATCCTTACAAATTATCCAAAACACTTTGTTTTTTGTAAATATTTTATTAATTTTATAATTATAAACAAAGAATCAAATTAAATACAACTCAACTTAATACAATCTTTTTCAACTTACTCCCACACAAAACAAAACATATATTCTTATAAAAACTTACATAAAATAAAATAACCATGGGTGTTTCTCGGCAGCACCCCCTCCACCACATCCCCCTCTTCCATCCTCCCTATCTCGTACTTCCCTCCCCGTCCCCTCTCTCCCTCCCTCACTCTCCACCCTCCTCTCCTACAACCTTCCTACTTCCCTCCACTCCTTCACTCCTCACTCTCACCCCCTCCAGATGTGGTCCAGAGGTACTGCCCAAGCAACTCCTCTTATATCAATAAATATATCATTCTTATATAATGCAAGTATTGCAGTTGAGTACATTATTATTACACCCCCCCAACCCACCCACCCCCCAACTTCCCAAAGTGAATACAGGGTAAAACAAAATAAAACCCACTAGATTAAACAAAATTATTATATAAATCCTAATAAAAATTTAACTATATGCTAAATATAATTTCTTAGATTGATATTTCCCTTGAATATAGTCTATCCATTTTTTCCAGTCCAGCATATATTTTTCATTTGAATGATCTTTCAAATATGCAGATATTTTAGCCATTTCAGCCAAATTTATGACTTTCAAAGTCCATTCCTCGGTGGATGGTAATTCTGCCTTCTTCCAGTATTGTCCAACCAACAGTCTCGCTGTTGTAATCAAGTTCAGAATTAAATTCGTCTCTATGGTGGTGCAATCTTTTATAATACCTAATAAAAACAACTGTGGTGAAAATTCAATACGTTTTTTCAAAATATTTTGAAGTATCCACCATATTTTTATCCAAACAGCCTTGATTTTTCTACAAGTCCACCATACATGAAAATAAGTAGCATCCATACATTCACATCTCCAACAGTTAGGTTTTAAATTAGGGTATATACATGATAATTTCTTCGGATCCAAATGCCATCTATAAAACATTTTATAAAAATTTTCTCTTAAATGTTGTGCTTGTGTAAATCTTACATTTTTCACCCAGATCCTCTCCCAAGTTTCCATCATAATTGGTTGTCCAAAATTTTGTCCCCACTTTATCATACAGTCCTTAACTAATTCAGTTTCCGAATCAATTTCTATCAATACGTTATACAATCTTTTAATATGCATTGGCCTTTGATCTCTAATTTGTTTAATTAAATTTTCATCTGTTTGGGATAAACCCATCTTCAAATCTTTTTTCCATCTAGTCTGCAATTGTAAATATTGAAACCAAGTAAGAGTTATTCCTTCCTCTCTTAAAATATCCAAGGACTTCAATAATAAAAGATTCCCTTCTTTAATTAGGAGTTTCTCATAGGGCACCACATCTTGTAATTGTACTCTATTTATATTCTCCATTGCGTGTCTGGGAACCGTCCAAACAGAAATCTTATCATTTAAATTATACTGATATTTTTTCCAAACCCGCAGTAGAGCATTTCTCAATAGGTGCTCCTTGAAACTCCTATCCACCTTTTTATCATAAACTAAATATGCGTGCCAACCATATAATAAACCGTACCCTTCAATATTCAATATTCTATCATTAGTTAAATTGACCCAATCACTTATCGCTACTAAAACTGCAGCGTGATAATATAACTTAAAATTAGGCATTTTCAAACCACCTCTTTCCCTTGTATCCTGAATAATTTTTAGTTTGACCCTCGGTTTCTTACCATTCCAAATAAATCTATTAATACCCTTCTGCCACTCCTCCAAGTTCGCATCTTTTTTAAGTATAGGTAACATTTGAAAAAGAAATAAAAAATTAGGCAATACATTCATTTTAACTGCTGCTATCCTACCTAACATAGATAATTGTAATTTCTTCCATTTCTCCAACTCTATTTGTATCTTATTCCACAAAACTTCATAATTATTTTTATACAACTTCCCATTAGAGGCTTCAATGTCAATTCCTAAATATTTAATTTGCTTAACTATCTCACATCCCGTTATTTTTTCAAATTCCTGTTTTAAATTAGTATTTAAATTTTTAACTAACATCTTTGTCTTAGATATATTTAATTTAAACCCTGATACCCTACCATAATTTTCAATTATCTCCATCAATCTCTTGGCTGACTGTATTGGTTGAGTCAATGTCACAACCAAATCATCAGCAAAAGCACGTAATCTATAATCTTGTTGTCTGATATTTATACCTTTTAAATCATCTGCTCTTCTTATCCTATTCAATAAAACTTCTAAAGTTAGAACAAACAACAAAGGGGATAATGGACATCCCTGTCTGGTACCTTTCTCTATATTAAATGAATCTGTTAAATCCCCATTCACAATAACCTGTCCTGTTTGTTTCTGATAAATCGCCATTATAGAATTAATAAACTGACCCCCCAATTCCATCCGAATAATCAATTTTTTCAAAAACAACCATTTCAATCTATCAAATGCTTTTTCCGCATCCAAAAACATAAGAACTGCGGGCACCTGAATATGCTTCTCCAAATATTCTATTATATTAATAAGTTGTCTAACATTAGTTTTCATCTGCCTCCCTTGTAAAAACCGGTTTGATCAGAATGAATTGTTTGTTGTAAAACTGTCATTAATCTATTATCCATCACTTTTGCAAAAATCTTGTAGTCCATATTCAACAATGAAATAGGTCTAAAATTTTCTGGTTGAACATTATCTCTTCCCTCTTTTGGAATTAAAGAAACATAGGCTGTTTTCCATGAATGTGGAACCTGACCACCCTCTTGTATATTAACAAATAGCTCTCTAAGAGGTTCCACCATTTCCATTTAAAGCTGCTTATAATAAATTGCCGTTAAGCCATCCGTCCCAGGAGATTTTCCCATTTTCAATTGTTTAATCACTGAAATTATTTCTTCTGGTGTAATCAATGCATTTAATCTATCTCTTTGTTCAATGTTAATTACTGGCAAATTTTCATTTTGCAAAAAAGTATCTATCTCATTCTCTTGTATCTTCTCTTCAGCGTATAACCTAGAATAGAATTCTAAAAAACCTTTCTTAATAATTTCTTGTTGGAACAGCTCTTTCCCTTTATACTCTATTTTTTCAATTATTTGGGATTTTTGTTTTTTCCTTAATGTATAAGTCAACCATCTACCCGGCTTGTTAGAATTAAAAAATGTATTATGTTGTGCATATTGTATATTCCTAGCAACTTGATCTGCCACCAACAAATCAAATTGTTTCCGTAAAACCTTAATCCCCTCTTTAATATTTTTGTCATCTGGTCTGTTTATTAATAACTGTTCCTTCTTTCTTATTTCCTCTTCTAACTCCTTCCTTTTTTTCTCTTGTTTACATCTGTGCCTTTTATTCAAATCAATTAAAATCCAACGCATATACGCTTTACTTGCATCCCATACCATTTCTATAGTTGTATCCTTATGCAAATTTAACATAAAAATTCCTTCATAACATTTTTACATTCATTCACATTTTTATCATATTTAAACAAGTTTTCATTAAGTCTCCAAGATCTTTTAGGTCTCTGTCCTTCCATTAATTCCATCCAAACTGGATTATGATCTGTTAAAACTTTAGGTAGGATCTTCACCTTCTTTAAACTAAGAAGAAAGTCACTTGAAATTAATATAAAATCAATTCTAGAAAATGACTGATGTCTATCAGAAAAGAAAGTAAATTCTTGCTCTGTACCATTTCTTTCTCTCCATATATCTATCAAATCAAAATCATCCTTTATATCAAAAAAAGATTTAGGCAACTTAGAACGTGTTTGAGGAATTGGTAATATTGAGGAATTGGTAGTGATGGGAGCATCCTGGTGCTCCCACGTAACACCGCTCCTGCGTGAGTTGCACTGGTTGCCGGTGGTCTTTCGGGTGCGGTTCAAGGTGTTAGTGACCACTTTTAAAGCGCTCCATGGCATCGGACCCGGATACTTACAGGACTGTCTACTGCCAGCAAATACCTCCCGCCGTCCGGTACGCTCCCACAGAGAGGGCCTCCTCAGGGAGCCGTCGGCCAGACAGTGCTGGCTGGCGACCCCCAGGGGGAGAGCCTTCTCTGTGGGATCTCCCACGTTATGGAACGAGCTCCCCCCCCCGAACTCCGTACAATAACAGATTTACGCACCTCCCGTCAGGAACTAAAAACATTCCTTTTTCGACAGGCCGGCCTGGCATAGAAGCTTCGGTTCCAATAGGGTCAAAATGTTTTAGGGGGACTGAGTATTTTTAAGATTTTAAGCTTTGTATGTCTTGGGTTTTAAATGGGGATTTCGGCCAAATTATTTAATTCATTTTTAATTATTTTAAATTTTGTATATCTATATGTTTTTTAAATTTTAGGCTGTACACCGCCCCGAGTCCTTCGGGAGAGGGGCGGTATAGAAATTTGATTAATAATAATAAATAATATCTTCTTTTTGTCTAAACCAATATCTATCACACCGTTCCAATCTCCCATTATAATACAAGACCTATAATCAAATTGTATTAACTTTTTATGTATTAACTTGTAAAATTTTCCTTGTTGTTGATTTTGTGCATATATACCCATAAATTTCAATTGCTAAATATCTACCTTGTATGTCTGATTCTATTAGTTTAGCTCTTATATGATTTTTAACATAGATAACAATTCCATTCTTCTTCTCAGCAGCCGCTGCAACAAAATGTGTACCTAATTTATTATTTATCAAATATTTCTGGTCAGTAATTCTAATATGTGTTTCTTGTAAGCAAGTTACATCATTTTTACATTGAATCAAATAATGAAATATCTTCTTCCTTTTCTGTGGAGAATTTAAACCATTGACATTCCATGTCAAATATTTATTTGACATGACCAATTTCAGAAAGCCTTTGCATGACCAAATCAAAATTTTCATCCATTTTTTTCTTTGATCGAGCTCCCATGGCTTCCACATTTGTAGATACTACTGCTTGAGTTGAACGTTCTTGTTGAGCCTTTTTTTCTTGTTGTTCCTTGCGTTTAGTAATTGCCCGAATTTGCCTTTGATCTCTAGGCATCTCTACCTCCAAAGGTTGAAAAATATCAATGCTCCGCGAAGGCAGCTCCAATAGATCTCCTTTATCAACTCCTGTTGCTGCAGGAGGTTGTAACTCTGCAAGCTGTACTTGTTGTTTTTGCTCCTTATCTCCTTCTTTTGGTGGCTCTGTACTTTTCGGTGTTGGAGATGGGGGTTTGCCAGCCTTCATCACATTCTCAAAAAAATCTTTAGCTTTCAAAATAAAATCCAAGCGGTATCTGTTACCCTGATAAGATAATGATAATCCAGCTGGGGCCTCCCACCTAAATTGTAAACCACGTTTTTTAAGTTCAGCCACCAAAAATGCATAATCTTTTCTTGCTTTTAACATCTTCGGAGGAATCTCCTTCAAAATCACAACCTCCTGACCAGCCACAGTTAATTTCTTGTTATAGGATATTGTAAGCACATGATTTCTAAATCTCCTTGTAACAAAATAAATCACAATGTCTCTAGGTAAATTTCTTTGTCTTGCAATCCATGAGTTAACTCTGTAGATCCTGTCTATCTGCCAAAAAACAATTTGTACCCCCTCATCTAAAAATTGTGCCAAAGCTTCTCCAAAAATTCTTCTCAAGTCCTCCTGATTCTGATTTGCTTCCTCCTTCAGCCCTCTGATTCTGATTATATTGTACCATAACAGTTTGGTCTTGTATATCACTTTTAATTTCATCCAACTTTTCCTCAATTTGTTGCTCCACCCCTTCCACCTTTTCTTCCACTCTCAAAGTATAGTCCCAAACCCCCTTGAAAGCTTCCACAATATCTTCTCTTATCGCTATATTATGAGTCTCAATTATTCCTTTAATTTTCTCCAATTCATCAGTTACTCCTTTAATTTGTTCCTCAGCATGAGCTGCAATCTTTTTCTCCATATTTTCCATACTTTTCTCTAAATTGTCATTATTGATAATGCAGCCTGCAGATCTTTCATAGTCAGCATTTCTGGAGGAGATTGAATAGACAAGGGGGCTTGAGGCTGTATAGATGTTGAAGAAGCTGGGGGAGCAGAAAAGCTGCTTGTTTGTGATTTAGAGGGCTGAGCCGGTGAAGATACTGCCACCTTCGCAGCTGGTATTTTAGTTTGTCTTGCAGCCATTCTAAAATCAGTCCACTTTTTATAAAAACTCTCAAAAAGTTATTTTAAATAAAAGGTTTTTTGCACATGTATTGCCAAAATTTTCTCCTCTTCTTTTCCTTCTTATCATCTTTCCAATCCTAGATTTAGTTGAATTTTATAGGATTTAAAACTTTAAATCTGAGCGATCGCTATGGCTTTGTTCTAGAAAGTCACTTTCACTTTACAGTCACTTTCACTTTACAGTGAAAGCGATCGCCATCTTGAAGTCATTTTGTTGATTATAAAAATAGTTGTGGTCAGAAGTAGAATATAAAAAGTTACTTGCAATATAGAACTCCTGCATTCACTCCGCCTGCATATAGATCTCTCTTAGATACTGATCTTCCGCAGGGGTGGTCGTGGCGTCTTTTTCTGTCTGCTGACAGAAGCGTCCCGGAAAACACTTTGTTATGAGTCAATCAATACAAGTATTGTAAATAAATAAAAATTAATAACATAGCTGTCAAGTTAAGACAGTTACTGAAGGAAGTTAGCCCAGAGAAGGAAATATTAAAAGGGCAGAAAAATATATTTTTCCTCAGAAGGATTTTTTTAAAACCAAACCTGGCCCCAAATCTATCTCTCTGCCCCAAGCAAGAGCTAGCCCCATACGAATGCAGATGTAGAACCATCAGAAAGCTGAAGGCAGGGCACTCAAGAAGACAAAGAGAAGATCTGCATGCCCCACCCAAACTCTAGGAGTGATTAGCCCCATCACCTGGCAAGCAGGATATGATAATAGGATTAAACCACAGATATCAAGTCCTAGAAAAACACTCAGAAATAGCTTCAAGGTTCATGCCACAGGAACAGAAAACTATTTCAAAGGCTAGAGGAGGTATAAAAACCTACTGCCCATGTGCTCATGGGCTCTCTCTTTCCTCTCTGCTCCTTGCAAGGACCATCTTTCTGCTTCTTCAATAAACTGTAACCTTCTTCCCAAAGCAGTCGCCATTTTCCTTATTTATCCCGGCTTGGATGAACCAGGATGAAGACTTACTTCTAACAATTTGGCACCCCAAAGATGGGACTCCAAGCTAACCTCTCCAATGGACTGAGACTGGTAAGTCCCATTTTGCCGGCAGCAGACCCCCTTGTGTCTGTGGATGGGTCTCCCAGGCCTTGCCCATGTGGAGCCGAGATAGTAAAGGGAGTTTTGAGAGTTTGAGCTCAAAGGCTGCTTTGGAAAGAAGGTGAAGGTGAGTACCTCTAAATTTTAAGTTTAAAGCCCAGGGGAACAAAGGAATGTGTGTATTTCTGTTTGTGTGAGTGAGAAGACTTTTTTCCCGATCACAGTTGGATTTTGCTCCTTCTGGTCTTTCCTAGCCGCAGAAAGGATCTGTTTAATTGGCAGAACCTGGAAAGCATGGGAGTTTGGTCAGAGCACAGAACCTTTTGTTAGGGAAAAGGGAGAGGCTGTGTGAAAATGAAATGGAATGAGTGAATGAAAGAATTGGATTTGGGCAACTAGCTGGTAAGGCCCTGTAAGCAAAGCAAAGTTAGGAAATTAGGCCCCAAAAAGGGAGCGGCCACCTACCTCTGAGAGCAGGCGGAGGTGCCCACGGACATTGGAGGTCCAAGGATCCATAAACGGTGGTGAGAGAGTAGCCCGTACCTTCTGAGGGAAACCGGAAGGTCTCTGCAGACCCCTTTTTGATCTGAAAATGGGAGGATCCCTCGGAGAAGCCCACAAACTCTGAGAGGGATCCGGAGAAGCTCCGTGAATCCCCTTTTTTCTGGACTCACAAAATCGTGGTGGTAGGAAGAAGTCTCGCAAGGAGGCTTCCGACGCGTAGTGCCCTTTAGCGGTAAGGAAATCCCATTATACATGGGAGGTTTCAATTCAAGGGTGGAAGTAGGTTTCCCGGTTGATAGCTTGCTCGGAGCCTGGGACAGGAGACAGCTTCCTGTCCAGGCTGGAATGAAAAAGAGATAGGTAAAGAAACAAGAGGGGAAAAAATAGACTTTGCTTAGGGCTTTGCTGGGAAACCAATTTGGCTAAATAAAGGTACTTAAAAGGGAAAATAAGAAACAGTGATTCTCTCTCTCTCTCTCTCTCTCTCTCTCTCTCTCTCTCTCTCTCTCTCTCTCTCTCTCTCTCTCTCTCTCTCTCTCTCTCTCTCTCTCTCTCTCTCTCTCTCTCTCTCTCTCTCTCTCTCTCTCTCTCTCTCTCTCTCTGCAACCATGTGGTACGTTTAAAATGTGTGCCTTCCCTAACTTGAGTTATCTGAAATTTATGGTGGGAATGATTAGGATGTGTAAAACTAAAACTTCTGTTCTCTTGTCTTTGTGTATATATGTTTGTCAAAGTCTGTGTGTAAGAGGTAAATGTGACTATTAACTGTTTCAAATCCAAAGAGAAAAGAATTTTAAATTCTGCTAGAAATTTTGCTTAAAAGAAGCCACAAAAAGGAAATACCTCACTCTGTTTGTCTGGCCAACAAACAGAGTGAAGAAAAATGTGTTTGTTTGTTTGTTTGTTTGTTTGTTTGTTTTCCTCTTTCTCTCTGTGTCCTCTTAAGAACAGCCTTAAGTTAGCAGGAGGGAATGTTTTAAGTTCATCTGCTAGAAAGATGTCACTCTTGCATTTAATAATATATAATAAAGTTGGAAGGGACCTTGGAGGTCATCTAGTCCAACCCCCTGCTCAGGCAGGAAACCCTATACAAACTTTATCAAATGTCTTACTGAAGTCCAAGAAAATTATATCCACAGCATTCCTCTAGTCCACTAATTTTGTAACTGGGTGAAAGAATGCAGTAGGATGTGTCTAGCATGATCTATTTTTGACAAACCCATGTTGGCTTTTAGTAATGACTTCGTTTGCCTCTAGGTGTTCGCGGATTCTTGTTTGATTATCTTTTCCAGAATCTTCCCAGGTATTGAGGTCAGGCTGATAGATCTGTTGTTTCCTAGATCTATTTTTATTTTTATTTTATTTTTGAAGAGGGAAACTACATCAGCTCTTTTCCAGTCCTCTGGTAGTTCCCTAGTGCTCCAGGGTCTTTGAAAAATATAGTTCAGTGGTTTTGAGATCACATCTGCCAGTTCCTTGAGAACCTTGGGTTGTAATCCATTTGGTCTTGGTGAATTGAACTCTTCTAGGCTGGATAAGTGCTTGCTCACCATTTTCTTGCCTAACTTAACTTGTGCTTCTAATCTATTTTTTTATGGTACTGTTTTTGTAAGTTGGACTGTTTGCTTTTTATTATTTTTGACTACTGTGGTCACAAGCCTTAGTTCATTTTGAGCCTTAGCTTTCTTCACCTCATCTTTGCAGGCTCAGACTATTTGCTAATATTCTGCTGTAGTTATGTGGCCCTCTTTCCACTTTTTATACTGATCCCTCTTATATGTCAATTTATCAGAGAGTTCTTTATGTAGCCATACTGGTTTCTTGTGAGAGCTATTATTTTTCTTCTTTGTTGATATTGTGCTAGACTGGATTTTTATTATCTCACTTTTCAAAATTTCCCAAGCTTCTTGAGTTGTTTCCCCTTGAAGATTCTCATCCATGGAATCCCTCCCAAGCCCTCTCAAGTTTATTGAAATTAGCTCTCTTAAAGTCTAAGACTCTAGTTTGACCATGTTCTATTGCTTGTGCTCCCATAATGTTGAATTCCAATATTGCATGATCACCCCCCCCCAAGGTTCCTGTGGCTTCAACACCTTTTATCATTTTGTCTCTGCTAGTGAGAATTAGATCCAATATCACTAATCCCCCTAGTCCCCTTTTCTACTTTTGAGAAACAAAGCTGTCTGCAAGTTTTGTCAGGAATCTGTTTGATCTTCCACTTAGTACAGAATTTGTCTCCCAGTTGATGTCAGAGTAATTAAAGTCCCCCATTACTATTGTCATGTGCTTCCTACATACCTTAGTTGAGTTCTTATACCCTTTCATGGTTTCCAAAATTGTCATTCCTGATTGGTGAGTTTAAATTTGTCTTTTCTGATTTTTTGGTCAATGTCTGTTGTTGGGTGAATTTCCTTCTCAATTCTGTCTAAAAGGTGTTAATTTTGTTCCAGGGGGAATCCAGTGTTAAATTATTTTATTGGAGTGAGGAGTGGGTTTCCTGCCTGCTGGGTCCTGCCCCAAGTTCTAGAAATCATTCTGCAATGTGTTGTAAATGAGTTTGTGTTCTAAATGGGTTTTATCTATCTATCCCTTTTCCTGAAAATGTGTGTCTATCTACAAGAGCCTTTTGAAGTTCAAGTCTGCTTGTTTGGGGAAATAATTTCTTAAGTTACTTTTCTTACCCTATCACTAATTGGTGAAGCTACAGTGAAACTTTTCTGAAACAAATAAGCATTTTCCAATCTCTAAAATAATGTGGTCTATTTTGGAATAAATGTTAAAGGCAGATTCTCCTGCCCCTGGCAAGTTGCATATATTAAAATATTAGGCTTTTAAAATTATTTGAAGTTTTCAGCATTCTCAAGTTGCCTAGCATTTTTCCCCTTCCTCTCAAGTTGCAAGTTCTTGTCCTTAATATGTTGCAAATATTCAAGTTCAAAAGTGAAACATGTCATTTTGTTGTTCTCTTTCTGTCCTCAAATCTGTGATTTGCCTATCTGTTTCTCTAATAACTGCAGTATTAATGCCTTTTCAAACTGCCTGCAAGCTACCCCCCTTTCTAATTTCTTTATTGCCCTTTGTTCTCCATACCGTTTGTCTGCCTCTCCTGGGAGAGTCCACCCAGAAAGTGGGGGGAGACCTTGTTCTTGTATCTTTCAGCCCTGCAATCCTCCCCCAAACCTTTGGAAGCAGAACACACAGACCCAGATGCTGTCTCCATCCATTTGAGGAATTGGGTTTTGAATCCAGCCATCCACTAAAAAGCCACCATGCAATCTGAGTGGAACATCTTCCCAAGTCCTACCATTCCCCAGATGCCTGTGAGAACTGCAGAAGGAAGGAGTCCTGGAGCCACTGGTGCCATGTGAAGCCTCAGAAGAGAAAATTAGACTGTGGGGGGAGGGTGGAAACCCACTGTAAACTTTTCTTTCTTGCCCCATTTGTATTGTAACAAGCCAGTTGAATGTATTAATGGAGAGATGGCATTTGGGAATAGTTGGCAGAACAAGTACTGAACACCTTGGACTTCTATCTGGTGGAAGGGAAAATTTATCCAGAATGTTTGTATTGCCTGTTTTGTAGAAATAGTTGCACACACACACACCATTCACACCATTCAGAGTCTATCCCCTCCACCTACCTTTAGTAAAGTCCCCCCCAGACTGATTTTTTGCTCTATTGCACCAAAGCTTTGAAAATTCCAAGGGGAGGGAACTAGCCCCCCTCAGGTGATTTGCAATTCTTATGCCCTGATTAAGGAAGCAACAGGAAAGATCCCCAAACCTCAGCCCTGAATATCTTGCACTGGTAGGCTCAGATTGGGATTCCTAGAGCTCATTATGTGCAATTTAAAGAAAAATTTAATAGCCTGGCATATTGGCTAACCTCAATTGGACATTACAAACCTGGATGCACTGAACTAAGAGCTAAGGCAGGAAACAACCTTTGAAAATGGGCAGCCAGTGGTCATGCACTAAGGAAAACCATGGCTGCGAAGAATTTTGGGAGGTATGCAAACCTGACTGGAAGCTAAAGGTGACATCCAACATTTGAAAATGATTGGCACAGAATATTGGATACTATAAATTTCTTTTCCACCTAACAAAATGTTTGCCCTGACTTTTAGAACTTTATGGGTGCAAGGTCACCTTTTGGGAGCCACTAAAGGGATCTTTTTCTGCTGCCTCCATTAATGTCGTATTATTATTATTATTATTATTATTATTATTATTATTATTATTATTATTATTATTATTATTATTATTATTATTATTATTATTATTATTATTATGCTTAACAGTTTAAAAGCTTGCCTACCAAGTCTCCCTGACCAGTGTGACATTCTCACACTTAAGACACAAAGCGGGGATATTGAAGGAAGTTAGACCAGAGAAGGAAATATTAAAAGGGCAGAAAAATATATTTTTCCTCAAAAGGATTTTTTTAAAACCAAACCTGGCCCCAAATCTATCTCTCTGCCCCAAGCAAGAGCTAGCCCCATACGAATGCAGATGTAGAACCATCAGAAAGCTGAAGCCAGGGCACTCAAGAAGACAAAGAGAAGATCTGCATGCCCCACCCAAACTCTAGGAGTGATTAACCCCATCACCTGGCAAGCAGGATATGATAATAGGATTAAACCACAGATATCAAGTCCTAGAAAAACACTCAGAAATAGCTTCAAGGTTCATGCCACAGGAACAGAAAACTATTCCAAAGGCTAGAGGGGGTATAAAAACCTACTGCCCATGTGCTCAAGGTCTCTCTCTTTCCTCTCTGCTCCTTGCAAGGACCATCTTTCTGCTTCTTCAATAAACTGTAACCTTCTTCCCAAAGCAGTCGCCATTTTGCTTATTTATCCCGGCTTGGATGAACCAGGATGAAGACTTATTTCTAACAGTTACACTATTAGAGGGAATAACGCTTCAGATCAGGAACCAATTTTTATTTTGTTAGAGCCTTGGGGTTTAGCTGAAATGCAATAAAGCTTGAGAAAGTTCATATTATTTGATGTGAATATTGCAGCAATATGCCTTTTTTCTTCCTTTTGTGTAAACACTTTATTAAAATTCTCTAGATAAGTAGTAGACACTCTACTCTAGCAGATCTCAGAAATTAGCTAGGCTTCACTATCCAGTTCCTCTCCTAAATAATGCACATAGGTCTAATATTTGCCACAGGATGATAGTTGGGAACATGTTTATTTTTAAACATTCAAGCAATGGCAATGTACTTGATTCAAGCATAAAAGAAAAATTTGAATAAATTTATGGAACCGGCATTCTGTTTTGGATTCAGTTGGTGTGGCTAACAGTTTATTCATGTCAACAAATAATTATTAGGAACAAATGCAGACTGGTTCCTAATAAGATTGATTTAATCAATTTGATTTTTTTAAAAAAAATATTTGAATGGTTTCTATAAGCCCATATTCAGTCACAAGAAGATAATAGAGACAGCATTAAGTATTACCATTTCCTGGTTAAGATACTACCTGTGAAGAAAATGAAACACCTGGACTGTAAACAGTTCAACTGTTTCTACACAATGTAGGATACAGAAGGAAAGCTTTAAAAATCTTTCATTAGTAGTAGATTCTCTCAAACCTTTAAAAATAGCTCTCTAGATCTCAGGTCTTTAGAAAGCATAATGTTTCCCAAAGCAGCAAGAACTCTACTACATAAAAAGAAATTAAAGAGACAAAAATACTCCCAAGATATGAAGAGGAATTACTGTATACTTTGCACTGGGAACCATCTATTTTGCATTTTAGGGAAAGTGTCAAGCCTTTGTTTTTCCATTTGCTCCTTTAAGGCAAATTATGATGGTGATGTGTTTTAACTCTTTGATCTTTTACTTTTTCTGATTGTGTTGTGTTTTGGACACCAGGAGTGCCTTAAGAGTTAGAAAAGTGGGATACACAGAAAGAATTCACAAGCTCAGCAAAGCTCACAAAATCTGTGTTTTATGAAATCTATATTCCCTGATTTGGAGACCCATAACCCCATGCTGTGAAAAACTTCCTTTGTTTTGGCTGTATATTAACTTTAGCTACTATGTTTTTCTACTAAATGCATTTAAGAGATAGGTGCTAGCACTTATATATTTGCAATAGTGGCGAATATCTGTAGCTCAGGTGTAGGATGAGGGTGAAGATTTGTTCTCTGAAGGTGTTACCTAGCTTGGTAATGAAACGTTCAGAAACCAACCCTCAAGCTTGGAGAACAAATCTTCACCCTCAGCTTATGTTTTTCTTTTTATGGGTTTTTCTGGCAAGGATCATAAACTCCTAAAGATACGCATGACTGGTAAAAAAAATAAGGATAGTTTTTCTAGAAATACTGAATCTACATGTTATGCATAACCTTGGCAACTTTAAGACTAGTGAACTTGAACTCCCAGAATTCCCCAGCTAGCATGAGAAATTTATCAGGAAACAAATGATGTATTCATGATAGTAACTTCTAGATGTTTCAGGATTTTCAGGATTTGTGCAAGTTGTAATTCCAACATATCCTTAGAACATCAGATTGAAGAAGGTTGATGTAGGACCATTTATTCGCTGAACACAAAATGCTGCATTTAACCTGGTACCTTTAAGATATGTGGACTTCAGGTCCCAGAATTCTCAGCAGTATCCACGTTAAGATATTCTGGGAATTAACTTTTAACAGATACTCAGTAAGAAGTAGATGTATTGATATTCCATAACAATATTTTGTTGTGGAATGAATGAATAAATGATGAATGAATGAAGACTGGTTATTGGAGTTCTGCCTGGAAACCAGCTTTTGTGTGTGTGTGTGTGTGTGTGTGTGTGTGTGTGTGAGAGAGAGAGAGAGAGAGAGAGAGAGACAGAGACAGAGACAGAGACAGAGACAGAGACAGAGACAGAGACAGAGACAGATTTTGCCTTTATAAGACTCTCAAACTCAATTTATAACACGTCACCTAATAAAATATGAGGGAAATACTGATCTTTTTAATGTGCAACTACTGTTATCAGATCAGTACAAAGTAGTTTCTTTGAAGGTGACCAAATTTTGCTATGCTGTATGTAAAATTAGGCAAACTTTAACTGCCCACTGATAATCCAACACTAACTGCAATATATTATTCTGTCTGCCTTTTATTTTTATTTTTTACTATTATTGTTTTTAATGCTTTTGTTTGTGGTGCTGCTCCATGGCTGTAATAAAGATTGATTGATTGGTTACCCTTTATAAAACTGCATATCCATTTAGTTAGCAGGAATCAAACCTGAATGATTAAAAAGATGTACTTAGTTTTGAGGCAGAAGTGAAAGTATAAATCCAATCAATGCTTATGGTTTAATAACTGTATATATCAGTATTCTGGGTCTTAAATAAAGCAAAGGAGATTTGAATTAAATGAATATGTAATGGTAAGGTTGAGAAAAATTATACTTACAAAGGAGTTGAATATAATTCTTTTAATATGGAATGAAAAAGTTCGCTGTACTTATGTGGGCATATACACACATAAAGAAATTTTTTGATAGTTTTAAATGCTTTATCCTATTGTTCCCCAATCAGTGCTTATTGAGTTTCTGTAAGTTCCTTTAACATTAAGGGGAAAAACAGAAAGAAACCCAATCCTTCCAGTCAACAGTTTCATATTCAAGCTTTTTTTCAAATTATGAAAATCATTTCCCTTTTCTCTTTCCAGTTCCATTTTAAAATATTCAGACACTTGACTGTGCTCAAGAACTAACAGGGCAATTAAGGTAGAGCAAAGTGGGTAACAATAATTTAAAGAGATACATAGACTCAAAAGCAGCTATTTTACTGAGTGAGGTATTCATACTCCAATGCATTTCACTAAGTCTTTTATCAAGTAGAGTTTTGTTCTTTATCCCTTGAGTAAAGCTATCAATTCTATATGGTTTTTAATGTTTTTTCCTGGGTAGTATTGATAGAAAGGGAGGCCAGGCTTTTCTCTACAAGCTTTTCATCCTGGTTAACCTTTCTCTCTTTTAAATCCTCTCACATTGAAAGCAATGAGGGTGAAATCAGCCTAGTATGGATGGGAGAATTGATATGTTTTGGATGTCCCATTTTGGAGTTAAAATATGATTATTTAAGGCTCACTAGAAGGAATTCAGAGGCATGATTAATATTTCCAGAATTAACGTGTTCCTACTAGAGACTTCCTAGGCTAGATCCTTTCAGCTACTAATAACTAAGTTCATCTACCCACATCTCCCAAGAGATAAAACACACATCGGCTTCAAAGTCAAGTTATGCATTCAAAAGTTAGTAAAGAGAAAATAAGTATCTCCTATGAATACCAATGTGAGTTAAAGAAAGGTTAATGTGAGACCTTCCATGTTTTGCTTTGGTAAGTACACAGTGGAGAATATACATACAAAATATCTGCAAAAATATCTGCAAGAAGCTGCAGCAGCCTCTCAGCATTGCAATTTATATGGTATGTATATGCCGGGTCACAAAACATATACAAAAGGGGTACAGCTTTAATTATGAGAGCTAGACACTGTTTGTTGTCATTTGCCTCTCCTTGGCCCCCTCTGTGGACAGTTCTGCTACTGAGCATTTCTTAAAATTATAGTCAAAATGCCCAGCTGGGTGATGACAGCTTGCTGATCTGGGCTGCTCTTAAAAACTAAACAGGATTAGAATTAGCTAGTACTTCCATGGAGATCGATCATGGGCTCCCAGGCTTGATGGCTAGACTGCAAGGCCAAGGAAACCTTCTGGAAGAAGACATTCATATATCATTTTCATAATGGTGCCAAGAAACTCATTTGTTATATCTATGACATTATGAAGAGTCAACTGGCAGGGAAATTTTATTTTAAAGACTTCTAAGCAAAGTATGGACAATCAGATGGCCTTTATGTAAGAAGGCAAACTAGCTGCCTATACAATTGCTAGGAATTAGCTTGATTTAAGGCATAATTTTTATTTAAGAAGTTGAAAGGAAAGTATAAACTACTGGATGATGCTTATGTAAAGTAATAAACTTCCTGTGTAAAAATAAGAAGCAAACTGTGGCATTGTTTCTCTTTAGCTTCCTTTTTCAAACATGGTGGTGATTCAATAGTTTTTGAATTGAAAAATGAGAAAATGGAGGTCTTAGATCAGAGGTACCCAACCTTTTGGGCACCAGGGACCGGTTCCGTGAAGAGGGGTTTTCTGTGGACTGGAGGGTGTGTGGTTTTGTGTGCTGCCTGCATCCCATGGATGGGGTTTTACTTGTTTGTGCAGACCGCTTGCTGGCATGCCATAGACCGGTACTGGTCCACGGACCAAGGGTTGGGGATCCCTGTCTTAGATGGCCTTCTGTTCTGAAGCAATAGTTCCTCCTGATGTTCTTTCCTACAATATTAATTCTTTACAGAGCAAGTCTAATCATGTAAGTACCATAATTTCCATAACAGAATGCAAAGTAGATGAAAGATCTAAAAATCTAAAATATCTAAAATTTAAAATATCTCAAATCTGAAATCCTATTAGGAAAATGGATCTAATATAGTCAATACAAATTATTTTGTAAGTTTATGCTTTCTACAATTGATGACAATTCCTATATGGATTATTAATTTGTAGTGGTTAAGGGATTTCACATAACAAAGATGTTATGAACTATATTTCATCTATATATTCATCTCATATTTTTCTTAAATCTTTGGCTTCTATGTCATTTATCATGCTCATTTTTACCTCAAAGTTTTCCTTGATTTCTGTAATTTTCTTAAATGGGTCTCTCAGCTTTTTTAGTGAATGTAATCCTCAATCTTTTGCAAATCACATTTAAATATTACTTCATTTCTTTTCTGTTCTCTGAAATTCAACATATAGATTGGCAAATAGATTCCATTCCCAACATTTCCAAGATATACCAATAAAGGGCATAGAGAGATCCGATTAAAAATAAATCACTTGGGGGGGGGAGGAATGGCAACCCTACTCCTGGATTCTGCCACAAAAAAAGCTTATAGACTTCCACAACCATGAAAACATCAACAAGGTACTGGAATATGACCCCAGAAGTGCAAGTCAGAAGTTATTTGAAAATCCATGAGTTAAGGACAGTATAAGTAGCACTGGGGCTTATGATGACTTGAATTGAAGCAAAAGGACATCCAGCTGGTGATATGCTTAGGGGCAAAGGAAAATTGAATGCTATAAAATATGTAAACTGTTGATATGTAGGATGTCAAAATCATGAAGCAAAGCGTTTGTCAGAGCAGAAAAGCCAAGATTGAACACCGATATTCTGGAAAATAGTAAACTGAAATAAATTGGAAGGAGACACTTTACATCAAAGGAGGATCAGCGATTCTATGGAAACAAAGAGAAAAGAGATCAAATGCATGGAGTAACCATCTCAATTAATGAAAGGGTGATAAAATCAGTGCTCAGGTTTAACCTTCCCAAATAAAGAATAATCTCAAGTGAAAGATAAGCTAATCAATATTCAGTGATCCTCATCTAAGTCTATGCTGGAACCACATATTTAGAGGAAGTGTAAATTGCTCTATTCCACAGTAACATCTAATATTGGGGGGGAAATGGCAACCCTAAAAATGATGGCATACTACTTAAAGGAGAATGGCATTTGAAATGATGGGAAAACTTCCCATGCTATATGAAATAAAGCAGAAAATCGAGAAATACAGTTCTGCCTGAAAATTCATGCTGAACTATGTATTTTGCAAAGAAAGATGGAGAAATTATCCTGACTCATCAAAAGCCTGACCTGATACTGGCTTCGGCTTCGATCATGAACTCCTTGCAAAATGACAACTTAAACTGAAGAAAATATATAAAAAATAATAATCAGACTTAAAAAGATACAAGCTCAGCCAAATTTCATAAGATCATGTGGTGAATACAAATGGCAGATTTAATAGATAGAGTGCCTGAACAACTCTGAATTTCAGTCAGTGGCATATTTAAAGATGAGGCAAACAAAAATATTCCAAAATGGAAAAAGTTGAAAATAAGATGAAATAATGGTCTGCCGAAGAAAGCTGAGGCACAGCAGAAAGTAAATGGCAATGGAATCTATTTGCCAATCTAAATGCTGAATTCCAGACAAGAGCAAGAGAAGAACTTGAAGTGATATTTAAATATGATTTGCAAAGTATTGAGTACTCAGTAGAAAAGCTGAGAGATCCATTTAAGAAAATTACAGAAATCAAGGAAAACTTTTGTGCAAAAATGAGCATGATAAATGACAAAGAAGCCAAAGATCTAAGGAAAATATGAGATGAATATATAGATGAACTGAACAGAAAAGTTATCAGCATCAATAAAATGTATGAAGACATTTCAAAAGTGAAATGAAGTAGAACCTAGAATATATTACTAGCAAGAAAGTTAGTGGGGCAAAACTTAAAATCTTACAAGATCATACAGCTAAATTGCTACTTACAGTTTTTAAGCATATATATTAAAAATACCTGTAGCCAAAGGACTAGAAAAGATCAGTTTATAACTCAATATGAAAATGGGAAGTCCTAAAGATAGTTCTTACTGTCAAACAATTTTATTTATCTCCCATGGTAGTAAAATAATGCTCAAGATTTTGCAGTTTAGATTTCAACAATATATAGAACTGTGAAATGTACAAACTGGATTCAGAAGGAGCAAAACCATCTGAAATCATGTTGTTGACACCTGATGGGTAATGTAAAAGACAACAGTGTTCCTGAAATATGTTTACTTTTGCTTCGTTAATTATACAAGGTCTCCTGGTTGTATAGACCACAACAAACTGCATAGCCCTTAAAGACATGGGTGTGCTGAGCCACATCATTTGTCTATTGAAGAATTTGTATGATGACCAGAAAACGAATGGAATATGGAGCATCAAAGGGTTTAAAATTAGGAAAGGAGCATTTATAGAACTTATGAAGAGTACAAGTAGTTCTAGACTTCCGGTTCCTGATAGTGGCGCTTGCAGCTGTGCAAGGAGATGGCTTTCCTTGCCAGCTGATTCTCTGCTGCCAGTAGACCCTTAATTGGGTCAAAAAGCTGCCCTGTGGGGGCAACTACCGGTGAGGAGGTCCTTGTTGTCCTTGGGAGAGCGGCAGCTTCTTCCAGGGACCAAGATTGCTCCTTTGGGCCAATGGTGGAAAGAACGGCCAGTAAAATGGCCGTTCATCTAGCCGCTGCAACCAGAAGTCAAAAGAACATCTAACCACAGGAACCACCATGGCTGAGCCGGGTGAGATTTTTTTCCTCCCTCTCTTGGTTTTTTCTTTTTCTTTTTTGTGCCTGTAAAAAGCACCTTTGAAATGATTTCCCTACTCTAAGAAGGCGGCGTTTGTGAGTGTGGGGAAAAGAAGCTTGGACTGAATTAATTTAAAGTGATTTTTTCCCTATTTTTTTTCCCTTCACTTCGGGGTCTTGGAAAATTTTGTCAGTATTGAATCTGCTATTGGGTTTGAATGCTTCTTTTTTCTGTATTTCCTGACTTTGTTTATGAGATTCCTGGTTTCTGGGAGAAGATTTTACATGGTACTGAGGACACCTTGTGGAAAAACTTAAAATTGCAACTTTAATTAGTGACTTAAAATTGCAACTTTTACTTTTGAGGATTGGATTAACCTTGACTTTCAGATTATCATAAAGGGGAAAATACAAAGAAAATTAACAGCTGCACTGGTGGGGGTGGACACTGATTAAATGTTCTCTGAACACAGCCTCTACTAAATGATACAGACTGTTTTTGATTATCTTTGAAATGGAGCAACCCTTGGCTCAACTTGACTATAAACTTATACTGGAAAAACTTTATGAAGCTACTGATGAATTACGTTTGCAAATAAAAGAATTTACGATGGAAATAAAAAATAGAAATCCTGCTTTGAACTTCCAAACTGACTCCCAGACTTCATCTGAGTACTCTATGGGTCAAGAAACAACAGAAGCAGGATTAACTAAAGGTAAAGAAGATTCCACTCTACTCTATATGCAAGCTGATGAGTTCTCTGAGGAATTAAAAAGAACTGTAATCAAACCACTTACAACCCTAAAATTAACAGAAATGGACAGACAAGCCCAATGAACTGAGAACAATGCTAACTTGGATAAACAACTATTAGGTACAAAACTGGACGTAATTGAGCCGGCTACTCAACAGTTTCAAACGTGGAGATTGGACTTTGTCAAACAACAAGGGATTATTTACAAAGGAGCTAGGTTCCTAAAACAGAAAAGAAGACGTCTCTGTTTGATTCAAAGGACACTACAAGATAAAAAAAATGACTTGCTTATGGATATAGTGGCCTTGTTATGGAAACCTGTTTGGCATAAAAGGAAAGCTAGAATAAGATTTAAGAATTTGATTGAAGATTTTATGTAATAATTTTAAAAGTCTTATTAGATATGGATTGATTTATAGCTTATGACAGTTAAATAAAATGTTAGATTGAATAAAAATTAATTAAGGGTCTGAACTTAATAATAAGGTATTTATCTATGCATTAATATGTTTTTTGGATATAGTAACTTTGAGGAGGTTAAATTAATGTGATATTGATATTGAGGGATTGATTATTAGATTATAAAGTATAATAGAAATAGAAAGGTATTTTTTTTACTTTGCTCTGTCTTGTTCTTTGTTCTTTTTCTTTGTTCTTTTTTTTCTGATATGAACTAATATACTTCTTTTATATATACATTAGAACTGATGGTTACTTTGTAATGGAAGAAGAATAGGGAAAAATAAGAAATGATATTAATAAATGTTTATTGAATATGTTAAGGAAAAAGGTAATGGGGAGACTCCCGAAGTGTTAATTATGTACTTAGATTAGAAATATGGAACATAGTAACTGAAATAAGTAAACTTCATACAGGAGTTGGATTTGTGGATCTATTTAGATGAAAGGTTATTGAGGATTGATAGGATTGACCTAGTTGTATTGAAATATATCAATTTGAATATAATATGTTATTAGAGGGGAAAGAGAGGGGTTTTTTCTTTTTTTCTTTTTTAATGATTTAATCTGATTTTTATGGGTATGACTTTGTTGTGTGAATAATTGATTGCCCTGCCACCACGTTGTTTCGTAAGCACTTGTCTGTAAAATGAAAAAACCAATAAAACTTGTTTAAAAAAAAGAGTACAAGTAGTTCTTGCTGAATATCAATTAGTTCAGACTGTTCAAAGTTACAGTTGTGCTAAACAAAGGGATTTACAAAAGATCCTCAAAGTTCCTCACAGTCATGTAAACAAAATTCAGGTGCTTGGCAACCAGGTACGTCACCCCACCACCCAACTTTCTACACTTAATGTATCATACCCTCTTTCCCCTGCATTTCCTGAGATCACACCACTCCACAGCCCCCACCTTCCACAACTCAAGTGCTATGTGCCTTAGGGCTCCCAAGGCCTCCACCACCTCCTTGTGGCACTCCTGCACTTCTTCTCTTGTACTCCTGCTGCTTCCTACTTAATGACCTCTGCATCCTGGGGTTACATCAACAACCAGAACTGCCTGGATTGCCATGATGAAGCAGTCATGTGGTATTGCTTTATGACTTTATTGCTTAGTGACTGCAATCCCAGTTCCAATTGCCATTGTAACTTGAGGACTACCTGCAGATCATGAAAAGTGCTGACAAAAAGAAATAGAAATTAGAATTTTAATTATTGGGATATCATCAGCAACTACTGATATGCTGATGATACCACTCTGATGGCTTGAAGCAAGAAAGATTTAAGGCAGGGGTCTTCAAACTTGGCCCTTTTATGACTTGTGGACTTCAACTCCCAGAATTCCTCAGCTAGTGTGCCTGGCTGAGGAATTCTGGGAGTTGAAGTCCACAAGTCATAAAAGGGCCAGGTTTGAAGACCCCTGATTAAAGGAATCTCTTTGCCTACTAACAATTACGTTAGTAGGCAGGTAATCCAAGGCAAATGGATAAACACTGAAGCAGTAATATGGGTTGTCTTCCTAGCCATAGAAATTCACAAGGATTGTGACTTTAGCTATGCAATAAAGAGATGTCTCCTTTTTGGGAGAAAGACTGATGAATCTAAACAAAACCTTAAAAAGCAGACATCACACAGACAACAAAGATTGTCAATGCTGTGGTTTTCCCAGTTGTAACATAAGATTGTGAGAGGCAGAACAAAGAAAAATGGATGCCTTTCTGTAATAGCTGGTTCCCAGACTATTATCATTATTATTTATTTATTTATTATTTGACTTCTATGCCGCCCTATTCCGGAGAACTCAGGGCAGCTCACAACATAGTAGAAATCAACATATAAAAATACATGTATATAAAACCCCTTAATTTAAAAAACCAATCATTCAACATACACACAGACATACACTGGCTTGGGGCAAGATGTTAACTACCCCAGGCCTGCTGGCAGAGGTGTGTTTTAAGTAATTTACGAAAGGCGGAGAGGGTGGGGGTGACACGGATCTCCGGGGGAAGTTGGTTCCAGAGGGCCGGGGCCGCAACAGAGAAGGCTCTTCCCCTAGGCCCCGCCAGGCGACACTGTCTGGCTGACGGGACCTGGAGAAGGCCTACTCTGTGGGCCCTAACCGGCCGCTGGGATTCATGGGGCAGCAGACGGTCCCCGTAAGTAACCTGGTCCGATGCCATGTAGGGCTTTATAGGTCATAACCAACACTTTGAATTGGGTTCGGAGACCAATTGGCAGCCAATGCAGCTCGCAGAGTGATGCCGAAATGTGGGCATTTCTGGACAAGCCCAACGCTGCTCGTGCGGCTGCATTCTGCATTACCTGAAGTCTCCGAACGTTTTTCAAAGGTAGCCCCATGTAGAGAGCATTGCAGTAGTTGAGCCTCGAGGTGATAAGGGCATGAGTGACTGTGAGAAGAGACTCCCGGTCCAAATAGGGCTGCAACTGGTGCACCAGGCGAACCTGGGCAAATGTCCTCCTCGCCACAGCCGAAAAATGATGTTCCAAATTTAGCTGTGGATCGAGGAGGACGCCCAAGTTGCGGACCTTCTCCGAGGGGGTCAAAAGCTCCCCCCCAGGCTGATGGACGGATAGATTGAATTATCCTTGGGAGGCAGAACCCATAGCCACTCCGTCTTGTCGGGGTTGAGTTTGAGCCTGTTGGCACCCATCCAAACCCTAACAGCCTCCAGACATCGGCACATCACTTCCGCTGCTTCACTGAAATGACACGGGGTGGAGATGTAAAGCTGGGTATCATCAGCATACTGATGATATCTCACCCCGTGTTGTCGGATGATCTCACCCAGCGGTTTCATGTAGATATTAAACAGCAGAGGGGAGAGGACCGATCCCTGAGGGACCCCACAAGGGAGGAACCTAGGGGTCAACCTCTGACCCCCCGCCAACAACGACTGCGACCAACCAGTGAGGTAGGAGTTGAACCACTGCAAAACAGTGCCCCCAACCCCCAACCCCTCCAGTCGGTGCAGAAGGATACCATGGTCAATGGTATCGAAAGCCGCTGAGAGGTCAAATAGCACCAGGATAGTGGAAAATCCCTTATCCCGGGCCCGCCAGAGATCATCCGTCAGCGCGACCAAAGCAGTTTCCATAGAGTAGCCTATTAATTAACTAATTAACATTCAGGAGACTATTATGCAAACAGTCAGATGCAATTTTTTTCATTATCATTGAAAAGACCACCCCTCCTCATGGGATTGTAGGAAGCTGCTAAAAAATAAATTCAGAATGTCTCCAACATGATGTATTAGGGAATAAATTTGTTCTAAATGGAAAATAATTCCCTTACTGAATTTCATGTAACAGCAACTTTTTCATTTCACTAGGTCTTACTTATTTTAACCAGTAACTCAGTGAGAATCCTCCTTGAAAAGAGTCGCTTTGGATCAGAAATAGTTGCCAAAGATCTTGCCACTTGAATTGGCACATAAAGTAAAACCAGACAGTTCACTGGAAATAAAAGCTAAAGCTAAATAATAAAGCTAAAGTTTAAACATTTGGAATACATAATGAAAAGGCAAGATGAACTAGAGATGATCTTCATCCTTGGAAAAATCAAAATAAATTGAAAAAAGGCAACAGAAGACACCTTTATTCAATGTCATTTAGTGACCCCACTAGTTAGACCAGATCAGGAAATCAGCTTGATAGAAGGTTAAAACTACTTTCATTGAGACAGGCTGTAATAATAAAATCTTGCAAGGCTGATTGTGCTACACCTTCTTATATTACAGTAAACCAGGGTGGTATCTTACTGAGCTGCTTCTGAATATTACTGCATTGTATAGCTCTGAACATTTTTTAAAAAATGTTTCAGCCCCCTTTTGTCAAGGTGATGGTTCTTACAGGATTCAGTCAAGGCTTTCTTACTTTCCACATCCTCCCTAATGAAACAAGCAAGCAAGGCCTTGAAAGAAGTTATAGTAGCAGACAATCCTGGGGAATGATGTTCTTTGGATCACCAACAATCAGCAGTAGTTGTATAATTCAGCAAGAACATGAGAAAGTTAAAAAAAGAGGGTTAAAATTTTATCTTACTCTTATATATAGTGTAATGTATTGAGTTAAAATCTGTGAGTTGAGTTGCTTAAAACTGTGTAATAATGGTTAGCAGGCCACATGGCCAGCAGGCCAGACTTTCTGTCTGCAGACTACTTGTTATGCATTTAAGCGGGAGAATACTGTGCTCCTATTGGCTGCCGCCTTTAGGCTGAGTGTATAAGTATGGGTAGAGCATGTGCTTGTTAGTTTCTGTTTTGACCTTCAATAAAGAAAGTAGTTTTTCACCTGCTGCCTCTTCAATGCCACATCAAACAGAAAACATACAGCATCATCCAGGAAAGCCTATATATTGATTAATTATAGGGTGCACTAATTGTGGAAACACATAAGTAAGAGTAATGGGGGGGAAGCAATACAGTATAGGGACAGTGTAATACCAGTAACTATCAAGAAGATAACCAGTTTTGCTTGCACAGTGTTCCTACAAAGAAAGGCTCCTTATTGCCTTTTCAGTACAACACAGCCATTCCTTTAGAAATTCAAGATTTTAAAGTTTTCCTCTGCTAATACATATTTTCTGCTGCAATTTACTATTTTTCCAATAATGAACTATTTTCTATTGTAAACTGCCCAGAGAATACTATTACTGAGCAGCATTTATCAGGGTGTAAATTAATTGGACAACTATTTGGCATCTCACAGGCTTTTACAGATCTTTCTCCCTACCACTTTCAGGTTAGAAGAAACAAATATAATTTTAAGATGCATTTTAAAATTTACGCATTTGTTTACAATGTTTTAGACTTATTTTTCAAATGCATTGGTTATGAAAGTGATTCATAGCAATACATTCAGTTGTATAAGTAGATGATATTGATTTTGCATTGATGAATCTCATAAAGTGTATCTTGAGAGTAGAGAACATATCTACTGAATATTGTTAATCTTCTGAAATTTTGAAAAGTGTAACAAGCTACTAAAGATAAAGGTTACCCCTGTCCAGTTGTGACTGATTCTAGAGGGTGATTCTCATCTCCATTTCTTAGCCAAGAGAGCCAGCATTGTCTGAAGTCATTTCCATGGTCATGTTGCCAGCATGGCTATATGCTGAAGCACACAGAATGCTGTTACTTTCCCACCAAAATGGTACCTCACATTTGCTCACATGCTCACATTTGCATGCTTTGGAATGGAGGGCAGGAGGTGGGGGGGGAGCTAGAATTCACTCTATTGTGAAAACATTTGGGTTTTGAACCCAGATTGTCAGCTTTCCAGCTGACAAGCTCAGCATCTTTAACCACTGAGCCATTGCACCAAACTACTACTAACAAACTACTACCAGAATACAAACTGCCTTCATATCAGTATGAAATCAACAGGACTGTTGCCCAGCTGTCATGGTCCTTTGACCTTTGACCGTCAAAAGGCAAGAACAATACTCACAGATATGGATGCACATGATCAGTAATGGCCACTCATTTGATTTCATGGGGGCAGAAGCCGTTGCCCAGGATGCTTCCAAAGGGGGCTGTTTGCTCAGGGAGGCCTGGCTGTTGGATGCATGTTCAATTAACTGGCATATAGAGCTACCTCCAGCATACCAAGTATTGAAATCACATGAGGAGCAATCCTCTTTGACCCCTCTTTCAAAACAATGGTCCTCTCCATCCAAAATTTGAACTTTGCTTTAATCAAAAGAGTGGCCTTTGTTTTTTAAATGCAGATGGACTGCTGAATCTTGTCCTGATGGGTTTGTTCTCCTGTGTTGTGCCATGCGTTTATGAAGTGGTTGTTTTGTTTCCCCAATGTACAGATCTGCACATGGCTCACTGCATTATGCTGCAGATATCACATTGCTCAGTTTGTGCCTGGGTGTTTTATTCTTGAGGTGGACAAGCTCCTGCCTTGGTGTATTTTTGGGTTTAAAGTGTGTATGTATATTGTGTTGGTTGAAAATACTTCTGAGCTTTTCAGATATTCCTGCAATGCAATGAATGACAAAATTACATCATTCATTATTCTCTTCTTTGTTAGAGGAGCTCCTGCTGGGTCCTTTTTCTTTTTTTTTAATTTAATGAAGGCCCAGTGGGGATAGCCACAAGTTCTGAGGGCTTCCTTGATATGTTTTTGTTCTTTTTCTTTTCCATTTTTGTTGGTAGGCAAACCTTCAACCTGATATAGGATTCTGATCACTTCCATTTTGTCCTCCAGTGGGTGGTGAGAATCAAAATGTAAATACTGATCTGTGGGGGGAGGGGAGATTCTGTAAACTGCAATGTTAGGGCTTCTGTCTTCCTTACTGTACTGCACAGTCCAGGAATGCCAGACTAATCTCCTTAACATCCTTACTCTGGGTTACCCAAACCCGTTGGCAGAACCATGTCCAGGGCTTGCAGAAGAGTGTCAGAGTGGGGGGGCAGTATTATTTCTGCAGTGATGTTGTTCCAAAGGGAGGGAGCCACCACAGAGAAGGCCCTTCTAGATGGACCACTTAGAGGGCACCGGTAGCATTCCCTGCCTACCTGTTTTGGTGTGCTGGGCAGATAAGACTGGGAAAAGGCAGACTTTCAAATAATTAGGTCCCAAGCTATGTAGAGCTTTGAAGGTGACAATCAGAATCTTGAATTGGACCCAGAATCAAATCAGTAGCCAATGAAGCTCCTCCAGGAAAGGTCACACATGTGCAAATTTAGGCTTGCGCAAAAGCATGCGGGCTGCTGCATTTTGAACCAATTAACAGAACCAATAAGTGCCCTAAGCTCTATGGTCTCCCCAAGATACACAAAGAAGGAACCCCACTTAGACCCATAGTCAGCGCCATAGGCTCACCTCTATAAAACCTAGCCAAATTTCTCGCCAAACAACTACAGCCCTATGCAGAATCCATCACCTCACACGTAAAAAACTCATTCCAGTTCATAGAGATCATAAAGAAACAAAACTTACAGCCCAGCGACCTACTCGTTAGCTTCGATGTCATATCCCTCTTCACCCAAGTGCCAATCAAAGAAGCCTTAACAGCTATCCAAAACAAATATAACCCCCCCAAACACATCCTAGATCTGACCAACCACTGTCTATCCAACACATACTTCATCTACAACGGACAAAAATACAAACAAATAGAAGGAGCACCCATAGGATCACCCCTCTCACCTGTCATTGCAAACCTCTACATGGAACACTTTGAAACCCAAGCCCTAGAAAAATCTGATCACAAACCCAAACTCTGGCTCAGATACGTAGATGACACCTTCGTAATCTGGCCACATGGGAAAGAAAAACTGGACAACTTCCTCACACACCTCAACAGCCTACACCCCAAAATACAGTTCACCATGGAAACAGAAGCTAATAACCAACTTCCCTTCCTGGATGTCTTAGTCTACAAGAAATCCAATGGGTCCCTAGGACACACCATCTACCAGAAGAAAACACACACAAACCGCTATCTGCACGCACTCTCACACCACCACCCAGCACAGATCAACTCCGTAGCCAAGACACTCATCTCAAGAACCAAATGCCTAGCTGACGAACAACACCTAAAAACCGAACTACACACTCTCACTAATGTACTTACATCCAACGGATTCCAAAGAAATAAGATTTCCAACTTAATCCAAAAAGAAACTCCCACTAAAATCCAAGACAGAGAACAAGAAAACGGCAAAGCCCTCCTCCCATACATAAAAGGCACCACAGAAAAGATCAGCAAGATCCTTCACAAACATAACATCAAAACAGCATTTTGCACAAACAGAAAAATATCCACCATCCTAAGAAACCCTAAAGACAAAATTGAATTAGAAAATCAAGGAGTATATGAAATCCCATGTACTGCCTGCTCCACCACATACATTGGACAAACCAACAGAAGAATAAGTGCACGCATTGAAGAACGCAAAAACTCAGTCAAAAAAGAGGAACCAACTTCTTCCCTGGTCCAACACCTCAAAGCCACAGGACATGAAATTGATTTCAAAAAGACCAGAACTATCGCCAAAACTGAACACTTTAATAACAGAATAATCAGAGAAGCCATCGAGATAGAAAAACGCCCACACAGCATGAACAAATGAGATGATACCTCCCGCCTACCAGCCATTTGGAAACCCGCCCTTATTGACAGACGAGTCCACAGCACGGGGAATGGCACCAGACTTACACTCACAAGGACCACACGGGACGTCACCACCACACATCCAGGCAAAAAGCAAACCCAAACCCACACTGATGAGGAGGCACGACCACAAACCAGAAGCCAGACCACAGCTGCATCATTAGCCACCTTAAACCCCTCCAATCCATACACGAAGCAAACTGACACCCACCATGAAGATGAGGCACGACCACGAACGCAAAGCCAAACAGCTATACAGTTCACCATCTCTAATCCCCTTGTAACACTGACTAACCTGAGCACAACAAAGCCCCCACCCAAACAGAACACTCCCCCAGCCAATCAGAGCACAGCCAACCCCCCATCCAATCAGAGCACAGCCAAGCCCCTAACCAATCAGAACACACCTCCACCCAATCAGAACACAGCTGAGCTCCCAGCCAATCAGTTCAAACCCCCACTGGCAGTTAAAAGGAAGAAACAGCTAAAATCTCACATTGCTCCTAGAAGCAGAAGCCGAAAGCACCAGCCTGAAGATGAAGAATGAGACTTCGTCGAAACGTCACCAAGACACTTCAAATTCTACGTGGGAGAAAACCCAAAGAACCAAAGACCTACATACAAACACCCGCGAAAACCTCAGAAAACAAATATCATACCTCTACGGGGAGGAAATCCACCATCTGACCAGGACCTATGAGAAACTCGAAGTCCAAAGAGCTTCCATTTTATGTGACCTTGCATTCCTACGCAACTGCCGAGATCAAAATTTAATCCCCACATGCTTCCAATTGAAATTCCACTCCAACTCTGCAGCCACCAAACGCATCCTGAAAAGAACAGAACTGGCCCTAATCAGAAATGAACTTCACAGAAAAAGATTCCTCCTAGACCAAATCAACAAAGATCTCCTCACACTTCACCTCAAACTCAGCAACAAGATCCACCCCGCACTTTGGGACAAATCCAAACAACTTGCCATCTGGAGAGCCGAAACACAGACCACCCTCAAGACAGACACGCACACCAACAAACTCCGAAGATTACAAGAACACCAGAAACAAACCCCTACTCCCTCACAGCCACACATGAAACAAACAGTGCATAACATCTCAGATAGGATCCTCACCAAAGCCGAAACCAATGTCCTTTCCAAAGGATTCAACTTTGCAGTCGCTCCCAAACACATCCCCACTGAAACCATTATATGCGGAGTTGAAACCAGCCTGACCAAAATCAACCCCGACGACGCTAACAGAATCAGACTCGAAATCACCAACATACTCTGCACCAGGAAGCCACCCAAAAGCAACTTACCCAAAGAGGAGCAGACAGCACTACTTAACCTGAAACAAGACACCAGCATAATAATCCTACCAGCAGACAAGGGCAACGCCACGGTGGTCATGAATACATCTGACTACCAAACCAAATTAACCAACCTACTCCAAGACTCCACATACAAACCCCTAAACACAGATCCCACCACCTACCTGGAAAAAACCACTAGATCCAAAATAAAAGCCTCCCCCATTAGCGAAGAGATCCAGCAAAGAATCATTCCCAGAGAGAAATCATCCAGATGCCCTAAGCTCTATGGTCTCCCCAAGATACACAAAGAAGGAACCCCACTTAGACCCATAGTCAGCGCCATAGGCTCACCTCTACAAAACCTAGCCAAATTTCTCGCCAAACAACTACAGCCCTATGCAGAATCCATCATCTCACACGTAAAAAACTCATTCCAGTTCATAGAGATCATAAAGAAACAAAACTTACAGCCCAGCGACCTACTCGTTAGCTTCGATGTCATATCCCTCTTCACCCAAGTGCCAATCAAAGAAGCCTTAACAGCTATCCAAAACAAATATAACCCCCCCAAACACATCCTAGATCTGACCAACCACTGTCTATCCAACACATACTTCATCTACAACGGACAAAAATACAAACAAATAGAAGGAGCACCCATGGGATCACCCCTCTCACCTGTCATTGCAAACCTCTACATGGAACACTTTGAAACCCAAGCCCTAGAAAAATCTGATCACAAACCCAAACTCTGGCTCAGATACGTAGATGACACCTTCGTAATCTGGCCACATGGGAAAGAAAAACTGGACAACTTCCTCACACACCTCAACAGCCTACACCCCAAAATACAGTTCACCATGGAAACAGAAGCTAATAACCAACTTCCCTTCCTGGATGTCTTAGTCTACAAGAAATCCAATGGGTCCCTAGGACACACCATCTACCAGAAGAAAACACACACAAACCGCTATCTGCACGCACTCTCACACCACCACCCAGCACAGATCAACTCCATAGCCAAGACACTCATCTCAAGAACCAAATGCCTAGCTGACGAACAACACCTAAAAACCGAACTACACACTCTCACTAATGTACTTACATCCAACGGATTCCAAAGAAATAAGATTTCCAACTTAATCCAACCCCCATCCAATCAGAGCACAGCCAAGCCCCTAACCAATCAGAACACACCTCCACCCAATCAGAACACAGCTGAGCTCCCAGCCAATCAGTTCAAACCCCCACTGGCAGTTAAAAGGAAGAAACAGCTAAAATCTCACATTGCTCCTGAAGCAGAAGCCAAAAGCACCAGCCTGAAGATGACGAATGAGACTTCGTCGAAATGTCGCCAAGACACTTCAAATTCTATGTGGGAGAAAACCCAAAGATCCAAAGACCTACATACAAACACCCGCAAAAACCTCAGAAAACAAATGACTCCTGGGTACATTCATGATATGGAATAAAAGTTTTTAAGATCACCAGGAGATTTAAAAGAAATTTGTTTTATTATAACCTAGCTTTCGTTGAAAACTTCCAACATCATCTGGGTTAAAAAGGCAGTTGAAAAGATGTTTTAAGTAGGATCAGTTAACGCCTGCACTCGGCTCCTAGATCGCGTCACCGGTCCTGGCCGGTTAATTTGTATTCTGGGTGTTTCTCCTTCTCTGTCATTGCCTCGAACCTTCTCACCTATTCTTTTAACGCTAGTTCCTAAGTTAGTCAGGATCTTTGCATCTTCCCTCCCTCCAACGGTGTTAACTCGCGTATTATCTTTCCCTCTATTGCGGATCCTGGAGGGGTGTTTTGTTTTTCTTTTACATTGTTACATATGCCTATCATCGCTCGGGACAACGAAGAGGGACGGTTGGTGCAGAGGGGAAGGAGGTGCGGAATGTTGGTGCAGAGGGGAAGGAGGTGCGGAATGTCGGCTTCCTCGTGCTGTACAGAGGAGAGAGGCATCCCCCTCCCATTCCATGGACATGCGAGGAATTGTGGATGGGGAATGCCCACGGTTGAGGTCTTCCCTGGCAAAAAGCAGGACATTTACCTTGGACGGGAGTAATGACTGCTGGCAGCGGACAGAATCTTATGTGGACAGTACCGAGATGGGGTGTGGGAACACACACACACTGGATTACAGGACATCCGGATGGGTACTGCCCACGTGGGAGAAGGAGGGAGGAGGGTGAGTGTAGAGCTGAGTGAAACCATCGACCCACGACTGGGAGGGGTGGGGGGAACTGCCTGGAGCCCTAACGGCATATGTAACAATGTAAAAGAAAAACCAAACACCCCCCCCCAGGATCCGCAATAGAGGGAAAGGTAATACGCGAGGTAAAACCGTTGGAGGGAGGGAAGATGCAAAGATCCTGACTAACTTAGGAACTAGCATTAAAAGAATAGGTGAGAAGGTTCGAGGCAATGACAGAGAAGGAGAAACACCCAGAATGCAAATTAACCGGCCAGGACCGGTGACGCGATCTAGGAGCCGAGTGCAGGCGTTAACTGATCCTACTTAAAGCATCTTTTCAACTGCCTTTTTAACCCTGATGATGTTGGAAGTTTCCAACGAAAGCTAGGTTATAATAAAACTAATTTCTTTTAAATCTCCTGGTGATCTTAAAACTTTTATTCCATATCATATATATGTGTGTGTATATATATATATATATATGTTTTCTGAGGTTTTCGCGGGTGTTTGTATGTAGGTCTTTGGTTCTTCGGGTTTTCTCCCACGTAGAATTTGAAGTGTCTTGGCGACGTTTCGACGAAGTCCCATTCGTCATCTTCAGGCTGGTGCTTTCGGCTTCTGCTTCTAGGAGCAATGTGTGATTGTAGCTGTTTCTTCCTTTTAACTGCCAGTGGGGGTTTGAACTGATTGGCTGGGAGCTCGGCTGTGTTCTGATTGGGTGGAGGTGTGTTCTGATTGGTTAGGGGCTTGGCTGTGCTCTGATTGGATGGGGGGTTGGCTGTGCTCTGATTGGCTGGAGGAGTGTTCTGTTTGGGTGGGGGTTTTGTTGTGCTCAGGTTAGTCTGTGTTACAAGGGGATTAGAAGATGGTGAACTGTTGCAATCTAATTGATTAAGGGAGTAACATCTTTTGTGGTGAACACTGAATTGTTAGTACCATCACTCCACTAATCTCAAGAGGGGTCACTGTATTGAGCTTTGGGTCCACAACAATTTAATCTATTGGAAATGCATGTTCAATCTCTTGCAGCGGTCTGTTCCCTTGACATTTTAAACCTTCTGCCTACTTTATTTGTAATCCCTAACACTGTTTGCAAAGAAGAATTTTTTGATAGTCTGGCCTTAAGTTCTTCAGTTAGCAAAACTCACACAGGAACAAAGAAGGCAGTAGTTGAATTTTAAATTGTTTGCAGCTGGTCCCCAACTGCCTTCCATTTATTGGTCATGTAAATTGGGAAGAAACAGTCTAAATCTCTTGTGTGCTACAGATATTTGAACCTGAATGGTGGTTTAAGGGAGAAAAATGTCCAACAAGCTCAGGAATAATTCAAGGGGCAAAATCTTTAGGGGAGTTTTGTGGAAAAAAAAAAGAGATAAGGAATAAATATTTTCAGAGAACGATGTATATGGCAACTGAAAGCAAAATAATGTTTTTGAAGGCCTCACCCCTGAAAGTGGTCTGGAGCAGAACCCAAAGTGAATAATGGTGTTTTTTAAATTTACATTTGTGTATGTACATACAGAGAGAGACACACTTTTGTATATGAATATTTGTTCTGTGCCATTGATATATCTCTATATAAATGCTTGTATATATAAAAATGGAAATAGGTTTCCTCCATGTGAACACCTAGATTTTTCTTATATGTCTGGAAATCAAAATGACAATCTAAAACTGTATTTTATTTGCTCAGTAAATAAAATACATCTGCTTTTCCTTCTGCTGAATGGGGAAGGGTGGGGGAGAAAATGCACAGTTGAATGAGGTGAGGGCTATTTTTAAGCTTTTTTAGAAATTATTCAGCAAGGTTACTACCTGTGTCTTAGCTCCTGTGAAAAAGAAATGTCAATATCTTCTGTTATTCTTCTGGAGAAAGTCCTGAGAAAAATCAAGGAATGTTAAAGAAAAGCAGTCCAATGAAAAATCTTTAAGGGGAAGTTGGAAGAAAGCAGAAATAACAGGTTGGAAAATGCTAGAAACATGGATCAGAAAGGTAGAGAGAGAAAGAGCATTTGCAGAACGACACATGGTGATGTGGACATGCAGAGAACAGAAGATGGCTACAAGGAGTGAAGATTACCACTCTTTTTACAGTCTGGGCTGAAGAAGGAGGAAGATGAAAAGGAAATACTGTGTACAACAGAGAAACTATTAGGCAAAGTTTATAACAATAGATTGTTGTCATTTTTATGGGCAGGATCCTATCAAGTTTGTAAACTTTTGTTAATCAGATTCAGATGACCAGACCTGTCCCTTTGTGATGGTAGAATATTAGTTTGATAAGAGAATGAAAAAGAACCTGATGTGGATTATGAGAAATGCATTTTTCTTTTTGCCCTGTAGGTTATTTTAACCTCAGTTACTCTAATCCAGAGGTGTCAAACTGTCAGCCCACAGGCTAGTTGCATCATGCCAAGGCTGCGGCCACCCCAGGTCCAGCAATGTGAAAAAAGTTGTGATACGTCATGACACGTCATGTGATGCAGCAAGTTTGACACCTGTCAAACTTCAAAATGGCATTCAGATATCCTTAAATATACTCAATTGCTTTACAAACTTCTTTCATTGATTCACAAACTTTCATTAAAAGATCAAAAGTCAATATAACATAGAAGAGTTCAAATCAAATCATATAGAGTTTTCAATGTAAAGGCTTACCATAGTTCCTTATTCTTAACACACTTTCATTAGTTTACAACTCAAGTTGGTAAAGGGGAGACATCAGACATTTGCAATGAAACACTCTTCATAATTTTTCAGAAAGAAACACTTATGTGTTCATTGGGGCTTACTCTAATATATCAACATGGTAGTCTAAGGCTCCAGAAAAGTAAATAAAAATATGATTTTCACGACAACCCAAAAACTGTTTTCTCTTCTTTTGGAAATCAAAATGTTCTATTGTCCTAAAGTTCAAATCAAGGACAAGCAATCTATTGTATTCTAACTATTCTAATCTATCGTATTCTATTGTATTCTAAGTAGCACAGTGGTTTGCCATTGACTCTTTTGGCTTGGGTTGATGTGAGTTGTTCTCACTCACATCTCTAAAGTATATTTTTCCATTACATTACATATGACCAAAAAATAAATAAAACCAATCTTAGAAAAAAAAATTAATTAAATCTCTCTGGTTGGGTTGTTCACTGAATATTATTTCTCACTAAAGGCTTTACATTCTAAAATATAATGCAATGGATTAGAAAGCTTTCATTATGTTTCATTAAGGAACTGAATTGTATTGAGTCATAACCATTACACAAAACCAGATTCTTAAACTTGATTTAGTTTTTGATGATTTTCCTTATGAGCTATCTTTATAGTAGACATAAATTTAGAGAACTGGCACTTTCTGCAATACCACAAGGAAATATGTCTTTCTGGAGAAATCCTTTAAAAAGGAGACTGATAAATGGGGAGAGGAATGGTAACAAGGGAAAGAAATGATTAGATTTCTAATGTTGGCAGAGAAATAAGCTAAGAACCCTATTTTCAGTTTATTAAAAGATGTATATTATCTATTTAGCTAGATAGAGCACCCACTGGTTAATAAACTGCTGATAACCTGCTCAGATGAAATTCTGTCAAAGTACAGTATATAAATATAATTCTAATGTAATAGTTTTAACACAATAAATATAGTTAATGCAATACCTTGTGTTTGTCAGAATCCAATTATATTTCATTTCTAGTTATCGACTATGGAAAACCCCATCTCTGCTCTCTCTGGATTCTGTCATACTCTGAAGGGGAAGGGGGATGAGCAAAGGGGTTTTATGGCTCCAACTTCCTTCATTAAACTTCAAAGGGACTGAATGTGGATTCTCACCCAGAGGACTGACCATAACAATACGGCCATAACCTTTCATTTACTCCTCTTTGAAGTCTCCCTTTTGCTGGCAGTAAGGGAAAAGGGGGGGAACAATGCAGCGCCTGGAGTCTGGGAAAAGAGAGGAGGAGGATCATCACCCGGAAGAACTGTGGGGTGGGGGGCTGCTTGAAAACATTTAAAACATTGAAGGGTGGGAGAGAATTCCTCAGATCCTGTCTAGCACGCCTACAATCATTTTCTCTTAATAAATATGCCTATTGGAAAAGATATTCCAAGAGTTCTGTATTCTTAAGATGTAAAGTGAGGTGGATCCTTACATTAGACAGGATCTGCAAAATTAGTCTACCTGGAAGGGAGAACCTTGCCGGGGGACTTTGCAAAAAATACCATGTCAGACGATGGAGCAGGGAAGGGAGAAAGCCCCCTGGAGAGGGAGCCGCTGCCCCGACGGAAAACCTGCCAAATGTCGGGAACTGAGGAGTCAGATTCCTCAGGAGAAGAGGTGGTGAAGATGGGCATTGGAAAGAAAGGCGAGTAGGCAAAGAAATCAAGGAAGGTGACCCTGAGACAGGGGCCCACCCAACCAGAAAGGAAGCAGGAGATGGGGAAATCCCTGTATGCAAGTGAAGAGGAAGGAAGCTGGGCACTGCACTCAAGCTGTATCCTAGAGAAAGCTATTGACTTGATGAAGAGAACTCTCAGCTCCCTAGAAGAGGAGAATTCTGAGCCCTATGGCCACACCAGCTCCTGGAGCCGCAACTGGAGAGACACCGAGGGGGAAGTGGAACCTGCAGCCCCGGGGACATCCGCTGATCCAGTAGTCCCCACTCCCTGCCAACCTGCAGATGGTGATCTGGATGGAAGGCAATATCACCGACAGCGAAGGAACCGATCAATTCAAAGACTACCGCCACTGGACATGAGATTCAAGGGGGAGCCAACACGCTTGGGATTTTTCCTTACCCAAGTCCTCAGCTATATGGAGGAATATGGGCGGCACATCCCCAGCAACAAAGCCCATATCAGGATCGTGCAATCTGCTCTGGATGGGCCGGCTGCAGGTTGGTTGGTGAACTTGCATGACTCCAATGCCCCAGAGCTCAACGACTTCAACCGTTTCATGTCCTCTCTGAGAAGGCGATTTGAGGACCCCCTGGCTGATTGCAAAGCCTGCAAAAGGATAAAAACGATGAGGAAAGGCAAATGCTCGGTAGCTGAATATACGCAAGAATTCCGGGCCATTGCCAGCAAACTGAACTGACCGGAACACATCCTCCTTAGTCCGCCATTTCAAAGAAGGACTAAATTATGACCTATATGAAACTTGCCTGCCCCGAGGAGACCCACACCAACTTGAGGAATGGTACGTCTTGGCAGAGGAAGCAGAGATCGACATATTGAAGACGAACTGCCAAGGAAAACAATGGAGCCACTCACCGCCTGAGTTGAAACGCGAACTAATGAAACCATCGGCTACGGCCCAGAAGCAAATGGGGTGTTTCAAGTGTGGGAGAGAAGAGCATTGGGCTTTAGAATGCCACTCAAAAGCTCCCCAGCACAACCCAGACAGATCACTGGCCAGCAAATCCGGAAAGTCTCTGGCTAAGCCAAAAGAACCTGCCATGAGAATGATGGAGGCTGTGGAATCAATCCCCCACCTCTGCTCATCATGGGGAAAGAACTCCAGCCTACACCGCAGGGCCGGTGGATGCCTCAGATGACAGCTCAGAGGACGAACCCCTGGTAAGCGGACACATCGCACGCATCCTCAAGACAGTGACTATATTAATTCCCCCCATGCCTGAAGCCGTGAAGATGAAAGCCTTAATAGACTCTGGCTGCACCTGTTGCCTCATTAGCCCAATGCTAGTGGGGAATCTGGGCATTCCGTCAAGGAGACTGGAACAACCAATCTCATTTGGCCAGTTAGATGAGTCCATAGCAGGGTGGGGGTGCCAGCTAGCCTAGCCACTTTACCAATACACCTCTCCCTGGGCAAACATGAGGAAGACATAACATTTGTGTGACCCCAGGCATGGAATGCCCAATGATCCTAGGGATGGAATGGTTAAAAAATGGAACCTCTGGGTGAATTGGAAGACATCAGAAATCAAATTCCCGAAGGGGGACCCTATGGACTTAAAATCCCAAGGGAGGCTACCAAAATCAAGAACAGAAAAAGCATCCATGGGAGAGGAATAGGGACTACCAGAAATACCAGAGGAATACAGAGACCTTGCTGAGGTTTTCAGTGAGGAGAGGGCGGATGAGCTTTCCCCCCCCACACTGACCCACAGACTGTGCCATTGAATTCAAGCCTGGGGCAAAACTCCCGAAGCTTAGTTTATACTCCATGAACTCAAAGGAGAAGGAGGAAATGGAAAGATTCATAAAGAAAAACCTAGAAAGAGGGTTCATTGAAGCAGCCAAGCCTAAAGTGGCTGCCCCGGTCCTCTTTAGAGAGGACAAGGTCGGCTCTTTACACTTATGCGTGGATTATAGGGCCCTGAATACAATTAGTGAAAGCAACCTATACCCTCTGCCCCTCATGAAGGACATGTTGTCACACCTCTCAAAAGGAATTTTTTTCTAAACTAGACCTAAGGGAAGCATACTATCACGTGAGAATTAAGGAAGAGGATGAATGGAAGATTGCATTTAACGGTCCCATGGGGTACTACCAATTCAAAGTCTTGCCATTTGGATTACAAGGGGGCCCTGCAGTATTTATGCAATTAATAAATAACATTCTAAGGGAGCACCTATTTAAGGGGGTTCTGATTTACTTAGATGACATTCTTGTCTTCACCGAATCAAAAGAGGAACATGTCAACCTAGTCAGAGCGGTTTTAAAGAAACTGCGAGCCACCCACCTATATGCCAAACTCTCGAAATGCGAATTCCACCAGGAAAGGATAGACTACCTAGGTTATCGCATATTGCATAACATGGACAATGGAGTGGCAAGCAGCGTTTGAGAGATTAAAGAGACTTTTTTCTGCCAAACCAGTACTGAGGCACCCAGACATGGATAAGCCCTTCGTAATACAGGCGGATGCAAGTGATGTGGCAGTGGGGGCTGTACTATTACAAGAAAACGATGTGCATATACATCCAAGAAACTCACGGAAATGGAACAGCACTGGCCCGTATGGGAGAAAGAGGCATATGGGATACATTGGTCATTACTCACGTGGCGCCAGTTCCTTGAAGGAAACAAAATCCCCTTCCAGGTGTTGACTGACCACAAAAATTTGGAAGCCTTGAAAACACCCAGGAAGCTCAACCCCAAGCAAGCCCCTGGTCCCAGCATTTTCACCAGTTCCAATTTACGCTCAAGCATTTGCCGGAAGAAATTTTTATTCCTCTTAGGGACAACTCAGGGACTGACATCTAGCCATCATCCACAAGGGGATGGACAAACAGAACGGTGTCACTCAGTACTTGAGCAATATTTAAGATGCTTTCTTAATTTCCAACAGTCCTATTGGACAGACTTACTCCCTTTTGCAGAAGTTGCCTACAATAATGCAGTCCACTCCAGCACAGGTTACACTCCTTTTCAAATAGCCACCGGTCAAAGTTTCAACCCCATGCCAGAATTAACCCCAAACAAACCGGCAATCCCATCACTGAAAGAATGGATGGAACAATTACAAAACACCTGGCCAATAGTTAGAAAAGCACTAGATGAAGCTAGGCAGGCATACAAAGCACAAGCCAATAAAAAAAGGGTTGAGCCTATACCATTCATTATAGGAGAAATGGTGTACTTATCTACAAAATACCTAAAGTCCCTACAGCCCTGTAAAAAACGTGGACCAAAATATATAGGGCCTTTTCCAATTAAAAGAATCATAAACCCAGTAACAGTAGAATTAGAATTACCCAAAAATCTCAGGCAAATACACCCAATTTTTCATTGCAGCTTGCTGAAAAGAGAGCATCAGTCATCGTTACAGCCAAAAATCCCACCACCTCCAATCATGGTGGAGGGCAAACAACACTTTGAAATAAAGGAAATCCTAGATTCTAGGAGATATCATGGAGTGACTCAGTACCTAGTTGCATGGAAACACCTCCCTGCCTCACAAAATGAATGGGTCCATAAATGTCATGTCAGAGCCCCGAAGCTATTAAAGAAGTTTCACACAGAGTATCCTAACAAGCCTGACTAACTTGTATACCTGTTTTGTTTTCTTTCAGGTGGATCTATCTTATTTTTAAGGGGGCAGGATGTCAGAATCCAATTATATTTCATCTCTAGTTATCGACTATAGAAAACCCCATTTCTGCCCTCTCTTGATTCTGTCATACGATGAAGGGGAAGGGGGGGTGAACAAAGGGTTTTATGGCCCTCATTTCCTTCGGTACAACTTCAAAGGGATTGAATGTGGATACCACCAAAAGGACTAAAACATAACAATGGGGCCATCAGCGTTCATCTACTCCTCTCTGAAGTCTACCTTCCACCGGCTGTGAGGAAAAAGGGGTTGGAAATTTAATGCCTGAGATTGTCACTGGAAAGATGGTGGGGTGGGGTGGGGCTGCTGGGGACCCCTTAAAACCTTGAACCATAGGGCTTGGGCCTCAGGTGCTGTCTAGAACGCCTGCAACGATTTTCTCTTAATAAAGGATGCCTGTTGGAAGAAATGCTCCAAGAGTTCTGTCTTCTTAAGATGCAAAGTGCAGTGGGTCCTTACACCATGTGTTCTGTGGATGGAGGAAAAAAAATAGGTTGTGGAGAAGAGATGCCAACTGTGCCTAATATGGCATTTGCTATCTTCTGGATGGTCACCTCACTATCTAGCATGTTCACTTCAGGAAGATTATAAATGGAATAGACTTCCTACCTGATTAGTGTCATTATACCCATGGAGTATAATTAGCTTCATCTGACTGTGCTTTTCAGTGCCTTCTTACAAAAAATACATGGGATACCATAAAAGTGATTCTGAGATGAGCAAAAATGGCTGCAATTTTGATGACAGATTTATCTCAAATGAGCTGCAGGCTTGCCAACCCTCAAACATAACCTTGAAGTAAAAAAAATTAAAGGTTTGATCCTTAGTAGTATGTGGAATTGAAGGAGTGTATTGGTTTCATTCACACAACAACCTAATATGATTGCTAAATTAAGTATTTTCTGACTTTAGCACAATAAATTAAACCATAACCTAAATAAACCATCTGGTTTGCTATGCTAAAAATGTTACATCGTTTAATACTAGCCATTTGAACTCACTGGGTGACTACAACTACCAGTGGTTTTTTTTTTATTTTACTAGTTTAAATATATTGTGCAAATACAATTGTGGAATTTGGCATTTGCTAGGCCATCCCTGCATTCTTATTTTTAAAATTCTGCAAGCTTCTGATTTTTACCATTTGTGCTGCAGTGACATTTCCCCTTCTTGTTATATTTCTTTTACCTATTGCACTTGTGAGACAAATATATTTGATAAAGATGCATTAAGATGATGAAGCAGACTTCAGTAAGGATAGAACCAATATAGATATTGTTCTTCCTAAGATTTAATTATAACATAATTCTTTAAAGACCTGGAATATGTATATCCATGACAACTAATGCTGTATAGTAGTTGGGCAGAATAAGTTGGCTCCCCGTAATTTAGGACCTAAAGCAGAGAATAGAATATCATTAAAAAAGATACTTCACTTCTACATTATCCGATAAGGAGTTCTGTATTATTTTTACTAACTCATATAAAGGTTGGCAGAAGAACCACTGGATAGGGAATTTCTTTATATATTGCTTTATTTGGCAATATGGTTGTTGCCCTTAAAACATAAAAGGACATTTGGGGGTGGAAAGGGAAGTCACAATTAAGTTTAGGATCTGTGTCACTATAATTTTCTATTGATCAAGGAAGGAAGTTTATAAGGACCCTGATGTTTCAGGTGGACAACTTCAGCATCCTTCAGAAATGGGTCTACTAGGACTGGTTCTGCAAGATCTGAAAGACCACTTACTCACCTAAAATCTTTTTTTTTTTTTTACATTCTTGGTTCACTTTTGGCAATTCTTGCTAGACAAATCCTCCCCAGCCTCATAGGCTGTACAAAGTTTGGGATGCAATTGGAAATACAGCCAGTCAGCATGTCATCAGAGGGTTATATAACTGAATCTGCATGCACTGTTGGGTGAGTAGAACAGCCCTAAATTGACTAAGCATATTTAGCACATTTTTCTCCCTCAAAAAACAAGTTGTTTCTTCTTCTTCTTCTTCTTCTTCTTCTTCTTCTTCTTCTTCTTCTTCTTCTTCTTCTTCTTCTTCTTCTTCTTCTTCTTCTTCTTCTTCTTCTTCTTCTTCTTCTTCTTCTTCTTCTTCTTCTTCTTCTTCTTCTTCTTCTTCTTCTTCTTCTTCTTCCTGCTCCTGCTCTTCTTCCTTTCCTCCTCCTTCTCCTCTTCTCTCCTTCTATTGACAAGAGAAACCATTAATGTTCACAACATATTAGAACATTTTTTGTAATATATTTTATTGATTTTTTTAAAAAAAACATAAATCACTTAATAATTGGTGAACAGTGTGTTGTCTGGGTTACATTTGTAAAACAATCACTAACAACTGATTTCTATAATCCATAATCTATATAGTAGCTTTAGTTGGTTTCCTCTTTTCCCAATCCTCTTTTGCAAACATTGAGTTAATACAATTCTTATTGTTTTGATAGATAACAATTAAATATATAATTTTCCCAATAGTCCTAAAAATAATAATCACATCAATATAAGATTTCTTTTCTATCCAATCATTCTGGTTGCCTTATCATAGATCCTGTTACAGTCCTTATTTTAATTTGTTTCTCCCACCAAATTCTAGATATTCTTACTGGTTAAGATTTTCTCAAAAATTAATTACATTTAAGAATTTAACTCTATTTTTCCATATGAACCATCTCACACTTTTACATTTCTTAAGAAATAGATAAAATAGTAGAAAGAAAGAAAGAAAAGCAAGAGTAAAGAAGCATAAAAAATAACATATTACTTAAATATATATATTTCTCCTAAGCTAATTTGTATTTATTTCCTAAATTTCTTATTCTTTTTAACCTTAATTAAAAATATGTTTAATCTTTAAACGTTCCATTTAATACATCTAGTCATCTAGTCCTTTAACTCTTACTCAAAACATTTTTATCCATTATAATTTTCTTAAATTCAATCACATTTAAATATCTAAAACATTTCCTTTATCTAAGTCATTTCAACTTTTTTATATTACCCATATCAAGAAAGAGAACAAAAAGGGAAAAAAGCATACTATATTATATTTAGAGAATTCATCCCTCTTAGAGTGACATATATATTCCAAAACTTTTCTATTTATTTAATCATGTTCAAACAAATGTTTCTTTTTAAAGTATTCTCTCTGGTAAGTCCCATCATCTATTTTCTTAGTTTCCACTTTAGTCTTTTTCTTTTGCCCAGTGTCTTTCTTAATCAATGTATTTTGCTGAATCAAAAAGCTTTTCTGTATGTTCGTAAATGTTACTGTAGATATAAAAAGTAAATCAGGAGAAGTGTTTTTGTACGGGACTTCTGCCTTTCCATGTTTGTTTCTTTCTCTCCACTTCTCTTATCATTTCCTTTCTCTCCAATGTTCCTGACATCTCTACAATCCATTTTATCCAATCTGTTTTCTTGTCCTCAGATTTATTTTGTAGCCTTAAGGGATAAGTTGTTTTTTCCAATTCTTGTGAATTTTTTTCCCACTAGGATTAAATCACGTTTCCTTGTTTTGTTAAGTTCCATCTTTAAGTCTCTATTCTCAATTCTATATCCATGTATCTGTTTTATCTGCTCCTTCTCTGTTGTTGTTTTCTGGGAATTTTTTTGTTGTAGAGTTAACTTGGAAATAGATTGATTTATATTTTCAAAGTTGTTTTGGATTTCTTTGTAACCACATTGTTAAAGTCATTGTTGTTTGAATTAGTTGCAGTATACTATATATCTGCTCCTGTGACATATTTATATTTTCTTGATATGTTCTTTCTACATGTCTCTGATCCATGATAGCCAAGAATTTGAATTTTCCTCTTCCTTTCTTTTCTCTGTAAATAGTTTTAGAGTCCCAATTAGATAGATATTTGTAATCCAAATAGTTCAAAAAAGTTTTTTTTCTGAAATTTATAATTCTCTCTTTGTCTACAGCCCAGATTAATGTCTTTTTTGTCACAGATGTTCTTTGTTGTTAAAGCTTTGAAGGTCACAGACATAGACTAGCTTTTCCCAGATTTTGCCAAGTCTTATATTAAAGTTGTAGCTGTCATAGTCTTCATCTGCCACTAGGTGTCAGCAACTATTTGTTTTTCAATTTCCAAAATGAACAATTATCTCTGAAATGAGAGTCTTAACCATTAAAACAATTTTAGATTTATCCAGATTTAAGTTTTAAGTTTCAGCTTTTATATTTATTTCACTTCCATATATTTTGATCCTCCATAAAAAGATTAATTTGCCACTTCCGTTAGTATAAGGGTGGGGCGGTTAGGGTTAGGGTTAGGTTTTTGCATGAGTCATGTTTAGCATTTTCATTCGTAAAGGATAATGACATGTTCTAAGCTTTTTTTTAATAAGAATATTCTTGCTGTCCAGTATGTAAGATCATCTTAATTTTAGTCTTGTATGTATTGTGATAATTTTTCCTAGGATGCTGCTACCTCCATTTCTATCTGGTGTAGGACTGCATAAATCTTTGTACACCTTTGATGTATGTCATCCTAAATATAATCTGATCAAAAGCCACTTCTCCAGATTTGATGTCATATTAAAAATTAAGGTCACAGCATTCCATCTGAAAAGAAATTAACATTGATTGTACTGAATTGTTTGTTCAGTTTTAAGCCAACAGATGACCTTTCTTCTTCTTGCTTTAACTTCAGAATCTGTGATCTTTTGTTCCCCCACTTGTTAGAAAACAGATGTGTTCTTAGGAAAGAATTTTTGTTTCTCAGTTCTTTATGAACACAGTTTAAGTGATAGCCTTACTTCTGAGCAGTGCTTTTTTATTTAAAAAAAGGTGAAAGAACTCACACATGTCATACAACCCGCCTTGCCTACCCTACAAGGTTCCATCCAAAAAAGGTGCTGGAACTCCGTTCTGGGCATTCTATGAAAAAAAAAAGCCCTGCTTCCGAGATTTTAATATATTTTCCCCCTCAAAATTTCGTATAGTAGAACTCTTGTTATTCTGTTATAAGGCTTGTGAGTTTGCATTTTTAATCAGAATTATTTTTAATCATGTGGAGGTTCTCCATTTGCAATTTATGCAATTCTTCCTTTTAAAGAGGGCTGAGTTCATGGAAACTACATGTCTGTCATCATAGTGCTATGAATAGCCCTATAACAACTTCAATCAAAAGTCCTAAAAAAAATCAAAAGAGTGAAATCAACAGGGCTCAAGCTCATATCACAAGTGTTTTGAGGATCAACTTCTACAACCACTTAAAAGCATCATAAATTCTATTTTTAGAGATACTGTATGCTGTGTCAGAACCTTGGAAGGTGGCTAATATTGCTTTGTTACCAAAGAAAGGACAAGTTTTAACTTCAACTAAGGGTTATAGACTGATTTTATTGTCAAATAATGACTATAAAACATTTACATCAATACTGACTTATGGATTAAAGAAGATTTAATAGGACTTTATTTAAGATGATCAGTGAAGATTTCTACCCAGAAGAAAAGTAAGTGATAATATGGGAACTCTATTGGATATAATACAGTATTTATCACAACATAACAAGAAGTAGAACTGATTTTTCTGGGTTCAGAGAAAACATTTGATAACTTGAATCTTTATTTATTTTATTATTTTTATTTATTATTAAACTTATATACCACCCTTCTCCCAAGACTCAGGGCGGCTCACAACAAGAATACAAGTTTAAAAAAAACATAAGATTAAAAACAATTAAAATTACCAATTTACAGTATGAAAAACTAGATAGTTTATTCCACTCATACCACACACAGTCACAGTCAAAGGCCCAGGGGCAGAGTGCAGCTCACACACCCCAAACCTGTCTGCATAAATGTGTTTTCAACAGTTTTTGGAAAGCTAGGAGGGAGGAAGCAGTATGGACCTCTGAGGGAAGCTGGTTCCAGAGGGCTGGGGCAGCAACAGAGAAGGCCCTAACCCTAGGCCCCGCCAGATGACATTGTCTAACAGACGGGACCCGTAGGAGGCCAACCCTATGTGCCCTAACCAGTCGCTGGGATTCATGAGGCACAAGACGGTCCCGCAAGTATCCTGGCCCATTGCCATAAAGGGCTTTATAGGTCATAACCAACACTTTGAATTGTGTTCGGAGACCAATTGGTAGCCAGTGCAGCTCACGGAGGGCTGGAGTGACATGAGCATGTCTTGGGAGACCCAAGACGGCCCGCGCGGCCGCATTCTGGACTACTTGCAGTCTCCGGACATTCTTCAAAGGTTGCCCCATGTAGAGAGCATTACAGTAGTCGAGTCTCGAGGTGACAAGGGCATGGGTGACTGTGAGGAGTGACTCCCGGTACAAATAGGGCCGCAACTGACGCACCAGGCAAACCTGGGCGAATGCCCCCCTCGCCACAGCTGAAAGATGGTGTTCTAAACTTAGCTGTGGATCGAGGAGGACACCCAAGTTGCGAACCCTCTCTGAGGGGGACAAAACTTCTCCCCCCAGGGTGATGGACGGACAGTTGGAATTGTCCTTGGGAGGCAGAACCCATAGCCACTCCGTCTTGTCGGGATTGAGTCTGGGCCTGTTGGCACCCATCCAGACCCCAACAGCCTCCAGGCACTGGTTCATCACTTCCACTGCTCCGCTATAATGGCGCGGGGTAGAGATATAGAGCTGAGTATCATCAGCATATTGATGATAACTCACCCCGTGTCGGTGGATAATCTCACCCAACGGCTTCATGTAGATGTTAAAAAGCAGAGGTGAGAGAACAGACCCCTGAGGGACTCCACACGGAAGAGGCCTCGGAGCCGATCTCTGACCTCCTGCAAACACCGACTGCGACCGGCCAGAGAGGTAGGAGGTGAACCACAGCCAAACAGTGCCCCGCACTCCAAGCCCCTCCAACTGGTGCAGAAGGATACCATGGTTGATGGTATTGAATGCTGCTGAGAGGTCAAGAAGCACCAGGATAGTGTAGTAGCCTCTATCCCAGGCCCACCAGAGATCATCGGTCAGCGCGACCAAAGCAGTTTCCGTGCTGTAACCGGACCTGAACCCAGACTGCTGAGGGCCCAGATAATCAGTTTCATTCAAGGACCGTTGGAGTTGGAGTGCCACCACCTTCTCAACAACCTTCCCTAAAAAGGGAAGGTTGGAGACTGGACGATAGTTATTTAAAACTGGCGGGTCCAGGGGAGGCTTCTTGAGGAGGGGGCGCGCAAGTGCCTCTACTCAGCTCCGTGTCACCGCCCTGCTAGCCGAGACCAGCCAGGAGGGGCACGGGTCCAGTAAACAGGCCGAACTCACAGCTCCAATGGCCTTGTCCACGTCATCAGGAGTTACCAGGTCAAACTCCTCCCATTCAACAGGACTAAGACGGGCCTCTGTCATCTCGACTGACTCATTGTCAGCCGACACTGCATTCCAATTGGAGTCCAAGTCAGCCCGGATCTGAGCGACCTTGTCTGCGAAAAAGATGTTAAATTCTTCAGCATTGCCCTGCAAAGGTTCCTCCCTCCTCCTTGTATCAAGGAGAGAGCGAGTCACCCTAAACAGGGCAGCTGGACGAGATTCCGCAGATGCAATCAATGCAGAAAGATACTGGGATCTTGCCGTAGTGATCGCTTCCAAATAGGTCTTAATATAAGCTCCCAATTTGGTTCGATCAGATTCGGATCTGCTTTCCCTCCATTGCTTCTCTAAACGTCTCTTCTGGCGCTTCATCCCCCTGAGTTCCTTGGTAAACCAAGGAGATCTCCTGGGTCTGCTATCACAGAGAGGTCGCAATGGCGCAATCCGGTCTAGAGCCCCTGTAGTGGCCGTATTCCAGGTCGTCACTAGGGACTCCGCCGAACTGTGTACGAGCGAATCCGGCAATTCCCCAAGCACCCTTTGAAAGCTAATAGGGTACATCAAGCATCTGGGGCAGAACCATTTAATCGGTTCCGGCTCCCTGCGAGAGAGGATTGGTGTCATAAATTCAAGCCGCAGCAGAAAATGATCTGTCCATGACATGGGCAACACTTCTAAGCTCCTTAATTTCAGATCATACCTCAACTGTTCTGAGAGAAAAACCAGATCAGGTGTGTGTCCCCCCTCATGGGTTGGGCCCTCGATTACTTGTGTCAGGTCCATGGTTGCCATGGAGGCCATGAACTCCTGTGCCAACCCAGAGGACTCACCGAGTGACGGCACATTGAAGACCTCCAAGTCTGGGGAACTCAACCACCAACCCGGCTACCTCCTTGAGTAGCATGGGCAGGGCTGTAGAAACGCAGCTGGGAGGCAGGTACGTAAGCAACAGACCCACCTGTACACCTAGGTCCAACCTCATAAGGAGGGACTCACAACCTGATATCTCAGTAGCAGTGAGTCTGCGCAGCCTGAGTGTCTCCTTAGCTATAATCGCCACTCCTCCCCCCCTTCCCTGGGGTCGCGGCTGATGCCATACCTGAAACCCAGCTGGACACATCTCAGAGAGGGGAACTCCTCCCTCTGGGGTCAGCCAGGTCTCAGTCACACATGCCAGGTCGGCCTCCTCCTCCAGAATTAAGTCCCGGATGAGGAGAGCTTTATTCACCACCGACCTGGCATTGAGCAGCAGCAGCCTGAGTCCAGGGTCTGGATTTCGCTCATTACCAGTACCCCGGGAGAGGTTCAAGGGGCCGGAACAAGAGATCGCTTTCAGGCAGCGAGGCCTTGTTCCCCGAGAATGGCCTACCCCAGGCCTCCCGTCATATCTGCCTCTTCCCCGTAAGACCGGTATAGACTGGCCCTCTGATCCCTCAGAGCAAGGCTCCTCCACTTCACTAGCTTCCGCAAATGCAGACAGGTCGGCCCTTCCATTTATCATAAATCTACAATCCCTCCAGTCCACACAACCACCCATCCATTCAACCCGATTCACTCCACAATCAATCAATCCCCCCACATCCTTCATAACATCCAGAAAAAAATTAAAACAGTATTGAACACATTGAATTATTTAAAAATTTAAACAAGTAAATAATTAAAAAGTAATTAAAAAGCATAGTAGTAAAAACAGGCGTGCCAGATGTTAATCCTGCCACAATAATTATAGCTATGCCTGTATTTGTCCCTCCTAAAGTAAAACCTGTGGTAGGTTTTGAGCTAAAAAGTCCAGAACCAAAACCCACAGGAGGAGCAGCTGTACTAACAGTAGTTATGGAACCCAACGTCCCAAAGTTAAGGCCTTCAAATAAGTTCAACATAATGGCGGCAGCAATGGAAAGGCCTCACCTGCAGGTCTTACAGTTTAGTGGGAGGCACCCAGCCGGCGGAGCAGGCCCGTTAGCCACGATAACTGGGGCTTCCTCCCGTTAGCCACGATAACTGGGGCTTCCGACGGGCGTCTTTCTTCCTTTTCCTTCTTTCTTTCTCCATTACTTCTTGGTCTGGGCAGGGGGAGGGGGATCTCTCAGGCGGTGGCGAGGGTCCTGCGTTCTTCCAGTCACTCCCCACTCTCTCAGACGGGAGGAGGAGGAGAGGAGCGCTGTCAGCGTCGAAGCTGGCTTGTTCCAAATTTCTGGCAGCTTGCTTCGTTCCCCAAACTCTGGGGGAGGGAGGGAGGGGAGGGAGGAAGAAGGAGGGGGAGAGCAGGGACCCCATCCCCCCTTCCATTGCTGGCATGTTTTCGTGCTGCCGCTTCCCTCTTCTTCCTGCTCCCTCCTCTTGGGCGGGGAGGAGGAGAGGTGGCGCCAGCCAAGGGACCTGTGTTTAAAGTTCTGGAAGATACAGACTTTTTGAGAGAATTTTATTCAAGAGATCAAACTGATCTATACATTCGCTTTTTATTTTAATATTGCAAGTGTTGAAATATTAGAATGAGAAAATAATGGGTTTGAAAATGTTCAAAGAAGAGGCTTAGAAATTGAATTTTGATCTTTGAACAGTCTCAAAATGGTATTAAATACTTCCTGAAGAAATTGAGGGACTTTGGTATATTAGCTGGTTTTAAAATAAATAAACAAAAAACTTGTTGGTTAAAAATATGAAGAAACAAGGCCAAGAAAATTTGATGAGAAAGATTGGCTTTAAAATGAAGAAGAAAATTAAATATCTACCGGTAGTGGTCACATTGGCTAACATGACTAAAAGAATAATTATCTTAAAGTATGGAATGATATTTAAAAGACTTATTGAGGTGTGGCAAATTACAACTGTTGGGTGGAATTTTAGTGATTAAGATGAATGTTTTACTGATGAAGCTATGTTTATTTCAAACAATATCAGCATTGATGACTGATATACCATTCAAACAATGGCAAAAGTATTGTCAATCATCCGAATAGTGAATTTAAAATAAAGAAATCTTCAAGGCTTTGAAGTGCCATAAAAGATAAACTTTATTGAATACATATCTTAGAACTGAAGAAGTAAAACCATCTCTGGTTTTCCCATGCGAAAATCTGGTTAGTTAACAATAGCTTTCCATAACCACCACTCATCAAGTATTCATGTTGCCCAATCATACTTCTTTGGTTTGTTATGAGAACGGTCCACTTTTCTACCAGACACCTGCTTTTGTGACCTTGGTTCTCACAGTTCATGGATGGCTTCTTAAAATCCTATTTCCTTCCGAGATTTCTGGTGACCGTTGCTGAAGCTAGACCCAGGGAAAGACACTCCACTCCCCGGGTCCGATTTTCATCTGCTGGTGGGCCCGTTTGGATCGAATGCCACCCCGGAGAGGTGACCACTGAAGGGCGAAACTTTGAGGACCATGGACCGGCGGTAGCCAGTTCATTGAAGCCAAAGCAGCCCCTGGAATCAGTAGAAGAAAGGCAGACCACATTTATGTGATCCGCCATTAATAGCTGATTGTCAGAGACGGAGAAAGCAGCGTAGATTGACAGCAAGCAGCTGAGCTGAGTGAGAACACTCTCTTCTTTCATGGTGAAGGTAGATTTTTTTGTTAAATAGCCTGCTTGGAGCCTGAGAGCAAAGCTTTTAGGGAGAGGGTGGAGTTTCCTTCCCCCACTTTATACAAGCGGTGGTTTAAGCTACTTTGCATTTCAAAAACAAACTCTCAACACAGTAAAGCTGTCTGAGACTTAATAGAAACTTGGGAAGCTGCTTCTTTTATGGACACCTTTTTTCTCTGTTTGAAGTTGGAAAGTCACTGCAATTTTACTTGTTACTTTTAAAACCCTACAAACTCCCCCCCCCCTCTGGACAAGAAGTTCACAGGCCTTCTTGGTTCGAGTGTAATGAGTCCAGCCCTTTTCTGCGGTGCGTATGGCAGTATCAGTGGTCAGCAATACTTGGTAAGGCCCCTCCCAGTTAGGTTGGAGTTTCTCATTCTTCCAGGTTCTGATCCAGACCCAATCTCCGATCTTTGTGGAATGCACTTTAAAGCTCAGTGGTGGAGTTTGGACCAACCATCCACTCTTCCTGGAAAAATCAAAAGTCTGGGACAGAGCCTGCAAATATTTTAAGAGTACTTTATCTTTACTGGGCAATTCCCCTATCATAATCCCAGAATCCCTTATAGGCATACCATATAACATTTCATAAGGTGAAAGTCCAATGTCTTTTCTGGGCTGAGTACACTAAACCATTGATGTGTTACTGGAATCCGTCCCAGAATTGTATATGGGTTCGGAACCACCGGATGTCTTGTTTCCACGATCTGATTCAATAACCTAAGATCTTGCACCATCCTGTAACTTCCATCAGGTTTCTTCACCGGTAGAATAGGAGTATTGTAGGGTGACATAGTTCCCTCCAATAGTCCATCCTTTACCAGTTGGTCAATTACAGGTTGAAGTCCTTTCCTGCCTTCCATTGATATATCATATTGTTTCTGTCTCACAACTTGGGCTCCTGGTTTTAACTTTATTTTTAACGGAGGAATTTCTAACCCTCCCCTATTTCCTGGTTGTACCCATACCTTCGGGTCTATTTTCTGCTCAATTTCTCCAGTTAATACAAAAACTGATTCTTCTCAGAAGGAGATGGTCAAGCCTAGCGCCGATATCATATTATATTTATTCCTGCTTCAGGGATATATAACATTGCTAATGTTCTAATTTTTATTCCCAAGTATTCTATAGGAATTGGTTCTAATTTTTGTACTTTAAATGCCTCCCCCTTTACTCCACTTACTTTGATTTGGGAGTCTAAATTTTACCCCTTCAGGCAGAGTACAAACTGATGTACGGGAGGCACCAGTATCTACCAAAAATACCATCTCCTTTGTTCCCACTTTTAAATTTATCAAGGGCTCCCTGTGGGAACACTTAAGGAGGGGCCCCTGACTCCTCTAGTAAGAGTCCTCAAAATCTTCTTCCATCATTCGGTTCATTTGTTCCACTGAAGTTAGGGACGGGCACTCTCTCTTGAAATGCCCAACCTTTCCACAGTGAAAACATGTCCGTATTCCTTCTCTACTAAGCCCACCTACCTGGGTCCCTCTTCCTCTTGCCATCATACCTCTTCCCCTCAATCCTCGACCTCGCGGTCCACTTCTCATCGCCCCTTTCCCTTCATTTTGAAACACCTCCCTCACCAAAATCGCCATCATCCTCCCTGCCCTTGTACTCTCTCGTTTCCCTCTTTCTTCCTCCCTATTCACATATATCTTTTGAGCTTCCCGCAATAATTCATCCAGAGTCTTAATAGTCCAATTTTCTTGTTTCTGCAATTTCTTTGAAATAGACTTGGTCACAAATTGGACTTTAACCAATTGAATATTCAGAGCATCTTCTGGATCTGCTCCCGCATATTTCCTCATCCCATCTTTAAGTCTCTGAAGGAATGTAGCGGGGGGTTCATCTTTCTCTTGTTCTATGTTTATAGCCTTTACCATATTTTGGGTCTTAGGAATTGCCTCCTTCATTCCTTTAATTATGATGGAGCGCAAATCTCTCATCCGCTCCCTATGGTCTTCATTATTATTATCCCAATTTGGCCTCTGAGCCGGGAATCACTGTTCCCCAGTTGGGACCCCTGCCCCCGCCGGGTGGTCTCTCTCCCATACCTTTATAGCTGCACTCCTTATCAAGTTTCTTTCTTCTGGGCTAAATAAAATACTCATGATATTCATAATCTCGTCCCAGGTATAGATGTTTGCCCCTAGTAACAGGTCAAGTTGTTTACTTGCTCCCAGGGGGTCATCTATAAAATTCTTCATTTCCCTTTTAAAGTTTCGGACTTCCGAAGCCCTTAACGGGTCTTGCACATAGGTTATCCGAGGAGCATTAAGATCATCTACCCCATTCGGGACCTCACGTAAAGGAAAAGAGGTCACCTTCTCCTCGGGGTTCCTATTCCTCACTGCGGACCCAATTCCAACCTCCTGTTCTTGAATCTCCGCTGGGGGAGAAAACGGGAAAATTGGTCTTCTTGGTATCTGGCAATAGTTAGCCAAATTAGGGATTCCATTTTTCTCTCTTTCTTCTGGACTTAACAGTCCATCTCCCGCTGGACTAATATAACCTCGCTCACCACTACGAGGGGGCGACAAAGAATGGACACTTATATCGCTAGGCGAAGTTAATGGAGCCTCCGGATAAATTCCGTGGGGTGTTTCCTCCCTCGGAGCTGATGGGCGATTTATATCATCCATTGGTTTCAATGTATAAGGTGGTGGTATTTTCCTTAAAAAGTCTTCTTCTTCACTTTCCTCCCTGGAGATTTCTTTTAATGGGAACATCTGTTCTCCGGCATCCCATAGATCCGGAACCCAGATGATGGCATAGTCCAATTCATTGTCTAGACTCTTACACTTTTTCCTTTTTACATAATTATAAAGGTTATGACACTGGAAATAATCATTTGACCCATCACGGGGTCATTCTACATTATCGTCCTCCCACCAAACAAAACAACACAGGTTAACCATATCCTCCTTATTTAATCCTAACCTCAAAATGATCCTGTTATATGGTGGAGATCCCCATCCTGCCAGTAATTTACCCAGCGGTCTATAAGGATCAATCTTGAGTTTAGGATTTTTCCTAATTATTTTAACACATTTTCCCTTTTCTGTGGATCCAAAATTCCCTCCCATATTTACCTATGAGAGTACCCGGGTAGGTGAGACTATTTGACTAGGAATGCTCTTGGAGTTTTATCCCCTCAATTCCCCAGTCGCCTCTTGTTAGAAAGTGTTTCCCCGTTTGGAGTGAGACCCTTATTCTTATACCACTCTCCGTCTCCTGGTTCTATACGAACCACATTCACTCCGTCCTGCAGATCTCCGACCCCTCAAAAGGACGTCACCCTTCCCCTCTCAAATCCCCAAACACACTTTCCCTACCCTCTATCCCGACTGCCCTGGTGTATTCTGGTGTTTAACAATTATACTCACCAGGGTCTACGCGTAGAGTTTCCCAGTCAACATCAACATCAACATCAAAGTCTGGCCTCAGGCTGTTCCTCACGACAACCTAATTGCCTCCAATTATCAGCTATTTTACGGGTCTTCGAGAGCCCCTCAATGGCCCTATAAACTCCTTCCGCTCAAATGGAGCGGGGTGCACATGAAGGAGTAAACAGAACCCTCGAAAGGGATCGAATCCCGGACCGAGCCCCCAATTTGTATTTGGAATTTCAATGAATTTCCAGGAGACGTTTGGTTGAAGAAAGGAAACAACTTTATTTCTAAGAACGGTTTGCAAAGCGTGGTGGATCTCGACCGTTATAGGAAGAGACCACACCTTGTTACAGAAGCACTATAGCAATTATACCCTCCTATCCTCCTTCCATTCCACGTCAGCTATTCTGGCATAGTGGGTTACAAACCTATAGAAAAGCGACACAACGATTCCCTACGTCCTTGGCTCACTCTAAGGGGTTCTTTGTTATACATTGCAACAATGTTAGTTTCGCTTTCTATAGAAAAATTTAACACTTTCCATTTCTTTCTTCCTTCACATGTGTAGAGCCGTCTCTTGGGTTGTTGGAAAAAGGTGTTTGTTATAACTATCGTATTCTCTTGACAAAATTCTATCAACCTGTGCCCTGCTTCATTTTGTACTCCAAGGCCAAACTTGCCTGTTATTCCGGTTATCTTTTGGCTTTCTACTTTAGTATTCCAATCCCCCATGATGATAAGGACATCATTTTTTGGTGTTAATTCTATAAGGTGTTGTAGGGCTTCATAGAACCGGTCAGTTTTATCCTCTTCAGCTCCAGTGGTTGGGGCATAGACTTGGACTACTGTGATATTGAATGGTTTGTCTTGGATTCGAACTGAGATTATTTTGGGGATTGTATCCCAGTATTGCTTTTCCTACTCTTTTATTGACTATGAAGGCTACTCCATTTCTTCTGAGGGATTCTTACCCACAGTAGTATACTTGATGGTAATATGAGTTAAATTCACACATTCCTGTCCATTTTAGTTTGCTGTTTCCTAAGATGTCGATGTTCAGTCTTGTCATCTCTTGTTTGACCACATCCAGTTTGCCTTGATACATGGATCTTACATTCCAGGTTCCTATGGAGAAAAGATCTTTACAGCATCGGACTTTCCTTTCACCACCAGATACATCCACGGCTGAGCGTCCTTTTGGCTTTGGCCCAGTCTCTTCATTCTTTCTGGCGCTACTAGTACTAGCCCTCTGCTCTTCTCCAGTAGTATATTGGGCACCTTCCAACCTGAGGGGCTCATTATCCAGTAACATATCTTTTTGCCTTTTGGTACTGTCCATGGGGTTTTCATAGCAAAGATACTGGAATGAGTTGCCATTTCCTTCTCCAGTGGTTCACATTTTGTCAGAACTCTCTGCTATGACCTGTTTGTCTTGGGTGGCCCTGCATGGCATAGCTTATAGCTTCATTGAGTTATGCAAGCCCCTTTGCCATGACAAGGCAGTGATCCATGAAGAATAGAGTAAAGTTAACCTCAGATCAACAAACAAGTAAACAATGTCCCAATCAAGAAACTGCAAAAGAGCCCACTGGCCATCCAAAGAATATCTAAGACCACCCCCACCAACACTGACAGGGCAAGCTACCAAAATATAAATTGACAGCAAACAGCACTCCTTATTAGCATTGATGATGTTACCTTGTTTGGGTAATGAAATGTCTGCAAGCTCAGAAAGCACCAAGAACCCTTCACATTAGAGTAGAGTAGAGTAGAGTAGAGTAGAGTAGAGTAGAGTAGAGTAGAGTAGAGTAGAGTAGAGTAGAGTAGAGTAGAGTAGAGTAGAGTAGAGTAGAGTAGAGTAGAATAGAATAGAATAGAATAGAATAGAATAGAATAGAATAGAATTGGAAGGGACCTTAGAGGTCTTCTAGTCCAGCCCCCCTGCTCAAGCAGGAGAACCTATACCATCTCAGATTTAAAAGTGTCATTATTTGGAGACTGGAAAAATCAGATTCATTCTGCGCTGCTATCGAATCTGCTCAGAAGGAGCTATATCTATGTAAAATTATACTGGATTTCACTGGTCGTAACACATTCAGATTTCTTGATCTTAAGTTTCTTATAGCTCAGAAGTAGGTCTGTGAAATATCCTGTTTAGATAAATAAAAACAAATCTATATATGTGTGTAGATATAATTCTTCTTTTGAATCTACTTGTAATAGTTCCTGGATATAAACTTAATGAGGACTCTGGAAACTTTCTAAGGCTTCAGTGTGGACAGATGGCTTAAAATCTGCCTTTTCCCACTATCACTCTAAACTCAGACCCAGATTACACTGTCTTTTTGTCAGTGTATAGACTATAGTCTCTTTTCTTTCTTTTTTCCTTTAGGGTTTCTGTCAAAACGTATGTGCTTTAAAAAGTTAATGTTTGGGCTCTTTTTCCCGTGACGGATTTGCATTCTGTTTAATTATCTTTCAACAAATGGCCAAGTAGTGTCCCATTACTCTTTTGAAGAATGGATTAAAGGATGTTCATTATTGCAATCTCAGTAGGCTTGCCTATTACAATTGTCATATAGTCTTCAAAAGTCAGCCATATGCAGAGAAAATGACCAGGAACCCACTGGTCAATTAATATCAGCTTAAGCCCAAAACAAGAGACAACAGACAAAATATATTTGCTATCACAAAGATAAAGGTTCTAGTGGATACTTGTGCAGAACCAGATTTGGAATGATCCAGGGGAGGAACCTATGTTTTCCATGCAGTTTATCTCAGTTTTAATTCATGGTCATCCTACATGGGTTGATTGGCCCACGTGATACCCTGGAGACTAGTATCTGTTAAGGAATGAGCTATAAAGGGGTGACCTTTATGGGTCTGTGTAGCTCCTTGATGAAAATCAGTATCTTAACAAAATAAAGGAGGAAATTATACAGATTCTGATATGACCCAAACAGTACTCATCATTTCCAACTTCACTAGTTTCAAAAAAAAAGTACAAAGTTAAAAGATAAATACAGAGAAAAAAAAGAAAAAGAAAAAAGCTCAGGGAAAAAAATAAAAGTAGAGAAAAAAGAAATAAAAATAAAGTAAGAAAGACAGAAAAAGTATGACTTCTGACTTTCTTTGATACAGATATAGATTAAAAAAATACGGATACTGTATCCTGGTCACCACAATACAAAAAAGATGCAGAGGCCTAGAAAGAGTGCAGAGAAGAGCAACAGAGATTATAAAGGGTTTGGAGGCTAAATTGTATGGTAAATGGCTAAGGGAATTATTTATCCTAATGAATAGAAAGCTTGAAGTGGCATAATGGTCACCTTTCAATACTTAAAGGGCTACAACAGTGAAGAGGGGGGTCTATTTATTGTTCATAGCACCTGAGGGCAAGATAAGAAGCAATGGGTGGAAGCTTGTCATAGACAGATTCAATCTAGAACCAAGGAGGAATTTCCTGGTAGTAAGAACAATTAATCAGTGGAACAGCTTGTCTCTTGGAGTGGCGGATGCTCCATTACTGGAGGCTTTTAGGAAAAGATTGGACAACCATTTGCCCAGGTCTCCTGCCTTGGGTGGGGGGGGGGTTATACTAGAAGATCTTCAAGATTCCTTTCAGCCCCATGATCCTATGATTCAACATCCCTCATCATTATCAACTTGCTCATTGACTTTTCCTTTCCACCAAAAAAATCCATTAGATGTTGTTTCCACCCTACTAGAGACAATATAATGTTTAAAAAACTAATAGCCTGGATGAGTATAAGGCAGATGGATCTTTTCTGTTCTGATGTGTCAAGACTTCCTTGTCTTTTCTCCTGGTCAGAAAAAAGTTTCTAATTAACAAGCTTTCCCTTGTATTTGTGTCTCCTTAAATCAGAGACAGAGAATTTTCAAATATTGTTGAACTCCAATGTCTATCAAGTTTAGCTAGCATAGTCAGTGGTAGGTTGTGAGGAATGAAATTAGCTGCATTTTAGCTGCAGCAGGTATCAACCTCCTTATTATTCCTTTAAATCAGTGGTTCTCAACCTATGGGTCGCGACCCCATTTGGGGTCGAACGACCGTTTCGTGGGGGTCGCCGGACACTGCGGTCCACCATTTTGGTTTTTTATTTTTTTTATTTTTTTATTTTATTTTTTTCTTTGGCGCGTGCGCGTGCCGCGCATGCGCGGATCCGCCCGTCGCGGTCCGCCATTTTGTTGGTTTTTTAAAATTTTTTTTTATTTTTTTAAAAAAAAAATTCGGCATGCACGTGCCACGCATGCGGGATCGGCCTGTCGTGTGCGCGTGCCATGTACGCGCAGATCCGCCCGTCACGGTCCGCCATTTTGTTTTGGTTTTTTTGAATTTTTTTGAATTTTTTTTGAATTTTTTTTGAATTTTTTTTGGCGTGCGCGCTGCGCATGCACGGATCGGCCCATCATGCGTGGGCTGCGCATGTGCGGATCCGCCCGTCGCGGTCCACCATTTTTTTTGAATTTTTTTTATTTTTTTTTTGTTTTTTTTTCGGCGTGTGCACCCCGGGTCGGGGTCGCGGCGCGCATGGGCGGGGCAAGTGGGGTCTCAACCTGAAAAAGGTTGAGAACCACTGCTTTAAATCCTTGTGACATCAATGGACCTTCAAGAAAGCCAAAAACTGACTGATTCATCTTATTCTGGGAGGTATATTTTCAACAATTATCTTGTTATTGTTATTGTTATTGTTATTGTTATTGTTATTGTTATTGTTATTGTTATTGTTATTGTTATTGTTATTGCTATTGTTATTGCTATTGCTATTGCTATTGCTATTGCTATTGCTATTGTTATTTATTTGACTTCTATGCCGCCCTATTCCAGAGAACTCAGGGCGGCTCACAACATAGTAAAAATCAACATATACATGTATATAAAACCCCTTAATTTAAAAAAAACCAATCATTCAACATACACACAGACATACACTGGCTTGGGGCAAGATGTTAACTGCCCCAGGCCTGCCAGCAGAGGTGTGTTTTAAGTAATTTACGAAATGAGACAGCATGCTACCCTGCTCTGCTGCTGTTTATAAATGCAGGAACATTCACCTTACAATTTTGCTTGAAGAGGGTACATCACTCAAACTTTAACTCCTTCAGACCTCTGCATTGATTAATGGTTATGCTTTCAACCAATTTTCCCTGACTTCTATTCAAAATAGCTGGCATTTTGATTGTCATCTATAATTGGAAAGAAAAACCCCTTTGATTTGCATTCTAAAGTAAATGGATGAATATGAACTTAAGGATCTCTTGGGCACTTTTTTATGCTTAGCTACATGGAAAAAATTGCATAAATAAAATGGGGAAAAGGGGGCAGATATATATTAGTGAAATTGTGATTGGAAAGGTAGGTAAATAACGAAATTCCTAATCCTGGCTATGAGAAAGAGGTTCAGACATTATGAGGCTACTGAATGAAATACAGATAGTCCTCAACTGACAAAAATCATTTAGTTACTGTTTGAAGTTACAACAGCACTGAAAAAAGTGACTTATGACCATTTTTCACACTTATGACTCTGCTGCAACATCCCCACGGTCACATGATCAACATTCAGGTGCTTGGCAAGTGACTCATATTTAAGACAATTGCTGTGTCCTGGGTTCATTTGATCCCCTTATGTGACCTTCTGACAAGCAAAGTCAATGGGGAAGCCAGATTCACTTAGCAATTGTTTTACTAACTTAACAACTGCAATAATTTACTTAACAACTGTGGCAAGAAAGGTCATAAAAATGGGGCAAAATTTACTTAACTGTCTCAATTTAGCAACAGACATTTTGAGCTCAATTGTGGTTGTCAGTCAGGGATCTTCAAACTTGGCAACTTTAAGACTTGTGGACTTCAACTCCCAGAATTCCTCAGCCAGCCAGGGTTGGCTGAGGAATTCTGGGACTTGAGATCCACAAGTCTTAAAGTTGCCAAGTTTGAAGACCCCTGTCATAAGTTGAGGACTATCTGTAAGAAATTGTCTTTAATTCCTGTATATAAAAGTATGAAGATGATATCTGCCATTCTAAAATGGCATGAACACAAGGACTTCAAAATCATACTTAGAATGAAAGTTGATCATATTATTTGAAACCTCTGTACTACACTGGAGCGCCCATATGAAGTGGCAAGTAACATCAGACAGATGCCAGTTACATCATTTGAATTATTACATCATGCTGTTGCTGTTGCATTTCAGGAAGATATGAAAAACATCCATCTTAAATGAAAGGGTGTGGAGATTGTTGTGCGGACTGTTCTGGACCCATCAGTTAGATAGATGTGTATGTTAGAATGTTTGGCATTTATTGGGTTAAGCGCTGCCTCCTTATGAGATGGCTTACGAGTAATGTAGTTTTAGCTATTCAGTAAATCCCATGTTAACAGGTCAGTAAGACAAGCCTCTAAGCTCATCACAGGATATCCTGGCTACGGGCCAGTTTGGAATGTTCTTTGTCTGAGATAAGCATGTGGCCACCACAGGACTCAGATGGTCCCATTCCATGTTAGAAGTTGGTATGGATGAAGTATTGATTTCTTACCTATAAAGATGAACAGATGTACAATATCCAGAAGAAACAAACATAACTGCAAGTATTTCTCTCTGAATAAATGTCTGTTTTTCTTTATTGAGTTATCTGTATGATCTGGAATTGTAAAGCATCTTAATTCTGGGTCAGAACAGTAAGAAATCAGTATATTATCTTCATATTAACTTCAGCTTTAAAGGAAGAAAAGTAAGAAATCATACTTTTCTTTATATTAGCTTTAAAGAAAGTAAAGTGAATTAATAAAGCTAATCTTCCTCTAATCGCAAGAAGTCTCCATCTGTCTGCATTGCTAAAGTTTCATCTGCCTGCTCTCTTCGCTATAAGTAAAAGTCATAAAGTGCTTTGTGTCTTGTCTGGATGAAATGAGGAATTGTGTGTGCTTCTGATCTGACTGCTTTGAAGAGAAGAGCCTTGTAATTAGCACATGAATTTAACCAGCCATCTGCTAGCAGGCAAAGTAAAGTAACTGTGACTATCTTTTAAATTTGTGCTAAAGATTGCCTTTGGATCTGTTTGCCAGCCAACGTTTAAAGCAAAGAGGACAAGAGATTACTGTCTGTGTTGCTAAAATCAATGGAAAGGTGTCTGTGCTCAAACAGCTTGCCACAAGAATGCTGATTTCCTTCCCGCTCACGAATCTGTGAACAGGCTGATTTGTTGCTAAGGGAAGTGATCAGGTTGAAAAAAAGAGATCGCTCTTAAATGCAGGATCTCCGAAGCAAGCAGCCTAAGAAAGTCACTACAAAAGGAATTTGTTTCTATTCTTAACTAAGCCACCCCCCTCTCTGCCTGCATCTCAAATGTGTGTGTGTCTGGCAAGCCAAATCCATTTGTTTAAAGGCAAGCTTATTTTACAAAGAAACAACAGTCAGTTTGAGAACTAATTGATGTTTATATATGAATGTGTTTGCATGCCTTGCCCAAAGATTTCAGAACTCCATTTCCTTTGTCTGCATGTTGTTTAAAATGATTCATCCCAGAATGGGCCCCAGTCCTACCAGTCAGCAATAAAGTAATCAATCTCTTCAGCTAACCCAACAACTGGTGAGGGAAAACTAAGTCACCCCTTGGAATTCCAGCAATTTCAATGGAAAGAAACGGTTTTCAGAGGCATAACCAACCCCAAATAGCAATGCAATAGCACCCCCTGGTGGCTAATCTGCACACAACACATATTCAGCAATTTTATCCCTGCTGAAAGTACACCTTGATAATTGATCAGTAAGTAGAAGGCTCCCACCAACCCAAGTTAAGAGCACCCCCTACAGGTGAAAGAAGGTACTTCACTGAAATTTCTAACTATGCAGAATGTGTTTCTGATAATCAAAGAGCAAGTACCCTGAATTCATCCAAAGTAACCAACACCCCCTAGAGGGCACAGAGTGAACTTCACCCAAAGTAATCACTCATGCAAGCAGTCACCTCTAGTGGTGTCTTTGCTGGGGGCAAATTAAGGAGAAGAAAAGGCAGCAATTAACCTTGCTTATTATCAGAGTTGTGACGACTGAGCAAATATTATGGGAGCAACTGGAGCTCAGTAATTTCCCAAGCACAGCTTGCAACTTAATGACCATGGAGGGGATTTATGGGAGCTAGTGGTGCTCAGTAATTTCCCAGGTGGCCACTAAAGGGCAATGTGGTGGTAAAGAAAAAATTTAGCTAGCCTTTCTCCAAGCACCCCCTAGTGGTTAAAGGAGGAGTTCCAGGCAAGCCTTTAATCATGCACAGAGAAAGCCCTCTAGTGAACAAAGAGTGAACCTCGAAGGAAGAGCACCCTGGTGACTGACCTGCAAGAAGTGACCCCTAGTGGTCAAAGGGTGAACTGTGCTGAAGTACCCATACACACTGGAGAACGCACCCAGCGGTGGCTCCACCCCAGTAGCTGATCTGCAAGTAACGAGCCCTAGTGGTCAAAGAGCGAAGTTCATCAAATTTGCTTCAAAATAGCTAGGAAGTTTACTGAACCTGTCCTAGCCATGGCAGAGTGTCTCCTAGATTTAGAAGAAGGGGTTCAACCAACCAGCCTAGATGAGACACCCCAACCAGTTGGCCAAGGAGAAATGCTGCAAACAGCCAACCTTGACCTGTACACAGAGGCTGATGCTCAAGCCTCAGTGAGGCCAAATGTCCCAGGCTCCCTATGACCTGAGGCAACAAAGAAAGCCTATAGAAGCTATGTACTCACATCTGATAGAAAGATGGGAGTTGAACTACAAGCGCCATGAAAGACACTTGGAGAAATTACACAAACTTTACCAAGTGCCTAAAGAGGAGCTCTCCCCCGAACATGCACGCTCATCAAAACATGATAAGAAAGATGCTCTCTCGCAATGGATGGACTCCAAATGGTATCTCGAAGAGATTCAGGCGCAATTAGGAAACCCAACAGTCGATAGCAGGATGCAAAGCCCCAAACTAAAAAATAAGGAGCACAATAAGTTTCTAGAGAGCAGACCAGTCGAGAGGGCAGAGTCTGAAGTTTCCCACCATTCGCATGCACCATCCCAGCGATCACAGGTGGCTCCATCTCACACCTCTGGAAAAGCCTCATCCTTTCACCATATGTCCAAGGCGCATTCCAGCGTGTCACAACAATCTCATGTTACAGGCGCCTCCCGCCATTCAAAAGTGTCTTCTTGTCAGAGCCAAGCATCTCGAGCCTCAAGGGCAGAGAGCCTTGCTGCCCGATTTGAACAAGCATGAATCAATATCACAATAGCTGATGCCGCTGCACAAGCAGCAATAGAAGATAAGCAGCAAAGAGAAGAATTGGCCAAAGCGGAGATTGTAGCAGAGGCAGAGCAACAGCAGAGAGAAGTGGCAAAAGTGCTAGCTGCAGCAGCCCTTTGCATGGTAAAGGCACAGCATCAGCAAAGGGAAGACATGGTCAAAGCTCAAGCCAACTTTGAGATTTCCCAGCGCCAACAGAAAGCAAAAGAGGCAGCCATAAGAGCAGCGACCGTGCAGAGAGAGCTGGAAAATGTTACACCTACACACAGGTTGGAAGGGCTAGGAAGGGAAAGCCCCCATAACCAGGTGCAAGCCTACGTTGACGACCAAAGCACGTTTCAACGTGAACAGGTGAGACCACCGCAGTTATCCACAAGCCCCCCAAGACCCAGTAGACGAAGAGAAGAATCTCAACAGCCAGATGTGCCAATCAGCCAGAGAGTTGATGTCGCAACATCTAGGTCACAAGATCTTCCCACCGTTACTATACCATTGATCCCAATGAACCATACCACTGTTGGCAACCGGATGGGTCCACCTGTCGTGGCGACAGACCCACAGCAGGACCAGCTGCCACTTGGGGATGAGATTGCAAGAGCTCGAGCCAGATTAGAGTCCCTACTGTGCCAACAGGAGGCAGTGTCCCAAGGAACTGCTACCATACCTGACCACAGAGGAGAATCTTGACCACCAGCTGTGCCAGCCTACCAGGGAGCCAGCAACACACCACCCAAAAGACGAGAAACCCTCCAACAAGTAAGCAAACAAGAAGTCAAGTCCCCTCAGCTCAACGCCAGAGTAGAGGAATTCAGACCAAGCCAACAAGGTCCCTCGCATGTGACATGGCAAGATACCCTCAGCAGACAACACGCTGAAGAAAGTTACCAGCCAGACATGGCACATGCCCCCGCTCCCAGAAGCAATGCACCACCTCCACCAGACTACAGCCCATACGCGGGATCGATGTATCCTCCAACATTCGGTGGAAGAAAGTCAAACATGGCATCCAGAGGTGTGCAAAAATTCTCTGACAAACCAGGGAAGGACTATTTATTGTAGAAGCAACTTTTCACACAAGTTCTCCACGGCGAGAGGTTACACTCTGGGGAAGAGCTCGGACTTATGACAGCATGGCTAGGTCCAGAATCCTCAAAGGCAATGGATGTGATCTTCACATCACGTTAGAGTGACATACCCGCCGCCCTTCAACGAGCCTGGGAAACACTATGGGGTACCTTCGACAAGCACTATGGGGTACCTTCTTTGACACAGTCCTCATTCTCTATGATTTCCCTAGTCAGATTTGGAGATTCTCCAACTTACTAGAACAGCTCCAGGCAGCACAAGATAGTCACACCATGCCTGGACTTGCCTGCCATAGAACATTATCAGTCAAAAACTACCAAGACAGTTGAAAGATAAATGGTTTGATGTGACCCAGTCCCACAGAAAATAGTACCCCACCAAACCTCCACCCTTTGCTGTTCTTACAGATTTTGTTTCCAATCAATCAGATCTGTACAATGACCCCAATTACCTTGACATCTATGAAATACGTTTCACGACGCCAAAATGGACCAGTCACAACTTTGGCACTAATAAGAGTTCTTTCCAAGCCACAAAGGACAGAACTCCTATTTCAGTGTACAAAACAGAGATCACGGCCCAGCCAAAGAAGAATTCAGACGAACAAATTCCGAGGAGTATTCATTCCAAACTGCACCCACCAGGAAAAGGCCTGACTTGTCTAATTCATAAATCTTCACACTCTCTAAACAATTGCAGAGAATTTGGAAGAAAGTCCTTGGATGATCAAAAGGCCCTGCTCAGGGAGCATAGAATATGCTACAAGTGCTGTGACTCTACTGATCACGTGGCCAAAGATTGCGCAGTTAGGGTGAAATGTCACCTATGCAACAATGACAAGCACCCAGCAGTCTTGCATTTAGACTCTAAGAAGCCCTCTAAGGAGCCACAACAAGCAACATTGACCCTCCCATGGTGACGGAGACTCAATGTGACTCCAAAGAACACCCAGTAATGCACAGGGTGTACTACACAGATATATGTGGGGACTCACCGTGTCCTCCTTCATGCTCACCTGTCTGTCTAGCAAAAGTCTACCCCGACCGCCAACCTGAAAAGGCTGTAAAGATTTATGTATTTATTTATTTATTTTATTTATTTTGTTCGGATTTGTATGCCGCTCCTCTCCGAAAACTCGGAGCGGCTCACAACATATACATAAAACAATTTCAATGTAAATCCAAACAAAAACATTAAAAATGAAACCCCATACATACTCATCAATCACGCCACAATCAACAATCATCCACAGGCCTGCCGGCAGAGGTAGGTTTTTAAATTCTTTCGGAAGGCCGGGAGAGTGAGAGAAACGCGGACTTCAGGAGGCAGTTGGTTCCAGAGGGTGGGCGCCACAACAGAGAAGGCTCTCCCCCTAGGACCCGCCAGACGACATTGTTTCGCTGACGGGACCCAGAGAAGGCCGACCCTGTTTGCTCTCACCGGTCGTAGGGAAGTATGTGGCAGAAGACGGTCCCGTAAGATGTACATCATACTAGATGGACACAGCAAGATCACAATAGCTAAGCCTGCATTTTTGACCTCTTCGACCTCCTGAGTGAACTAAAGCATTTTGCAATAAATACGTGCACAGTGTCAGAATCCAATTATATTTCATCTCTAATTATCGACTATGGAAAACCCCATTTCTGCCCTCTCTGAATTCTGTCATACTGTGAAGGGGAAGGGGGATGAGCAAAGGGGTTTATGGCTCTCACTTCCTTCGTTACAGCTTCAAAGGGACTGAATGTGGATATCACCAAAAGGACTAACCATAACAATGGGGCCCATCACCTTTCATGTACTCCTCTCTGAAGTCTCCCTTCCAGCAGCCGTGAGGAAAAAGGGGGTGGAAATGTAATGCCTGGGATTATCGCTGGAAGGACGGTAGAGTGGGGGGGCTGCTTGGGACCACTTAAAACCTTGAATGGGAGGGCTTGGGCCCCAGGTCCTGTCTAGAATGCCTGCAACCGGACTTCCAGTGGCTCCGTCAGCATCGCTATAGCCTCCTTTGGAGGCTCTGTTATCCCGGGATCTGTTAAGCCGCAAAACAGTGATCATCAGCTGTTTTTTGCGGTGAAAAATCCCCCCTTCGGGCGAAGAAGGGGTGAAGAGCATCAGGCGTGGGTTGAGCTCCTCTAAAAAACCCCTGAAAAAGTTTTCAGGGGGAAAGAGTGAGAGCTCCCCAGGCGCTCAAAGATGCTCCAGCCCGGGACGCTTCTGTCAGCAGACAGAAAGAGACGCCGTGACCACCCCTGTGAAAGATAAGTATCTAAGAGAGATCTACATGCAGGCGGAGTGAATGCAGGAGTTCTACATGGCAAGTAACTTTTTATATTCTACTTCTGACCACAACTATTTTTATAATCAACAAAATGACTTCAAGATCGCGATCGCTTTCAATGTAGAGTGAAAGTGACTGTAAAGTGAAAGTGACTTTCTAGAACACAGCCATAGTGATAGCTCAGATTTAAAGTTTAAAATCCTATAAATTTTAACTAAATCTAGGATTGGAAAGATGATAAGAAGGAAAAGAAGAGGAGAAAATTTTGGCAATACATGTGTAAAAAACTTTTTATTTAAAGTAACTTTTTGAGAGTTTTTATAAAAAGTGGACTGATTATAGAATGGCTGCAAGACAAACTAAAATACCAGCTGCGAAGGTGGCAGTATCTTCACCGGCTCAGCCCTCTAAATCACAAACAAGCAGCTTTTCTGCTCCCCCAGCTTCTTCAACATCTATACAGCCTCAAGCCCCCTTGTCTACTCAATCTCCTCCAGAAATGCTGACTATGAAAGATCTGCAGGCTGCATTATCAATAATGACTGACAATTTAGAGAAAAGTATGGAAAATATGGAGAAAAAAATTGCAACTCATGCTGAGGAACAAATTTAAAAAGTAACTGATGAATTGAAGAAAATTAAAGGAATAATTGAGACTCATAATATAGCGATAAGAGAAGATATTGTGGAAGCTTTCAAGGGGGTTTGGGACTATACTTTGAGACTGGAAGAAAAGGTGGAAGGGGTGGAGCAACAAATTGAGGAAAAGTTGGATGAAATTAAAAGTGATATACAAGACCAAGCTGTTATGGTACAATATAATCAAATGATGTGGGCTGTCAGAATCAGAGAACTGAAAGAGGAAGCAAATCAGAATCAGGAGGACTTGAGAAGAATTTGTGGAGAAGCTTTGGCACAATTTTTAGATGAGGGGGTACAAATTGTTTTTTGGCAGATAGACAGGATCTACAGAGTTAATTCATGGATTGCAAGACAAAGAAATTTACCTAGAGATATTGTGATTTATTTTGTTACAAAAAGATTTAGAAATCATGTGCTTACAATATCCTATAACAAGAAATTAACTGTGGCTGGTCAGGAGGTTGTCATTCTGAAGGAGATTCCTCCGAAGATGTTAAAAGCAAGAAAAGATTATGCATTTTTGGTGGCTGAACTTAAAAAACGTGGTTTACAATTTAGGTGGGAGGCCCCAGCTGGATTATCATTATCTTATCAGGGTAATAGATACCGCTTGAATTCTATTTGGAAAGCAAAAGATTTCTTTGAGAATGTGATGAAGGCTGGCAAACCCCCATCTCCAACACTGAAGAAGGAGATAAGGAGCAAAAACAATAAGTACAGCTTGCAGAGTTACAACCTCCTCCAGCAACAGGAGTTGATAAAGGAGATCTACTGGAGCTGCCTGCGCGGAGCATTGATGTTTTTCAACCTTTGGAGGTAGAGATGCCTAGAGATCAAAGGCAAACTTGGGCAATTACTAAACGCAAGGAACAAAAAGAAAAAAAGGCTCAACAAGATCGTGCAACTCAAGCAGTAGTATCTACAAGTGTGGAAGCCATGGGAGCTCGACCAAAGAAAAAAATGGATGAAAATTTTGATTTGGTCATGCAAAGGCTTTCTGAAATTGGTCATGTCAAATAAATTTTGACATGGAATGTCAATGGTTTAAATTCTCCACAGAAAAGGAAGAAGATATTTCATTATTTGATTCAATGTAAAAATGACGTAACTTGCTTACAAGAAACACATATTAGAATTACTGACCAGAAATATTTGATAAATAATAAATTAGGTACACATTTTGTTGCAGCGGCTGCTGAGAAGAAGAATGGAATTGTTATCTATGTTAAAAATCATATAAGAGGTAAACTAATAGAATCAGATATACAAGGTAGATATCATTTTCTAGAATTGAATTTATATTAACGTCAAGTGATTTTCTTCTTAGTTTAAAGAAGGTCAAGATCCTACCTAAAGTTTTAACAGATCATAATCCGGTTTGGATGGAATTAACGGAAGGACAGAGACCTAAAAGATCTTGGAGATTAAATGAAAACTTGTTTAATTATGATATAAATGTGAATGAATGTAAAAATGTAATGAAGGAATTTTTCATGTTAAATTTGCATAAGGATACAACTATAGAAATGGTATGGGATGCAAGTAAAGTGTATATGCGTGGGATTTTAATTGATTTGAATAAAAGGCATAGATGTAAACAAGAGAAAATACGGAAGGAGTTAGAAGAGGAAATAAGAAAGAAGGAACAGTTATTAATAAAGAGACCAGATGATAAAAATATTAAAGAGGGGATTAAGGTTTTACGGAAACAATTTGAGTTGTTGATGGCAGACCAAGTTGCTAGGAATATACAAAATGCAAAACATAATACATTTTTTTAATTCTAACAAGCCTGGTAGATGGTTGGCCTATATATTAAGGAAAAAACAAAAATCCTGAATAATTGAAAAAATAGAGTATAAAGGGAAAGAGGTGTTCCAACAAGAAATTATTAAGAAAGCCTTCTTAGAATTTTATTCTAGGTTATACGCTGAAGAGAAGATACAAGAGAATGAGATAGATACTTTTTTGCAAAATGAAAATGTACCAGTAATTAGCAATGAACAAAGAGATAGATTAAATGCATTGATTACATCAGAAGAAATAATTTCAGTGATTAAACAATTGAAAATGGGAAAATCTCCCGGGACTGATGGGTCAACGGCAACTTATTATAAGCATCTTCAAATGGAAATGTTGGAACCTCTTAGAGAGCTATTTGTTAATATACAAGAGGGTGGTCAGGTTCCACATTCATGGAAAACAGCCTATGTTTCTTTAATTCCCAAAGAGGGGAGAGATAATGTTAAACCAGAAAATTTTAGACCTATTTCATTGTTGAATACGGACTACAAGAGTTTTGCAAAAGTGATGGCTAACAGATTAATGACAGTTTTACAACAAACAATTAATAAGAACATAAGAACATAAGAAGAGCCATGCTGAATCAGGCCAAAGCCCATCGAGTCCAGCATTTTGTGTCACACAGTGGCTCACCAATTGTACATGGATATCTTGAGCAGAAAGAGAAGGCAAAACCCTCCCTTTCCCTTGACCCCCAACAAATGGTACTCAAGGGAATCCTGCCTGCCTCAACCAACATAGAGGCGGCACATGGACATCCGTTTTAATAACCACCGATACACTTGGCATCCATGAATCTATCTAACCCTGCCTTGAAGCTGTCAAGGCTGACAGCTGTCACGACCCCTTCTGGAAGTGAATTCCATAAATCAACGACCCTCTGGGTGAAGAAATATTTCCCTTTATTTGTCCTCACTTTCTTAGCTATGAGCTTTAGGGAGTGCCCCCTTGTCCTGGTATTGTGTTATAGAGAAAAGAATTTTTCTCTATCCACCTTTTCTATCCCATGCATGATTTTATACACTTCGATCAAGTCACCCCTTAAACGCCGTCTTTCAAGGCTGAAGAGACCAAGGCGTTGCAATCTGGTTTCATAAGGGAGGTGCTCCATTTCCTTGATCATTCTTGTTGCCCTTTTTTGCACCTTTTCCAGTTCCATTATATACTTCTTGAGGTGCGGTGACCAGAACTGTACACAGTACTCCAAGTGTGGTCTCACCATCGATTTGTACAGAGGCAATACAACACTTGCTGACTTATTTTCAATTCCCTTCCTAATCATGCCAAGCATGGAATTTGCTTTTTTTACTGCTGCTGCGCATTGGGTTGACATCTTCATCGAGCTGTCCACCAAAACCCCAAGATCCCTTTCTTGGGTTGTCTCAGAAAGTTTGGTCCCCATCAGTTGGTAAGTATAATTGGGGTTCTTTGCCCCGATGTGCATAACTTTGCACTTGTTTAGGTTAAAATGTATTTGCCACTTTGTTGCCCACTCACACAATTTCGAGAGATCCTTCTGGAGCTCCCGACAATCAGTTTCACTTTTCACAACCCGGAACAATTTAGTGTCATCAGCAAACTTGGCTACCTCACTATTAACTTGTACATCCAGATCATTGATGAATAAATTAAAAAGTAAAGGTCCCAAATCTGAACCTTGGGGTACACCACTTCTCACTTCTTTCCATCCAGAGAATTGTCCATTTATTGCCACCCTTTGCTTCCTATAATTTAGCCAGTTACCAATCCAGGACAAGACCTGTCCTCTAATTCCGTGGCTGGAGAGCTTTTTTAGGAGCCTTTGGTGAGGGACTTTGTCAAAAGCCTTTTGAAAGTCAAGATATACAATATCAACTGGGGCCCCTTTATCTATGTATTTATTTACACCCTCAAAGAATTCTAACAAGTTAGTAAGACATGATTTACCTTTGCAGAAACCATGATGGAACAATTACAAAACACTTGGCCAATAGTTAGAAAAGTACTAGATGAAGCTAGGCAGGCATACAAAGCATAAGCCGATAAAAAAAGGGTGGGGCCTACACCGTTCATTATAGGAGAAATGGTGTACTTATCTACAAAATACGTAAAGTCCCTACAACCCTGTAAAAAACTTGGACCAAAATATATAGGGCCTTTTCCAATTAAAAGAATCATAAACCCAGTAACAATAGAATTAGAATTACCCAAAAAATCTCAGGCAAATACACCCATTTTTTCATTGCAGCTTGCTGAAAAGAGAGCATCAGTCATCGTTATAGCCAAAAATCCCACCACCACCACCTCCAATCATGGTGGAGGGCGAACAACACTTTGAGATAAAGGAAATCCTAGATTCTAGGAGATATCATGGAGCAACTCAGTACCTAGTAGCATGGAAACACCTCCCTGCCTCACAAAACTAGTGGGTCCATAAACGTCATGTCAGAGCCCTGAAGCTATTAAAGAAGTTTCACACAGAGTATACTAACAAGCCATACTAACTTTTATACCTGTTTTGTTTTCTTTTCAGGTGGATCTATCTTATTTTTAAGGGGGCAGGATGTCAGAATCCAATTATATTTCATCTCTAGTTATCGACTATGGAAAACCCCATTTCTGCCCTCTCTGGATTCTGTCATACTACGAAGGGAAAGGGGGATGAGCAAAGGGGTTTATGGCTCTCACTTCCTTCATTAGAACTTCAAAGGGACTGAATGTGGATATCACCAAAAGGACTAACCATAACAATAGGGCCCATCAGCTTTCATCTACTCCTTTCTGAAGTCTCCCTTCTGCCGGCAGTGGGGAAAAAGGGGGTGGAAATGTAATGCCTGGGATTGTCGCTGGTAGGATGGTGGGGTGGGGGGCTGCTTGGGACCACTTAAAACCTTGATTGGGAGGGCTTGGGACCCAGGTCCTGTCTAGAATCCTGCAACCATTTTCTCTTAATAAAGATGCCTGTTGGAAGAAATATTCCAAGAGTTCTGTCTTCTTAAGATGCAAAGTGGGGTGGGTCCTTACACATAGTACCAATGAGCACGGCGGGGAGGAAAATCTCTGCTCTATGCATAGAATCGATAGACCGGAGTTCACAGTTCCTATTGCCATCAGTGTTGGAATGGGAGACCTTACCAGATGTTTGCAGCAAAATTTCAACACCAGAGGCAGGAAGAAAAATACCTCACCTAGTGCACATAGCTGATTTAATCCCTCCTCTAGATCTTGAAGCCAAAATCCTACTCATGGTGGGACGAGACACCCCAGAGTCCATTGGTTCCGATGAAAGAATCAAAGGTCCACCAGGAACCCCAGTAGCCATTAAGACAGAACTCGGATGGGCCATAGGAGGGACGATATGTGTCGATAAGCCACAAACTCCAAACCAGGTGAATATCTCAAGAACCTCCATTCTCAGCAATGGAAGAGATTTCCACCTAAAACCACGCCAAGAACACTTCATGCTTGTGACAACCAAACCCGTTTGGGAAGCAACAGTGTTCCAGACCAGTGAAAGTCACAATGACTCAACCTTGTCCATAGTGGACAAACAATCTCTGCAGCTACGCGCATTCTCCCAAAGCACTACACATTGGGACAGGCTGCATCTGCCAGTACAGAAACAAGACTGGGAGTTGTGGAGTGCACTCCTAAGATGTCTCCAAAGCATACAAGTGCAGCACACGTATGTCTCCAGCTCACCCGTCACTGTGCAAAAGAAAGAATTGTACGATTCCTCAGATGTGTCAATGAAGGTGAATGCAGCCTTAGGATACATCATAGTCTACAGTGGGGAGAGCCATACTTAAGTCGTTTTGATTGCAACCATAAGATACATCAGAATCTACAGCGGGGAGAGCTGCAGTCTCAGTGTCATCTTTGGAAAAGTGAGACTAACAATACAACAAGGCCACACCGTACCAAGGTTAGAACTATGTGGTACCACTTTGGCTGTAAAGCTCACCAACTTGACAGCAAAGATGTTGTGCCTTGAACTACAGTCTACCACCTTCTACGCAGACAGCAAGGTGATGTCAAGCTACATCTGCAAACAAAGCAGACACTTCTACATCTATGTAGGCAATAGAGTAGAAAAGACTGAAACATCTCTAAGCACTGAACAATGGCAACATGTGCCAACAGATAAGAACCTTGTGAACCAAGTTAAATGGCCCAACCTCGCCACACAGTTAACAGAATTGATCTAGCTAAAAGGTCCTGAGTCCTTGGCTTGTCCAGACAGCCTGATGCCACAGAGACCAAAACGCTGTATGCTTCTAGCTCCAGATCAACATGCCAATGTTCAACTTCAGACACCCAGTAAATCTCTCAGACAGGATGAGAAAACGATAGTCCCGACCATCTGCTTGTCCTCAGTGGGCAAAGAGACAGAGAGACCACCTTCGAGCCAATTCCTAGAACCAACCAGCTTCAAACCCTCCTCTAAACGGAGGCACCTGAGATTGGGCATAGTACTGATTGTCTTGATCACTTGTCTTAGCATTCCAAGAACTAGTTTTGTAAGAGCCCGCAAGGACTTACAGACTATTGAAGGTATTTGTCATGACCCAGTGATTGACAAATGTCTGAAGGCCAAAAATTACCCTCCCCATGCATCTCACATGGGCAAAGCATGGGAGCGCATGATTGGCATACCCTGCAAAATCATGGACTCTATGTCGACAAAGACTCCCACACCCACACATGAGGTCCTCACGAACCTCATGACAACAGTAGTAGCTATCTTCAATGCTCCACCTGTGGTTCCAGACTCTTTGGTCCCTGAGTATCCTGAGTCTTCTGCTGCTGTTGTTCCTGAGTCTTCTGCTCCTGTTGTTCCTGAGTCTTCTGCTCCTATGGTTCCTGATTTTTCAGCTCCTGCTGTTTCTGAGTTTCCTGTGGTTCCAGCTTCTTCCGTTCCTGAGCATCCTTTGAATCCAGGTTCCTTTGTTCCTGAGAAATTTTGGGTTCCAGTTTTTCTGTTCCAGATTTGGTTTCAGTTTTTTCTACAGGAAGAAGACCTTGTCTTGCTGAGAGACAAGAACACATACCAGAACCATTGGCCCATGGGACTTGTGCACCAGGCCACACCCAGTTTGAAGGTCCAGATTGTGAAGCCACGTGAGTCAGATTGTGACTCAAAGACTCTTGCGCCAGGCTGATCACCGATTTGGTCCCGTTGCTGACGAAGATCAAACTAGAAGATTGAACCTCAAACTATGTATTTGTGTTTATGCATTGTTTGAAGTAACACTTGTTTATTTCTGTTATACTTGTGCATGCTTTATATTTACCTTATAGTTATATTTATGCATGTTTTTGATACTATGTTTTACCTGTTTTAGTCACTAGTTAGTTAGCAATGAGAATTGCATGCTTAATGTTACATTTTTTGCTTATTTCAGTTAGTTAGTAGTGGAAATTTATATTTCCAAGCGGGGAGTGTTCTGGACCCATCAGTTAGATAGATCTGTATGTTAGAATGTTTGGCAGTTATTGGATTAAGCGCTGCCTCCTTAAGAGATGGCTTATGGGTAATGTAGTTTTAGCTATTCAGTAAATCCCATGTTAACAGGTCAGTAGGACCTCCAAGCTCATCACAGGATATCCTGGCTACGGGCCAGTTTGGAATGTTCTTTGTCTGAAATAAGCATGGGGCCACCACAGGACTCAGATGGTCCCATTCCACATTAGAAGTTGGTATAGAGGAAGTATTGATTTCTTATCTATAAGGATGAACAGATGTACAATATCCAGAAAAAACAAACATAACTGCAAGTATTTCTTTCTGAATAAATGTCTGTTTACTCTTTATTGAGTTATCTGTATGATCTGGAATTGCAAAGCATCTTAATTCTAGGTCAGAACATGGACCAAGAACTGTGGAGTATGCTTACAGCCCAATGTGCTTTTAGCACAGAATGTGATGATGTGGTCACAATAGTTTATGCCAGGTGTCTTTTACAAGCCAGAATGATAACAATGTCATCATGAAATCATTGTGCAAATGACAAGGTTATACAACTTTTGTCACAGTCTGACACAACATAAATCACATCATTTGCACATTCATACAAGTGTCCTCATTTGCTTCTTCTATGGAAACTGATATATCTATCAGATTGGGAAAGCTCTTCTAAAGTCTCTGAGAGAAAAGAGACAGACAGACAAACAGACAGACAGAGAGAGCATAAGGAAGCATAAGAAGTTATTAACAATGTATTCTGGGAGAGAAGTCTTAAAATGAAATATTGGGGGGGGGGGAAACCTCATTACAATTGAGACACATCAGTAGGTTTTGTCAACATATCACAGAAATATACAGAATGGTCTGGTTAAAGTATGAGCACTAGAAATAAATAGACATATAAAAAGACCTCTGAGTCTGCATTTATCATTTCTGTGGAATTGATTTATCACCATTTTAGCTGTCCCTCCATATTTGGATTTCTTTTTAATGATAAATACATATAGCTATTGGGCAGCAAGCTGTCCATGACTGGTTGAATTAATGCAGAAATTATGTTCATAGAAGTAGAACATTAAGTTGGCAGGAGGCAGATTAATTATTGATAGCTTTTCAAAAACGAACATACAGCTTTGCATCTTAGGGTTCTTTTTCTCACTAAATACTATATATAGTGCTATGTGTGAACTGGGACAAGACATAGCATGTGTATTACTGGGGATCTATTAAATTAACTGCAACACTGAAGTAATGATATTAAGGGTCAGGTCAGATGAGAAGTATAATTCTTGGAAGATGATTGTTTGGAAATGAAAAGTTTTCCCTCAAGAATATTAGAAGTATGAATGGATGTGTTGGTCTGCATATATAATGAATTAAATGAGAAAAGTATTTTTTTGGAATTGCATTAACAGTAACCGGCAAGTATCATTTATTTGTTTTTATTTTATTTAAGAAAATTTATATGACTACCTAACTCATTCTCAGTGACTCCAGATGGCTTACAAGGATAAAACTCCAATACATAATAATAACAATAATAGTAAATGATAAATAATAATAATTAACAATAATAATTAATAATAATAATACCCCACCTCCTGGTGACAATGATCAGATGAGATGAATGTCTATGGAAATTCTCTGTCATCCAGGTCATGGTTCTCCCAAAGATGATTTTTCAAAACAATGGACTTACTTTGTTGTTTTTTGAAGACATTTCACTTCTCATCCAAGAAGCTTCTTCAATATTAACTGAATGGTGGAGAAAGGAAGGATTTATATTCCTTGCAGTCATCCGGTCATTAGCAATATCTCTGTGAGTCATGGAGGCCACTTGGAGATTTATCTGTGCCTCAGGGTCATATGAATAATGCAGATAGGTGTAACTGCTTAGAACTGCTGAAAGGACTTATGTTTTAAATAGGATATATGTGGTGTTTTATCCCTCCCCCTCTGTTGAAAGAGGGCTGTTCAATTTTGACATAAATGGCCTCTTTGTGTTGGTTGAAAATCCTTCTGAGCTTTTCAGATATTCCTGCAATGCAATGAATGACAAAATTACATCATTCATTATTCTCTTCTTTGTTAGAGGAGCTCCTGCTGGGTCCTTTTTCTTTTTTTTAATTTAATGAAGGCCCAGTGGGGATAGCCACAAGTTCTGAGGGCCCTCTGGAACCAACTTCCCCCGGAGATCCGTGTCGCCCCCACCCTCTCCGCCTTTCGTAAATTGCTTAAAACACACTTTTGCCGGCAGGCCTGGGGCAGCTAACATCTTGCCCCTAGCCAGTGTATGTTCGTGGAATGATTGTTTTTTGTTTTTTTGTTTTTTGTTTTTTAACTTAAGGGTTTTTATATGTATGTAATTTCTATTATGCTGTGAGCCGCCCTGAGTTCTCCGGAATAGGGCGGCATAGAAATTAAATTAATAATAATAATAATAATAATGTTTTTGTTCTTTTTCTTTTCCATTTTTGTTGGTAGGCAAACCTTCAACCTGATATAGGATTCTGATCACTTCCATTTTGTCCTCCAGTGGGTGGTGAGAATCAAAATGTAAATACTGATCTGTGGGGGGAGGGGAGATTCTGTAAACTGCAATGTTAGGGCTTCTGTCTTCCTTACTGTACTGCACAGTCCAGGAATGCCAGACTAATCTCCTTAACATCCTTACTCTGGGTTACCCAAACCCGTTGGCAGAACCATGTCCAGGGCTTGCAGAAGAGTGTCAGAGTGGGGGGGCAGTATTATTTCTGCTGTGATGTTGTTCCAAAGGGAGGGAGCCACCACAGAGAAGGCCCTTCTAGATGGACCACTTAGAGGGCACCGGTAGCATTCCCTGCCTACCTGTTTTGGTGTGCTGGGCAGATAAGACTGGGAAAAGGCAGACTTTCAAATAATTAGGTCCCAAGCTATGTAGAGCTTTGAAGGTGACAATCAGAATATTGAATTGGACCCAGAATCAAATCAGTAGCCAATGAAGCTCCTCCAGGAAAGGTCACACATGTGCAAATTTAGGCTTGCGCAAAAGCATGCGGGCTGCTGCATTTTGAACCAATTAACAGAACCAATAAGTGGTTCTGTTAAAACAGGGGTCTTCAAACTTGGCCCTTTTATGACTTGTAGACTTCAACTCCCATGCTGGCTGAGGAATTCTGAGAGTTGAAGTCCACAAGTCATAAAGGGGCCAAGTTTGAAGACCCCTGTGTTGAAATGTATGAAAGCTCCTCAAAATACAATCCACTTAGCACTATTTTGAAGTTAAGAGTTACTTTCCATGCATTCTTGCTCAGTTATAACTTAAAGGGAAAACAGATCATCCTTAATGATTACACTGACTGCAAGGAGACCATGTAATCATTAATCATTAATCACTTGATCAATTTCATCTTTTGGAGAATTCTCAGACATGGATAGCCCAATGTTATTAAATGTCATTGTTTGTCAAACTGACTAGGGAATTCTGGGACTTGAAATCCACACATCTTAAAGTTGCCAATTTGAGGAAACACAGCTCTATATGATCCAAAGGCTCTATGAGAAATGGCACTTTATTGACAATAGAAGATAACAATGTATTAACTATGAGAGCTATCAAGGTCCTGATGCTATAAATATAAAATGAGTGTGTGTGTATCTAGATGTAGACATAAGTATAAACATAGACATAAAATCTTTAGCAGAATGGTGTTGAGTCAGTCTACCTTCCCTTAAGCTCTAAGTCAAAGAGGTACAGATGTTACATTATTTCATCTGTCCCCCACTCCCACCCCACCCCGCTAAAGATAAAACTGTCATATGATGTTTCTTTGAGGATAATGTAATTGCTCAGTGGATAGAAATATTCTTATCCAATGTTGTTGAATGTTCAATGTTTATTGAATCTGTAGCAAGACCTCTTTTTTTAATTTTTTATTATTAGATTGGGAGCAGAGCCAAGTAAAAAATAATTGATTTGCTAAACTTCCATGTCTCACAGCTGATCCATCAATCACAAATTATGATGAGGGTTTTGATAGGGAAAAAGACTTCATTCTGAGATAACCAGTAGTCATTATTATATTTAACAGATGCATGGAGACATTTATTTCCAGGATTAAGAAAAGAGATAATCATTTGTATGTTCTTCAGTACTGTATGTTTTACCTCCTATAATTTGATACATAGACAGACAGAGACTTTCTGATATAACAGAATAACAGAGTTAGATGGGACCTTGGAGGTCTTTCAGTCCAACCCCCTGTTCAAACAGGAAATCTTATAGCATTTCAGATAAATGGTTGTCCGATCTCTTCTTAAAACCTTCCAGTGTCGGAGCATTCACAACTTCTGGAGGCAAGTTGTTCCACTGATTATTTGTTCTAACAGTCAGGAAATTTCTCCTTAGTTCTAGGTTGCTTCTTTCTTTGGTTGCTTCTTGTCCTGCCTTCAGGAGCTTTGGAAATAAGATGACCCCCTCTGCCTTGTGGCAGTGTAAGGACCCACCCCACTTTGCATCTTAAGAAGACAGAACTCTTGGAATATTTCTTCCAACAGGCATCTTTATTAAGAGAAAATGGTTGCAGGCGTTCTAGACAGGACCTGGGGCGCAAGCCCTCCCATTCAAGGTTTTAAGTGGTCCCAAGCAGCTCCCCACCCCACCATCCTACCAGCGACAATCCCAGGCATTACATTTCCACCCCCCTTTTCCCCACTGCCGGCAGAAGGGAGACTTCAGAAAGGAGTAGATGAAAGCTGATGGGCCCTATTGTTATGGTTAGTCCTTTTGGTGATATCCACATTCAGTCCCTTTGAAGTTCTAATGAAGGAAGTGAGAGCCATAAACCCCTTTGCTCATCCCCCTTTCCCTTCGTAGTATGACAGAATACAGAGAGGGCAGAAATGGGGTTTTCCATAGTCGATAACTAGAGATGAAATATAATTGGATTCTGACATCCTGCCCCCTTAAAAATAAGATAGATCCACCTGAAAGAAAAACAAAACAGGTATAAAATTTAGTCAGGCTAGTTAGGATACTCTGTGTGAAACTTCTTTAATAGCTTCGGGGCTCTGACATGACGTTTATGGACCCACTCATTTTGTGAGGCAGAGAGGTGTTTCCATGCTACTAGGTACTGAGTTGCTCCATGATATCTCCTAGAATCTAGGATTTCCTTTATTTCAAAGTGTTGTTCGCCCTCCACCATGATTGGAGGTGGTGGTGGGGGTATTTTTGGCTACAACGATGACTGATGCTCTCTTTTCAGCAAGCTGCAATGAAAAATTGGGTGTATTTGCCTGAGATTTTTGGGTAATTCTAATTCTATTGTTACTGGCTTTATGATTCTTTTAATTGGAAAAGGCCCTATATATTTTGGTCCAAGTTTTTTACAGGGTTGTAGGGACTTTAGGTATTTTGTAGATAAGTACACCATTTCTCCTATAATGAATGGTGTAGGCTCAACCCTTTTTTATCGGCTTGTGCTTTGTATGCCTGCCTAGCTTCATCTAGTGCTTTTCTAACTATTGGCCAGGTGTTTTGCAATTGTTCCATCCATTCTTTCAGTGATGGGATCGCCGGTTCGTTTGGGGTTAATTCTGACATGGGGTTGAAACTTTGACCAGTGGCTATTTGAAAAGGAGTGTAACCTGTGCTGGAGTGGACTGCATTATTGTAGGCAACTTCTGCAAAAGGGAGTAAATCCGTCCAATTTGTTTGCTAAAAATTAATAAAGCATCTTAAATATTGCTCAAGTACTGAGTGACAGCGTTCTCTTTGTGAATGATGTTTCCTTGTGGATGATGGCTAGATGTCAGTCCCTGAGTGGTCCCTAAGAAGGATAAAAATTCCTTCCAAAATGCAGACATAAATTGCACTCCCCTATCAGATATGATACGTTGGGGTGCCCCATGCAATCTGTAAATATGCTGGATGAAAAGTTTTGCTAAGGCTTTTGCGGTGGGAATCTTTTGGCAAGGGATAAAGTGCACCTCTTTGGAAAACAAGCCTGTGACTGTCCAGACAACAGTATTCCCATTGCTTTCTGGTAATTCCACTATAAAATCCATGGCTATTTCCCTCCAGGGGGCTGAGGGATTTGCCACGTTTGTAACAGTCTGGGTTATTTCCCTTGCAACCTCTTTGAAGTTGCACACTTCGGGCAGCTGGCCACTTAACTTTCTATGTTGTTTTTTATGGATGGCCACCAAAATTGCCATTTAATTAAGTGTAATGTTTTTACAAATCCAAAATGCCCTGCTGATTTTGTGTCCTGGCAAAGCTGCATGAATGTGACTCTTTGGGTATAACTTTTCCCCCACCTAAGGCAGCCCGTCTCTCATTGTGCACACATTTTTGTTTTTCTGGAACCATTCATCTGTTTCCAAACTTTTCCGGAATTCAATTCCAGTTTGGCTGCCCAGCTGTGGTTTTAATTTAGCTTGGGCTCTGGTGGTTACTGGTGCTGCCAGTTGTGATTCTACCATCATTGGTTTAGAGTCAGTGGCTCACATGCTGTTATATTGGGGCATGCGAGATAGTGCATCTGCCAGGAAGTACTTTCCCCCCAGCAAATGCTTGAGCGTAAATTGGAACTGGTGAAAATGCTGGGACCAGCGGGCTTGCTTGGGGTTGAGCTTCCTGGGTGTTTTCAGGGCTTCCAAATTTTTGTGGTCAGTCCACACCTGGAAAGGGATTTTGTTGATTTCAAGGAACTGGCGCCACGTGAGTAATGACCAACATATCCCGTATGCCTCTTTTTCCCATACAGGCCAGCGCTGTTCCATTTCCGTGAGTTTCTTGGATGTATACGCAGAGGGTTGCAATACCCCTTCATCGTTTTCTTGTAATAGTACAGCCCCCACTGCCAGATCACTTGCATCCGCCTGTATTACAAAGGGCTTATCCATGTTTGGGTGCCTCAGTACTGGTTCGGCAGAAAAAAGTCTCTTTAATCTCTCTAATGTTGCTTGGCACTCCATTGTCCATGTTAGTGTCTGGCTAGGTTTTACTGAGGATGCTCCCTTAATTTTTAGTAAGTTCGTGAGGGACAGGGCCATCTGGGCAAATGAGGGGATGAATTGGCAGTAAATGTTTGCAAAAGCCAGGAAACTTTGCAGTTGCTTTCTTGTGTGGGGTGGTACCCATTGTAATACTGCTTTGACTTTCTCTGGGTCCATTTCAATGTCCTGTGGGGATATGCGATAACCTGGGTAGTCTATCCTTTCCTGGTGGAATTCGCATTTCGAGAGTTTGGCATATAGGTGGGCAGCTTGCAGTTTTTTTTAAAACTGCTCTGACTAGGTTGACATGTTCCTCTTTTGATTTGGTGAAGAAAATAATGTCGTCTAAGTAAACCAGGACCCCCTTAAATAGGTGCTCCCTTAGAACGTCATTGATTAATTGCATAAATACTGCAGGGCCCCCTTGCAAGACTTTGAATTGGTAGCACCCCATGGGACAGTTATCCCCTTCCTTAATTCTCAAGCGCTGGTAAGCTTCCCTTAGGTCTAGTTTAGAAAAAAAAATCCCTTTCGAGAGGTGTGACATCATGTCTTTCATGAGGGGCAGAGGGTATAGGTTGCTTTCACTGATTGTATTCAGGGCCCTATTATCCATGCATAAGCGTAAAGAGCCGTCCTTCTTCTCTCTAATAGGACCGGGGCAGCCACTCTAGGCTTGGCTGGTTCAATGAACCACCTTTCTAGGTTTTTCTTTATGAATCTTTCCATTTCCTCCTTCTCCTTTGGGCTCATGGAGTATAAGCTGGGCTTTGGGAGTTTTGCCCCAGGCTTGAATTCGATGGCACAGTCCATGGGTCAGTGGGGGCAGAGCTCATCTGCCCTCTCCTCACTGAAAACTTCAGCAATGTCTCTGTATTCCTCTGGCATTTCTGGTAGTCCCTTTTCCTCTCCCATGGATACTTTTTCTGTTCTTGATTCTCATGGCCCCCCCTTGGGATTTTAAGTCCATAGGGTCCCCCTTTGGGAATTTGATTTCTGCCGTCCTCCAATTCACCCAGGGGTTCCATTTTTTTAACCATTCCATCCATAGGATCATTGGGCATTCTGTGCCTGGGGTCACTACAAACATTATGTCTTCCTCATGTTTGCCCAGGGAGAGGTGGATTGGTAAAGTGGCTAGGGTAGCTGGCACCCCCCCCTGCTATGGCCCCATCTAACTGGCCAAATGAGATTCACTGTTCCAGTCTCCTTGGCGGAATGCCCAGATTCCCCACTAGCGTTGGGCTAATGAGGCAGCTGGTGCAGCCAGAGTCTATTAAGGCTTTCACCTTCATGGCTTCAGGCATGGGGGGAATTAATATAGTCACTGTCTTGAGGATGGGTGCGATGAGTCCACTTACCAGGGGTTCACCCTCTGAGCTATCATCTGAGGCGTCCACCATCCCTGCGGTGTAGGCTGGAGTTCTTTCCCCCTGATGAGCAGATGTAAGGGCGTCCACAGCCTCCATCATTCTCATGGCAGGTTCTTTTGGCTTAGCCGGAGACTTTCCAGATTTGCTGGCCGGTGATTTGTCTGGGTTGTGCTGGGGGCTTTTGAGCGGCATTCTACAGGCCAATGCCCTTCTCTCCCACACTTGAAACACCCCATTTGCTTCTTGGCCGTAGCCAATAGTTTCACTGGTTCGTGTGTCAACTCAGGCGGTGAGCGGCTCCCTTGTTTTCCTCGGCAGTGCCTCTTCAGTATGTCGACTTCTGCTTCCTCTGCCAAGACGTACCATTCCTCAAGTTGGTGTGGGTCCCCTCAGGGCAGGCAAGGTCATAATTTAGTCCGTCTTTGAAATGGCTAAGGAAGATGTCTTTCGGCCAGTTCAGTTTGCTGGCAATGGCGCAGAATTCTTGCGTATATTCGGCTACCGGCCGTTTGCATTGCCTCATCGTTTTTATCCTTTTGCGGGCTTTGTGATCAGCCAGGGGGTCCTCAAATCACCTTCTCAGAGAGGACATGAAATGGTTGAAGTCATTGAGCTCTGGGGCATTGGAGTCATGCAAGTTCACCACCCAATCGGCAGCCAGCCCGTCCAGGGCAGATTGCATGCTCCGGATACGAGCTTTGTCACTGGGGATTTGCTGCCCATCTTCCTCCATGTAGCTGAGGACTTGGGTTAGGAAAAATCCCAAGTGTGTCAGCTCCCCCTTGAATCTCACATCCAGCGGCAGGAATCTTTGAATAGATCAGTGCCTTCGTTGTCGGTGGTAGTGTCTTCCACCCAGATCGCCATCTGTGGGTCAGCGGGCAGTGGGGGCTACTGGATCAGCAGATGTCCCTGTGGCTGCAGGTTCCACTTCCCCCTCGGTGTCTCTCCCTTTGCGACTCCAGGAGCTTGGGCGGCCATACGGCTCAGAATTCTCCTCTCCTAGGGAGCTGAGAGTTCTCTTCATCTGGTCGATAGCTTTCTCTAGGATCTAGTCCAAGTACGGTGCCCAGCTCCTTTCCTCTTCACTTGCATGCAGGGATTTCTCCATCTCCTGCTTCCATTCTGGTAGGTTGGTTCTGTGTCTCCACCACCTCTTCTCCTAAGGAATCTGACCTCTCAGATCCTGACATCTGGCAGAGTTTCAGTTGGGGCAGTGGCTCCCTTCCCAGGGAGTTTTCTCCCTTCCCTGCTCCGTCGTCTGACATGATAATTTTTGCAAAGTCCCCTGGCAAGGTTCTCCCTTCCAAGTAGACTAATTCTGCAAGTCCTGTCTAATGTAAGGACCCACCCCACTTTGCATCTTAAGAAGATAGAACTCTTGGAATATTTCTCCAACAAGCATCTTTATTAAGAGAAAATGGTTGCAGGCATTCTAGACAGGATTTGGGGGCCAAGCCTTATGGTTCAAGGTTTAAAGAGGTTCCCAGCGACCCCACCCCACCATCCTTCCAGTGACAATCCCAGGCGTTATATTTCCACCCCCCTTTTCTTCACGGCTGGCGGAAGGGAGACTTCAGAGGGGAGTAGATGAAAGCTGATGGCCCCATTGTTATGGTTAGTCCTTTTGGTAGTATCCACATTCAGTCCGTTTTGAAGTTGTACCGAAAGAAGTGAGGGCCATAAAACCCCTTTGTTCACCCCCCCTTCCCCTTCATCATATGACAGAATCCAGAGAGGGCAGAAATGGGGTTTTCCATAGTCGATAACTCGAGATGAAATATAATTGGATTCTGACAGGCAGACCCTTAGATATTGGAAGACTATTACATATTTTTTAAAAAGTTAAATATTCTTGAATTTTTTTATCATTCTGAGAATTTCATTGAAAGAAGCTAGATCAGGTTAGGCCTTGTCTCTTTGACTTTTCCTTTATCAGTGTTTAATTGGGCAGTGAGAATTATTTTATTTTCAGTATTGAGGAAAGCAGAATTTCAGATCTTTGGATAATGATCTTTTCTATATCCCCAAATAGTTGGCACTGTTTGCTGTCAACATTTGCTTTTCTCTCAGTCCATAATGCATTCTACCAACCTGATTCTTGGGACAGGGCCTTTGAAGCTGTTATTTTAAGAATCTCTCTCTGTGGGGTTGGTATTAAATAACTGAGACATGAGGGACTTGAGACTGACTTCGTCTATTGTCTCAATCCTCAAACAGAATAAAATCCAAGCTTGCAAAAAATGATCTTCTTTAACTCAAGTGGAGGTTGCAAAATGTGATAGTTTAATTGAGCATTTCTGCCTAGGCTTCATATTGCACCATAGCAAAGATAAAAGAAATGTAACAATCAACTTCCTGGGGGAGAGAGAGGGAGGGGAAGGGGGAGGGAGAGGGAGAGCTTCTGAAAATTCTTTAAATGTAATGCACCTTACCAAGAGACATGACTGTATTTCAATTTTGGTTTTGCCTTGACTTCCAATCCGCCTTGACTATCTAGAAAGTACAATCCATTTAAAGCAGAACAAGATAACTTAAGGTCAAGTTATTATTCAGTCTCTTTAAAAGCAGGGATAAGATGTGCTGTTTTAATCTGAAAGAAAGCTAGCTAATGCAAAATGTTATCTGGTTATCTGACTCTCTCTTCCTCCTTTGCTAGGCTGCTATCTGTTCCACCTTAAAAAGAGTCTAATCTAGGGCTGCATTTTCTCAACATGTTTATTTATTTACTTATTTATTAAACATATATATATGGCTGCCAATTGACTCCTGCAAGTAGAATTACCTTTTAAATATAAGCACTTAATTTCTTCTTCATTTATCATTAATATATTTTAAAAGTAGGAGGGAAGAGAGTTGAAAAAAAGATGGAAGTAGAAAAAATCCTTAATATTATATTATGTTTAGCAGGGGGAAGCCTGGAGCCCTGAAGTGAGGGTTGAGGGAGCAAGAAGTGGGGAAAGGAGAGGGGGGAGGGGATTCCATCAGGTTTTTGGCAGGAAGACTTTTGGTGAGAGAATTGGCTGGTGGTGGGGGGTGTATTTATCTCAGGCAAGGTTAGAAATTGAAGAATTACAATTTTTAGTTAGAGTAGCCCTGGAGCAGGAAGAGGTGGGGAAAGGAGAGAAGGGGTTTCTGTCAGGTTTTGGTGAGAAAACTTTGGAGGGGAGAGTTGGCTGGAATCCTGAAAGGAGAGAGGAGATGGCAAAAGCAAGCTGACCCAGACTAGTGGGTGAGCAAGTGACCAGAGGGGGTGCAATGGAGGAGAACTGACTGAGTTGAGTGGGCAGGCCAATGACCAGAGGGGGGGGACCCGATGTACTAGCAGATGGCAGAAGCGAGCTGACTCAGTTGTCTGAGCAAGCTAGGGACCAGAGGGGGCTGCAAGACATACCTTAGTCAGCAGAGGAGAGATGATCCAGATGAGTGGGCAAGCCAGTAACCAGAGGGGTGCCAGACATTCCAACGGATAGTGGAGGTGACCTGAGCTGGATGAGTGGAGGTGCCTGAGCAAGAGATTAGAGCAGACTGATGTCAAGAATGATGGACATTGAGACACCCAATGAGTGATTGTGTAGTGGAGAAGAGCCTGGTACCTGTAGAAAGGAGGTAGAGGAATCCAGACTCTAGCAGCGACTTTAGCACTACATATGTATTAAATATATTGAGTAATTGTGTTGCTTTTGCACCCCAGGCTTCCTGTTATATTGACAAATTGCAGGGATACTATTGTGATCTGGGACTCTTTTCCTTTGTCTGTGGCAATGAAAGCTTATCACATTGCATAGATCGAGAGCTGCTGCTTTCACCTTTGAACAATTTGCAGGTCTTTAGAAGATCAGAACTTGGGAAATTGTATTTCTCTTCCCACTAAGTAACTGACTACAACAGAGAGAAAGAACACCCAATGTTTGTTTATTACTCCCCTTTCCATGTTGGAAAACTGAACTGAACAAAATTCAGCTTAAAATAAAATGAAGAGTAATTAATAACATCACAAAAAAAGGCTTTTGCTGAGGATGTTCTTGGTGTCAATGTTCCCTTTCTCTCAACATTTATTTACTTATCACATTTATATTGCTGCCCATCTTATGCAAAGCAACTCTGGGCAGTGTATAACATCATGATGTATGAGAGGCCAGAGATTGCATTGCAATCAGTTTGTTCATTTTGGCTTCATTAAGGTTAGCAATAGACACTGATGTGTAATTCTTCAATTCTTCTGTTTCAGAAACCAATTGCTGGCAGTTAGAGAAGAAACTTCTATTCTCTCTCTTACATTTTAACAAGGTCCTTACAACTAACTTTTTCACTAGTGTTATGTATTGAATATATATAAAGTTATGTTAATCCCTGCTAAAGTGAAACTAACTTAACTACAACTGCTTGTGAAGCTAAAATGAAACTAACCTTTAGATGACCCTGACTGTTAACTCCAACTGTTTTGGAGGGAAACTTTGAACATTCATATTTAAGTGGGTTTTTCAAGTATTGTGATTGGTTAAGGCCCTGTAGGCTCAGAGTATAAATTACAGGCAATTGCCTGCAGTTCTCCCATTCTAGTTTGACTCAATAAATAACATTGTAACTATGCTGGTCTGCTCCTTGCCTACTGAAGCCCACTACACAATAACTAGTACACAGGAACAACACTGATTTATTCTTCCAAAAAGGTTTTTTTTAAATGTTCCTTCTCTGGGATTATCTAAAAGAAATTTTTGTTGTTCATTTGTTCTTAAATATCAGGGTTATCTTCTTTGTACTCCAAAGATGTAAAATGCAAATAACACAATGTCAGTAAAGGTTCTGTAAACGCATATTTAGTATGAGAATGGTCATTTATCTGAAGTAAAATTAGATTATTCTGCTGAGGGTTCTCAATAAAGACAAAACATAAAGCAACTTTACTGGTTAAACAGTGCTGTTTTAAGAGATCAGATGAATTCAGGCAAAATGAAAACATACTACCTGGGTCAAAAATCTCATTTTCTCCAAGGAGTGTCTAATATTCAATTAATTCTTGCACCCGGAGACTACTAGCAAGATTGTGTATCATCCCATTCCCTGGACAAAAAGCCAGGCCTTGTGGTAAGTTCTATAAGAGAAATTGTTTCCTTAAGTGCTTTTTCTACTAACCCTTTTTGGAGGAGTATATATGCATAACAGGACAATTGGTTAAGTTTTAATATTCCCACAACTGAATCTTCAGAGCTAGCTTAATATTGTACTTGATTGTTCTGGGGTTCAGTAAACATGATTATTTGTACTCTTCCTAATTTACTGCAACACATTATTATACTCATTGACTTCTTAGTTAAACAAGTCATGAGGACATGACTTCAATTTGTCTGCTGAGAAATCAGACTTGGGGGGAAAAGCAAAAGAATAAATTTATCGTGCTGCCCAGAGTTCTTGCTTACAACGCATAAATGTGACCATGGGAACAAAACCGAATGATCAAAATGTGTTGAACTCTGAAAAAAAGACACTTCTAATAGTGGCAGCCTTATTACTTCTGAAGAGCAGTAAGTTTTCAGAAAAACCACAGTGACATTTATGAGATTAGTAAATATAATATCAAACAATAATGGTCATTCCTATTTATTTGACTAAGAAAAGAAATGGAATCAGTTAACATCTATGATCTTTTTAACAGAAGATAAAAATGTGAAGCAGGAAGTATCAGGTCATGCTTGTACAATATGCTTATTCCAGTCAGTGACAGCTGACTTAGTAATGCTATAAGACCTGGGCTGCAAAAAACATAGATAACCACAAGATGGCAGCAAAGAAGCAGAGAAAAGTCTAACTCATTATTACCATCTAGGGCAGGGGTGTCAGACTGAAGCTGTGCCCATTCCATTGCTGGCAATGCAAAAAGAGTCATGATACGTTGCGACACATCACGTGACGTGGCGTTTTTGACACCTGTGATCTAGGGGGTTTATAGATTTTTAAGCCTACATCTGGTAGCCCTACAACTCAATTTATACTCACTGATGATTCTGTTGATCCACAGTGATGCTAATTGAATTAAAAAATCATTTAGGGTATCCCATGAGCCTATGCACAAGAAGAGTACTACTAGGTATATAATATCACTAATTCTCATCACAACTGATTCAGTAGTTTCTTTAAACTTATACAAGATTGGTTCTTTGAGCCTAAATATTCCTTCCTATGGATCAGTTAATTAAAGTCAGTGTTCTGTTTTTTGAGTTTTCCGCAATAGGCTTATACTTCCACAGAACTAATGAGGAATTCTGAACAAGTCAGACAATGATAGTTATTGGAGAAAAAATAAATAAAAAGAAAGTGCACTTTTTAAAAAAGGGCTTGGTACTATTTGTTGAATCCTAGGCTATTCATGAAAACATTTCTACTGAATAGTTAAAGCAATTTTCCTGTCAGAACCCATTCCTATTTCATTTCTACCTATCCCCTCTGACCTAAAAACAAATCTCACCTTCCCCTGGGTTCTGCCATACTCACAAGGGGGAGGGGAGATGTGCCTGGGGGGTTATTGCTTTCCCTTCCTCTATTCGCTACAAGGTAACCTTTTGCTTCATTTATTGCTTCTGTGTCCGCTGTCTGCTACAATGTAACAATTTGCTTCCTGCACTGTATCTCTTTCTGAACTTCCTTCTCCCTAACCTGTCAGCTAGGAAAAGGGGGGGGGGAGAGAAAGAAATACAACATCCGGAGCCTGGCTTATTTCTCCATTCTCAAAAGGAGGTGTGAAGAGCTGCTTGAACAGTGCATTACAACCGGAGCTGGACCGATGTTATCTCCCCTTTCCCATGATGGACTTAACACCTGGGGATTGGCCAGTTTGAACTGTCTGGATGAACTGTGGGGTGGGGTTTGCTTGGGGACACTTTAAAGTATCAATCTGCAAAGGAATCCCTCAGATCCTGTCTATTATGCCTGCTATCAACTACTTTTAATAAAAATTTCCTGTTGGAGGAAACCATTTCCAAGAGTTCTTCTTTCTTAAGATGTGGGATTGAAGTGGGTCTTTACATTTCCTCTTGTTTGAATTCTGGAAATCCTATTTTGCAAAACTATATTTTGTGATTTGATACTTGTGAGCTTGTTGGGACTTTGCACTGGTTGGTTTTCTGTTGCCAGGTACCCCTGATATCGGTAGTTCTGATTTCCTAAAACTCCATTTTCCCAACTGCTGACAAGCCAACTGGTCTTTGCCAGTCAGACAACAACACTGGGGGGGGGTTTGGATGGAGGAAATAAGTGTGCGGGCATCTGGTGGCTAATTTTACAGTTTCACTGGCTTTCACTTTCATTTGGAGGAAGTGCTAATCAGTTCTGCTGAGTATTCCAGAAGCTATGCTAAAGATCACAATGGGCTATTGCAAGATAGGGATAGAATCAAGGGATCAATCAAGGGATAGAATCAAGATCATGTGAAATCAAGGAGAGAACCAACCTAGAACTAAGTGGAAATTTCCTGTCAGTGAGAACAATTAATCAGTGGAACAGCTTACCTTCAGAAGTTGTGGGTGCTCCATCACTGGAGGCTTTTAAGAAGAGATTGGACAGCCATTTGTCTGAAATTATATAGAGTCTCCAACTCCTTTATTCTGTTAAGAGTGGATCTAAAGATTCAAGAAAGGAAGGAAGGAAGGAAGGAAGGAAGGAAGGAAGGAAGGAAGGAAGGAAGGAAGGAAGGAAGGAAGGAGGAAGACCTTTGGGTTCCATGTGCATGTGATTATTAAAATGTTTTGCTGGTAATAGAAATACTCTTTTGATATTTTGAGGTACCCCAATGAAAGAAGCTTCCTTTTCATTCTCTTGTTCCCTGATCACAAGACAAATCTATCCCTGTTTTAGCAAAATCTTCTCTTCAGGCTTTTTGTAGGTAGATTTATGAGGGCAGAGATTTTAGAAATCGTAGGAAACTATTATATTTCCACCCTACATGAAAGATCCCCCAGAATAATATTCAGATGATGCCTAATGGGGAGGCCAAGATATGATTTTAAGACCAAGGAAGCTGCACAAGTACATTTGGCTACCAACCTACCACATCATTTGTAAAGTTTTCTGCTGGGACTAATCAAAATACTAGTAGGAAGTCTCACTTGCTTTGAAAGAGGATATGCTGATACTGACTTTTTTGTAGCAATATGAAAGTAGCACAGAGGAAAGAATGACAAGTCATTTTTTATGGGTGATTACTCTCAGAAGAGAAAACAACTGATAAGAATTGAGTGGTAGAAGAAGCATTAATTTGCATTTACTCATGATATCTGCCTGGCTGAACTTGATAGACACTATTTCCAGGAAAATATAAAGTAGGATTATGCTCAGCAAATGCAAATACACACATAACCCATCAAGTGAATGAGCATACTGTATGTTAAGCATCATCTAGTGTACATGTGTCAACACTGTTAATATAGGATATTATTGCTTTGACAAAATATACAGAACTGTCTGGTATTTTTAGAGTTAATTCAGATGACAGAGAAAGGGAGGAGATTTATAAGGAAAGCCCGGGAAAAGGAACAGAAGTGAATCTTTGCCCTCTGGGCTAATTGGAAGATGTGACTTATGACTGCAAAATAAGGGAGGGGTTTAGCAAGAAAAGTTAGATGCAAGCAAGAGAAATTCAGATTCTGGCATCCATCTGTCTGAAGTGCCGTCAATCTGTTACACTGTTAATAAAGGCTTTTAGGGTAAACATTGCCTGGAAGTTCTTTGAAGTGTTTCATTAGTCGGAACCATGACATCATGACAGAATCTAAAAACCTTTTCAAACAACTGGGGATGCATTACCCCCATCTCTTTCTCCTAGGCTGGAGTGAGAGTAACAGAGTTCAGGAGGAGGACAATCTATCATGATAAACAGGAGTTTGATGAATATAGCCTGGCAGCTGCTGATATCCCAGAGAGGGACGTAACAGACAGCATGCTGTGGGAAGATGAATTTTGGCAGACAAATGCAGGTCGGTGGACAGAGAATGGACAAACTGCCCCTCAAAGCCTGGGTGAGTTACTGGAAATATTTCAAACCCCAGAGGGGAGAGACTGAAATCCACTCCTGCAGAGGGAAGCTTGCAGCCCCTCTATTGTAAATCAGAAAGCCTTTCAGGCCCTATCTTCCCCTGCCAGGGACTCCCACACTGAAGAGAGAGGGAATCCCAGTCTGAGGCCTCTGCAGCAATGGGGAGACTGACAAACCCAGTAGGCAGATGTTCCACTACCTCTGAACTTGCCACAACTAGTAGAGACCTTGCAACAACTTGGGGTGGTACAGAAGCCTTCTGGCTTCAGCAGCTGGTGGGAGAATGGCCACAGCAAGGAGATTGGCCACAGCCCCCAAACATGCAACCCCTGGGCATAAATCTACAGCCAGGATGGGGCCAGCAGCAACAGCCACCATGGGGGCCCCAACAGCCTATAATTGAACCACTTTTCAGAGCAACCTTCAATGGGGACCCAGAGAAGCTGGTTTTTTTCCTCAACCAAGTGCATTCTCATTTGAATTGCTGGGCCTATCTCTACCCAGACCTGGGGGCCATGGTGGATGTGATTGCGTCCAGTCTAGAGGGAGAAGCATCCGAATGGCTGAACAATTTATACAATGAGCAAGCCCCCGAATTGGAGGACACCCACCTCTTCCTCTTAGGGCTGAGAGAAAGATTTGAGGTCCCATCTATTGTCTTAAAGCAGGAGAACAAATCCACAAAATAAAACAAGCTGGCAGGCCTGCCCAAGAGTACATGTGAGGGTTTCACAAGATAGCAGGTCGAATAGAAGGGTGGCCAAAACAGTCCCTAATCCATCACTTCATTGAGGGATTAGACAATCACCTCTCTCAGGCCTGCATCTATCGAGCAGTACCTGATCAGCTGCAAGAATGATACCAGGCAGCAGTGAAGCTAGATATTCAGTTCGCCCACTATAAGAAGCCTCCCCACCTGAATCTGAGCAGCAGCCAGAGCAACCCGCACAACAATCACCCCCACGAAACCCTCTGACTACTGCAATGGCTGAAAGACCCAGGCCACCTTCAGGCCCGTCAATTAAGTGATTCTGGTGCAGACAGAAAGGACATCGAGCAGCAAACTGTCCAGTCCCCTACCTCAAACTACAGAGCAGACTGGAACCAGCGGCGAGAAGGAAACATGCCCAAGGGCTAAGGAGAGAAAAATCCAACCGGGTCACGCAAGAACCTATTGCCCAGATTACACCCCCCACACAAGAGGACCCCGGGACTTCAGGTGGACCCACCCCTGCTCTACCCTCCTTTGACAGCGACGATGAAGGAGAGAATGACCCAATGGTGAGTCAACAAATCTCTCCTTTTTCACTGGCCGCCAAACTTATAATCCCTAAGTCTGGGGCACAAATGGACTTAAACGTGATAATTGATTCTGGATGCAACCGCTGCATTATTAGTCTGCCATTTGCCATGAAAATGGGCATACGGGCAAAACAGCTTTCCAAACCTGTGAGGTTTGAGCAAGCCGATGGCTCCCTCATGGGAGGAACTCTGGTCACACAAGTAACTGAGCCCTTACACCTAGAAATAGGTGCGCACTGGGAGTTTATTCGCTTCCTAGTGGCTCCAAAAATGACTGAGACTGTGATCCTAGGGCTAGCCTGGTTGGACAAATGGAAGCAATTTATCTTGTGGGAGAAAGGAATGACAACGGTGAGACTACCTATAGGACCTAAACCTCCCGCTGATTCAACCGATGTTGCAGGACACATTAGGCCACCCAATGAATGAGAGCACATGGCTACCTCACCACTGCCAGGTGAACCACTCATCTCCAATGAATACCGGGACCTGGCGGAGGCATTTAGTGAAAAAGAATGCAATGCCCTGCCCCCTCACAAACCCAATGACTGCTCCATCGAACTGGTGCCAGGAGCCAAACTCCCATGCCTGAGAATGTATGCTATGTCCCCCCTCGAAATGGAGGAGATGCGGTGATACGTAAACAAAAACCTAGCGAGGGGGTTCATCGAATGGGCCAAATCTACCATGGGAGCCCCTGTGTTGTTCAAAAAAGATGGGTCTCTTCATCTCTGTGTAGACTATAAGGGTCTCCACACAGTGACTGTGGAAAATAAATACCCTCTCCCCCTGCTAAAGGACTTATTAACCCATCTGGCTAAGGGGAGTGTCTTCACTAAATTAGACCTGAGAGAGGCATATTACCAGGTCAGAATAAAAGAGGGAGACGAGTGGAAAACTGTCTTCAACTGTCCTATGGGGAGTTATCAGTTCAAAGTCATGCCATTTGGACTACAGGGGCCCCCAGCTGTATTTATGCAGTTGATTAATGAGGTCCTACATGATCACTTGTACAAAGGGTTTTTGGTATATCTTGATGATATCCTGATATACAGCACGAATATGACTTATCACATAAAGCTGGTGAGAGAAGTGTTAAAGAAACTATTGAATGCCAAGCTTTATGCCAAATTGTCAAAATGTGAATTTCACCAGACCCGATTAGATTATCTTGGCTACAGAATTTCCAACGAGGGTATTGAAATGGATCCAGTCAAGGTGAAAGCTGTAATCGAATGGCAGCCCCCAAAGATTCACAAAGAGCTCCAGAGTTTCTGGGTTTTGCCAACTTTTATCATCAATTCATCCCCTCTTTTGTCGAGATTGCCCTACCTCTTACAGAACTACTCAAAACAGGCAAAGGAGGAGGGAAACCATAACCGGGCCAACCACTAGCATGGACGATGGGCTGACAAACAGCTTTTGAGAAGTTAAAGAGACTATTTGCTGTTGAACCGGTCCTAAAGCACCCCTGCCCAGGGGAGCCCTTTGTAATTCAAGCCGAGGCCAGCAATGTGGCAGTTGGAGCTGTGTTACTGCAAAAGAACAAAATTGGGGTCCTGCAACCCTGCACCTACATCTCTAAGAAATTTACTGAAAGCGAGCGGAGATGGGCAATCTGGGAGAAAGAGGCCTTCATGATTAGGTGGGCGCTATTAAATTGGCGACACTATCTAGAAGGAAGCAAGGTGCCATTTGAAGTATGGACAGATCACAAAAATCTAGAAGCACTGAAAACTCCCCGCAAATTGTCCCCAAAGCAAGTGTGGTGGGCACAGTACTTTAACCACTTCAACTTCACTTTAAAGTACATACCAGGAGGAAAAAACTTCCTAGCTGATGCGCTATCCCGGTTACCCCAAAATAAAAGTGAACGGGAGGAGGTTAACGAGGCAATTATTCTCAATCCACAAACTGCCTCGCAGGGTCCACAATCCTGATGACCCTGGGGTAAATTTATTTATTTATTTATTTATTAATCAAATTTCTATACCGCCCCTCTCCCGAAGGACTCGGGGCGGTGTACAGCCTAAAATTTAAAAAACATATAGATATACAAAATTTAAAATAATTAAAAATGAATTAAATAATTTGGCCAAAATCCCCATTTAAAACCCAAGACATACAAAGCTTAAAATCTTAAAAATACTCAGTCCCCCTAAAACATTTTGACCCTATTGGAACCGAAGCTTCTATGCCAGGCCGGCCTGTCGAAAAAGGAATGTTTTTAGTTCCCGACGGAAGGTGCGTAAATCTGTTATTGTACAGAGTTCGGGGGGAGCTTGTTCCATAACGTGGGAGCTCCCACAGAGAAGGCTCTCCCCCTGGGGGTCGCCAGCCGGCACTGTCTGGCCGACGGCTCCCTGAGGAGGCCCTCTCTGTGGGAGCGTACCGGACGGCGGGAGGTATTTGCTGGCAGTAGACGGTCCTGTAAGTATCCGGGTCCGATGCCATGGAGCGCTTTAAAAGTGGTCACTAACACCTTGAACCGCACCCGAAAGACCACCGGCAACCAGTGCAACTCACGCAGGAGCGGTGTTACGTGGGAGCGCCACGACGCTCCTATCACTACCCATGCGGCCACATTCCGGGCAAGTTGGAGCTTCCGGGTGCACCTCAAGGGGAGCCCCATGTAGAGAGCATTACAGTAGTCCAGCCTGGAGGTCGCGAAGGCATGAGTGACTGTGCGTAGCGAATCCCGGTCTAGGAAGGGACGCAACTGGCGCACCAGGCGAACCTGGTAGAACACCCTCCCGGCCACGGCCGTCAGATGGTCCTCTAAGGACAGCCGTGAGTCCAGGAGGATTCCCAAATTGCAAACCCTTCCTGTGGGAGCCACTGTTTCGCCCCCAATACACAGCGATGGAATCAGCTGGCTGTACCGGGACGACGGTAACCACAGCCACTCGGTCTTGGAGGGGTTGAGCTTGAGTCCGTTTCTCCCCATCCATACCCGCACGGCCTCCAGGCACTGGGTCAGCACGGCAAGGGCATCGTTGGGGTGGTTCGGCGTGGAAATGTACAGCTGGGTATCATCAGCGTACTGGTGGTACTCCACGCCAAAACCACGGATGATCTCACCCAGCAGCTTTACATAAATTTTTTGGACTATTGTTTGGAACAAATGATCATGGTAAGGAAGGAATATTGATATTTATTCTAAGGTCATCTGTGATTTCTGAATTGTGCCACTCAACTTTGCAGGAAAACCCAAAGAACCAAAGACCTACATACAAACACCCGCGAAAACCTCAGAAAACAAATGACTCCTGGGTACATTCATGATATGGAATAAAAGTTTTAAGATCACCAGGAGATTTAAAAGAAATTAGTTTTATTATAACCTAGCTTTCGTTGAAAACTTCCAACATCGTCAGGGTTAAAAAGGCAGTTGAAAAGATGCTTTAAGTAGGATCAGTTAACGCCTGCACTCGGCTCCTAGATCGCGTCACCGGTCCTGGCCGGTTAATTTGCATTCTGGGTGTTTCTCCTTCTCTGTCATTGCTTCGAACCTTCTCATCTATTCTTTTAATGCTAGTTCCTAAGTTAGTCAGGATCTTTGCATCTTCCCTCCCTCCAACGGTGTTAACTCGCGTATTACCTTTCCCTCTATTGCGGATCCTGGGGGGGGGTGTTTGGTTTTTCTTTTACATTGTTACATATGCCTATCATCGCTCGGGACAACGAAGAGGGACGGTTGGTGCAGAGGGGAAGGAGGTGCAGAATGTTGGTGCAGAGGGGAAGAAGGTGCGGAATGTCGGCTCCCTCGTGCTGTACAGAGGAGAGAGGCATCCCCCCTCCCATTCCATGGACAAGCGAGGAATTGTGGATGGGGAATGCCCACGGTTGAGGTCTTCCCTGGCAAAAAGCAGGACATTTACCTTGGACGGGAGTAATGACTGCTGGCAGCGGACGGAATCTTATGTGGACAGTACCGAGATGGGGTGTGGGAACACATACACTGGATTACAGGACATCCGGATGGGTATTGCCCACGTGGGAGAAGGAGGGAGGAGGGTGAGTGTAGAGCTGAGTGAAACCATCGACCCACGACTGGGAGGGGTGGGGGGAACTGCCTGGAGCCCTAACAGCATATGTAACAATGTAAAAGAAAAACCAAACACCCCCCCCAGGATCCGCAATAGAGGGAAAGGTAATATGCGAGGTAACACCGTTGGAGGGAGGGAAGATGCAAAGATCCTGACTAACTTAGGAACTAGCATTAAAAGAATAGGTGAGAAGGTTCGACGCAATGACAGAGAAGGAGAAACACCCAGAATGCAAATTAACCGGCCAGGACCGGTGATGCGATCTAGGAGCCAAGCGCAGGTGTTAACTGATCCTACTTAAAGCATCTTTTCAACTGCCTTTTTAACCCTGACGATGTTGGAAGTTTCCAACGAAAGCTAGGTTATAATAAAACTAAAACTAAAAAACTAGGGCACATAGAAAAACAGGCATTGCTGAAAGAAAATCAACATGGTTTCTGCAAAGGCAAATCATGTCTTACTAACTTGTTAGAATTCTTTGAGGGTGTAAATAAATACATAGATAAAGGGGCCCCAGTTGATATTGTATATCTTGACTTTCAAAAGGCTTTTGACAAAGTCCCTCACCGAAGGCTCCTAATAAAGCTCTCCAGCCACGGAATTAGAGGACAGGTCTTGTCCTGGATTGGTAACTGGCTAAATTGTAGGAAGCAAAGGGTGGCAATAAATGGACAATTCTCCGGATGGAAAGAAGTGAGAAGTGGTGTACCCCAAGGTTCAGTTTTGGGACCTTTACTTTTTAATTTATTCATCAATGATCTGGATGTAGAAGTTAATAGTGAGGTAGCCAAGTTTGCTGATGACACTAAATTGTTCCGGGTTGTGAAAAGTGAAACTGATTGTCGGGAGCTCCAGAAGGATCTCTCGAAATTGTGTGAGTGGGCAACAAAGTGGCAAATGCATTTTAACCTAAATAAGTGCAAAGTTATGCACATCGGGGCAAAGAACCCCAATTATACTTACCAACTGATGGGGACCAAACTTTCTGAGACAACCCAAGAAAGGGATCTTGGGGTTTTGGTGGACAGCTCGATGAAGATGTCAACCCAATGCGCAGCAGCAGTAAAAAAAAGCAAATTCCATGCTTGGCATGATTAGGAAGGGAATTGAAAATAAGTTAGCAAGTGTTGTATTGCCTCTGTACAAATCGATGGTGAGACCACACTTGGAGTACTGTGTACAGTTCTGGTCACCGCACCTCAAGAAGGATATAATGGAACTGGGAAAGGTGCAAAAAAGGGCAACAAGAATGATCAAGGAAATGGAGCACCTCCCTTATGAAACCAGATTGCAACGCCTTGGTCTCTTCAGCCTTGAAAGACGGCGTTTAAGGGGTGACTTGATCGAAGTGTATAAAATCATGCATGGGATAGAAAATGTGGATAGAGAAAAATTCTTTTCTCTATCACACAATACCAGGACAAGGGGGCACTCCCTAAAGCTTATAGCTAAGAAAGTGAGGACAAATAAAGGGAAATATTTCTTCACCCAGAGGGTCGTTGATTTATGGAATTCACTTCCTGAAGGGGTCGTGACAGCTGTCAGCCTTGACAGCTTCAAGGCAGGGCTAGATAGATTCATGGATGCAAAGTGTATTGGTGGTTATTAAAACAGATGTCCATGTGCCGCCTCTATGTTGGTTGAGGCAGGCAGGATTCCCTTGAGTACCATTTGTTTGGGGGTCAAGGGAAAGGGAGGGTTTTGCCTTCTCTTTCTGTGTGACACAGAATGCTGGACTTGATGGGCTTTGGCCTGATTCAGCATGGCTCTTCTTATGTTCTTATGTTCTTATGTTCTAATTTCTTTTAAATCTCCTGGTGATCTTAAAACTTTTATTCCATATCATATATATGTGTGTATATATATATATATATATATATATATATATATATATATATATATATATATATATATATATATATATATATATATATATATATATATATATATATATATATATATATATATATATATATATATATATATATATATATATATATATATATATATATATATATATATATATATATATATATATATATATATATATATATATATATATATATATATATATATATATATATATATATATATATGTTTTCTGAGGTTTTCGCAGGTGTTTGTATGTAGGTCTTTGGTTCTTCGGGTTTTCTCCCACGTAGAATTTGAAGTGTCTTGGCGACATTTCGACGAAGTCCCATTCGTCATCTTCAGGCTGGTGCTTTCGGCTTCGTGCTTTTAGGAGCGATGCGTGATTGTAGCTGTTTCTTCCTTTTAACTGCCAGTGGGGGTTTGAACTGATTGGCTGGGAGCTCGGCTGTGTTCTGATTGGGTCGAGGTGTGTTCTGATTGGTTAGGGGCTTGGCTGTGCTCTGATTGGATGGGGGAGTGTTCTGTTTGGGTGGGGGCTTTGTTGTGCTCAGGTTAGTCTGAGTTGCAGGAGGATTAGAGATGGTGAGCTGCATAGCTGTTTGGCTTCGCATTCGTGGTTGTGCCTCATGTTCATGGTGGGTGTCAGTTTGCTTCATGTATAGATTGGAGGGGTTTAAGGTGGTTAATGATGCAGCTGTGGTCTGGCTTCTGGTTTGTGGTCGTGCCTCATCATCGTTGTGGGTTTGGGTTTGCTTTTTGCGTGGATGTGTGGTGGTGACATCCTGTGTGGTTTTCGTGAGTGTGGGTCTGGTATCATTCTTTGTGTTATGGACTCGTTTGTCAATAAGGGCGGGTTTCCAAATGGCTGGTAGGCGGGAGGTATCATCTCGTTTGTTCATGCTGTGTGGGCGTTATTCTATCTCGATGGCTTCTCTGATTATTCTGTTATTAAAGTGTTCAGTTTTGGCGATAGTTCTGGTCTTTTTGAAATCAATTTCATGTCCTGTGGCTTTGAGGTGTTGGACCAGGGAAGAAGTTGGTTCCTCTTTTTTGACTGAGTTTTTGTGTTCTTCAATGTGTGCACTTATTCTTCTGTTGGTTTGTCCAATGTATTTGGTGGGGCAAGTAGTACATGGGATTTCATATACTCCTTGGTTTTCTAATTCAATTTTGTCTTTAGGGTTTCTTAGGATGGTGGATATTTTTCTGTTTGTACAGAATACTGTCTTGACGTTATGTTTCTGCAGGATCTTGCTGATCCTGTCTGTGGTGCCTTTTATGTATGGGAGGAGGGCTTTGCCATTTTCTTGTTCTCTGTCTTGGATTTTAGTGGGAGTTTGTTTTTGGATTAAGTTGGAAATCTTATTTCTTTGGAATCCGTTGGATGTTAGTACATTAGTGAGAGTGTGTAGTTCGGTTTTTAGGTGTTGTTCGTCAGCTAGGCATTTGGTTCTTGAGATGAGTGTCTTGGCTACGGAGTTGATCTGTGCTGGGTGGTGGTGTGAGAGTGCATGCAGATAGCGTTTTGTGTGTGTTTTCTTCTGGTAGATGGTGTGTCCTAGGGAGCCATTGGATTTCTTGTAGACTAAGACATCCAGGAAGGGAAGTTGGTTATTAGCTTCTGTTTCCATGGTGAACTGTATTTTGGGGTGTAGGCTGTTGAGGTGTGTGAGGAAGTTGTCCAGTTTTTCTTTCCCATGTGGCCAGATTACGAAGGTGTCATCTACGTATCTGAGCCAGAGTTTGGGTTTGTGATCAGATTTTTCTAGGGCTTGGGTTTCAAAGTGTTCCATGTAGAGTTTTGCAATGACAGGTGGGAGGGGTGATCCCATGGGTGCTCCTTCTATTTGTTGTATTTTTGTCCATTATAGATGAAGTATGTGTTGGATAGACAGTGGTTGGTCAGATGAAGGATGTGTTTGGGGGGGTTATATTTGTTTTGGATAGCTGTTAAGGCTTCTTTGATTGGCACTTGGGTGAAGAGGGATATGACATCGAAGCTAACGAGTACGTCGCTGGGCTGTAAGTTTTGTTCTTTATGATCTCTATGAACTGGAATGAGTTTTTTACGTGTGAGGTGATGGATTCTGCATAGGGCTGTAGTTGTTTGGCGAGAAATTTGGCTAGGTTTTGTAGAGGTGAGCCTATGGAGCTGACTATGGGTCTATGTGGGGTTCCTTCTTTATGTGTCTTGGGGAGACCACAGAGCTTAGGTCATCTGGATGATTTCTCTCTGGGAATGATTCTTTGCTGGATCTCTTCGCTAATGGGGGAGGCTTTTATTTTGGATCTAGTGGTTTTTTCCAGGTAGGTGGTGGGATCTGTGTTTAGGGGTTTGTATGTGGAGTCTTGGAGTAGGTTTGTTAATTTGGTTTGGTAGTCAGATGTATTCATGACCACCGTGGCGTTGCCCTTGTCTGCTGGTAGGATTATTATGCTGGTGTCTTGTTTCAGGTTAAGTAGTGCTGTCTGCTCCTCTTTGGGTAAGTTGCTTTTGGGTGGCTTGCTGGTGCAGAGTATGTTGGCGATTTCGAGTCTGATTCTGTTAGAGCCGTCGGGGTTGATTTTGGTCAGGCTGGTTTCAACTCCGCATATAATGGTTTCAGTGGGGATGTGTTTGGGAGCGACTGCAAAGTTGAATCCTTTGGAAAGGACATTGGTTTCGGCTTTGGTGAGGATCCTATCTGAGATGTTATGCACTGTTTGTTTCATGTGTGGCTGTGAGGGAGGAGGGGTTTGTTTCTGGTGTTCTTGTAATCTTCGGAGTTTGTTGGTATGCGTGTCTGTCTTGAGGGTGGTCTGTGTTTCGGCTCTCCAGATGGCAAGTTGTTTGGATTTGTCCCAAAGTGCGGGGTGGATCTTGTTGCTGAGTTTGAGGTGAAGTGTGAGGAGATCTTTGTTGATTTGGTCTAGGAGGAATCTTTTTCTGTGAAGTTCATTTCTGATTAGGGCCAGTTCTGTTCTTTTCAGGATGCGTTTGGTGGCTGCAGAGTTGGAGTGGAATTTCAATTGGAAGCACGTGGGGATTAAATTTTGATCTCGGCAGTTGCGTAGGAATGCAAGGTCACATAAAATGGAAGCTCTTTGGACTTCGAGTTTCTCATAGGTCCTGGTCAGATGGTGGATTTCCTCTCCGTAGAGGTATGATATTTGTTTTCTGAGGTTTTCGCGGGTGTTTGTATGTAGGTCTTTGGTTCTTCAGGTTTTCTCCCACGTAGAATTTGAAGTGTCTTGGCGACGTTTCGACGAAGTCCCATTCGTCATCATCAGGCTGGTGCTTTCGGCTTCGTGCTTCTAGGAGTGATGTGTGATTGTAGCTGTTTCTTCCTTTTAACTGCCAGTGGGGGGTTGAACTGATTGGCTGGGAGCTCGGCTGTGTTCTGATTGGGTGGAGGTGTGTTCTGATTGGTTAGGGGCTTGGCTGTGCTCTGATTGGATGGGGGGTTGGCTGTGCTCTGGTTGGCTGGGGGAGTGTTCTGTTTGGGTGGGGGCTTTGTTGTGCTCAGGTTAGTCTGAGTTACAGGGGGATTAGAAATGGTGAGTTGCATAGCTGTTTGGCTTCGCGTTCGTGGTCGTGCCTCATCTTCATGGTGGGTGTCAGTTTGCTTCATGTATGGATTGGAGGGGTTTAAGGTGGTTAATGATGCAGCTGTGGTCTGGCTTCTGGTTTGTGGTCATGCCTCATCATCGTTGTGGGTTTGGGTTTGCTTTTTGCGTGGATGTGTGTTGGTGACATCCTGTGTGGTTTTTGTGAGTGTAGGCCTGGTGTCATTCTTTGTGTTATGGACTCGTTTGTCAATAAGGGCGGGTTTCCAAATGGCTGGTAGGCGGGAGGTATCATCTCGTTTGTTCATGCTGTGTGGGCGTTTTTCTATCTCGATGGCTTCTCTGATTATTCTGTTATTAAAGTGTTCAGTTTTGGCAATAGTTCTGGTCTTTTTGAAATCAATTTCATGTCCTGTGGCTTTAAGGTGTTGGACCAGGGAAGACGTTGGTTCCTCTTTTGTGACTGAGTTTTTGTGTTCTTCAATGCGTGCACTTATTCTTCTGTTGGTTTGTCCGATGTATGTGGTGGGGCAGGCAGTACATGGGATTTCATATACTCTTTGATTTTCTAACTCAATTTTGTCTTTAGGATTTCTTAGGATGGTGGATATTTTTCTGTTTGTGCAGAATGCTCTCTTGATGTTATGTTTGTGCAGGATTTTGCTGATCTTTTCTGTGGTGCCTTTTATGTATGGAAGGAGGGCTTTGCCGTTTTCTTGTTCTCTGTCTTGGATTTTAGTGGGAGTTTCTTTTTGGATTAAGTTGGAAATCTTATTTCTTTGGAATCCGTTGGATGTTAGTACATTAGTGAGAGTGTGTAGTTCGGTTTTTTAGGTGTTGTTCATCAGCTAGGCATTTGGTTCTTGAGATGAGTGTCTTGGCTATGGAGTTGATCTGTGCTGGGTGGTGGTGTGAGAGTGCATGCAGATAGCGTTTTGTGTGTGTTTTCTTCTGGTAGATGGTGTGTCCTAGGGAGCCATTGGATTTCTTGTAGACTAAGACATCCAGGAAGGGAAGTTGGTTATTAGTTTCTGTTTCCATGGTGAACTGTATTTTGGGGTGTAGGCTGTTGAGGTGTGTGAGGAAGTTGTCCAGTTTTTCTTTCCCATGTGGCCAGATTACGAACGTGTCATCTACATATCTGAGCCAGAGTTTGGGTTTGTCGTCAGATTTTTCTAGAGTTTGGGTTTCAAAGTGTTCCATGTAGAGTTTTGCAATGACAGGTGAGAGGGGTGATCCCATGGGTGCTCCTTCTATTTGTTTGTATTTTTGTCCATTATAGATGAAATATGTGTTGGATAGACAGTGGTTGGTCAGATCTAGGATGTATTTGGGGGGTTATATTTGTTTTGGATAGCTGTTAAGGGTTCTTTGATTGGCACTTGGGTGAAGAGGGATATGACATCGAAGCTAACAAGTAGGTCGCTGGGCTGTAAGTTTTGTTTCTTTATGATCTCTATGAACTGGAATGAGTTTTTTACGTGTGAGGTGATGGATTCAGCATGGGGCTGTAGTTGTTTGGCGAGAAATTTGGCTAGGTTTTGTAGAGGTGAGCCTATGGAGCTGAGTATGGGTCTAAGTGGGGTTCCTTCTTTGTGTATCTTGGGGAGACCATAGAGCTTAGGGCATCTGGATGATTTCTCTCTGGGAATGATTCTTTGCTGGATCTCTTCGCTAATGGGGGAGGGTTTTATTTTGGATCTAGTGGTTTTTTCCAGGTAGGTGGTGGGATCTGTGTTTAGGGGTTTGTATGTGGAATCTTGGAGTAGGTTTGTTAATTTGGTTTGGTAGTCAGATGTATTCATGACCACCGTGGCGTTGCCCTTGTCTGCTGGTAGGATTATTATGCTGGTGTCTTGTTTCAGGTTAAGTAGTGCTGTCTGCTCCTCTTTGGGTAAGTTACTTTTGGGTGGCTTGCTGGTGCAGAGTATGTTGGTGATTTCGAGTCTGATTCTGTTAGCATCGTCGGGGTTGATTTTGGTCAGGCTGGTTTCAACTCCGCATATAATGGTTTCAGTGGGGATGTGTTTGGGAGCGACTGCAAAGTTGAATCCTTTGGAAAGGACATTGGTTTCGGCTTTGGTGAGGATCCTATCTGAGATGTTATGCACTGTTTGTTTCATGTGTGGCTGTGAGGGAAACCCGCCCTTATTGACAAACGAGTCCATAACACAAAGAATGATACCAGACCCACACTCACGAAAACCACACAGGATGTCACCAACACACATCCACGCAAAAAGCAAACCCAAACCCACAACGATGATGAGGCACGACCACAAACCAGAAGCCAGACCACAGCTGCATCATTAACCACCTTAAACCCCTCCAATCTATACATGAAGCAAACTGACACCCACCATGAAGATGAGGCACAACCACGAACGTGAAGCCAAACAGCTATGCAGCTCACCATCTCTAATCCTCCTGCAACTCAGACTAACCTGAGCACAACAAAGCCCCCACCCAAACAGAACACTCCCCCAGCCAATCCGAGCACAGCCAACCCCCCATCCAATCCGAGCACAGCCAAGCCCCTAACCAATCAGAACACACCTCCACCCAATCAGAACACAGCCGAGCTCCCAGCCAATCAGTTCAAACCCCCACTGGCAGTTAAAAGGAAGAAACAGCTACAATCACACATTGCTCCTAGAAGCACGAAGCCGAAAGCCAAGAGTAAATTATTTTTTCTCTTCCTGGTAGTTTCCAGATTTAGAGTATTCTAGCAGGAGGGCAAATGCTTTGAGGCTCTCTCCCATTCCCCTCTTCAAGATATTCTCAAAGACAAAGGTTTCAGGTCAGTCATATCAATCACTAAATCCAATGTTCTTAATTCTTTTTTTACCAAGGCATTAAAAACATTCTCTTAGGTATGCAGCAAAGACTCTGAATTACATATCAAAGATAGACCTAAGAGACATATTTTAAGTAAGGGAGGCAGCAAATTAGAAATGTTCGTTCTATGTCAAATGCTTTAAAACTGATACCAGATTGCCTTAATCCTTAACTCTTCATTTCAGTTTTATGTCAAGGTGGAGTGTGGCTCTAATATTTATAGTATGGTTAGTTGACACTTTATATTCAGAATTTCTTTTTACTGCATTCCTTCATTTAGTTGACTCCATATGGTAAAGCTTTTCTGCAATTAACGGAAGTATTTTTCTACTTCTATTTGGATTTACTATAATACTCAGGATCCTTAGGTTTGTGTTCTGTTTTTTGGATAAACCATCAAGAAGCAAAGAAATCTCTCTCTCTGATTTTTTACATAGTATTTACATAAATAGCCATGCAATCTCTCTGATTTTCAAATCTCTTTGTACTTCATTCTTGTTTTATCCAGAAATTAATACTATCAATGCATAACCTTACCAGTTTTATTTTCCTCCTCTCCCATCTCTTCTTACTAGACTAGATTTCCAGAATTGACCAGTGGTGGGATTCAAATACCTGAACAATTGGTTCTCTGTGTGGACACTGCTTCCTCAGAGGCCCAGAACAGACTTCCGGAAGTAGCATCCATGCACTTTCAGTGGGCCGTTCTGCCTTGGGAGACCTCCACCGAGCCTCCGAGGCTCAGAACGGACTTCCAAAAGCAGAATCATGCACTGCCGGTGGTCTGTTCTAAGCCTTGTGAAAAAGGGCTAGGGTTTCAGCCGGTTCACCAAAGTCAACAAAAAATTAACTACCGGTTCTGCTGAACTGGTGCGAACTGGCTGAATCCCACCATTGGAATTGACTCATACTTATCTTTTTGTTATACTTGTATATGTTTGTTATTTATGGAGGTTCTTACCAGACAAGCAATTCTTGACCAAAGCAAACAAACAAATTCAGAAGTTATTCCTGATATGATAAATGTTCTACCTGCAAGAAACAGAACACAAAGAACCCCATTCTTCTTACAGAATAACCGGAGTTACAACTGGAAAGAGTCCTCCTAGGAAACTTGAATTAAACTCTTCTATTCTTTTGTTTCTGTCATATAGGACATATAGATGGTCCTTGACTTACAACGTTTCATTTAATGACTGTTCAAAGTTATAACAGCATTGAAAAAAGTGACTTATGACCATTTTTCACACTTATGATCATCCAGCATCCCCATGATTATGTAATCAAAATTTGGACACTTGGCAACTGGTTCATATTTACGACACTTGCAGTGTCCTGGGGTCATGTGATCACCTTTTGCAATCTTCTGACAAACAAAGTCAACAAAGAAGCCAGATTGACTTAACAACCATGTTACTAACTTAAGAACTGCAGTGTTTCACTTAAGCACTGTGGCAATATAGGTCATAGAATGGGGCAAAGCTTTTTTAACAACTGTCTCACTTAGCAACAAAAAATTTGGACTCAATTGTGGTTGCAAGTTGAAGATGACCTGTATTCTCCAAACACAGAGAAATGTTTTTTTAAAAAAAATATGCATCAAAAAGTATGTTCCAAGCACCATAGCAGTTATTATAGTGTGTGTTTGTTCATTCTAAATTCACATTGTTGGTTCCCCAAAAGGAGTTCAGAAATACGTAGGTCAGTCAAGTATCACACAGCTCGATACTGTATGTTACGGAAGAGGTCAGTAGTATAAAACATGGGGCCATTCTTTTTAATAGCACTTCCCATACATACAAATCTGACAGACTATCTTCATATTTATAAGGAAAAGAGACTTTGTAAATGTCTCCATTTTCTTTCCTGCTCCCTAGACCATTGATGTCGCTTTCATGTACTGCGCTTAAGACATAATTTATATTCTTCTTGAATGCAAAGATTTACCAAGATAATGCCTTCTGAGAGCCGATAATCTGAATAATGTAAGAGCTGCAATCTCTGCAGGGTTGTATTTGCATAGCTATTTATGTAAATATTATCAGTTTTAAAACTTCAAAGGGCTACACACTTTCAACTGGCATTGTTTCACTGACTCCTTCATTTCCTGCATTTGATGATGAAGAGATTGACTTCAAGAGTTTCAATTTGCAAATGGTGAATGCATATTAGACCTGTTCAGAGAGCGCTTTATGGATCAGATATTTGTGTTCTGTAATTTTAATTGGAACCCAGAAGCTTTGGGAGGCAAAGCCCATCAAGATCAGTTTAAAGGGCACCGAGAGCCTTAAAAGGAGGTTTCTTTAGAGGTTTTCTAATCTTAAAATTAGCAAAGTTTTGTGAAGTAAGATATGAATGACTTGGGCAGATTCTCTTGTATTTTAAAGGTGAGCACCTATTTTATTTAAAAAAAAGATAATGAGTGAATATGACCAATACTTTTTCCTAACATTCAAATGATATGTTGTCATGGCTATGAGAATTGTTTTTGACTTTATATGAAAATGACCATATAAGGTATGAAATAAATCCTGGATAGAGGGCTATACTAATACTAAGATTCTGACAGTTTATTTATGTATTCATTTATTTAATCTGGAAAAAAAATCAAAAGATCTTTCTGATTAAAAAGGAAATCAAAAGAGAACATTAGTTGTTTCTTCTTTTCCTTCTCTTTCTCTTTCTCTTTCTCCTTCTCCTTCTCCTTCTCCTTCTCCTTCTCCTTCTCCTTCCTCCTCCTCCTCCTCCTCCTCCTCCTCTAAAAATAGTGGGGGAGAGGGGGAAGAAGGATGCACAGATGAAATATTTCTATCAGATGACTGAAATATATGATGCAAACCTTATGCCACCACAATAAATCCCACATAAAAAACTATGTAATTTACAACTGTATGATATAGCAATTCACAATGTAGCAATCCATACTAGAAATGAAATATAATTGGATTCTGACATCCTGCCCCCTTAAAAATAAGATAGATTCACCTGTGCTGGAGTGGACTGCATTATTGTAGGCCACTTCTGCGAAAGTAAGTAGGTCTGTCCAATCAGACTGTTGGAAATTAAGAAAGCATCTTAAATATTGCTCAGGTACTGAGTTTGAATGTTCCGCTTGTCCATTCCCCTGCGGGTGATGGCTAGATGTCAGTCCCTGAGTGGTCCCTAAGAGGGATAAAAATTCCTTCCAAAATGCAGACGTAAATTGCACTCCCATATCAGATATGATGCATTGGGGTGCCCCATGCAATCTGTAAATATGCTGGATGAAAAGTTTCGCTAAGGCTTTTGCGGAGGGAATCTTTTGGCAAGGGATAAAGTGCACCTGTTTGGAAAACAAGTCCATGACTGTCCAGACAACAGTATTCCCATTGCTTTCTGATAATTCCACTATAAAATCCATGGCTATTTCCCTCCAGGGGGCTGAGGGATTTGCCCCTGTTTGTAACAGTTTGGGCGATTTCCCTTGCAACCTCTTGGCATTTGCACATTTTGGGCAGCTGCCCACATAACGTTCTATGTCCTTTTTCATGGATGGCCACCAAAATTGCCATTTAATTAAGTGTAATGTTTTTACAAATTAAAAATGCCCTGCTGATTTTGTGTCATGCCAAAGCTGCATGAATGTGACTCTTTGGGTTGTTGGTATATATAACTTTTCCCCCACCCAAGGCAGCCCGTCTTTCATGGTGCACACGTGTTTATTTTTCTGGAACCATTCATCTGTTTCCAAACTTTTCTGGAATTCAATTCCAGTTTGGCTACCCAGCTGTGGTTTTAATTTAGCTTGGGCTCTGGTGGTTACTGGCACTGACAGTTGTGATTCTACCATCATCGGTTTAGAGTCAGTGGCTTGCGTGCTGTTATATTGGGGCATGCGAGATAGTGCATCTGCCAAGAAGTTCTTTCCCCCTGGCAAATGCTTGAGCGTAAAGTGGAATTGGTGAAAATGCTGGGACCAGCAGGCTTGCTTGGGGTTGAGCTTCCTGGGTGTTTTCAAGGCTTCCAAATTTTTGTGGTCTGTCCACACTTGGAAAGGGATTTTATTGCCTTCAAGGAACTGGCACCATGTGAGTAAGGACCACCAAATCCCATATGCCTCTTTCTCCCACACAGGCCAGTGCTGTTCCGTTTTGGTGAGTTTCGTAGATATATATGTACAGGGTTGCAATACCCCTTCATCATTTTCTTGTAATAGTAGAGTTCCCACTGCCACATCACTTGCATCTGCCTGTATTACGAAGGGCTTGTCCATGTCTGGGTGCCTCAGTACTGGTTTGGCAGAAAAAGGTATCTTTAATCTCTCAAATGCCGCTTGGCATTACATTGTCCATTTTAGTGGCTGGCCTGGTGTTACTGAGAATGCTCCCTTCATTTTTAGTAAGTTCGTGAAGGGCAGGGCTATCTGAGCAAATGAGGGGATGAATTGGCGGTAAAAGTTTGCGAAACCCTGGAAACTTTGCAGTTGCTTTCTTCTGTGAGGTGGTGCCCATTCTAATGCTGCTCTGACCTGCTCTGGGTCCATTTCAATGCCCTGTGGGGATATGCGATAACCTAGGTAGTCTATCCTTTCCTGGTGGAATTCACATTTCGAGAGTTTGGCATATAGGTGGGCTGCTCACAGTTTCTTTAAAACTGCTCTGACTAGGTTGACATGTTCCTCTTTTGATTCGGTGAAGATAAGAATGTCGTCTAAGTAAACCAGAACCCCCTTAAACAGGTGCTCCCTTAGTATGTCATTGATTAATTGCATAAATACTGCGGGGCCCCTTGTAATCCAAATGGCAAGACTTTGAATTGGTAACACCCCATTGGACCGTTAAATGCGGTCTTCCATTCATCCCCTTCCTTAATTCTCACATGATAGTACGCTTCCCTTAGATCTAGTTTAGTAAAAAAAATTCCTTTCGAGAGGTGTTATAACATGTCCTTCATGAGGGGTAGGGGGTATAGGTTGCTTTCACTTATTGTATTTAGGAGTCTATAATCCATGCATAAGCATAAAGAGCCATCCTTCTTCTTTCTAAAGAGGACCGGAGCGGCCACTTTAGGCTTGGCAGGTTCAATGAACCCCCTTTCTAGGTTTTTCTTTATGAATCTTTCCATTTCCTCCTTCTTCTTTAGACTTTGAGGAGCATATAGCCAAGAATATTAAAAATAATAACAAAACCTTTTTTAAGTACATCAGAAGCAGGAACCCAACCAAAAAATCAGTTGGGCCACTTGATGACAATGGTCAGAAGGGGATAATCAGAGAAGACAAGGAGATTGCTGAGAGGCTAAATGACTTCTTTGCCTTCGTTTTCATCGAGGAGGATAGAGAACATTTGCCTGCCACTGAATTAGTTTTCCCAGGGAGGGAAATAGAAGAATTAAACCTGATAGAGATAAACAAGGAAGATGTTCTTGCATGCCTTTCTAAACTAAACGTCAACAAATCGCCGGGTCCAGATGGCATCCACCCTAGAATTCTCAAGGAACTCAAGTGTGAAATTGCTGAACTTCTAGCTAAAATATATAGTCTTTCTCTAACATCAGGCACTGTACCAGAGGATTGGAGGGAAGCAAATATAACCCCAATCTTCAAGAAAGGATCCAGAGGTGATCCAGGAAACTATGGACCAGTTAGTCTAACCTCAGTTCCAGGCAAACTGATGGAAACCATTATTAAAGATAAAATTACAGGGCACATAGAAAAACAGGCATTGCTGAAAGAAAATCAACATGGTTTCTGCAAAGGCAAATCATGTCTTACTAACTTGTTAGAATTCTTTGAGGGTACATAGATAAAGGGGCCCCAGTTGATATTGTATATCATGACTTTCAAAAGGCTTTTGACAAAGTTCCTCACCAAAGGCTCCTAAAAAAGCTCTCCAGCCACAGAATTAGAGGACAGGTCTTGTCCTGGATTGGTAACTGGCTAAATTGTAGGAAGCAAAGGGTGGCAATAAATGGACAATTCTCCGGATGGAAAGAAGTGAGAAGTGGTGTACCCCAAGGTTCAGTTTTGGGACCTTTACTTTTCAATTTATTCATCAATGATCTGGATGCAGAGGTTAATAGTGAGGTAGCCAAGTTTGCTGATGACACTAAATTGTTCCGGGTTGTGAAAAGTGAAACTGATTGTCGGGAGCTCCAGAAGGATCTCTCGAAATTGTGTGAGTGGGCAAATGCATTTTAACCTAAACAAGTGCAAAGTTATGCACATCGGGGCAAAGAACCCCAATTATACTTACCAACTGATGGGGACCAAACTTTCTGAGACAACCCAAGAAAGGGATCTTGGGGTTTTGGTGGACAGCTCGATGAAGATGTCAACCCAATGCGCAGCAGCAGTAAAAAAAGCAAATTCCATGCTTGGCATGATTAGGAAGGGAATCGAAAATAAGTCAGCAAGTGTTGTATTGCCTCTGTACAAATCGATGGTGAGACCACACTTGGAGTACTGTGTACAGTTCTGGTCACCGCACCTCAAGAAGGATATAATGGAACTGGGAAAGGTGCAAAAAAGGGCAACAAGAATGATCAAGGAAATGGAGCACCTCCCTTATGAAACCAGATTGCAACGCCTTGGTCTCTTCAGCCTTGAAAGACGGCGTTTAAGGGGTGACTTGATCGAAGTGTATAAAATCATGCATGGGATAGAAAAGGTGGATAGAGAAAAATTCTTTTCTCTATCACACAATACCAGGACAAGGGGGCACTCCCTAAAGCTCATAGCTAAGAAAGTGAGGACAAATAAAGGGAAATATTTCTTCACCCAGAGGGTCGTTGATTTATGGAATTCACTTCCAGAAGGGGTCGTGACAGCTGTCAGCCTTGACAGCTTCAAGGCAGGGCTAGATAGATTCATGGATGCAAAGTGTATTGGTGGTTATTAAAATGGATGTCCATGTGCCACCTCTATGTTGGTTGAGGCAGGCAGGATTCCCTTGAGTACCATTTGTTGGGGGTCAAGGGAAAGGGAGGGTTTTGCCTTCTCTTTCTGCTCAAGATCCCCATGTACAATTGGTGGACCATTGTGTGACACAGAATGCTGGACTCGATGGGCTTTGGCCTGATTCAGCATGGCTCTTCTTATGTTCTTATGTTCTTATAATCTGGGCTTTGGGAGTTTTGCTCCAGGCTTGAATTCTATGGCACAGTCCGTGGGTGGGAAAGCTCATCCACCCTCTCCTCGCTGAAAACTTCACCAATATCTCTGTATTCCTTTGGTATTTCTGGTAGCCCCTTTTCCTCTCCCATGGATGCTTTTTCCATTCTTAATTTTGGTAGCTCCCATTGGGGTTTTAAGTCCATAAGGTCCCCTTTCAGGAAGTTTATTTCTGCCATCCTCCAATTTACCCAGGGGTTCCATTTCTTTAACCATTCCATCCTGAGGATCATTGGGCATTCCATGCCTGTGGTCACTACAAATGTTATGTCTTCCTCGTGTTTGCCCAGGGTGAGGTGGATTGGTAAAGTGGCTAGGGTAGCTGGCACCCCCCCTGCTATGGACCCATCTAACTGGCCAAATGAGATTGGTTGTTCCAGTCTCCTTGACGGAATGCCCATGTTTCCCACTAGAGTCAGGCTAATGAGGCAGCAGGTGCAGCCAGACTCTATTAAGGCTTTCACCTTGACAACTTCGGGCATGGCGGGAATTAATATAGTCACTGTCTTGAGGATGGGTGCAATGGGTCCACTTACCAGGGGTTCACCCTTCGAGCTGTTGTCTGAGGTGTCCACCGGCCCTGCGGTGTAGGCTGGAGTTCTTTCCCCATGATGGGCAGAGGTAGGGGATTCCACAGCCTCCATCACTCTCATGGCAGGTTCTTTTGGATTAGCTGGAGACTTCCCGGATTTGCTGGCCGGTGATCTTTTCAGGTTGTGCTGGGGGGCTTTCGAGCAGCATTCTACAGCCCAATGCCCCTCTCTCCTGCCCTTGAAACACCCCATTTGCTTCTTGGTCGTAGCTGATGGTTTCACTGGTTCACGTGTCAACTCAGGCGGTGAGCGGCTCCATTGTTTTCCTCGGTGGTGTCTCTTGAGTAGATCGATCTCTACTTCCTCTGCCAGGACGTACCATTTGTCAAGTTGGTGTGGGTCCCCTCAGGGCAGGCAACCATCATATAGGTCGTAATTTAGTCCATCTTTGAAGTGGCTAAGCAGGATGTCTTCCGGCCAGTTCAGTTTGCTGGCAATGGCCCGGAATTCTTGCATATATTCGGCTACTGGGCGTTTGCCTTGCCTCATCATTTTTATCCTTTCACGGGCTTTGCGATCAGCCAGGGGGTCCTCAAATCGCCTTCTCAGAGAGGACATGAAACGGTTGAAGTCATTGAGCTCTGGGGCATTGGAGTCATGCAAGTAAACCACCCAATCTGCGGCTGGCCCGTCCAGAGCAGATTGCATGATCCAGATATGGGCTTTGTCACTAGGGATGTGCTGCCCATATTTCTCCATGTAGCTAAGGACTTGGGTTAGGAAAAACCCCAAGCGTGTTGGCTCCCCCTGGAATCTCACGTCCAGTGGCGGGAGTCTTTGAATTGATCGGTGCCTTCATTGTTGGTGGTATTGTCTTCCATCCAGATTGCCATCTGCGGGTCGGCAGGCAGTGGGGACTACTGGATCAGCAGATGTCCCTGTGGCTGCAGGTTCCACTTCCCCTTTGGTGTCTCTCCAGTTGCGGTTCCAGGAGCTGGTGCAGCCATAGGGCTCAGAATTCTCCTCTCCTAGGGAGCTGAGAGTTCTCTTCATCAAGTCGATAACTTTCTCTAGGACAGTGGTTCTCAACCTTTTTAATGCCACGATCTTCAACCGGTCGTAAGTCGAGGACTACCCAACCGGTCGTAAGTTGAGGACCCCAACTGGTCGTAAGTCGAGGACCCAACTGGTTGTAAGTCGAGGACTATTTCCCTGCCCGGGAGCACTGCGCATGCACGGTGCCGCCCCCTGCGCCGGCTGAGGCATAGCTGGCAAGGGGCAGTGACGGTGCAGGGCGACCACCGGCTGGGCTACCAGGTGGCCCAGCCCAAGGGAGGTAAGGCACCCACTGGGCCTCATGTGTGCCAGCAACCCTCCCTGCGCCCGCCGGCCTCCCACCTCCCACCCCTGGCCTTCTTTTACTTACATTTTTAGTAGTTGCTCAGCAGGGAGGGGTGGAAACTTCCAGACAGCTCACCTTCGCTGCAGACAACTTGCAGCACCATTTGCAGACTGGGACTTTTGGCAGGCTCAGCAGGGCAGAGACAGCCTGGACAATTCCTATTGGCTTTTGAAAGCCAATAGAATTAGACTCTATTCAAGAGAGTCTATTCTATTGGCTTTCAAAAGCCAATAGAATAAGAGGGAGTAGCACAGCTAAGGAAAAGGGGGGAATGGTAGACTGCATTGTTTGGCGACCCCTGTAAAATGGTCGTTCGACCCCAAATGGGGTCACGACCCACAGGTTGAGAACCGCTGCTCTAGGATCTAGCTTGAGTGCGGAGCCCAGCTCCCTTTCTCTTCACTTGCTTACAGGGATTTCCCCATCTCCTGCTTCCATTCTGGTTGGTTGGCCCCCCGTCTCAGGGTCACCTTTCTTGATTTCTTTTCCCGCTCGCCTTTCTTTCCAACGCCCATTGACCACCGAGGTTTGTGGTTACGTGTCTCCACCACCTCTTCTCCTGAGGAAACTGACATCTCAGACCCCGACATCTGGCAGGTTTTTAGTCGGGGCAGCACCTCCCTCTCTGGGGGGGGGGTTCTCCCTTCCCTGCTCCGTCATCTGACATGGTAATTTTTGCAAAGTCCCCCAGCAAGTTTCTCCCTTCCAGGTGGACTAATTTTGCAGATCCTGTCTTTACATCTTAAGAAGACAGAACTCTTGGAATATTTCTTCCAACAGGTATCTTTATTAAGAGAAAATGATTGCAGGCATTCTAGACAGGATCTGAGGAATTCTCTCCCATCCTTCAATGTTTTAAGTGTTCCCAAGCAGCCCCCACCCCACAGTTCTTCTGGGCGACGATCCTTATCCTTACTGCCGGCAAAAGGGAGACTTCAGAGAGCGAGTAGATGAAAGACGATGGCCATATTGTTATGGTCAGTCCTCTTGGTGAGAATCAACATCCAGTCCTTTTGAAGTTTAATGAAGGAAGTAAGAGCCATAACCCCCCCCCCCCCGCTCATCCTCCTTCCCCTTCGTAGTATGACAGAATCCAGAGAGAGCAGAAATTGTTTTTTTCCATAGTTCTTTTCCCAGTCCCAGAGCATGTTTCTCAACCTTAACCATTTTGGTTAAGACTTTGGTTAATTTACTTCTGGGAATTTAGACGTCTTAAAATGTCTAAGGTTGAGAAACACTGTCCTAGTGGCTCAGTTGGAGCCAACATTGAGTTTATTTTGGCATGCTTTTAGTATTAATTATTATTAATTTTTATATGGTCGTGTTAGATTTGTGTCACTTGAATAAAAAACAAATTCATGACAAATGCAACCAAAAGCCAAACAGTTTAACAAAGATGTGATATTAGACTAATTTTAAGACACTCTTTCTTTCATAATTACAGAGCTTGGTGCTGAAAAGAAAGCATGAGGAACACAGGGTGAATTCTCAGAGCTAGCTAGTAACCTCGAGGAATATTCTTTAAAGCACAATTTGAGTGTATTTATCTATTTTTCAGAACCTTTTTAATTCAAGCAAATCCTGAATCTATGTTGCAATGCCAGTTTCCAAATCTCACGCAAATGGTTTTGCTGATCAACTAGTCATTTTTCAGATAAAATATATGACTGTATATCTTTCCTCTTAATATGATTGTTGGACATGCTAAATCATCTGAGTCTAAAGTGCCTCAGTGCCTATGTACATGACATTCACTGAGCTAAATTTTTCATAGCTTTTCTGGTAAATTAAAATGCACCAAGTCCTAATAAATAGAGTCAGACAACATCACAGGTACCTATTGATCATTAATCAAGGGACAATAATTATGTGAACTGTTAATGCAGTATGGGTGAAAAATAGGTTTGATAAAGGTCTGGATTAGAAGACCTCCAAGATCCCTTCCAGCTCTGTTCTATTCTATTCTATTCTATTCTATTCTATTCTATTCTATTCTATTCTATTCTATTCTATTCTATTCTATTCTATTCTATTCTATTCTATTCTATTCTATTCTATTCTATTCTATTCTAGTCTATTCTATTCTATTCTATTCTATTCTATTCTATTCTATTCTATTCAGCATTCCACTTCAAACTTTATGTGAATCCATTAAACATTGTACTATGTCCACTTCTTTTGAGAGGATACTTGCTACCAAGTCATTTCGTTTAATACATGATGTTTTCTTTAATGGGCAGTGTACAGATTCCTGAAGATAGCATCGCTGTGTATCAGAGAGGGGCAACTTGAAACCCTAAGGTCCTGGGTGGTTCTCAAAACAAAGTATCCATGTTGAAGTAAAAAAAAAGGTAATATAGGTAATTATCAACTTACAACAATTTGTTTAGTGGCCATTCAAAGTTACAACGGCACCAAAAAAAGTGACTTATGACCATTTTTCATACTTATGACAGTTGCAGTATCCCCATAGCCATGTGATCAAAATTCAGATGCTTGGCAACTGACTCATATTTATGAGAGTTGCAGTGTCTCGGGGGCATGTGATCCCCCTTTGTGGCCTTCTTACAAGCAAAGTCAATGGGGAAGCCATATTCACTTAACAACCATGTTACTAATTAAACAATTGCAGTGATTCACTTAACAGTTGTGGCACTAAAGGTCATAAAATGGGGCAAAATTCACTTAACAAATGTTTCACTTAGCAACAAAAAATTTGGGCTCAATTGTGGTGATAAATCGAGGACTACTGGTAATCCCTAAATTAAGCTTATTGCATTTTTTACAAAAATAATAATCACAAAATGAGACATCAAAATAAAATAAATCAAATACTGGAACTGCCTGAATTCATGATCTTGTTCATATTCCATATGTCATTCTATATTCATGATCTTGTTGATCTTGCATCCTCTTTATTCCTGCTCTGTCCTCAACATTCAAACACTTTGAATATGTTTCCTGGGGACCGAAAGGTTGACTATCCCTGTTAGCTATGATCTACAGTGATCAACAATGGAGCAATTAGATATACTGTATATTCATATCATGTTATTTAGGAAGCTTACTTTCTGTCTTTCATCCTCCAACTAACCCTTTGCTATGTCTCTGAATCTGAGATTTTCTTGGGAATTTCTTAGGTTACTGGTTTGTTATTTCCTTTTGTGACATATAGAGGGGAAAGGTGACTATAATACTCTCTTGTATTGTTGGAAATAGGAGCAATTTCTACTTTATAACAGTAACAATCCAGCTAGCATCCCATTAGGAAGTCCCAGAAGAATGGGACTTGTTATAATCAAATTCCATTGTTTTATACCATACTATCACCAAGCAAACTCTTGGCACCATGGTTTAAATCAGCAGAGTTTAATGGTGTCCTTTTCTCTGTGTACTTTGAGAAAATCAATAGTTTATACTGATAAAAAAACAACATTTTTAAAAAAATTGTGCCATTTCCCAGACTACTATTTAAATGGATTCCCAATTTCATATTTTAAAAGGGGATTAAATCCACATGGAACCTATCTAGGGTCTAATTGTGACAATGTCCTTTTGCCCAAACTCATAATTTTGCTTTCAGATGTTCTTGCAAGCCAGGGAACCACTTTTTTTTTAAAGGATTAAACCCTTTCCTGGTTTAGGGCTATAAGAAATGCATTATCTTAGTATAAAAGGGCTTTGAATTTGTTCAAGGAACAAAATTATATGTGAAATAAAATTGATTCATTAATAGAAGCAGAGCACTGTCATACAGTATCAATTCACAAGGGTGCTACAGCATTACAACTGTCAAGCCTGAGATGCAATAAATACACATAAATAAATAAACAATCAGTCAATAAATCAATACCAGGCAACAACCATATGAGAAAAAGAGTTATAATTTTTGTATTGTTTGTTTCTGTCTATTTGTGGTCTGAATTTTTGTGACCCAATTTTTTGTGTGTATGAAAAAATTGATATGAAAGAAGAAGTCAAGTTTCATCAAGCAAGAGTCATGCATATCATCCTGCAATGACTGATATTTGATTATGAATAAAGAAGCATAAAATGTTATGTATGCACACATGATCTTGGTATAATAGTACGTTAACCATCTTCTCCTACCCACACAGTATTCTAGATCCATAATAATATTGACTACTAACTCTGTGTCAAGACATAGATGTGGAGAACTGACTTCAAAAAAAGGGGTAGCAGATAAAGAGGATCTGTTTCAAAACAGGGTTTGCTTGTTTTGTGAGGTGGGAGCCTCTTAAATTTGAAAAATAAATAAATCAATAAAAACAATTAAAAATACTTTGGAAAAATTGGTATCCAAGACTTAGCTAAAAACAACCACACAGAAGGAAACATGCAAGCTCTTTTACTATATAGCAATAAACTATTTCTCTCCTATGAGCAAATCTAAATATATAACTACCAATCCTGACCTAAGGTGACCTGCCTTGTTAAGGCCAGTTTGGCCATAAATTATTATAACTAATACAATTAATATAATTAATAACATAATTATACAGAACAGGGATTACAGGGTCATAAAAAGGGAGATATATGAAGTCACTCTTTTTCAAAACATTACCTGCAACCTTTTCTTTGGCACTCAATCTTTGATGGTTTACTATATATGTAAACACATTTTAGGATTTAAATTAGATTTGCTTTTATTAAAGAAGGACTGAAATTGACCAGAGGCATTTTATGGAACTGGTAGATAATTACAGGTCTTACAGGACCTCTCTTTGCAAGCTCTAAATAAAAATTGTGTGTATAGTCTGAATAACAGAATAACAGAGTTGGAAGGGATCTTGTAGGTCTTCTAATCCAGCCTCCTGCTCCAGCAGGATACCATATACTATTTCAGATAAGTAGCTGTCCAGTCTCTTCTTAAAAGCCTCCAGCGATTGAGCACCCACAACTTCTGAAGGCAAGCCATTCCACTGGTTAATTGTTCTGTTAGGAAATTTCTCCTTAGTTCTAGGTTGTTTCTCTCTTTGATTAGTTTCCATCCATTGTTTCTTGTCTTGCTTTCTAGTGCAGGCATGTCAAACTTGCGATGTCATGTGACATTGCGTGACGTATCAGAGCTTTTTCGCCATTGCCGGCAATGGGGTGGGCGCAGCTCCGGTATGATGAAACTGGCCCGCGGGCCAGCAGTTTGACACCCCTGTTCTAGTACTTTGGAAAATAGATTGATCTCTCTTCTTTGTGGTAGCTCTTCAAATATTGAACAATGCTATGATGTCACTCCTAGTTCTTCTTTTCACTGGACTAGCCATGCCCAGTTCCTGTAATCGTTCTTCATATGTTTTAGCTTCCAGCCCCCTAATCATCCCTGTTGCTCTTGTCTGCACTCTTTCCAGAGTCTCAACATCTTTTTTATAATGTGGTGACCAAAACTTGATGTGTATGTGTGTCTATGAATCCCTAATCAAACAACAAGTGACATATTATTTGTATGGCATGTGAAATAAAATGTATTTCTGCAAATTTGAATACATACTTGCTATTTATATATTGTTGCTTATAGATTCAAAATAAGAAAAAAAAGTGAAAATGGAAACTTCCTCCTTCCTTTCCTTCCTTCCTATTAAATAAAGCCCCAAAATATAACAGACTCATTATGCTTATAATTAGCCATATAAATACAATTTTCCAGGTGAACAAACTTTCTCACCCTCCTAGCCATCAGGTCATGATTTAACAAGCATGGATTCCGCTATGCATCTAAGCATTTGAAAATGAAGATAATTCACTCTTACAAAACAGGAAAGGCTATAAAAATTCTCAAAACAGATATAATTCGCAATTTTTAATGTGAGGAACATTGTTAAGAAATTAGTAGTAGATGTCCACAGGTAATTCCTTATGACACAATTATCTACATGGGTGATGGATGGTCAGGAAATCTTGTGAAAAATATTTCACAAAAGTCATTCTCTTAAAGAAAGTAAAAAACAACAACCCCAAGTTAGGGTTGGGGACCCCAGCTTTGGAGTATTAAATAATTTCAGCACACATTTTCCCATGATTGAACTACCTAACATTATATATAGACTGCAATTTCACCATCACTTGGAGAACAAATTCTTCCATAGGAGTCCCCCTTTCAGTAGTATTAGAAGCAAGAACAGGCATTTCCAGCTTAATGTCAAAAACTTCAGCACACTCATTGATAGATTTAACTGCCTAGGCTTGTTCTTCTACAGAAGATGGGCTAATTTCATCCACCCAGATGAAGCTTCCTTTTCTTCTATTTTTCTAGGCATAATCAGTTTGTTTTCTGAGAGGAAACATATGCTTAACCAATTTAGGGCTGTTCAACTCACCCAATATTCAGATTATCTGATTGGAAAGACAATCTCTAAATCTGTCTCTAATCAGACAACTAGAATGATAGAAATGGGGAAAGGAAGCCTAGGTGAACCAGAAAAGAGAAGGAGATGCAAGATTAAAATCTCCAAGCCACTGGAAGTCTGTAATATCAACAGACACCAGGAAAACCAAGTTTCATTCTCAGTTATGGAAGGCTACAATAAATAAGCCTTCAGACAATGTAAAGAAACTGCTTCTCCCTTTTTATAGCTTCAGATATAAAAAATGCAGTAAGAAGCAAAAACCTGATTTATTCCCTATTTAGTCAAGCATGTTTAGGTTAACTGTTTCCCTGCCTGCACAATAAGGCTTTTTGTAAACTTAGTGTGCCTACCACGTTGCTTGTCTTTAATTGTTCTTTTCTCCCAGGCTTTCGGTTATGATGGTTGGATGGGCTTTTTAAACCAGAACAGGAATGTGGAAAGATGATGTTACCTAATTTGGGTAATGAAATTTCTGCAAGAAAACAGCTAAGCTCAGAGGATCTCTCAAAGGTATTTTTGTCCTCTAGGATGCTTATTATGCTATATATGGTTCTTTTATGTAATGTTGTTTATTTACTTTTGTGAAGTTGCCCAGAGTGGTTTTGGAGTTAGGTAGCCTAGAAATTTTGTAAGAAATAAATACTTGACTTCCGGTTCCGGATCGCAGCACCTCTAGCCGTACGAGGAGACTTGTCTCCTCATTCAGCTAGTTTCCCTCCGCCGGTAGACCCCTGCGGGGGTCGAAAGTCGCGCCTGGAGGGCGTGACTACCGTCGACGAGGTTGCACTTGGCTGCAGAGGAGTGGCGGCTCCTCTAGCTGTCTGAGCTGACTCTGAGGGCCGACGGAGCAGAAGACCGGCCATAAAATGGCCGATCACCTAGCTGCACCAACAGCAAGTCACAAGAACAACTAAGCATGAAGAACCACCGTGGTGAATCCAGGTGAGACCTTTCCTTCCCTCACTATCCTGACTTTTCCTGTAAAGAGTTTCTATTTTCCCTTATTAAGAAAGCGGCGGCTGCCTATTTGACTGCTGTGGGGTGAATTTCAGGGGAAAAGAAGGAAAAAAGAGACATTGTTACTTCCTTTCTTAATTTGATAATGTAGAAGACAGTTTTTGTTGATTTTTTTTAAAAAAAGAAAGAGAGAAAACTCCTTTTTTGTTCTTTCTTTAACTTGATTAACTTGGGGGGGGAAGAAGAAAAAGACTTTATAGTCCACTGAGGACATCTGGTGGTGAAAAAGTGAAACTTTAACTGTATTTCTCCCTGTTATCTGAAGAGGGATTATGTGATAATAAAAGAGAAAAGATAACTGGACAGCTGGGTGGTGAAGCTGGCTATTAGACTTTTGGAGGTGGATATTTGTGGATTTTTCTTAAGTAGTCTCTAATAAAGGAATAGGCAAAGCTACCACCAAAATGGCTGAAAGTTATTCACATCTTGACTATGACTTAATACTGGAAAAAATATTAGAAGTTAGAGAAGATTTTAAAACTTATTGGAAATCTTGGAGAAAATCCAAAGATGCCACCTTGGAATCTTACATTGACCCTCTAATAATGAATCAAGTTATGGAACAAGGAATAATAGAAGATGAACGGAATAATCCTGAACAGACCTACTTACAACTTAAAGAGACAGAGACACTATTCTTACAACCTAATTGTGAATCTGCATGGAGAGAAAATGTGGAAACCACTGAATCAACTAATGCTACGCGTTACCTACAATTGATGGAGAATTTTGATGACCAAAAAATAACTGTAATTGACTCAACTCAACTACCAAAAATAACAAAGATTGATACCCAGACACAACTTTTTGGAAATTACAATAAAGAGGAAAGGGAAAGAAAATTTGTTCAGTTTGAATCTGTTAGGAATCCTCGTAATCAAATCTTAAGGTTTGATAACCGAAAAGCCTTACTATGGGAACCAAATTGGCATAGAAAGAAAGCTAGAGTCAGGTTTAAATGTGACACAAAATGTTATTTGACGGGTTAAAAAGGCTTTAGAAATTGTGTCTGATTTAACGACGAATGAAGGATGTAAATTTATTGTTACCATGGTTGATAATTATTTGAGGGAGTAAATCTTTCTAGAGGACAAAAAGACCTTATAGAAGTAGATTGACGAAATGATTGAATATATCTAGTAAAAAGGGGAAAAAATGAAAATGTTTTTTTTATTTTTATTTTTTTATTTTTTTTACTTATACAGTAATTTTAAATTTGATAATTATGTTGTAATAGAGAAAGAGAATATGTATGATTTAATTAGGAATGAAAGATGAAAATTTCCTGATATTATAGTTGACAAGTATTTGAAGATATAAACTTTATTAAGGCCTTAAAAAGATTTTTTATAGATGTAGATTGATGAAATGATAGAATATATTCTTAAAAATAGAACTGTATTTGTTGGACCTATATTATTATTTTAAATATGATAACTATGTTGTAATAGAGAGAGAGGAATAAGTGAAAAGGGTGATAAGGGAAAAAAATCTGTCTCAATGAACGATTTTGTATTAAGGATACCTGAAATCACAATTATATACTTACTAAAATGTAGTTGGAGTATGACAACTGTAATTAGTACAGCCTAAAAACAGGATATAGATTATAATTGCATGTGTTTGATGACTTTTGTAATTGTATAAATTTTAATAAGCAATACCATATTCAATTTGAGCTATATTTATATGACTTTGTCTTTGAATGATTGGACATCCTGATCACCATGTTGTGTCCTAAGCTTTTGGGGAAAGATGGGAAAAATCAGTAAAAAAAATTATTTATTTATTTATTTAAAAAATGAAATATGTACTGAGAAGATTAAAACAGAAGTATTAATGTATAATACAGATAGGGAAATTTGGAGAGAGGAGTTGCTCGGACATTACCCCTGAACTGCATCTGAAGAGGGATGAGAGGGAAGAAAGGAGAGAAGAGAGGAAAGAGTGAAGGAGGGGAGAAGGAAGTAGGAAGGTTGGAGAAGAAGAGGAGAAGTGGAGAGAAAGGGAAGGAGAGGGGTGGGGAAGAGGGAAGTAGGGAAGAGAAGAAAGGGAGAAAGAAGGTAGAGAAGAAAGAGTGCGGTGAAAGGGGAAATGGGCGAGCAACACCAAAAGTTACGTGTAGGTATTTATCTCATTTCATTAAAAGTATTGTATATATGAACGTAAAAGAATGTATGGTAACATCTCATAAATATCATGGTATATGTATCAGGGAGAGTTTGGTATGAAATTGACAAAGTCTTAAAATAGGTTTAATAGAAATTTATGACAGAAATGGAATATATTAAATTTATATGTTTTTGTTTTTTTTGTTTTGTGTGGGTGAGGGAAATAGAAAGATGAAAGTGAATGTATTAAGTTGAGCTGCTTATGTATATTTTTATTTTGGAATTTTTGTTTACCCAATCACCACGGTGTGTTTTAAGCACCTATTGTTAAAATCATAAAACCAATAAAATATTTTTCAAAAAAAAAAAAGAAATAAATACTTAAACAGATCTATTATATCTCTTCTCCTCCTTAGAACGTCAAGTAAATTTGGCCAGTAAGTTAGTACCATAGCACAATAGCTTCTTGGACCATGAGGTCCATATATACAGGAAGATCTTGTTGTCCATCTTTTTTTTCAGTAATGTTTCACAGTGGAGCCTTTGGTGAAGTTTTCACCATGGAATCTGTGTGGCTTTAGTAATTAAACTTTCCAGATCTATTTAGTTCTCTGGCCATCTCCTTCCTTTTCCAGACACCAAGCCTAACTAACCTTATGACAACCCTTGTTCACTTCTCCATATATCTGTGATTTTTGTTAGGGCTGTAATGTTTCAAAAATGATTCAGAAGATGGATTTGGGAATGCACACAAGTCTAAGCATGGCATAGCTTTAAAGACGTTGCAACTTTTTTCAGCCCTTAATACAATCCTAATTCTTATTAGTCTTATGAGTCTTTTATAAGTTTGGGAAGAGCTGTAGGCTGATAAAAAGACAGAAAAATTTCCTTAATACTTGCTTGTTCTACTAGATCCCATACCTTCCACTAAAACAAAACAACAACTAGAGTCTTCTTGGTACCCCCCCCAAAAAAAGAGTTGCGGAGAAGGGAAAAGATTGTCTCTGTTAATTGGCTTGGTTACAGCCACAAAATGTTTCTAGAAACTTCATTGGTTCTTACAAGTTGGAATTTTTATTCTTAAAAAAATAATAAATTGCTTGTGTGTGATACAACCTGTGTACCCAAGAAAGCAGCATAAGGATAAGTGTGTGCTGAATACAGAAACATGGGTTAATCATTTGTAACATCCCAAAACTTTTTCTGCAGTCTCTGGTCCTCTTTTTCTGTTTCCCATTTTCAGTAAGACAAAAATAATTAAATCAAAGGGATTTAAGGTTGGTTAGTAATCTAGGACAACTTTCATAAAAGATCTTGTTTCAAAAGAACTCAGACATTTAAATAAAAGCTGAATAATATCCTTGAAAATCTGGTAGGTTAAAAACATCTTCATCTTAAAAGAACCTCAATTTAACTAAATATATTTGAGAGGCTTTAACATGCCATATTTTTATTATTTTGTCTGTGTAACATATTTTATAGGGATTAACATAATTTTAAAGTTAATGATGGCACTTAACATATGTTAAGGGGTTATGGCTAGTGATAGCAGCATCTTGGATGATCAGTTGAAGTGATCACAGGCAGGCTATGGTGACAGAAAGGGGATGTCAACTCTACAATGAGCATGGCTGCAGCCATTTCTTCTCATTCTAGGTTGCCACATAGAACAGAGGGACGGGAGTTGCCCAAGTGCTTTGATAGTCAAAATAATCTTCTCTCTCATGGGAACCAAGGTCATCTGCTGCTCCCGAGGCTAGGGAGTGGGTGTTGCATAGAAAGCTCGCCAAATAAGTATATCGGGGAATGTAGGTTGATTGCATAGTTTTGTGGGTGGGACATTTAACTTTGTAATTAGGCAATTGTTACTTGTGTATTCAGACTTGGTTTCACTTTTGACCGTGCTGATACTTTGTAACTAATAAACATGTTCTTTGAGGAATTTTCAAGCCTCGGAGTTCTGCTTTATTCATCTCTGTCTGTCGGAACCATGGCAGGGGATTCAAAAGCTACATGACATCCAGGTGTCTCAGAATGTCCATTCTTGCACTAACTTTGATCTAAAAAGCACTAGGAAGTCACCTGATAGCTATTTTAGTTGACTGTGACAGATTAGGAACTCATGAAATCAATACCCTTGTCCAACTAATACTTTGTAGAAAGCAAAACCTGGGATGCAAATCCTTTCATTTGTGAATTAGTGTCATGTTATATATGTTTGACAGGTGATTTCTTCCCAAAGCAAGCAGCTCCTATTCATAGGGAAGAATATACAACAAAAAAGTGGTTACAAAACTGCTAACTACCCCACTCTAATGTTTAAACAAATAATGTTTGAAGGTAACAGTAAGAACAATCACACTCTTAGAGGAAGACCAGATAAGCTACAATAAATTAAGCCAGCATCTGGAAAGCAGAGGTACAAGAGTATAAGAAACTCACTTATAGACAAACTTTCCAGAGTGTCAGAAGATATCTTGTCTCATTAAGTGAAATTTTGGTTGCCTGGAAGTGAGTTGGAGGTAATGCTGGCTGGGAAATTCTGGGAGTTGAAGTCCATACATCTTAAAGTTGCTGACACTGAGAAAGACCAATTTAGATAATAACATTATTGTATATTTATTTGTTTGTCAAATTCATATAGTCACCCACCTCACAAAATAAGTAACTCTGGGTGGGGTATAACAAAGCTAAAAAAAACAATTAGTGAACACCAAACAATAATTGTTATTATAAGTATTTGTTATACTTTTCCGTTTCCTTTGTGTACCACATTCTGAATCATGTTTGATTAGATTTTCCATAAAAATTAAAATTATTAGAATAATGTAGTCCTGGAACTGCATATTCAGTTCCTTTCTTCACCGTTGAGCACTACTTATTCACAATTTAAGGGTAGAGGAGATTTTTGGCAGAATGTTAGAATGAACCCCAGGAGGGAAAAAAGAGATAACAATGAAGGTAGCTTAAAAACATTTGCTATGGATGCCTCTGAAGATACAAACTCTGGCAAAAACTTATTCAGACTGATTGAAAGAGATTGATTTTCCTTAATCTGGTATCCCCATGATAGGATATTCTCTACTAATTCCCATTATCCACATGGTGATTTGGGATGGTGGGACTTGTCAGAGAACATGTTTGCCAGGTAGAGAGATCACATTTCAGAATGAAGACTTTTCTTCCATTTCTTTCTTCCTCTACCCAGATAGTAGTTTTTTTTAGCAAAAAAAAAAAAGTATGTGGAGTAGAAGACAAGAATTATTATATTGTTTTTCTTGGTTTCAAACTGTAGTGTGGTTTGAAAATCTGCTAGAAATGCTCCTTGTTTTGTTATATTTTGTGTTGAAGTCAGTCAGGTTTATAAAAACATAGAAAGGCACTATGCTGAAAGAACCTAATAAAATTGAAAGTCAAATGCCTGGTTTTTAAAACAGGACTGTTTAAAATATAGATGACACATAGACTTCTAATGCAAGCCATGATTAGATACTTGGATTATTTACACAAAGACATGTTACACATTGAGATTTGTCCCCAGTGAATGCCCATGACCATCCAGTTATTCAATTTGAATAGGGAAAAATATACTTGTAATAAAGTAATTTATTATCCTACGGGAAAAGATACCATTACATTTTGTTTTTCACTCTCAGAGCCTTCATGAAAGAGCATGCCCTTAAGTAACACATTAATGACAGAATCTCATTTCGTGAGACTGTAAAGGGCTAAATTTATAGAATTATAAATGTAAACATGCATAAACTGCTGGTAAAAAGAATAATCTAATTACTCTGTCAACACACGCAAAGGAGATTTATTTATATTCAATATTTTTCTATTAAAAAAATCAGTACTTTTTTCAAATGGTTCAGTATAAAACTTGGCTACTTAGCAATTATACGCAAATATTCTAAGATTTGTTTACAGCAATAGGCAGCATGCCAGTACACTTAATGCTACCATTCTCTACATGTGACAGTTTGACAATGGGATGCTAGGTAAGGGAAGAGACACTTAAGGACATCTGTTCTTTTCTTTTCCTGAACAACAAGAGGCCTCTGCATTTGCTGTGAAATTCATCAATAATGAACTTGCACAATGCAGATCCATCCTGGATGCTTTGGGCACTGTGCCAGTAAGAACAGCACCAGATGTGGCCAAAATTAGTCTCCATTGGAAGAGGGAGGAAAGATTCAACAGGATTTTTATTCATGCCAATAAATCACACACTCTTGGGAAAAAGTCATATAAAAACTTTGGGAGCTTAAGGCCATCTTGATATACCAGTGATAACATGGTGCTGCCATAGTCACATTCCCTTCTTTTATATATAAACATGCTTCACGGAGCAACTTCCTACGTCCTGTGGAAGTTCACTAAGTGAAAGACATCTCTAAAAGGTCCTATTTCTTATTAGTAGAGACTTGTTATTTTTTTTTTTACCAAGAAAGGTCTCCTTTTACTTCTGATGACTTTGTGGATTTGTCCATGTAGTTACTTGATCATAGTATGGGTCTTGTTTGCTATTAACTTCAGGATACTTGTCAACTTCCCAGTCATAGTTTATTTATTAAACTTATTAAGTATTTATTAAATATAGCTCAGAATCACCCCTACAAGGTTATAGTTCTATGCTTTCCTAGAGATCTCCATTCCATAGTTTAACCAGACCTGACCCTAAATCACTTAGAGAGTGCTGTAAAGCACTATGAAGCAGCATATAAGTCTATGTGCTCTTGCTACTTAAGTTCCTGTCCTACACAAAATCAACCAGAGGCCTGGTTGTGTAGTAAACTTACACAGCAGCTTCCTTATGAAAAGACAACTGGGGGCTTCCTTGAGAAACTCATTTAATGGCAATGCTATCTTAGCTTATGTTACCAATAAGGAGGAGTATTGGTTTAATAAATGAGAACTCATGAGCACTCTAGGCTGCTAACCCACTGTGTCTCTAAGCTGCAATGGAGGATTTTTTTTCTGTTTAGTTTTTGTTTTCCTTCTGTAGCCTCTAACCCAGGGGTGTCAAACTGCCAGCCTGCGGGCCGGATGCATCATGGCAAAGTCGCGCCCACCCCATTGCCGGCAATGACATTGCACATGACATTGCACATGACGTTACAAGTTTGACACCCCTGCTCTAACCCAATCCAGCCCCTTTTTTGTACTTCATCTTTGTTTTATCGACTTCTTCAGCCACCCAATTTGGTCCCATTCTGTTCTGTTTTTTGGAGACCTGCTCTGCTAATGGACAGAACAGTAGACACCAGAGCTCCTCTACATAATTTCTTTATGACATCCATTGGGTTGAAAAGGGATTCCTCCCCCCCCAAGTTTTTGAAAGTTCCCACAGAGCCTGCAGTATTAATGCATCCACACTGAAAAGAAAATCAAATAGAGTGCTATAATGCTGTCAGGGATTCTAGTCTTCTGGATATTATTTAAAATTGATCTATGTTCTGTATACCTATAATCTGGATTCTCTCTTATTGTGCCTAACTATGATCAACTGCCCTTTAACAATGGATATCTCAATCAGATGGAAAGTTTAAATGCTAATGTTAGATACCTTCAGAAAATCATCAATGTGGAAATTCCTCATGTGATTAGGTGAACTCACATGCAGATAATGAGGCATGAACAATCACCATCTGGAGGTATATTTTCTTAAGCATATGGAAATACGTAAACCAGATAGCTGAGAAAATTTGATACAACTGTATGGAAAAATCATAGGACAACTTGCCAGATATGTTAGAGTGTTGCACTAACATAATATGGGAATTGTAGCTCTGGGAAACATTTGGTTGGGGATGGCTATCACAGAGTGACATTTCCATTCATCCAGGGGTAGGGTGTATTTATAGCAACAACATATCCTTGAGAGCCTCCAGTAATTAATTTGGCTCACATTTTTAAATACTTTAATTAGCTTTGCTTTAACTACACAGAGGAAACTTTGTTACTTCCTCTACCCTCATGAACAGCCATATTCTCGGAATAACAGAAGTGTCCACAAGCTGTAACTTAGCTGAATATAAAGGTGGGTTTATATGTGTTGCTTTGCTGCAGATAAAATGTATGAGTGGTGGGCTTTTGGTTCATTCTTAAAGAGTAATGAGAAACAGTGCTCTTTCAGTTGATGGCTAACTCCTAACAGATCTCTATCTGCATGTTGTATAACTATTTTTAAAGTGAACAATGAATCAGTGATGGGATGACAGAGACAAAATGCTGAAACAACAGCCTTTTCTAAGTAGGTGAACACTCTATTTGGTAATTCAGTTACTTCAAGAAGAAATGAACCATATGAGCAGCAGGTGTGTATGCTAATAGAATTACTTTCAATTTTAATTAAACAGCATTTCCCTACAGAGTAATTGCATATGTTTTTTACTGAACTTTTTTTTTAAAAAAGACCATTAAAGTCTTTGTAATCCTTTCTTCCCAGGCTTTAAGTTGCAAATCTCAAATCTTAAGAAGGTTCTCACCAAGGAAATGTACAGACTCAGAAAGTGTGGCCTGTCTCTTCTCAAGAGTGTTTCAAGTGAGTGCAAGATGCTTAGAGTTTGTATTCTGGTTTTCTTCTCCGGCAACCCAATGGTGGTCAGTTACATAATGACAATAAAGATATTCTAAGAGGCCAGTGCATGGGAGGAAAATGTTGTAATGATATGTGGGAATGATCTTGAGGGACAAAGGGAAGAGATGCTACCTGGGAATGTTCAGATAAGAGGAGATAGCCAACAGGAAAAAAAAAGAAATTCAGAAATGAACCTAACTTATCAGCCTATAAAAGAGACAGTGGGAGACTTGTACTTGCAATATTCTATTAAAGTAGCCTTATAATAAAGTAAAGCCTTACAATAAACTCATTTGGTTATGTTTTTTTCCTGGTCTATCTAGGAAAGCTGACATTACTTAAGGTATTAATCAAAAAAGTTCCAGTAAGAAAGGCAGTTTGGGGGGGGTACTTCATGGGAAATATGGAGAGGAAGCAGATATGGAAGGCTTTTTTATATATAAACTCTTTTGTTATACAGTTAGGAAATTAGGGGATTTATTAGATTTTGCCCAAATTGATATTAACAATGGATGCTTCAGGTGAAGATCATAGCTCTAACAAACCAAAACTGTACTCTCTCTGAAAGCTTTAACCATATCTTTGTGAAAAGGTATGGGCAATCCAGTACTCCAGAAAGCTCTAGAAGGTACAATCAGATTGCAAAATCAGCAGCTACAGTGACGGGGCTGAAAGGATGGACCTTCCAATCAAAGGAAATGGTACAGGTAGGTCTGTCTTGTTAAAATACTTGGAGAGAGCAATGTTGTTTTATTGCATTTTATTTTATCAAATTGAGGTGCAGAAGGTGTACAAACTATAATCCTAAAGCTATATGCATGTCACTCTGGATGTGAAGCTGTTATATACAGCAAAAGATCGTATAGAAAAATAAAATGTTGATAAAAAATTAAATAATTTGACTTTTTAAAACGTTTTTAAAATTTATTCATTAAATTTATTTATTAAATTTATTTGCCATCCATCTCATATCCAAGGACTCTGGATGGCAAAATCAAGTAAGAAAGTATAAAAGTATCATTTAGGACAATCTTGCAACTTGAAGATGTGGGGGGTTGAGAAATACTAATGTAGAAAATGATCAATTGCCATCTACTGAAGCCTTGCCCTCCGTAGGCAAGCTTCAATTCCCATGGTGGGTCCTTCACGATAGCTGAATTAATGAGACACATGACAAGCACATTTCTCTGGGCGAAGCAACAACTGACAAAAGGCTGCCCCCCTTTTTATTCCGTTACAGTGGGCGGTTACACAATGCATCACATGGTTACAAACAGCCAATGACAATGTTATTTCTTACAGCCAATGACAAGGCTACACTGCAGGGCCACCCTGTGGCCAATGGATTCAAATCTTGGTACAACGTCCATCCACCTCTTAGCCTCCCTTATTTCCTGTCCCAAGGCCATATGGCCTTTGTCCTTTGTTCCAAGGCATGTGGTCAATGGACTCCACCTCTTGGCTCCTCCTCCATTTCCTGTTGCTCCAAAACAGCATGGTAAAGTCATATGGCACAGTCTCTTTGTCCCAAGCCTCTCCAAGCCTCATGCATTACAACATATTACAACATATCAACTGTTTTTATTTTTTTTCTTAGCAGCTGTGGTTTGTTCCACCTATGCGCCGTCCAGTTCTGTACACGATCCTAGGGCATAAGCTGTCATCTGTCCAGTCCTCAGAGGCTGCTATCATAGAAACATCTCTGTCCAGTCATCAGAGGCAGGAGTTGGTTCTTTTCCAGGAGATGGTTAGAAGAGGGAGGCTTACACAGGTTCAGCAGGGTAGGAATACATTTGTACACAGCAACAGATTGTTACACAGAATACTAGAAACATTATAATACTAAAAACCCAATTTCATGAGCCACCCAGCATTAGGTAGTCACAAAAATAACTCTCAATAAAACAAGGCATACAGTTTCTTGTGATAAGGGATTGTTTTGTACCATATTTTCCATGTGAGCAATTGTGGCAGCAATGTTGTGTGTTTTGTCAGAAATGTAAATGTACCAGACCAATTCTGGGGTATTGACCAATGTGCATTTTTTCCACATAAGATCTACATTGTCTTTTAGAGAAGTTGTACAAAGTTTCAAAGTTTTCACCAAAATCAAACAAGGGAACAGAATCAGCACATGCTTTCTTGTTGTCAGATTTGTCTCATTATAATATCTAGCTTTATAGTCTAGCTGCAAGGGATAGTTGTTACAAGATTCAGCACATGCTTTCTTGTTACTAACTGATGAAGCTGTGATTAATGCATAACACAAGGTAAGGAAAGATTCAAAGTGAAAAGAGAGATTGATTTCATTCATCCATGTGAACATATTAAGAAAAAGGTTGTGAGGCAAGGCAGACCATGAAAGGGAGAAAACATGTTTGTTCTGTGCTGGAATGTATGTCACAATTGGATGCATTCAGCAACTTAGCATGGTGAGAGACATAAAATGCAAAACAGCAATGATTTGTCACAAAAATTAAATCATTAAAGAGACATAAGAAAGGGACAAAAATAAAAATCATTAACAAACTAGAAACATAAAATTCAAAATAGGCAAAGAGAAATGAGAAAGGCACAAAATTGGCAGAGAAATCAGAAAGAGAAAATTAAAGGCAAAATTGGCAAAGAAATAAGAGAGGGGGGGCATGGTTTATTAAGCAAACAACCAGAGAGAGGGGTGAGAGAGAGGAGGTAATTCAAAGAGGAGGGAATTCAAATTCAAATGTAATTTGAGTCTCCGTTTACAGCCATCTGTTTCCTTGGAAACCAGGAGAGACTAGCTCATGTCATTCACAGCCATCCTTTTGTTCCTTGGAAAGGGGAAGAGAAGCCTGGCTAGGCTGGTTTTTCTGCTTTTCTTCAGATCTGGCAAGGGGGAAATGGCTCTGCTGCAAAAGAAAAAAGGGGGGAGAGAAAAAGGGGCCCTGCGGCTGCAGGCTCTCAGGTCAAGAAAAGTTAACAAGTGAACAAGGCATTTTTACCAGGAAATATTTTCCCATTTTTAATTATAAGAAGCAGGAACAACAGACTTCAGATTTTTTAACAAATCAAAAGGTAAGACAGTAAAGACTGAATTAGCAGAAGTAAGATCAACAGGAGACAGGCAGGGGCAGTTATTAAGTCTTTAGTAACTGCAGGGGGCTGTATGAGTCATAGAGAGAAAACGACGGCCAGAAAAGCATGCTCTGAGTCAGAGGGAGAAATAGACTTAAGATTTTTTAGCAAGTTAAAAGGTAAAAGAGAGAAGACTGAATTAGCATAGGAAAGCATGTTCTGAGTCAGAAGGGGAAACAGACTTAAGATTTTTTAGCAAGTTAAAAAGCACAGGAAGAAACAGGAACAGAATCCTGCAAGCCAATAGCTACAGGAGAAGAAAAAGAAGGCAGATAGCCTTTTGAAATAGCCATGCATACAATTCTTTCACGTAAGGAGAATTTGGGAAGAAGCAGAGAGCTCCTCCATAAGCCAATTTTAATCCAATTAGCAATTTTTATGGTCCCTTTAAGATGTAAGAGACAATGCCAAACAAACATTAACAATACTTTTAAACTCCTTACGTGAAGGCAAATTGTGAACTTTGTTAGTTGCATAATTAAGGTCCTGACAATAACACCAAGCCCTCCCCTTTGATCCTTGGAGAATTCCACCCACATACTCATGGGGGGGTGATCTTTGCTGAGGAAAACACCACGAGGTTTGTTCCTCCAGTTGGCCAAATTTAGAGTCAAATTGTAAGATTTTTTGTCTCAGGGCTATGCTTTTTTAAGCCTGAGAATTAGCCAATTTAGCTTGTTCTGTTTTTGCATAGTGTAATGTCAGCATGTGACAGTACAGCCTCTCATGGGCTAAGAAATCTGGCGGGGCTCTCAGCAATGGAGCCAGATACCTATTGCCATGTGGCGAGGTCTAATTGCTAAGATTTTTTCAAAAAAGCCAATAAAAGACATAGATCTTTTTGAGTGACAGGGAAAACAGTCTAATTAAGTTTCTGAACATAATTTGCTCTCCTGACTAAGCTAAGCAATTCTTTCAGGTACACAGCCCAATTTTTGCAAAGCTTCTGTCTCATACTTACTTAAAGACGTGCACGATGGCCTATCCCAGGCGAAGTGAGTAGTGAGATGTCAGAAGGACGTGACTTCTGCATCAAATCACGTCAGGGGTCACCACTTGAAGCCTTGCCCTCCATAGGCAAGCTTCAATTCCCATGGTGGGTCCTTCACGATAGCCGAATTAATGAGACACATGACAAGCACATTTCTCTGGGCGAAGCAACAACTGACAAAAGGCTGCCCCCCTTTTTATTCCGTTACAGTGGGCGGTTACACAATGCATCACATGGTTACAAACAGCCAATGACAATGTTATTTCTTACAGCCAATGACAAGGCTACACTGCAGGGCCACCCTGTGGCCAATGGATTCAAATCTTGGTACAACGTCCATCCACCTCTTAGCCCCCCCTTATTTCCTGTCCCAAGGCCATATGGCCTTTGTCCTTTGTTTCAAGGCATGTGGTCAATGGACTCCACCTCTTGGCTCCTCCTCCATTTCCTGTTGCTCCAAAACAGCATGGTAAAGTCATATGGCACAGTCTCTTTGTCCCAAGCCTCTCCAAGCCTCATGCATTACAACATATTACAACAATCTACCAAGTTATGAAGGTAGAAGGTTCACTTGATAGCATATAAATTCCTCTTGGACTCAATTACAGGTAGTGCTCGACTTACAACAGTTTATGTAGTGACTGTTCAAAGTTACAATGGCACTGGAAAAAGTGACTTATGATAGTTTTTCATAGTTACGACCTTTGCACCATCCCCATAATCACGTGATCAAAATTCAAGTGCTTGGCAACTGGTTCATATTTATGACCGTTGCTGTGTCCCAGGGTCACATGATCTCCCTTTGTGAGCTTCTGACAAGCAAAGTCAATGGGGAAACCAGATTCACTTAACAATTGTGTTACTAAGTTAACAACTGCAGTGAGAGCTTTGAGATAAGAAAAGGCACGAGACAAGGGTGTCCACTATCTCCATTATTATTTATCTTTACTTTCGAAGTATTAAATAGAAGGATAAGACAAGATACAGAAATTAAAGGATTGAAAGTAAAAGATGAAACATATAAATTACAAGCATTTGCCGATGATCTAGTATTTATTTTGGAAGAACCTTTAGAGATTATTCCCAAACTATGGGGGAAGATAAAAGAATATGGAGAAGTGGCAGGACTAAAAATAAATAAAGATAAAACTAAAGTAATAGTAAAGAACCTCACAGATAAACAAAAAAGGCAAATACTAGAGAAAACAGAGGTACAAATAGTGAAAAAAGTTAAATATCTAGGTATTTACCTTTCAGCTAGGTGTTCATCAATAAAAGAAGACAATTATATAAAATTATTGAAGCAAATAAAACTAGACTTGGAAAGATGGAAAAATCTCCAACTATCAATATTAGGAAGAATTGCTACAGTAAAAATGAATGTGTTGCCAAAGATTTTATTTTTATTTCAAACGATTCCGATAAAACTTGAGAGGAAATTCTTTCAAAATTTAAATTCATTGGTTTTGAATTTTATTTGGCAGGGGAAAAAAAGCTAGAATTAAGATGAAAACATTACAAGGTACATCAAGGATTACCCAACCCAACTGACATATTATATTGCACACTTAATCCAGCACTGCCACACACTGTGAAGAAAGCCTTGGGAATTTTTGATACAAAGAAAGAAGTCAAGATATTAAGAGACCATGAAACTTTAATGAAAAGTGTCTGTTTTATAATCTTCCAGAGAAATGCAAATTTCAAGAAATACTGAATGCTTTGGAATATGAACCAACATTTTTCAGATCCCTCAATGAAGTATACTGTTTGTTTAGACACTTTGCACTTCAAGCAATTATATAATATAGCTGGAATCCTCTCTTGGAATACTTTGAACAAGATAAAGATAAGGAGACCATAAGAAAGGCTGAGTGCAAAAGAACTGAGGCCTTTGAACTATGGTTCTGGAGAAGATTCCTGCGAGTCCCCTGGACTGCAAGGCAATCAAACTGGTCAGTCCTAGAGGAGATCAAACCTGACTGCTCTTTAGAAGGCCAGATCCTGAAGTTGAAACTCAAGTACTTTGGCCACCTAATGAGAAAGAAGGACTCACTGGAGAAGAGTCTAATGCTGGGAAAGATTGAGGGCAATAGAAGAAGGGGACAACAGAGAATGAGGTGGCTGGATGGAGTCATTGAAGCAGTAGGCGTGAGCTTAAATGGACTCCAGAAGATGGTAGAGGAGAGGAAGGCCTGGAGGAATGTTGTCCATGGGGTCGTGATGAGTTGGACATGACATTTCTTGTTGTTTCGCTCCAATAGTTGCTGTCATTGATCCATATTTATATTATATCCTAAATCTATTGCCCACTTCACCATTGTTTCTTTAACCTGCTCCTCATATAGTTTATGTTCCAACAGATGTTTATAAATATTCTTTATTCGTTTTTTATCTGGGCTTAATAGTATCTTGTCTAACCCCATATCTTGTCTATTAATACCCCATTCTTGCTTATCCTTCATATATTTAGCTTGTATCTGGAGATAAGACCATCACTCCAAGTTTATTCCTTATTGTTTTAGCTCTTGTTTTTGTTTTAAATAACCGTCTTCTGTCAAAATGTCTTTGTATATAATACCCTTATCTTTCCTATACAAATTGGGATAAGTGACTGCCTCCAATGGCGATAGCCAAGCCAGAATCTTTGTGTAATATCGAAATTTAACTAAATTCCAGCTTTTTATTAATTCTTGCTGAACCGTATGTCTTAAAAATATTGCCTCATCCATATATGAGCATGCCAGCCCTGCAGAAGATCATAACCCTCTAAATATAGACATCTTTTATTTTCTAAGGTTATGCTTGGTAATATAGCTCCCAATCTGGGAAACCTAAACCTCCCCTTTCTTTGGCATTCTGTAAAGCCTTTAATTGTATTCTTGCCTTCTTACCGGACCACACAAATTCTAAGGTTATTTTATTTAACTCCTTAAAAAATTTCTTGTCTAATTCGATTGGGATGTTCTGAAACAGAAATATCATTTTAGGTAAGATGTTCATTTTCACGGCAGCAATTCTCCCAAGTAATGAAAGATGCAAATTTTTCCAACAGTCTAAATCTACTTTTATGTTCTTAATCAGTTTGTCATAATTGTCTTCTTTAATTGATGAGCAGTGTGCTGAAATAACTATCCCTAGATATTTTAATTTGGAAACTATTTGTATACCTAATTTTGCCTCGAGGTTTCCTTTTTGTATTTAGTCATGTTTTTTGTAATAATCTTTTTTTGTTTCTATTTATTTTCAAACCTGCCAGATCCCCATACTCTTCCAATATTTCGAATAGTTTCTGCCCTGATTGTTCTGGGTCTTCTAATATAAATGCTAAGTCATCTGCATAGGCTTGAAGTTTGTATATTTCTTTCTTAATCTTAAATCCTTTAATCTGCTCTTCTTGTCTTACTACTCTAGCAAGAATTTCCAATGTATAAATAAATAACAATGGCGAAAGAGGACATCCTTGTACCTTTCTGTATTTTGAATTTATTGGTGGCCTCTCCATTTATTATAATCTGAGCCTTTTGTTCGGAATATATTGCAGTTATCACATTTAAATTCCCCCCCCCAACCTCCATTAATTTTAGCTGTTGAAACATAAATTGCCAATTGACATTGTCAAAAGCCTTCTGTGCATCCAGAAACAGAAGTGCCACTTGACGATCACTATGCGCTTCATAAAATTCGAGAATATCTAGGATTGTTCTTATATTCTGCTTAGTCTGTCTGTTTGGTAAAAACCCATTTTGGTCCGAATGTATAAAATCAATTAGGTACTTTTTGAATCTCTCCGCCATTATTGAAACAAAAATTTTATAGTCAGAGTTCAATAATGATATAGGTCTATAATTTTGTATCCGTGTTTTTTCTGCTTCTTCTTTTGGGATCAATACTATATTTGCCTCTGACCAAGACTTAGGTATTTTAGCATTGGTTAATACAGCATTAAAGACTTCTAATAGGTATTGATTAAGTGCACTTTGTTGTTCTTTATATAATTCTGCTGGTATTCCATCTGGGCCAGTTGCCTTATTGATCTTTTGTTTATTTATAGCCCTAATTATTTCAGCCATTCTTATTTCCTCATTTAACATAAATTTAATTTCCTCATAAATTTAATTTCCTCTGGAATCTTTGGTATGTTTACCTTCTCTAAGTATTCTATTATCCTTTCTGCATTTATTCCCTCATTTCTTTTATATAATTTTTCATAGTATCTTTGAGCAATTCCCCTTTTTATAGTCTCTTCCCCCTGAATCTCTCCTTTCTTGTCTTCCAAATTAATAATTTGTTGCTTCTCTTTCTGCTTTCTTAATTTATACGCTAACCATCTACCCGGTTTGTTCGCGTATTCAAAATTATTTTGCTTAGCTGCTTGTAATTTTTGTGCTAACTTTTCCAAATCCTCTATGGATAGTTTATTTTTAATTAAGTCCATTTTGTTTTTTAATCCTTTATTTTTAGGATCTCTCTGAAATTGTATTTCGGCCTGTTTGTATTCTTCCTCGAGCCTCATCCTATGTTGTTTTTTCTCTTTGTTTCTCTTGGCCATGTACGAGATAGTTACACCCCTCATATATGCTTTTGCCATATCCCAGATGTTCTGCAAGGAAGTGTCCTCATTATCATTCACTTGAAAGAAAAGGTGCATCTCTTTCTCCATTCTTTCCTTAAATTCTTTTTCTTTAAGAATCACTCTTTGGAAAGTCCATCTTGGCCTGCTCCTTTGTCCTTTCAAGTGAAAACTTATCGGATTGTGATCTGCCCACAGACTAGGTTCGATATCAATTTCTTGAATTTCCGAGGCCAATTCTTTTGAGAACCATAGCATGTCTATCCTGGTCCATGATCTATGCCTATTAGAAAAGTATGTGAATTCCCACTTATCACAATTCCTTTCCCTCCAAAACTACTTGTAAACTAAGATCTGTATACATCTCAAAAAAGGTTTTGGGAAGAGGTTTTTTTTTTGTTTCCTTTCCTTGCCTCTGTGCCTTTATGGTCTTTTGTTTTATCTGCAATCTCATTAAAATCTCTGATTATACAGAACCATCTCCCTCTATATCACTCAGCTTATTGTGAAGGTTTTTTAAAAAGGATACTTGTGCTCCATTTGGGGCATATATTACAACAATTATTATATTTTTTTTATTCAACTTAGCCTCAACTATCAAGACTCTTCCCTCTTTATCATTATAGATTTGTTTTGAAATTATCTTCTGCTTAACATACAGAGCTACTCCTCTTTTTTTTTTGTCTAGTGAAAAAAATAGCGTACCTATATTCTAAAAGATATCCTTGATCATTTTTTATGTGAACCTCCTGTAAGGCGATAATATCCACATTTAATTTAATAAGCTTACTAAAAACTTTCCTACGCTTTACTGGGGCGTTCAGCCCTCTAATATTTGTTGACCAAATCTTATACTCCTCTCCCATTATCCTGTTTTTGTCGGGTCTTTGTGCTTCTAGTAATTCTTATTTCCTTCACCTCTTCTAAGCTTCTCCCCTGTTGTTCAAGCCTATCTTGACCTCTTCCCCCTCTCACTTCCTCCATGCTTTGCTCTGTCCCTCTTTTCTCCAACATTCGTTCAATATTTCTTTTCTTTTCAATCACAACTCTTTCTTCTCCGAGATCCCTCAAGTCTTCCTCTGAAGCACAATATTGCCTATAAAAATCTTCCACTTTCTCTACTGTATCTAATCTAAACCTTTTCTCTTGCCAAGTCACAATAAGCCCCTCTGGTGTTAGCCATCTAAAGTTTACATTGCTTTGATGTAACCTGGACATCAGGAAGAGGTAGTTCTTTCGGAGGTGTCTCATCCTTTTTGGTATCTGTTTTAATACAATAATTTGTTTCCCTCCGTATTCTAACTGTTCATCACGTGTTCTATGTAATAAATCATCTCTAGTTTTCTTTTTTATAAACTTTACATGGACCTCTCTGGGAAGGTTATGTCGTCTCCCATAGTTTGTCTGCACCCTGTATGTCTTGTCCATACCAGCAATCATCTCTTCTTTGTTAATCTCCAAAGCTCCTGCCAGCAAACCCGCCATCTTGTCTGGAAGATCTTCTCCTCTTTCCTCAATAACATTTTGGAATCTAAGATATTGGGTCACCTTCTCCGCTTCCAGTAACATCACCGCTGTCATTAACTCTTTATTAGCCTCAGTTAAGTTTTTGTCCATCTCTTCCACCTTCTTTTCTTCATTATCCAATCTTTGCTCTACTGCCAACAACTTCTGTTCATTTTTTGCGATTTGCTGTTGAAAAGCTTCAAATCTTCCATCCATTGCCTGAATCTTCTCTCTCATTTCTCCTGTAACATTCCTAACTACTTCAAGTTCCATTTTAATTTCCTCATGATTCTTCATCATGGCTTCCTGAATAGCCTGCATCATTACCTGCAGTTCTTTTTTTTTATATAAAATTTTTTTATTAAATTTTTAAAAACTTTTAACAATTGTAACATAATAACATATTAACTCAACTGAAAACAAACAAATTACATATTTAAAAAAAACAATACAAATAACTGCTCGGAACCCCCCTCCACAACACCCTCCAGCAACCCACTCCTCTTCTACTTTCGCTCCTCCTCCTCACCATCCGAAGTGCTAACTAAAATTCTCCCGAGCATCCTACAAAAATTATCTAATCCCTTAAACCCCCAACTACAGTTGAGAAACATAAACTAATATATATTATCTCCCTCCCCCCTCCCCCCAGGCTTCCCAGAATGAATACAGGGTAAAAACGCAAGAAACCCCACTAAGCTACTATGTTAAACTATTTAACCATATATCAAATCTAATTCTCTCAACTGATATTTCTTTTGCATATAATCAATCCATTTCTTCCAGTCCATCAAAAATGTTTCATTTGAGTGGTTCTTCAGGTATGCCGAAATCTTAGCCATCTCGACAAGATGGGTAACTTTTAACGTCCATTCTTCAATAGATGGTATTTCAGATGACTTCCAATATTGTCCCACCAACAGTCTTGCAGCTGTAGTCAAGTTCAAAATCAACTTAGTCTCTATGGTGGAACAGTCCTTTGTAATACCCAACAAAAACAACTGTGGTACAAACTCAATACGCTTTTTCAAAATATTTTGAAGAATCCACCATATTTTTATCCAAAAAGCCTTAATTTTTTTACAAGACCACCAAATGTGAAAATAAGTAGCGTCCATGGAATCACATCTCCAACATTTGGGTTGCAAATTTGGATACGTAAACGATAATTTTTTTGGATCTAAGTGCCATCTGTAAAACATTTTGTAAAACTTTTCTCTTAAGTGCTGAGCTTGTGTAAATTTAACATTTTTCACCCATATTCTTTTCCAAGTTTCCATCATAATTGTGTGTCCAAAATTACCTTCCCACTTAATCATACAATCTTTAACTAATTCAGTTCCAGAATCAATTTCAATTAAAGCATCGTATATTCTTTTAATATGCATCACTCTTTGATCTCTAATTTGAATAATTAATTTTTCATCCTTTAAAGAAAAACCCATCTTGACATCTTTTTGCCATCTGGCTTGAAGTTGTGCATGATAATACCAATTATGAGCTATACCTTCCTCCCTTAATCTGTCTAATGATTTCAGTTCTAGGCTGTTCCCTTCTTTATTTAAGAGTTTATCATAGGGCACCACGTCTTGAATTTGTTGTATACCTACACTCTGTATTGCGTGCCTGGGAACTGTCCATAAAGGAATTTTACCGTTTAACTTATAATAATACTTTTTCCAGACACGCAACACAGAGTTTCTTATTATATGCTCTTTAAAACCCCTATCCAGTTTTTTATCATAAACTAAATACGCGTGGAACCCATACACTAACCCATATCCTTCTATATTTAATATTCTTTCATTTGTTAAATTAATCCAATCACTTATTGCCACTAGAACTGCTGCATAATAATATAATTTAAAATTAGGCACTTTCAAACCACCTCTCTCTCTTGTGTCTTGAATAATTTTAAATTTAACCCTTGGTTTCTTGCCATCCCAAATAAATTTGTTTATACCTTTCTGCCATTCATCAAGATTTCCATCCTTTTTAAGTATTGGTAACATTTGAAATAAAAATAAAAATTTCGGCAATATATTCATTTTGATAGCGGCTATTCTGCCCAACATAGATAATTGTAATTTTTTCCAATTCTCCAATTCTTTTTGTACTTTACACCATAAGAGTTCATAATTATTCTTATATAATTTACCATTTGAAGCTTCTATATAAATTCCTAAATATTTAACTTTTTTAACTATCTCACATCCCGTTATTCTTTCCAAATCTTGTTTTAATTTATTATCTAAATTTTTAACCAACATCTTTGTCTTGGATAAATTTAATTTGAAACCTGAAACTTTTCCATAATTTCGAATAATTTCCATCAAACTCTGAGCCGATTGTATTGGCTGAGTTAGTGTCACAAGTAAATCATCTGCAAAGGCACATAATCTGTAATCATGTTGTCTAATTTGTACCCCCTTTAATTCCTCTGATGCTCTAATCCTATTCAATAATACCTCTAAAGTTAAAACAAACAATAAAGGGGATAAGGGACAACCCTGCCTAGTACCCTTCTCTATATTAAATGAATCTGTTAATTGTCCATTCACTATAATCTGTCCTGTTTGTTTCTGATATATAGCTGATATAGAATTAATAAACTGGTCCCCCATTCCCATCCTTACCACAAGCCTTTGCAGAAATGTCCAATTCAATCTATCAAAAGCTTTTTCAGCATCTAAAAACATTAAAACAGCCGGTACTTGGATATGTTTATCCAAATATTCCAATATATTAACAAGTTGTCTAACATTGGTTTTCATCTGTCTCCCTTGTAAAAAACCAGTTTGATCCGGGTGAATCCTCTGTGTCAAAACTGTCATTAGTCTATTAGCCAAGATTTTTGCAAAAATCTTGTAATCCGTATTTAACAAGGAGATAGGTCTAAAATTTTCTACTTGAACATTATCTTTGCCCTCTTTAGGAATCAAGCATACATTGGCCGTTTTCCAAGAGGGTGGAACCCGACCACCCTCTTGTATATTCACAAATAACTCCCTCAAATGTTCCACCATTTCCTCCTGTAAACACTTATAATAAATCGTGGTAAAACCATCAGTTCCTGGAGATTTTCCCAATTTCAATTGTTTAATTGCATCAATAATTTCTTCTGACTTAATCAAGGCATTTAATCTATCTCTTTGTTCCAAAGTAATTTCCAAAACATTCCGGTGGCTCCGCCGGCGTCGATGGAGTCTCTAACGTGAGGCTCCGTTCTCTGAGTCAGTAAAGCCGTCAACAACAGCGCTCATCAGCTGTTTGTTGCGGCGAAAAAACTCCCCTTCGGGCAAAGAAGGGGAGTAGAGCATCAAGAGCCCTTCCAAGACCCCTGGAAAAAATTTTCAGGGGCAGAGAAGGTGTGCTCCCCAGGCACTTGAAACGCTCCTGCTCAGAGACGCTTCTGTCGGCTGACAGAATTAGACGTCGCGACCGCCTCTGCTTTTAAAGGAGAATAATAAGGATTTTATACAGACGGAATGGATACAGGAGTCTTTTGAGTATCGCAAGTATTTTGTTACTTTGTTTCTGCCTTTGTATCTTTGTATCTACAAATTTTTTTGAATCAACATAACATAACTCTTTTAAGATGGCGTTTGCTCTTTTTACTGAGTGAAAGTGAAAAATGAAAGTGTTTACTCCACTGAGAAAATGAAACTGAATTTTTTCTTTTTCTTTTGAAGAGATGCTTGAGAGACTATTTGGACTTGATTCATTTATTGATTTATTTATTAAACTATAATATAACTGGATTTTAAAAGAAATTGAGAAGGGCGGAAGTGGCAAAAAATTTTTTTTTTAGTTTTCCTTTCTCTTCCTTAATTATGACTACAAGACAAAAGACAGCTGCTAAGGTGGCTATGCCCTCTCCAGGACAGCTTGTTAAATCACAGTCTGCTCCTTTAGAATCTCAAGAGCCTGCACAGTCTGTCTCACAAATGCTTACAGTGAAAGACTTACAGTCTGCTTTAACAGATGTAATATCCTTATTTAATGATAGGTTTGACAAAATGGAAGATAAATTTGATGTGAAAATAGAGGAAAAGATGGCAGAGCAGAAAAAAGACTTTAAAGCTATGATAGAAGCTTCTAATCAGGAGATGAGAGAAGATATTGTAGACGCTATTAAAGGTGTCTGGGACTATACTATTGCTGTTGAAGAAAAATTAGAAAATGTTGAGCAACATTTTGAAGAAAAATTAGAAGAAATTAGAAGTGATGTACAAGATCAGGCTACTTTGACACAATATCATCAGATGCAGTTTGCGGTTAGAATTAGGGGATTTAGAGACGTATCAAATGAGAATCAAGAGGATTTAAGAAAAATTTTTTCTGAAGCTTTAGCAAAATTTTTGGATGACTCAGTTGAGAATGTGGCCTGGCAGATTGAACGATTGTTTAGAATAAACTCACGTATTGCTGCACAAAGGAATTTGCCTAGAGACATTGTGATATACTTTAATACAAGAAAATATAGAAATTGGGTTCTTTCTATAGCTTATAATAAACAACTGAGTGTTGCTGGTCAAGAAGTACAGGTTTTGAAAGAGATACCTCCTAAAATGTTGAGATCAAGGAAAGATTATGCTTTTCTGACGGAGGAGCTTAAAAGAAGAGAAATACAATATAGATGGGAGGTACCAACTGGACTTTCTTTACTCTTTAAAAATAACAGATACCGTTTGTTTACTGTAGCTAAAGTGAAGGATTTTTTTGAGAATATATTGATGGTTGATAGATCTACTTCCCCCAAATCTAAGAGGGCAACCTTGGTTAAAGATCTAGAATTATTGCAATCTTTGGAACCTCAACAACCTCGACTAATTTCATCGGTTCTTATGGACAAAGCAGTTGAACAACCAGTGCAGTCAATTGATATTTTCCAACCTTTGGCAGTAGACAAGCCTAAAGATCCAAGACGCGTACGTGAACCTACTAAGGCTATTGAACAAAGAGAAAAAATACAACCAACTCAAACCAAGCAAACTGATCTGACATCTATGGAAGCCATGGGAGCAAGACCTAAGAGGCAGGAAGAAGTGGAATGGTCTTTGCAGAAGCTTTCACGCAAAGCTCATGTCAAATAAATATTTGACATGGAATGTTAATGGTTTAAATTCTCCACAAAAAAGGAAGAAGATATTTCATTATTTGAAGCAATGTAAAAATGATGTAATTTGTCTACAAGAAACTCATATTAGATCTTTGGACCAGAAATATTTGATTAATAATAAGCTGGGTACACATTTCGTGGCATCATCTTTAGTTAAAAAAAATGGAATTGTTATTTATGTTAAAAATAATATAAAAGCTAAATTAATAGAAGCAGATAATCAAGGTAGATTTTTAGCTATAGAAATTCTACTGGACGGGAAGAAAGTTCTTTTGATGGGTATATACGCTCCAAACCAAAAACAAGGTATATTTTATAAATCATTACACCAAAAGTTATTAGAGTGGGATTATAGATCTTGTATTTTAATGGGAGATTGGAATGGAATCCTTGATGCTGGTTTGGACAAGAAAAAGATTTCACTAGTTTCTCAATCGCGCTCAATTTTACCTAAATCTTTTTTTGATATTAAAGATGATTTTAATTTGTTAGATATTTGGAGAGAAAGACATGGTAGGGATCAAGAGTTTACTTTTTTCTCTGACAGACATCAATCATTTTCTAGAATTGATTTTATTTTAACTACTAGTGATTTTATGTTAAGTTTAAAGAAAGTTAAAATCTTACCTAATGTATTGTCTGACCACAATCCAGTTATGATGGAATTAAGGACTGGCCAATTTTTAAGCAGATCCTGGAGACTTAATGAAAATTTGTTTAAATATGAAATGTATGTGCAAGAATGTAAAAAGGCTATCAAGGAATTTTTTAGGTTAAATAAGAATGTAGGTTTACCAATAGAAATGGTGTGGGACTCTAGTAAGGCCCACATGCGTGGAATATTAATTGAGCTGAATGTTAGGCATAGACATAAACAAGAGGAAAAGAGGCGAGTTCTAGAAGCGGAAATAAGAAAGAAAGAGTTATTATTAATAGATAAGCCAGATGATAGTAATATTAAAGAAGGGATAAAGGTTTTACGGAAACAATTTGATATTTTGATGACCGACCAGGTTGCCAGGAATATACAATATGCTAAACATAATACCTTTTTTAATGCTAACAAACCTGGCAGATGGTTGGCTTATACATTAAGGAAAAAACAAAAATCCCGTTTAATTGAGAAGGTAGAATATAAGGGGCAAGAAGTATTTCATCAAGAAACTATTAAGAAGGCTTTTCTAGAGTTCTACACCAAATTGTATGCTGAAGAAAAAGTTCAAGAGAAAGAGATAGATACCTTTTTACAAAATCAAAATGTTAAAGAAACTATTGAATGTCAAACTCTATGCCAAATTGTCAAAATGTGAATTTCACCAAACCCGATTAGATTATTTTGGCTACAGAATTTCCAACGAGAGTATTGAAATGGATCCAGCCAAGGTGAAAGCTATAATCGAATGGCAGCCCCCAAAGACTCGCAAACAGCTCCAGAGTTTTCTGGGTTTTGCCTACTTTTATCATCAATTCATCCCCTCTTTTGCTGAGATTGCCCTACCTCTTACAGAACTACTTAAAACAGGCAAAGGAGGAGGGAAGCCATGACCTGGTCAAACACTAGCATTGACAATGGACTGTCAAACAGCTTTTGAAAATTTAAAGAGACTATTTGCTGCTGAACCGGTCCTAAACCACCCATGCCCAGGAGAACCTTTTGTGATTCAAGCCGATGCCAGCGACGTGGCAGTTGGAGCTGTGTTACTGCAAAAGAACAAAAATGGGATCCTGCAACCCTATGCCTACACCTCAAAGAAATTTACGGAGAGCGAGCGGAGGTGGGCAATCTGGGAGAAAGAGGCCTTCGTGATTAGATGGGCGCTATTAAACTGGCGACACTATCTAGAAGGGAGCAAGGTGCCATTTGAGGTATGGACAGATCACAAAAATCTAGAAGCACTGAAAACTCCCTGCAAATTGTCCCCAAAGCAAGTATGGTGGGCACAGTACTTTAACCATTACAACTTCACTCTAAAGTACATACCAGGCACAAAGAACTTCCTAGCTGATGCGCTATCCCGGTTACCCCAATATAAGAGCGAACGAGAGCAGATTAATGAGGTGATTATTCCCAATCCACAAACTGCTGCTCAACTTACACCTCGCAGGGTCCCCAAACCTGATGACCCTGGAGCAAAGAAATTAAAACGAGAGCTCCTCACCAACCAATGGTTCAAAGATAATCAAGCCTCCATAACATGCAGGGATGGCTTGGCTTAGAAAGGGGGGAAGCTATATTTACCAGAATCGCTCCATCTTAATGCCCTCAATCACAGCCACGATGTAAAATAGGCTGGACACTTTGGATATTTAACAACCCTACACATCACCCGCCGTCAATTTTGGTGGCCGGGGCTGAAAAGAAATGTAGAGAACTATGTAAAAAGTTGTACTGTATGTGTCACAATGAAAAGAATCCCAGGGAAAACCCCTGAGTTACTGCAACCCGTGACAGACCCTTCTCAACCATGGGAAGAAATAGCTATGGACTTTATAGTGGACCTGCCTGAAAGTACTGGAAATACTGTCATCTGGACTGTAATAGACCTGTTTTAAAAGCAGGCTCATTTCATCGCCTGCAAAGGACTTCCATCTGCCCAACGACTGGCCAAATTGTTCCTGAAACATATCTATAGGCTGCATGGCGCCCCTAAGCGAATAATTTCAGACAGGGGGGGTGCAGTTCACAGCAAAATTTTGGAGAAATTTCCTTACATTAATTGGATCATCTCAAGGGTTATCATCTGCTTTTCATCCGGCCACTAATGGGGCTGAAGAAGCCGCTAAGAAAATGGTGGAGCAGTATCTCAGATGCTACGTTTCTTACCAACAGACGAACTGGACTGATCTCCTCCCTTTTGCGGAGGTGGCGTACAATAATTCTGTGCACAGCAGGACTGGCTACACGCCTTTCAGAGTGGCCACAGAGAAAGAGTTTAGCCCAATACCTGAATATCCTCAGTTGCCCTCCGTTTCCCAGACACTTGATCAGTGGGTAAAGGGATGGGAAGAAGTTTGGAGAAACACAAAAACTGCTTTAAAAAAGACTTTTGAAACCTATAAAAAGCAGGCTGATAAAAAGAGGGCTCCTCAACGAACATTCCAAGTTGGGGAGAAGGTCTATCTGTCAACTAAATATCTACGCCTCAAATTGCCCAGCAAGAAATTGAGGCCTAAATTCTTGGGGCCTTTCCCCATAGTTAGGATCATCAATCCAGTCACAGTACAATTAAAACTGCCTAGACTTTTAGGGAAAATTCACCCAGTTTTCCATTGTAGTTTGTTGAAGCCTTATCGGGGCTCCACTTTAAGACCTCCTCCAAAGAAGGCACCTGGGCCCCTTGTAGTTGCAGGGCAGACCCACTATGAAGTGAAACGTATTCTTGACTCCAGAATCTTTAGAGGGAAATTGCAGTACCTAGTACAATGGAAGGGATACCTGTTGTCTGAAGCCACCTGGGTGAAATCTAGTGAAGTGAAAGCTGACAGATTGGTCAAAAGGTTTCATGTGAAACACCCCAACAAACCAAAAGATAACCCTTAACATATGCTTTTGTTTACTTTACAGGATCTGTCCTTGTAAGGGGGGCGGATGTCAACGCTGCAAATACTGTATATTCTTGCATTGACAATATGTAAAAATGTCTGGTATTTATTGGGTTAATACAGAGCTTAGAGTGGGGGGGGGGTAAAGCGAGGAAAGAAAGAGGAAGAAAACCTTTGACCTCCACACTGATTGGATAATGTGACTTGTGACTGCAAGATAAGGGAGGGGTTTAGCAAGAAAAGTTAGATGCCAGCAAGAGGAAGTCAGATTCTGGCATAAACGTTCATGATGTGCTGTTAATTTGTAACACTGTAATAAAGGCTTTAGGATAAACATGCCTGAAAGTTCTTTGAAGTGTTTCATTAGTCGGAACCTTGACACTGTCATCTGGACTGTGATAGACCTGTTTTCGAAGCAGGCTCATTTCATCGCCTGCAAAGGGTTGCCATCTGCCCAATGACTGGCCAAATTGTTCCTGTAACATCTATCGGCTGCATGGCGCCCTTAAGCGAATAATTTTGGACAGGGAGGTGCAGTTCACAGCAATGTTTTGGAAAGGTTTTCTTTAATTAATTGGATCATCTCAAGGTTTATCATCTGCTTTTCATCCTGCCACAAATGGGGCTGCAGAATCTGCTAACAAAATGGTGGAGCAATATCTTAGATGCTACTTTTCTTACCAACAGACGAACTGGACTGACCTCCTCCCTTTTGCAGAGGTGGCGTACAATAATTCCGTGCACAGCAGCACTGGTTACATTCCTTTCAGAGTGGCCACAGGAAAAGAGTTCAGCCCAATACCTGAATACCCTCAAGTGCCCTCCGCTTCCCAGACATTTGACAAATGGGTGAGGGGGTGGGAAGAAGTTTGGAGAAACACAAAAACTGCTTTAAAAAAGACTTTTGAAACCTATAAAAAGCAGGCTTATAGAAAGAGGGCTCCCCAAAGAACATTCCAAGTTGGGGAAAAGTATACTTGCGATACTCAAAAGACTCCTGTATCCATTCCGTCTGTATAAAATCCTTATTATTCTCCTTTAAAAGCAGAGGCGGTCGCGACGTCTAATTCTGTCAGCCGACAGAAGCGTCTCTGAGCAGGAGCGTTTCAAGTGCCTGGGGAGCACACCTTCTCTGCCCCTGAAAATTTTTTCCAGGGGTCTTGGAAGGGCTCAACCCGGCTCTTGATGCTCTACTCCCCTTCTTTGCCCGAAGGGGAGTTTTTTCGCCGCAACAAACAGCTGATGAGCGCTGTTGTTGACGGCTTTACTGACTCAGAGAACGGAGCCTCACGTTAGAGACTCCATCGACGCCGGCGGAGCTACCGGAAGCCTTACCTGCAGTTCTTTAAGTGGATTGGAACATTCTCTTTGAAGCATGTCATCTAACGGTCTTTGGCTCATAGGGCTGGAAACTTGTGCTACATTTTTCTTTCCCCCCCACCAATCTTAGCTAAATTTGGATTGCTTGCCATTTTAGATAAACTTTCCCACCACCTGCTCTTCTTCCAAAATGTCCACTTTCCACTTCCCTCTTTTCTTTCTTCCACTTTCAGCCCCTTTACGTAATTCCCCTTCCAGATGTTTAAACAACAACAATATCGCTGGTATATTCCCTCTATGAAACTCTATCAATTAATGGTAATGCAAGTACAGTTTTAACAGTTCAATCTCAGCTAGTAGCTTTAAGCTTTCCCAGCGTTTTCTTTTTTCCTTTTCTTTATATAGTCCAATAAACCCTTCAGTCTCTCTTTAATGTCCTTTCTCTTTTCTTCTTTCTTTGTCTCACACCATACCGTTCTCAGCAATGCTTTCCAAAGTTATCAGTCTCTATATCAATCCAGTTCCTTCTATCCTGCAATCTCTATCTCTTTCCGGGGAGAGGAAAGAAAACTCTAAAAGAAAGAGATCAGAACTTTTCTGCCAGCTGGTCCACTCAGCGGACAAAAACAAAGCCCAAGGACATAAGACAAGGTTCTTAGCTTAAATGAAAGTTAATTCCTGTCCTTTTGTGTGGCTTTCAAAGCGCCAAGTCTTTAATCATTGCAGCCTGGTTCCTTCACATCGAGCCCTTCCGGGTGTTCTTCCTGCCACTTTCACTCACCGCTGTCTTTCCACCCCTTCAGCTTCTCTCTTTCCAGGCTTCCCCTTTCCGCTTTCTCTTTTGATGCGTCTACCATAAACTGCTCACAAAGTTTTGGGAAAGTCAATTTAGTCAAATCCAATTTACCGTTGTTCTGCTATTTCCTTGCTTACTCTGTCCAACTGTCAGCTTCAGCGGCCATTTTTGGCCATCTTCTTCCTGATCCGCTCGGTACTGGGTTTATCTGCCAGTTACCACCGACAGCAGAGCAGCAGATCGCCCCCACCTTCCGACGCCCTTACAAGGCTTCTTTCAGCTCAGATGAGCCCCACGGACCTAGGACGAGCGTTTGGCGGTGCCAGAGAAACCAATCACACTGCCACCCGCTCTGACAGCTGGCTCCGCCCCCATATCTCTCTTTTTTTCAATACATAAGCCTGATCTCTGCATGCTGAAGATGTGTGCTGGAGGACATGTTTTCCCTATCTATATAAAGATCCTTGTTGCTTCATCTTGTTTCAGAACAGATTGACAATGAAATGAGGTCTTTATCTAATTCTTCTTGAGAGTGTCACTAAGACTAGGAACATTTTATGGGAAATAGAAACAAAAATAAAAAACATACAGTTTGAGAAGGAGTTTTAGAAAAACAGAAAGATGTAGAGGCAACTGTAACTTATAATCAAGAGAATTGTTTGTCTGCAATAATATGCTGCCTACAACAATCTTCTCCAACCTCAAAGTGCATTGATTTGCAACTTCTATTATCTCCAGTGAGCCTAGTTCAGTTCTTAGTTATGGGGAAGAGAATCAAGCCTCTTAAATGATAATATAGAGGCCAGACTTCTGAACAGTAAATCCAGTGGGATACAGAAGTTGCTCAGAATGTAGCATCCAGAATAATTTTTAAAAAGGACATACATAGCTGCTTGCAACTAGTCACAATAATGCCAAAATTATGCAGTATGGCTGGTGATGCCATAATATGGCTGGAGATGACACAATGAAATGTTTGTGTCACAATGATGTACATAAATACATAATGGATGGAGTTTATGAAACTGTGTTGATTTGATCATTTACCATTCTAGATCTTGCTTTATGGGCACCTTTGCACACACACACACACACACACACACAAACACACACACACACACACCTTGCATTGGAAGTATTGCTGTTCTAATAATTTGTACTAAACTATCACTACTTTTCAGCTATATATGGCTTATAGAGGTTATCTTCTTCCTTTCTCCAAAACATATCTTACAATAAGCAGAAAGTGGAACTAAAAAAGGTTGTACACTTCATTGGGTCTGAAATGGTATGATCCCTGCAGCATTGCACAATACAGAACAGTACAGCATAGTACAGAATATTTGCATAATAATATGGCAATCTTTCTACTACCAATGATTTTTGCATCACAAAGCAAAGTCATCCAAAATGACCTTTGAAATTCATTGCAATTTGGAGTGGGATTCTTACAGTTGTCATTACAGGACCTTGTAGATGCAAAGCACAATACAGACACTAATTCAAGCCACTTTCCTACATTTGGCTAATCTAAATTTCTGTATTGTATATAACAAACACAACAGAAATATTCTTACATTGCATGTTTTAGGGTTCAGTGTGATTCACTTTCCATGAGAAAATTTCTGTGAACTCATTCAGAATTGTTTTCTTTGATAGAAATGAGTTTATTCTGGTGGATCTCATAGAATTGTGTAATAGATTTTATTTCTATAGATATATCTACAGATCTATGTTCCTTCACTTGCTTGCTTGCTTGTATTATATAAAACTACTTCACAATGTCTGTATATAGGTAGTTAAAAACATAAGCTCAGTAAAATGTACTTTAAAAGAATGAAGGAAACCAAATTAAATAAATATAGACTTAAAAAATACTGGCCCACACCACAAAAGTTCAAATCTCAAAACAGGATCATATGATTTTGAACTATAGTAGTTTTAATTTGATGTTAATGATACTGAGGAAAGAATTTCAAAATTTAAAATTATTAGATGAAAGTCCACACTCCACTGTATTTCTGAACAAATTTGGCAAAGGTGGGGCAAGGTGAGAATTGGGCTCAAATTAAGAGCCAATATGGATGTTTCAATATTGTTGTCCATGCCTATCTTTGCCTCATAACCTGATCTCCATTTTATATTAGTTATAATTTTCATGGCAACCTCCGGTACAGGATGTTATATTTATTCATAATATCCAGGAAAATGCCCATATATTATGGGAAGGCTTTTTTGTTCTGATGACACTGCTTTTTCATGGAAATGAAATCACAAAGTTTAGAAACAGTTTTTCAACTTTCTCATTACAATGGGATTATAATGACTTCCATTATACTGGAATATCTTAATAAGTCTTAATAAGGTCTGGCTACTATCAATGAGAATCACCCCAGAATATAATATTAAATTATGCTTTGAAGGTCACTGTTATTTTTGCTATTTTGAGCTAAAGAATCCCCATGCACTTCCCTAGGAATTGCCGGTGTTTATAAGAGATGTCAGAATTTCTGAAGGTGATATGGTTTATGGTTCATGTAACTAAAACCATAAGCAAATATCCTGCTAACTGTGCCTTGGATTGCAGGCCCTTATTGTTTTCTTGGATGGTCAAGCAGGTGGGTGGAAGAGATAGCATAAGGAGAGCAGAACATTAGAAAAATACCCAGCCTGCTAAGCCACTGGGTTGCAAGCTGTCAAAAGAGACAAATGATCGAAATATTTGGGAAATTTATATATTTCCAAGATATTTTGATTTTTTGTTTCTTTTGACAAAATATCTGGGCAGGACAAGAAACAATGGATGGAAACTAATCAAGGAGAAAAGCAACCTGGAATTAAGGAGAAACTTCCTAACAGTTAGGACAACTAACCAGTGGAACAGCTTTGCCTTCAGAAGTTGTGGGTGCTTCACTATTGAAGCCTTTTAAGAAGAGACTGGAAGCCACTTGTCTGGAATGATATAGGGTCTCCTGCTTGAGCAGGGAGTTGAACTAGAACAGGGTTGTCAAACTGCCAGCCCATGGGCCAGATGCATCATGCTGAAACTGCACCCTCTCCATTGCTGGCAATGAAAAAAAAGTCACGATACGTCGTGACATGTTACGTGACATTGCGAGTTTGACACCCCTGGACTAGAAGATCCATCAGGTCCCTTCCAGCTCTATTCCATTCTAAATTTGTAGAAGTCAAACAGATACATCAGTCTGACTTTTTCAGAGCAAGGGATTTGGAACCATAATAGAGGTTCCGTCTTATAAGCAGCAGTCATAATGCAGGATGTATGAAAGCAGCAACCACCCAGGCAGATTCTAGTTTGATATAAGGCTCTTGGTTTTATGCTTATGTTCAAGGGCAAACCAAAATGCAGTGTTCAGGGTGCTCCTGGGTGTAACAAATCTTTTTTGTTGTTATTTATTTATTTATTTATTATTTTATTTAATTTATATGCCGCCCCTCTCACAAGACTCGGGGCGGCTCACAACAACACAATTAAAAAACACAATTAATTTAAAAATTTAAAAATTAATATCATTCACACAACATACAAACACATTCAACTCACAATCGTTGATGGCGGGACACTCTTACAGCCGAGGGGCAGAGCACAGCTCATATGCCCCAAGCCTGTCGGCATAGATGTGTCTTTAGTGCTTTCCGGAAGGCCAGGAGGGAGGAAGCAGTACGAACCTCTGAGGGAAGCTGGTTCCAGAGGGCTGGGGCAGCAGCGGAGAAGGCCCTTGCCCTAGGCCCCACCAGACGACACTGTCTAACAGACGGGGCCCGTAGGAGGCCAACCCTATGCGCCCTAACCGGTCGCTGGGATTCATGAGGCAGAAGACGGTCCCGCAAGTATCCTGGTCCATTGCCATAAAGGGCTTTATAGGTCATAACCAACACTTTGAATTGTGTTCGGAGACCAATTGGTAGCCACTGCAGCTCACGGAGAGCTGGAGTGATATGAGCATGTCTTGGGAGACCCAAGACGGCTCGCGCGGCCGCATTCTGGACTACTTGCAGTCTCCTGACATTCTTCAAAGGTTGTCCCATGTAGAGAGCATTACAGTAGTCGAATCTCGAGGTGACAAAGGGCATGGGTGACTGTGAGGAGTGACTCCCGGTCCAAATAGGGCCGCAACTGGCGCACCAGGCGAACCTGGGCAAATGCTCCTGTCGCCACAGCCGAAAGATGGTATTCCAAACTTAGCTGTGGATCGAGGAGGACACCCAAGTTGCGAACCGTCTCCGAGGGGGACAAAACTTCTTCCACCAGGGTAATGGACGGACAGTTAGAATTGTCCTTGGGAGGCAGAGCCCATAGCCACTCCGTCTTGTTGGGATTAAGTCTGAGCCTGTTGGCACCCATCCAGACCTCAACAGCCTCCATGCACCGGTTCATCACTTCCACTGCTTCACTGTAGTGACATGGGGTAGAGATATAAAGCTGGGTATCATCCGCATATTGATGATAACTTACCTCGTGTCGACGGATGATCTCACCCAACGGCTTCATGTAGATGTTAAAAAGCAGAGGTGAGAGAATGGACCCCTGAGGGACTCCACATGGAAGAGGCCTCGGAGCCTACCTCTGACCTCCTGCAAACACCGACTGCGACCGGCCAGAGAGGTAGGAGGTGAACCACCGCAGAACGGTGCCCCGCACTCCAAGCCCCTCCAACCGGCGCAGAAGGATACCATGGTCAATGGTATTGAATGCTGCTGAGAGGTCAAGAAGCACCAGGATAGTGGAATAACCTCTATCCCGGGCCCGCCAGAGATCATTGATCAGCGCGACCAAAGCAGTTTCCGTGCTGTAACCGGACCTGAAACCAGACTGCTGAGGGCCCACATAATCAGTTTCATTCAAGGACCGTTGGAGCTGGAGTGCCACCACCTTCTCAACAACCTTCCCCAAAAAGGGAAGGTTGGAGACTGGACGATAATTATTTAAAACTGCCGGGTCCAGGGAAGGCTTCTTGAGGAGGGGGCGCACAATTGCCTCCTTTAAAGGAGCCGGGAAGGACCCCTCCCTCAATGAAGCGATAACAACCGCCTGGACCCAACCGCCTGGACCCAGTTATAATACAGATTTCCCCCCCCCCAAATAGAAGCTGCAGGGGGCACAATCCATCATGGCTATAATTGTGGGAAAACAGATTTCCTTCTGTAAACACCAACCAGTCCTGTCAGAAATGATCAGCTATTTCTCCAATGAAGAAAAATGTGCCAAAGCGTTTTCCTTTCAAAATGAATTCCAGCTTGAGAAGATGATTTTTGCATGAATCACTATTTGCATGAATGCCCCCATTCAGTCTGGTCCTGTTTCTGATGTGTCAAATGCATTCATTCAGCAAAATGCATTCATTAATCAAAACACACTTTTGTATAAACTAATGGATGTGCCAATGCAACTAAACCCTTGTATTTATGGTTCTTGCTTGATAAAATGTGTTTAAGTCATCACAAGAGTACCTGTTTTACAAAACCACACTTAGAATACTGCATCCAGTTTTGGTCACCATGTTATGAAAAAGATGCTGAGACTCAAGAAAGAATGCAGAAAAGAGCAACAAAGACAATCAGAGGCTGGAGGTAAAACATGATCAACGGTGGCAGGACCTGGGTATGTTGAACTAGTGAAAAGGATTAGACGTGACACCATAGCAGTGTTCCAATATATGAGGAGCTGCAACAAAGAAGAGGGGATCAACCTATTTTCCAAAGTACCAGAAGGCAAGACAAGAAACAATGGGTGGAAACAAATCAAGGAGAGAAGCATCTTAGAACTAAGGAAAAATTTCCTAACAGTGAGAATAATTAACCATTAGCCTCCAGAAGTTGTGGGTGATCCATCACTGGAGTTTTTAAAGAAGAGACTGGACAGTCACTCATCTAGAATGGTATAGGGCCATGATGGCGAACCTATGGCATGCATGCCACAGATGGCACACAGATGCCCTCTTTGTGGGCATGCGCGCTGTTGCCCCAGTCCTAGGCCTTCAGCTGGGTTTTATAAAACCTTTTAATTTTAGCTCTCCGCCGACGTATGCAAAAAAAGGAAAAAGTTTCAATCAATCAATTTCAACTTCTCAATGGGAAAAAAAAGATCTCGCAAAGTTGGAATTGATTGATTGAACTTTTTAGTCCCACCCAGTCTGCTGTTACCACCGCAGCCATACCCACCCAATGGGCCACGCCCATTCAATGGGCCACACCCACCCAGCACCCGACAATACATAAGTGGGTTTTGGGTTGCAATTTGGGCACTCGGTCTCTGAAAGGTTCACCATCACTGGTACAGGGTCTCCTGCTTGAGCAGGGGTTTGGACTAGAAGACCTACAAGGTCCCTTCCAATATCTTCCACCGTCCGGTACGCTCCCACAGAGAGGGCCTCCTCAGGGTGCCGTCGGCCAGACAATGTCGGCTGGCGACCCCCAGGGGGAGAGCCTTCTCTGTGGGAGCTCCTACATTTTGGAATGAGCTCCCCCCCGAACTCCGTACGATAATGGATTTGCATTCCTTCTGTCGGGAATTAAAAACATTCCTTTTCCGACAGGCCGGCCTGGCATAGTAGCTCCGGTACCTGCAAGGTTAAAATTGTTTTAGGGGATTGAGTTTTTTAAGATATAATGTATTGGATTTTAAAATGGGATTTATGGCCAAAGTATTTAATTTATTCTTAATTATTTTAATTTTTGTATATTGATGTTTTTAATTTTGGGCTGTACACCGCCCCGAGTCCTTCAGGAGAGGGGCGGTATAGAAATTGGAAAAATAAATAAATAAATAAAAATAAAATTCTGTTATTCTGTAACTTAAAACACAGGAAGTACAGTTTGTGTTTTAAACAGTGTTGACTGGAGATTATTAACACTCTACTATTTAGAGAACTTAAACCATTAAAGATGAAGAAAAGAGGAAGTTTACATTAATAACTATGATTGCTAATATATTAATATAAACAAGCATAAATTTATTTAAATTTTACATCTAAAACTAGATATTACTTTGACAAGCAAGTGCAAATGTCATGTGTCTGACTAATGAAATACTTCAAAGAATTTTCAGGCATGGTTTAACCTAAAAAAGCCTTTATTAGTGTAGAGGAGTGTCAGCACGGCATGATGCATGCCAAGATCTGAATTTCCCTTCCCTTTGTACATAACATTCCAGGCATTTCCCTTCCCCTATTTTGGGGTCATGATTCACATCTTCCAATTAACCTGGAGGGCAAAGATTTGCCTTTTCCTGGGCTTTCCTTACTAATCTCCTCCCTTTTCTCTGTCATCTGAATTAACTCTAAAAATACCAGACAGTTCTGCATATTTTGTCAAAACAAGAATATTCAGTATTAGCAGCATTGACACCCGCCCAGCCTTACAAAAAGGACAGATCCTGTAATATAAACAAAAGCATAAGTTAATGACTAGTTCTCAGTTTGTTGGGGTATTTCGCCTGAAACCTTTTGATGAGCCTGTCAGCCTTCACCTCACTGGATTTCATCCAGGTGGTTTCAGACAACGGGTATCCCTTCCATTGTACTAGGTACTGCAATTTCCCTTTAAAAATTCTAGAGTCAAGAATATGTTTCACTTAATAGTGGGTCTGTCCCGCAACTACAAAGGGCTCAGGTGCCTTCTTCGGGGGAGGTCTTAAACTGGAGCCCTGATAAGGTTTCAACAAGCTGCAATGGAAGACTGGGTGAATTCTCCCTAAAATTTTAGGGAGTTTTAGTTCTACGGTGACCGGATTGATGATCCTTACTATGGGGAAAGGCCCCAAGAATTTTGGTCCCAATTTCTTGCTGGGCAATTTGAGGCGTAAATATTTAGTTGACAAATAAATCTTTTCCCCAACTTGGAATGTTCTTTGGGGAGCCCTCTTTCTATAAGCCTGCTTTTTATAGGTTTCAAAAGTCTTTTTAAAAGCAGTTTTTGTGTTTCTCCAAACTTCTTCCCACCCCCTCACCCATTTGTCAAATGTCTGGGAAGCGGAGGGCACTTGAGGGTATTCAGGTATTGGGCTGAACTCTTTTCCTGTGGCCACTCTGAAAGGAATGTAACCAGTGCTGCTGTGCACGGAATTATTGTACGCCACCTCTGCAAAAGGGAGGAGGTCAGTCCAGTTCGTCTGTTGGTAAGAAAAGTAGCATCTAAGATATTGCTCCACCATTTTGTTAGCAGATTCTGCAGCCCCATTTGTGGCAGGATGAAAAGCAGATGATAAACCTTGAGATGATCCAATTAATTAAAGAAAACCTTTCCAAAACATTGCTGTGAACTGCACCTCCCTGTCCAAAATTATTCGCTTAAGGGCGCCATGCAGCCGATAGATGTTACAGGAACAATTTGGCCAGTCATTGGGCAGATGGCAACCCTTTGCAGGCGATGAAATGAGCCTGCTTCGAAAACAGGTCTATCACAGTCCAGATGACAGTGTCAAGGTTCCGACTAATGAAACACTTCAAAGAACTTTCAGGCATGTTTATCCTAAAGCCTTTATTACAGTGTTACAAATTAACAGCACATCATGAACGTTTATGCCAGAATCTGACTTCCTCTTGCTGGCATCTAACTTTTCTTGCTAAACCCCTCCCTTATCTTGCAGTCACAAGTCACATTATCCAATCAGTGTGGAGGTCAAAGGTTTTCTTCCTCTTTCTTTCCTCGCTTTACCCCCCCCCCCACTCTAAGCTCTGTATTAACCCAATAAATACCAGACATTTTTACATATTGTCAATGCAAGAATATACAGTATTTGCAGCGTTGACATCCGCCCCCCTTACAAGGACAGATCCTGTAAAGTAAACAAAAGCATATGTTAAGGGTTATCTTTTGGTTTGTTGGGGTGTTTCACATGAAACCTTTTGACCAATCTGTCAGCTTTCACTTCACTAGATTTCACCCAGGTGGCTTCAGACAACAGGTATCCCTTCCATTGTACTAGGTACTGCAATTTCCCTCTAAAGATTCTGGAGTCAAGAATACGTTTCACTTCATAGTGGGTCTGCCCTGCAACTACAAGGGGCCCAGGTGCCTTCTTTGGAGGAGGTCTTAAAGTGGAGCCCCGATAAGGCTTCAACAAACTACAATGGAAAACTGGGTGAATTTTCCCTAAAAGTCTAGGCAGTTTTAATTGTACTGTGACTGGATTGATGATCCTAACTATGGGGAAAGGCCCCAAGAATTTAGGCCTCAATTTCTTGCTGGGCAATTTGAGGCGTAGATATTTAGTTGACAGATAGACCTTCTCCCCAACTTGGAATGTTCGTTGAGGAGCCCTCTTTTTATCAGCCTGCTTTTTATAGGTTTCAAAAGTCTTTTTTAAAGCAGTTTTTGTGTTTCTCCAAACTTCTTCCCATCCCTTTACCCACTGATCAAGTGTCTGGGAAACGGAGGGCAACTGAGGATATTCAGGTATTGGGCTAAACTCTTTCTCTGTGGCCACTCTGAAAGGCGTGTAGCCAGTCCTGCTGTGCACAGAATTATTGTACGCCACCTCCGCAAAAGGGAGGAGATCAGTCCAGTTCGTCTGTTGGTAAGAAACGTAGCATCTGAGATACTGCTCCACCATTTTCTTAGCGGCTTCTTCAGCCCCATTAGTGGCCGGATGAAAAGCAGATGATAACCCTTGAGATGATCCAATTAATGTAAGGAAATTTCTCCAAAATTTTGCTGTGAACTGCACCCCCCCTGTCTGAAATTATTCGCTTAGGGGCGCCATGCAGCCTATAGATATGTTTCAGGAACAATTTGGCCAGTCGTTGGGCAGATGGAAGTCCTTTGCAGGCGATGAAATGAGCCTGCTTTTAAAACAGGTCTATTACAGTCCAGATGACAGTATTTCCAGTACTTTCAGGCAGGTCCACTATAAAGTCCATAGCTATTTCTTCCCATGGTTGAGAAGGGTCTGTCACGGGTTGCAGTAACTCAGGGGTTTTCCCTGGGATTCTTTTCATTGTGACACATACAGTACAACTTTTTACATAGTTCTCTACATTTCTTTTCAGCCCCGGCCACCAAAATTGACGGCGGGTGATGTGTAGGGTTGTTAAATATCCAAAGTGTCCAGCCTATTTTACATCGTGGCTGTGATTGAGGGCATTAAGATGGAGCGATTCTGGTAAATATAGCTTCCCCCCTTTCTAAGCCAAGCCATCCCTGCATGTTATGGAGGCTTGATTATCTTTGAACCATTGGTTGGTGAGGAGCTCTCGTTTTAATTTCTTTGCTCCAGGGTCATCAGGTTTGGGGACCCTGCGAGGTGTAAGTTGAGCAGCAGTTTGTGGATTGGGAATAATCACCTCATTAATCTGCTCTCGTTCGCTCTTATATTGGGGTAACCGGGATAGCGCATCAGCTAGGAAGTTCTTTGTGCCTGGTATGTACTTTAGAGTGAAGTTGTAATGGTTAAAGTACTGTGCCCACCATACTTGCTTTGGGGACAATTTGCAGGGAGTTTTCAGTGCTTCTAGATTTTTGTGATCTGTCCATACCTCAAATGGCACCTTGCTCCCTTCTAGATAGTGTCGCCAGTTTAATAGCGCCCATCTAATCACGAAGGCCTCTTTCTCCCAGATTGCCCACCTCCGCTCGCTCTCCGTAAATTTCTTTGAGGTGTAGGCATAGGGTTGCAGGATCCCATTTTTGTTCTTTTGCAGTAACACAGCTCCAACTGCCACGTCGCTGGCATCGGCTTGAATCACAAAAGGTTCTCCTGGGCATGGGTGGTTTAGGACCGGTTCAGCAGCAAATAGTCTCTTTAAATTTTCAAAAGCTGTTTGACAGTCCATTGTCAATGCTAGTGTTTGACCAGGTCATGGCTTCCCTCCTCCTTTGCCTGTTTTAAGTAGTTCTGTAAGAGGTAGGGCAATCTCAGCAAAAGAGGGGATGAATTGATGATAAAAGTAGGCAAAACCCAGAAAACTCTGGAGCTGTTTGCGAGTCTTTGGGGGCTGCCATTCGATTATAGCTTTCACCTTGGCTGGATCCATTTCAATACTCTCGTTGGAAATTCTGTAGCCAAAATAATCTAATCGGGTTTGGTGAAATTCACATTTTGACAATTTGGCATAGAGTTTGACATTCAATAGTTTCTTTAACATTTTGATTTTGTAAAAAGGTATCTATCTCTTTCTCTTGAACTTTTTCTTCAGCATACAATTTGGTGTAGAACTCTAGAAAAGCCTTCTTAATAGTTTCTTGATGAAATACTTCTTGCCCCTTATATTCTACCTTCTCAATTAAACGGGATTTTTGTTTTTTCCTTAATGTATAAGCCAACCATCTGCCAGGTTTGTTAGCATTAAAAAAGGTATTATGTTTAGCATATTGTATATTCCTGGCAACCTGGTCGGTCATCAAAATATCAAATTGTTTCCGTAAAACCTTTATCCCTTCTTTAATATTACTATCATCTGGCTTATCTATTAATAATAACTCTTTCTTTCTTATTTCCGCTTCTAGAACTCGCCTCTTTTCCTCTTGTTTACGTCTATGCCTAACATTCAGCTCAATTAATATTCCACGCATGTGGGCCTTACTAGAGTCCCACACCATTTCTATTGGTAAACCTACATTCTTATTTAACCTAAAAAATTCCTTGATAGCCTTTTTACATTCTTGCACATACATTTCATATTTAAACAAATTTTCATTAAGTCTCCAGGATCTGCTTAAAAATTGGCCAGTCCTTAATTCCATCATAACTGGATTGTGGTCAGACAATACATTAGGTAAGATTTTAACTTTCTTTAAACTTAACATAAAATCACTAGTAGTTAAAATAAAATCAATTCTAGAAAATGATTGATGTCTGTCAGAGAAAAAAGTAAACTCTTGATCCCTACCATGTCTTTCTCTCCAAATATCTAACAAATTAAAATCATCTTTAATATCAAAAAAAGATTTAGGTAAAATTGAGCGCGATTGAGAAACTAGTGAAATCTTTTTCTTGTCCAAACCAGCATCAAGGATTCCATTCCAATCTCCCATTAAAATACAAGATCTATAATCCCACTCTAATAACTTTTGGTGTAATGATTTATAAAATATACCTTGTTTTTGGTTTGGAGCGTATATACCCATCAAAAGAACTTTCTTCCCGTCCAGTAGAATTTCTATAGCTAAAAATCTACCTTGATTATCTGCTTCTATTAATTTAGCTTTTATATTATTTTTAACATAAATAACAATTCCATTTTTTTTAACTAAAGATGATGCCACGAAATGTGTACCCAGCTTATTATTAATCAAATATTTCTGGTCCAAAGATCTAATATGAGTTTCTTGTAGACAAATTACATCATTTTTACATTGCTTCAAATAATGAAATATCTTCTTCCTTTTTTGTGGAGAATTTAAACCATTAACATTCCATGTCAAATATTTATTTGACATGAGCTTTGCGTGAAAGCTTCTGCAAAGACCATTCCACTTCTTCCTGCCTCTTAGGTCTTGCTCCCATGGCTTCCATAGATGTCAGATCAGTTTGCTTGGTTTGAGTTGGTTGTATTTTTTCTCTTTGTTCAATAGCCTTAGTAGGTTCACGTACGCGTCTTGGATCTTTAGGCTTGTCTACTGCCAAAGGTTGGAAAATATCAATTGACTGCACTGGTTGTTCAACTGCTTTGTCCATAAGAACCGATGAAATTAGTCGAGGTTGTTGAGGTTCCGAAGATTGCAATAATTCTAGATCTTTAACCAAGGTTGCCCTCTTAGATTTGGGGGAAGTAGATCTATCAACCATCAATATATTCTCAAAAAAATCCTTCGCTTTAGCTACAGTAAACAAACGGTATCTGTTATTTTTAAAGAGTAAAGAAAGTCCAGTTGGTACCTCCCATCTGTATTGTATTTCTCTTCTTTTAAGCTCCTCCGTCAGAAAAGCATAATCTTTCCTTGATCTCAACATTTTAGGAGGTATCTCTTTCAAAACCTGTACTTCTTGACCAGCAACACTCAGTTGTTTATTATAAGCTATAGAAAGAACCCAATTTCTATATTTTCTTGTATTAAAGTATATCACAATGTCTCTAGGCAAATTCCTTTGTGCAGCAATACGTGAGTTTATTCTAAACAATCGTTCAATCTGCCAGGCCACATTCTCAACTGAGTCATCCAAAAATTTTGCTAAAGCTTCAGAAAAAAATTTTCTTAAATCCTCTTGATTCTCATTTGATACGTCTCTAAATCCCCTAATTCTAACCGCAAACTGCATCTGATGATATTGTGTCAAAGTAGCCTGATCTTGTACATCACTTCTAATTTCTTCTAATTTTTCTTCAAAATGTTGCTCAACATTTTCTAATTTTTCTTCAACAGCAATAGTATAGTCCCAGACACCTTTAATAGCGTCTACAATATCTTCTCTCATCTCCTGATTAGAAGCTTCTATCATAGCTTTAAAGTCTTTTTTCTGCTCTGCCATCTTTTCCTCTATTTTCACATCAAATTTATCTTCCATTTTGTCAAACCTATCATTAAATAAGGATATTACATCTGTTAAAGCAGACTGTAAGTCTTTCACTGTAAGCATTTGTGAGACAGACTGTGCAGGCTCTTGAGATTCTAAAGGAGCAGACTGTGATTTAACAAGCTGTCCTGGAGAGGGCATAGCCACCTTAGCAGCTGTCTTTTGTCTTGTAGTCATAATTAAGGAAGAGAAAGGAAAACTAAAAAAAATTTTTTTTGCCACTTCCGCCCTTCTCAATTTCTTTTAAAATCCAGTTATATTATAGTTTAATAAATAAATCAATAAATGAATCAAGTCCAAATAGTCTCTCAAGCATCTCTTCAAAAGAAAAAGAAAAAATTCAGTTTCATTTTCTCAGTGGAGTAAACACTTTCATTTTTCACTTTCACTCAGTAAAAAGAGCAAACGCCATCTTAAAAGAGTTATGTTATGTTGATTCAAAAAAATTTGTAGATACAAAGATACAAAGGCAGAAACAAAGTAACAAAATACTTGCGATACTCAAAAGACTCCTGTATCCATTCCGTCTGTATAAAATCCTTATTATTCTCCTTTAAAAGCAGAGGCGGTCGCGACGTCTAATTCTGTCAGCCGACAGAAGCGTCTCTGAGCAGGAGCGTTTCAAGTGCCTGGGGAGCACACCTTCTCTGCCCCTGAAAATTTTTTCCAGGGGTCTTGGAAGGGCTCTTGATGCTCTACTCCCCTTCTTTGCCCGAAGGGGAGTTTTTTCGCCGCAACAAACAGCTGATGAGCGCTGTTGTTGACGGCTTTACTGACTCAGAGAACGGAGCCTCACGTTAGAGACTCCATCGACGCCGGCGGAGCCACCGGAATGTTTTGGAAATTACTTTGGAACAAAGAGATAGATTAAATGCCTTGATTAAGTCAGAAGAAATTATTGATGCAATTAAACAATTGAAATTGGGAAAATCTCCAGGAACTGATGGTTTTACCACGATTTATTATAAGTGTTTACAGGAGGAAATGGTGGAACATTTGAGGGAGTTATTTGTGAATATACAAGAGGGTGGTCGGGTTCCACCCTCTTGGAAAACGGCCAATGTATGCTTGATTCCTAAAGAGGGCAAAGATAATGTTCAAGTAGAAAATTTTAGACCTATCTCCTTGTTAAATACGGATTACAAGATTTTTGCAAAAATCTTGGCTAATAGACTAATGACAGTTTTGACACAGAGGATTCACCCGGATCAAACTGGTTTTTTACAAGGGAGACAGATGAAAACCAATGTTAGACAACTTGTTAATATATTGGAATATTTGGATAAACATATCCAAGTACCGGCTGTTTTAATGTTTTTAGATGCTGAAAAAGCTTTTGATAGATTGAATTGGACATTTCTGCAAAGGCTTGTGGTAAGGATGGGAATGGGGGACCAGTTTATTAATTCTATATCAGCTATATATCAGAAACAAACAGGACAGATTATAGTGAATGGACAATTAACAGATTCATTTAATATAGAGAAGGGTACTAGGCAGGGTTGTCCCTTATCCCCTTTATTGTTTGTTTTAACTTTAGAGGTATTATTGAATAGGATTAGAGCATCAGAGGAATTAAAGGGGGTACAAATTAGACAACATGATTACAGATTATGTGCCTTTGCAGATGATTTACTTGTGACACTAACTCAGCCAATACAATCGGCTCAGAGTTTGATGGAAATTATTCGAAATTATGGAAAAGTTTCAGGTTTCAAATTAAATTTATCCAAGACAAAGATGTTGGTTAAAAATTTAGATAATAAATTAAAACAAGATTTGGAAAGAATAACGGGATGTGAGATAGTTAAAAAAGTTAAATATTTAGGAATTTATATAGAAGCTTCAAATGGTAAATTATATAAGAATAATTATGAACTCTTATGGTGTAAAGTACAAAAAGAATTGGAGAATTGGAAAAAATTACAATTATCTATGTTGGGCAGAATAGCCGCTATCAAAATGAATATATTGCCGAAATTTTTATTTTTATTTCAAATGTTACCAATACTTAAAAAGGATGGAAATCTTGATGAATGGCAGAAAGGTATAAACAAATTTATTTGGGATGGCAAGAAACCAAGGGTTAAATTTAAAATTATTCAAGACACAAGAGAGAGAGGTGGTTTGAAAGTGCCTAATTTTAAATTATATTATTATGCAGCAGTTCTAGTGGCAATAAGTGATTGGATTAATTTAACAAATGAAAGAATATTAAATATAGAAGGATATGGGTTAGTGTATGGGTTCCACGCGTATTTAGTTTATGATAAAAAACTGGATAGGGGTTTTAAAGAGCATATAATAAGAAACTCTGTGTTGCGTGTCTGGAAAAAGTATTATTATAAGTTAAACGGTAAAATTCCTTTATGGACAGTTCCCAGGCACGCAATACAGAGTGTAGGTATACAACAAATTCAAGACGTGGTGCCCTATGATAAACTCTTAAATAAAGAAGGGAATAGCCTAGAACTGAAATCATTAGACAGATTAAGGGAGGAAGGTATAGCTCATAATTGGTATTATCATGCACAACTTCAAGCCAGATGGCAAAAAGATGTCAAGATGGGTTTTTCTTTAAAGGATGAAAAATTAATTATACAAATTAGAGATCAAAGAGTGATGCATATTAAAAGAATATACGATGCTTTAATTGAAATTGATTCTGGAACTGAATTAGTTAAAGATTGTATGATTAAGTGGGAAGGTAATTTTGGACACACAATTATGATGGAAACTTGGAAAAGAATATGGGTGAAAAATGTTAAATTTACACAAGCTCAGCACTTAAGAGAAAATTTTTACAAAATGTTTTACAGATGGCACTTAGATCCAAAAAAATTATCGTTTATGTATCCAAATTTGCAACCCAAATGTTGGAGATGTGATTCTATGGACGCTACTTATTTTCACATTTGGTGGTCTTGTAAAAAAATTAAGGCTTTTTGGATAAAAATATAGTGGATTCTTCAAAATATTTTGAAGAAGCGTATTGAGTTTGTACCACAGTTGTTTTTGTTGGGTATTACAAAGGACTGTTCCACCATAGAGACTAAGTTGATTTTGAACTTGACTACAGCTGCAAGACTGTTGGTGGGACAATATTGGAAGTCATCTGAAATACCATCTATTGAAGAATGGACGTTAAAAGTTACCCATCTTGTCGAGATGGCTAAGATTTCGGCATACCTGAAGAACCACTCAAATGAAACATTTTTGATGGACTGGAAGAAATGGATTGATTATATGCAAAAGAAATATCAGTTGAGAGAATTAGATTTGATATATGGTTAAATAGTTTAACATAGTAGCTTAGTGGGGTTTCTTGCGTTTTTACCCTGTATTCATTCTGGGAAGCCTGGGGGGGAGGGGGGAGGGAGATAATATATATTAGTTTATGTTTCTCAACTGTAGTTGGGGGTTTAAGGGATTAGATAATTTTTGTAGGATGCTCGGGAGAATTTTAGTTAGCGCTTCGGATGGTGAGGAGGAGGAGCGTAAGTAGAAGAGGAGTGGGTTGCTGGAGGGTGTTGTGGAGGGGGGTTCCGAGCAGTTATTTGTATTGTTTTTTTCTTTTAATATGTAATTTGTTTGTTTTCAGTTGAGTTAATATGTTATTATGTTACAATTGTTAAAAGTTTTTAAAAATTTAATAAAAAAAATTTTATAAAAAAAAATAGTTTCTTTAACACTTCTCTCACCAGCTTTATAGGATCAATCATATTCATGCTGTATATCAGGATGTCATCAAGATACACCAAAACTCCTTTGTACAAGTGATCATGTAGAACCTCATTAATCAACTTCATAAATACAGCTGGGGCCCCTTGTAGGCCAAATGGCATGACTTTGAACTGATAGCTCCCCATAGGACAGTTGAAGGCAGTTTTCCACTCATCTCCCTCTTTTATTCTCACCCGGTAGTGTGCCTCTCTTAGGTCTAACTTAGTGAAGACACTCCCCTTAGCCAGATGGGTTAATACATCCTTTAGGAGGGGGAGGGGGTATTTATTTTCCACACTCAGAGCATTGAGACCCTTATAGTCTACGCAGAGATGAAGAGACCCATCTTTTTTCTCTTTGAATGACACAGGGGCTCCCATGATAGATTTGGCTCATTCGATAAACCCCCTCGCTAGGTTTTTGTTCATGTATTGCTGCATCTCCTCCATTTCAAGGGGGGACATAGCATACATCCTCGGTCGTGGGAGTTTGGCTCCGGGCACCAGTTCGATGGATCAGTCATTGGGCCTGTGAGGGTGTAGGGCATCACATTCTTTTTCACTAAATGCCTCTGCCAGTCCTGGTATTCCTTGGGGATGACTGGTTCATCTGGAGGCCGTGAGGCCGCCATGTGCGCTCGCTCATTGGGTGACCTAAGATGCCCAGCAACATCTGTTGAATCAATGGGGGGATCAGGCCCTATAGGTAGTCTTACAGTTCTCATTCCTTTCTCCCACCAGATAAACGGCTTCCATTTGTCTAACCATGCTAGCTCTAAGACCACTATCTCAGTCATTTTTGGAGCCACCAGGAAGCGAATAAACTCCCAGTGTGCACCTATTTCTAGGCGTAAGGGCTCAGTTACTTGTGTGACCAGAGTTCCTCCCATGAGGGAACCATCGGCTTGCTCAAACCTCATGGGTTTGGAGAGCAATTTTGCTCGTATGCCCATTTTCATGGCAAACGTCAGACTAATAATGCAACGGGTGCATCCCGAATCAATTAGTACGTTCAAGTCCATTTGTGCCCCAGACTTAGGGATTATAAGTTTCATGGCCAGTGAAAAAGGCGGGATTTGTCGACTCACCATCGGGTCGTTCTCTCCTTCATCATCGCTGTCAAAGGAGGGTAGAGCAGGGGCAGGTCCACCCGGAGCCCCGGCATCCTCGTGTGTGGGGGATGTAATCTGGGTGACCAGTTCTTGCATGAGTCGATTGGATTTTTCTCTCGTTAGCCGCTGAGCAGGTTTCTTTCGTATTACTGGTTCTGGTCTGCTCTGCAGTCAGGGGTAGGGGACTGGACAGGTGGCCGCTCGGTGTCCTGTTTGTCCACACCGGAAACACTTGAAGGAAAGTTGTGTAGGTGACCTGGGTTTCTCAGCCATTGCAGTAGTTGAAGGCTTTCGTGGGGGTGATTGTTGTCTGGGTAGCTCTGGTGTCAGACCCTAAGAGGCCCCAGCTGTCCGGACGGGTAGAGGCAGTTGCTACATACCTGTTTCACAGTCTGCTCTGCTGCTCATCGTGCCTTGCTGCTGCAGGTTCCAGGCAAATGCCGACATCCTCTCTTCTGGTCTTCTGGTTCAGAGGGCCTGGTAATGCCAGCAGAGGGCGCCTAACCTCTGGCAGCTGACCATCGAGTCTCAAATGCCCAGGGAAACAGCAATCAAGCCTCTTCGGGTCCGACAACATGCAAGTGGTGGGGCCGTTGAATGATTCCCGGACTGGCTTTGTGTTCCCAGGAATGTATGGCATGCAGGAAGGCATAGAAGAGCAGGGATCACAGACTTTGTTAAACCATGACTGTGGCTTGATGGGTGGGGTTGGGCTGGTCATTGGTGGGGTTTGGTGATGGAGGGGTGTGTCTAGAGTATAAGAGCAGCTGGAAGCAGACTATTCTCAGTGCTAACTTTTTCTCCATTTGACAATAAAGCAAATGGTTGTTTGTCGTTCCTGGTTTATGGTTTGTTCCCGGAGCTCAAGCAGGATGGCATAACAGTAAGTTAGCACTCACCCTATATTCGTTACCTCCAGCATTTGGCACTGGTAGTGGAACAGAATGGCAGAGGGGACGCAAGGAGCTACTCCAGCGGAAGAGTCCCTTGAAGCAACAGGGCAAGCAGAGGTCCCAGTAGCAGTGGAGGGAGGAGAGGCCCAGCAGGTGGAGCGGCCAAAGGAGAAGGAACAGAAGCCTGTGGGTCCAGGTATTGGGGCCCAACAACCGGTATCCACAGCTTTGTCAGGGGAGTGGTGGCTAAGTCCTGCCTTGCACCACCCTGAAGCAGGTATACAGTATGCAGTGGGGGAATTGCCTCGATTTAGTGCCTGGAGAGAAAGAAGAGTGACAGGGTACGAGGATGAAGAATCGAGCTATTCCACCGCTCCAGGACAATATATATATTGGATGCTTTATGAGACCAGTTTGGTGAAACTGGCTACCTTGCACCACCACCCCCCAGTCCCGTGTTATGTCGGGGTTGGGGCAGCCATCTGAGGTCTCCAGGTTTCATCTGGCAAGCCCAAAGCTCAGACTGATGCCAAGCAGCCATCCTTCCATGGCAGGCACTTCTGCAGGACGAAGCCAGGTGGAGCAGCCCCGGCACCAACAGGAGGGTAGGCAGAGCAGAGCTTCGGCTGAAACCCCTTCCAGACAGCTGGGTGATCCAGGGCCAGAGGCAATGAGGCCAGACGGTCGAAGTATGGTGGCTCCAATTGGGTCTCAGTATGGAGTGTAGGCACCAGCACTTTGGCCTCAGGCAGTTGTGTGGAATCCACCACCCATTACAGTGACCTTTGACGGTGATCCAGACAGTTTGGCTATATTTATGAGCCATATCCTGAGCCATTTGGACCACTTTACCACACTATATCCCTCTAATTGGGCAATGGTGGTGGCGATGACAGCACGTCTGCAGGGGGAGGCGGCGGCTTGGGCTGCTGACCTCTGTAACGACCATGCTAGGGAGCTGACCAACATTGGATTGTTTCTGGATGCCCTGAGAACAAGGTTTGAGGATCCCTCCCAGGTGCAAAGGGCAGAGGCAGAATTGATGGGAGTACGGCAACGGGGTAGGCCAGCTAGGGAATATGTAAGGGAATTCCAACGGGCAGCTGGAAGGCTTCATTCGTGGCCAGAGCATCTTCTTATCCATCAATTCCGGACTGGTCTGGACAAAGAACTGCGTCGAGCGTGTATGGTGAGGGGAATTCCAGGAAGACTTACTGAATGGTTCTGGGCAGTGATAGAACTGGATGCCGCTTTGCGGGAATTTCAGCGAACACCGGACAAACCACCAAATCCCTGGCGGAGTAGGGAGTGGCCAAGGGATGTCAGTGGACCAACCCCTATACCTGGTCCACGGCCCCAGCCGAATCTTCGCTGTTTTAGGTGTAACCGGCCAGGCCACGGGGTAGCCGAATGTCCGCTCCCAGCAGTGGCTGGTGTACCAACTGCTACTAGTAAGCCAGGGTCAACGCTGAAGACGATGAGAGAGAGGTCTAGGGCTGTCCAGCAAACAGACGGTGGCCCTTCCCGAACATCCCCAGGTGACCAGGCACCAATTCTGCAGGAGTATAATGATGACGATCCAACCGAGGATCCCATGGTAAGTCAACCCATAGTGCCTTTTGCCATACCAATTACGCTGACAAGCCCACTTACAGGACAGTCTCATGAATACCAGGCCCTGATCGATACGGGTTGTACCCGTTACTTAGTCAGTAGGGAGGTAGTGGAGAAGGTGGGCATTAGAGTATCCCAGTTGGTGTCTCCAATCCGGTTTGAACAGGTAGATGGGTCCCTATTGGGTGGGGCTCCTGCAACTTTAGTCACGGAACCAGTGAGGATGGATATGGGCAACCACTGGGAAACCCTATGGCTTATAGTAGTCCCATGTATGAGCGAGGCTGTTATTTTAGGCTTAGCTTGGCTGGATAAGTGGACTCCAACTATGTGGTGGGCTGAGGGATGTCGTCATATGCGACTTGGAGTAGGTCCACAACAGCCCCAACCAAGGGAGCAGGAGGTGGAGAAGGACAAAGAGGGAGTCAAGGCAGCACAGGAGGGCGGTGACCTTGGTTTTCCAGCAGTATATAACGATCTGGCTGCTGTTTTCAATGAATGGGAGTGTGACAGCCTGCTGCCTCATCGACCAACTGATTGTGCGATTGAGATACTCCCAGGGGCTACATTGCCAAAGCCAAGGATGTACCCCATGACACCATTAGAGTTACAAGAGTTGAGGCAGTATATTGACAAGAACCTAGCGCGGCGTTTCATACAACCAGCTCGTTCCCAGATAGCAGCACCAGTATTGTTCCAGGGGAAGAAGGATGGGGGCCTATGGCTTTGTGTTGACTTCCACGGAATTAACACAGTGTGCGTAGAGCACATGTACCCCCTACCACTTATGAAGGACCTCCTAGCCCATTTGGGTAAAGGGAAGATCTTTACAAAATTGGACCTCCGTGAGGCTTATTACAGGGTTAGAATTAGGCGAGGGGATGAGTGGAAGACAGCTTTTAATTTTCCATTGGGCAGTTATCAATTCAGAGTGATGCCGTTTGGTTTACAGGGAGCCCCCGCGGTTTTCATGCAGCTCATTAATGGAGTTTTACATGAGCATTTGTACCACAGGGTGCTCGTATATCTGGATTATATTCTTATTTACTCCCAGAATATGGAGGAACATATCCATTTGGTACAGGATGTATTAACTAGGTTGCTGCAGGCCCAACTATTTGTTAAACTCTCCAAATGCGAATTCCACCAAACCTGCATTGATTACCTGGGGTACCGAATTTCAGCAGCAGGGGTTGAGATGGACCCAAACAAAGTGAAAAGCGTGTTGGAATGGCAGGCACCAAAAACTAGATGTCAATTGCAAAGTTTCTTGGGCTTTGCTAATTTTTATAGACATTTCATTCCTTCTTTTGCATCTGTGGCTTTACCCTTAACACACCTGTTACGGACCCGGGCCTCCACAACAAAGTCCAGGCCTGGACAGTCCCTAGCTTGGACAGTTGAGTGCCAGCAAGCATTTGAATCGTTGAAGGCCTTGTTTGCTCAGGAGCCTGTGCTATTGCATCCCAATCCAGAATGTCCGTTCATTGTACAGGCTGACGCCAGTGATGTCGCTGTGGGGGCGGTGTTACTTCAACCTAACAAGCAAGGGAAATTACAACCGTGTGCCTATACATCTAAAAAATTAACAGACACTGAGAGAGGTTGGGCTATATGGGAAAAAGAAGCCTTCGCGGTAAGGTGGGCCTTGTCTACCTGGCGACATCTATTGGAGGGGGCAAACCATCCATTTGAAGTGTGGACAGACCATAAGAACTTGAAGGTGCTCCAATCACCTAGATGTCTGTCCCCTAAACATGTGCGCTGGGCACAATACTTCCAGAGATTCTGATTCCAACTGAAGTATGTACCCGGGGGTAGGAATTTTCTGGCAGATGCTCTTTCACGGTTACCACAATACGATAGTAAAAGGGAGGAGGTGGTGCAGGCGATCATGCCCCCTACAGTAAAGAGAAAGTACAACCAGACTCATGTTCAAGCACTAGACCATTTGAAGATGATTTAAGAGCAGCCCTTTTGCAGGACCCATGGTTTCGAGACAATTCCGGATTATTAACACAATGGGATGGGTTAGCCTGGTACGGTAACAAGCTATATGTTCCCCAAAGGATGAGGAGTCAAGTATGTAACTGGTGCCATGATACCAAACAAGCCGGTCATTTTGGATTCCTTAAGACATTGCACCTGGCCAGAAGGCAATTCTGGTGGCCTCGCATGAGGTCCAATATTGAAGCACATGTGAAGGCTTGTCAGATTTGTGCGCAGGCAAAACCTTATCCTGGAAAACCGATGGGACTACTCCAGTCCGTAGCCGATCCAGAACAGCCATGGCAAGACATCGCCATGGACTTTATTGTGGAGCTACCAGACGTACGAGGTTACACAGTGATATGGACAATAGTGGATCTGTTCTCTAAGCAGGCCCATTTTATACCCTGCAAGGGGTTGCCGTCAGCACAGAGATTAGCAAAACTGTTCCTGACGCATGTTTACCGATTGCATGGGGCTCCACATCGGATTATTTCGGACTGTGGAATGCAGTTTACAGCCCAATTCTGGCGCCAATTCGTCCAATTCCTTGGTTTTACCCAAGGCCTCAGTTCAGCATACCATCCCAGCACTAACGGGGCGGCGGAATGGGCCAATGCTGCAGTGGACAGATACCTGAGAAGCTACGTATCTTACCAACAGACAGACTGGGTGGATCTGGTACCGTTTGCAGAGGTGGCCTACAATAATGCTGTGCATAGCAGTACCGGACTCATCCCCTTCCAGGTGGTATATGGCCGAGACGTTGTTCCAATACCAGAGTGTGGACCCCAACAATCCCAGCCCTGTCAGGCCACTGAGTAGTTCGAGAAGGTGGGGGGGGTGGAGCACAGTGAAGAAGGCGTTGGTAGAAGCAGAACAAATAGCCAAGCACTATGCTGACAAAAAAGGAGGATACAGAACCCGTTCCAGGTGGGGGACTTAGTTTATTTATCCACTAAATACGTTAAGCTCCAAGTCCCTTGTAATTAGCCCCGAAGTACATCGGGCCTTTTAGGATATCCCAGGTCATCAATCCGGTAATGATGCGATTACATTTGCCAAAGTTTCTAGGTAAGGTGCATCCGGTATTCCACGTCAGTCTGTTAAAAAACCAGCAGCAGAGGAGTCCAGGGGCCAGCCTCCAGGCCCCGTGTCACAGGGACAATATGAAATCCGAGATATCCTAGATTCGCGGATGAGGAGGGGTGTGCTCTATTATCTGGTGCTATGGAAGGGATATCCATTATCTGACGCGTCTTGGGTAAGGGAGCAAGACGTATTCGCTCCTGACCTGGTTAGGGAGTACCATAGAAAATATCCCCCAAAACCAAGTAACACATCCGCCAACCTATTCATATAGCTACTAATCTTGATGTGATTCCTTTCAGGGGGAACCTTGGTAGGGGGAACCAAATGTCAGACCCTAAGAGGCCCCAGCTGTCCGGACGGGTAGAGGCGGTTGCTACGTACCCGTTTCACAGTCTGCTCTGCTGCTCATCATGCCTTGCTGCTGCAGGTTCCAGGCAAATGCCGACATCCTCTCGGTCTTCTGGTCCAGAGGGCCTGGTAATGCCAGCAGAGGGCGCCTAACCTCTGGCAGCTGACCATCGAGTCCCAAATGCCCAGGGAAACAGCAATCAAGCCTCTTCGGGTCCGACAACATGCAAGTGGTGGGGCCGTTGAATGATTCCCAGACTGGCTTTGTGTTCCCAGGAATGTATGGCATGCAGGAAGGCATAGAAGAGCAGGGATCACAGACTTTGTTAAACCATGACTGTGGCTTGATGGGTGAGGCTGGGCTGGTCGTGGGTGGGGTTTGGTGATGGAGGGATGTGTCTAGAGTATAAGAGCAGCTGGAAGCAGACTATTCTCAGTGCTAACTTTTTCTCCATTTGGCAATAAAGCAAATGGTTGTTTGTCGTTCCTGGTTTATGGTTTATTCCTGGAGCTCAAGCAGGATGGCATAACATCTGGTTGCTGCTTGGGTTTATGCGGGGGAGGCTTCTTATAGCAAGAGAGCTTAACATCTAGCTTCACAGCTGTCTGGTACCAGTCCTGTATCCGATCAGGTACTTCTCGATAGATGCAGGCCTGAGAGAGGTGATTGTCTAATCCCTCGATGAAGTAATGGATGAGGGACTGCTCAGGCCACCCCTCTATTCGACCTGCTATCCTGCTATCCTGCAGAACTCTCGTACATATTCCTGGGCAGGTCTCCCGGCTTGTTTTATTTTGTGAATTTGTCCTGCTGCTTTGAGGCCAATGGATGGGTCCTCAAATCATTTTCTCAGACTTAAGAGAAAGAGGTGGGGATCTTCCAATTCAGGGGCTTGCTCGCTATATAGATTGTTCAGCCATTCAGATGCTTCTCCCTCTAGGTTGGATGCAATGACATCAACCATGGCCCCTGGTTCCAGGTAAAGATAGGCCCAGCGATTCAAGTGAGAACGCACTTGGTTAATGAAAAAAAATCAGCTTCTCCGGGTCCCCATTGAAGGTTGCTTTGAAGGGTGGTGCCAATACAGGCTGCTGCGGGCCCCACCCTGGTTGCTGGTCTAGTCTCCACGCTTGCGGTGCTCCCACTTGCTGTTGGCCCCATCCGGCCTGCTGATCCAACTGTTGCTGGGTTCTCTGCTGCTGGCCAGCGGGGGCTGGTGGTGCCCCCTGCTGCTGCAGGCTTCCCAGTGGTGGCTGTGCAAGTGGGGGTTGTAGTGGTCTCCTCTGCTGTAGGACTGCAGGGGGTGGTGATACCCTCTGCTGCTGTAGGCCCCTCAATGGTTGCTGGACATGTTGGGCCTTCCTTATCTGCAAGCTTATCAGCTGCAGCTCCCCTGGCTTTGGCACTGCCCCAAGCTGCTGCAAGGCCTCTATTAGTTGATGTAGGATTAGAAATGGCTGACCAGTCATCTGTGGGGCTTGCTCAATTTCACCTTGCTGTGGCTGTTCTCCCACCAGCTGCTGATCTCCTGGCTCCTGTATCACTCCAAGGCATTGCAAAGCCTCTATTAGCTATGGTAAATTCAGAGGACATGGATCAGCCACCTGCTGGAGAATCCAATCTCCCCATTGTTGCAGAGGACTCAGACTGGGATTCCCCCTCTCTTCAGGGCTGGAGTCCCTGGCAGGAGCATCTGCAATGGAAGGGCTGTAGGCTTCCCTCTGTAAGAATCTATTTCTGGTTTTCATCTCTGAACTTTGAAATCTTCCCAATGACTCACCATCAACTCTGCTATCGGTCCATTCTGCTTTTGAAGATTTTGCTCTCAGCTGGGAAAGCTGCCAGACTCCTCTCTCCCCCGGCTTGCCCGCTGTCGCTTCTCCACCCCCCCCAGGGATACAGTTACAGCCAGGGACCTGGCCTCAGGCAATCTTTCTTTCTCCATAATGAGATCTTCCCCGAATCTTTACCAGCTCCTCTCAAGCATAGAGGCAGTGGATGGAGTTCGGGTCCCTAGGTTATTTGAAAGAAAATTTGGATTCTGGCATGATGTCAAGGTTCCGACTAATGAAACACTTCAAAGAACTTTCAGGCATGTTTATCCTAAAGCCTTTATTACAGTGTTACAAATTGACGGCACATCATGGACGTTTATGCCAGAATCTAACTTCCTCTTGCTGGCATCTAACTTTTCTTGCTAAACCCCTCCCTTATCTTGCAGTCAGAAGTCACATTATCCAATTAGTGTGGAGGTCAAGTGTGGAGGTCAAAGGTTTTCTTCTTCTTTCTTTCCCGGCTTTACCCCCCCACACACACACTTTAAGCTCTGTATTAACCCAATAAATACATTTTTACATATTGTCAATGCAAGAATATACAGTTTTTGCAGCGTTGACAGACAGTATTTCCTCTACTTTCAGGTAGGTCTACTATAAAGTCCATAGCTATTTCTTCCCATGGTTGAGAAGGGTCTGCCACGGGTTGCAGTAACCCAGGGGTTTTCCCTGGAATTCATTTCATTGTGGCACATACCGTACAACTTTTTACATAGTTTTCCACATCCTTTTTCAGCCCCGGCCACCAAAATTGCCGGCTGGTGAGATGTAGGGTTTTCAAATATCCAAACAGCCTGTTTTACATCATGGCTGTGTTTGAGAGCATTAAGACAGAGGGCTTCTGGCAAATATAGGGGACCCTTTGTAAGCCAAGCCATCCCTGGACGTTAGGAAGGGTTGATTATCTTTGAACGATTGGTTGGTGAGGAGCTCTCGTTTTAATTTCTTCGCTCCAGGGTCATCAGGATTGTGGACCCTGTGAGGTGTAAGTTGAGTGGCAGTGTGTGGATTGGGGATAATTGCCTCATTAACCTCCTCCCGTTCACTTTTGTATTGGGGTAACCGGGATAGCGCATCAGCTAGGAAGTTCTTTGTGCCTGGTATGTACTTTAGAGTGAAGTTGAAGCGGTTAAAATATTGTGCCCACCGCACTTGCTTTGGGGACAATTTGCGGGGAGTTTTAAGTGCTTCTAGATTTTTGTGATCTGTCCATACTTCAAATGGCACCTTGCTCCCTTCTAGATAGTGTCGCCAGTTTAATAGCACCCACCTAATCATGAAGGCCTCTTTATCCCAGATTGCCCATCTCCGCTCGCTCTCAGTAAATTTCTTAGAGGTGTAGGCGCAGGGTTGCAGGACCCCACTTTTGTTCTTTTGTAGTACCACAGCTCCAACTGCCACATCGCTTGCATCAGCTTGAATCACAAAGAGCTCCCTTGGGCAGGGGTGCTTTAGGACCGGTTCAGCAGCAAATAGTCTCTTTAATTTCTCAAAAGCTGTTTGACAATTCATCGTCCATGCTAGTGGTTGGCCCGGTCATGGTTTCCCTCCTCCTTTTTGAGTAGTTCTGTAAGGGGTAGGGCAACCTCAGCAAAAGAGGGGATGAATTGACGATAAAAGTTGGCAAAACCCTGAAAGCTCTGGAGCTGTTTGCGAGTCTTTGGGGGCTGCCATTCAATTATAGCTTTCACCTTGGCTGGATCCATTTCAATGCCCTCATTGGAAATTCTGTAGTCAAGATAATCTAATCGGGTCTGGTGAAATTCACATTTTGACAATTTGGCATAAAGCTTGGCATTCAATAGTTTCTTTAACACTTCTCTCACCAGCTTTATGTGATCAGTCATATTCGTGCTGTATATCAGGATATCAGCAAGATATACCAAAATCCCTTTGTACAAGTGATCATGTAGGACCTAATTAATCAACTGTATAAATACGGCTGGGGCACCCTGTAGTCCAAATGCCATGACTTTGAACTGATAGCTCCCCATAGGACAGTTGAAGGCAGTTTTCCACTCGTCTCCCTCTTTTATTCTCACTCGGTAATATGCCTCTCTCAGGTCTAATTTAGTGAAGACACTCCTAGGATCACAGTCTCAGTCATTTTTGGAGCCACTAGGAAGCGAATAAACTTCCAGTGCACACCTATTTCTAGGTGTAAGGGCTCAGTTACTTCTGTGACAAGAGTCCCTCCCATCAGGGAGCATCGTCTTGCTCAAACCTCACAGGTTTGGAAAGCTGTTTTGCCTGTATGCCCATTTTCATGGCAAACGCCAGACTAATAATGCAGCTGGTGCTTCCAGAATCAATTAGCCAGATGGGTTAATAAGTCCTTTAGGAGTGGGAGGGGATATTTATTTTCCACACTCCCAATGTTGATACCCTTATAGTCTATGCAGAGATGAAGAGATCCATCTTTTTTCTCTTTGAACAACACAGGGGCTCCCATGGTAGATTTGGTCTGTTCGATGAACCCCCTTACTAGGTTTTTATTCATGTATCGCTGCATCTCCTCCATTTCGAGGAGGGACATAGCATACATTCTCGGCCATGTGAGTTTGGCTCCTGGCACCAGTTCGATGGAGCAGTCATTGGGTCTGTGAGGGGGTAGGGCATCACATTCTTTTTCACTAAATGCCTCCGCCAGGTCCCAGTATTCATTGGGAATGAGTGGTTTGCCTGGCGGCGGTGAGGCAGCCATGTGCGCTCGCTCATTGGGTGGCATAAGGTGTCCTGCAACATCGGTTGAATCATTGGGAGGTTTAGGCCCTGTAGGTAGTCTCACTGTTCTCATTCCTTTCTCTCACCAGATAAATGGCTTCCATTTGTCCAACCAGGCTAGTCCTAGGATCACAGTCTCAGTCATTTTTGGAGCCACTAGGAAGCGAATAAACTCCCAGTGCATACCTATTTCTAGGTGTAAGGGCTCAGTTACTTCTGTGACAAGAGTCCCTCCCATCAGGGAGCATTGTCTTGCTCAAACCTCACAGGTTTGGAAAGCTGTTTTGCCTGTATGCCCATTTTCATGGCAAACGCCAGACTAATAATGCAGCTGGTGCTTCCAGAATCAATTAGCCAGATGGGTTAATAAGTCCTTTAGGAGTGGGAGGGGATATTTATTTTCCACACTCCCAATGTTGATACCCTTATAGTCTATGCAGAGATGAAGAGATCCATCTTTTTTCTCTTTGAACAACACAGGGGCTCCCATGGTAGATTTGGTCTGTTCGATGAACCCCCTTACTAGGTTTTTATTCATGTATCGCTGCATCTCATCCATTTCGAGGAGGGACATAGCATACATTCTCGGCCGTGTGAGTTTGGCTCCTGGCACCAGTTCGATGGAGCAGTCATTGGGTCTGTGAGGGGGTAGGGCATCACATTCTTTTTCACTAAATGCCTCCGCCAGGTCCCAGTATTCATTGGGAATGAGTGGTTTGCCTGGCGGCGGTGAGGCAGCCATGTGCGCTCGCTCATTGGGTGGCATAAGGTGTCCTGCAACATCGGTTGAATCATTGGGAGGTTTAGGCCCTATAGGTAGTCTCACTGTTTTCATTCCTTTCTCTCACCAGATAAATGGCTTCCATTTGTCCAACCAGGCTAGTCCTAGGATCACAGTCTCAGTCATTTTTGGAGCCACTAGGAAGCGAATAAACTCCCAGTGCATACCTATTTCTAGGTGTAAGGGCTCAGTTACTTCTGTGACAAGAGTCCCTCCCATCAGGGAGCATTGTCTTGCTCAAACCTCACAGGTTTGGAAAGCTGTTTTGCCTGTATGCCCATTTTCATGGCAAACGCCAGACTAATAATGCAGCCGGTGCTTCCAGAATCAATTAGCATGTTTAAGTCCATTTATGCCCCAGACTTAGGGATTATAAGTTTGGCAGCCAGTGAAAAAGGTGGGATTTGTTGATTCACCATCAGGTCGTTCTCTCCTTCATCCTCGCTGTCAAAGGAGGGTAGAGCAGGGATGGGTCCACCAGAAGTCCCGGGATCCTCCTGTGTGTGGGGTGTAATCTGGGCAACAGGTTCTTGCGTGACCTGGTTGGATTTTTCTCTCGTTAGCCACTGAACAGGTTTCTTTCTTGTCGCTGGTTCTGGTCTGGTCTGCAGTTTGGGGTAGGGGACCGGACATGTTGCCGCTTGATGTCCCTCTTGTCCACACCGAAAACACTTATTTGATGGGCCTGCAGGTGGCCTGGGTCTCTCAGCCATCGCAGTAGTTGGAGATTTTCCTGGGGGTGATTGCTGTCCGGGTTACTCTGGCGGCTGCTCAGATTCAGGTGGGGGAGGCTTCTTATAGCAGGCAAACTTAACGTCTAGCTTCACTGCTCCCTGGTACCATTCTTGCAGCTGAGTACAGCTCGATAGATGCAGGCCTGAGAGAGGTGATCATCTAATCCCTCTATGACAGTGATTCTCAACCTTCCTAATGCCGCGACCCTTTAATACAGTTCCTCATGTTGTGGTGACCTCCAGCTGGCCGGGAGGGTATCAAAAACTTGACCAAAAAAAGAGGAAAAAATGGGAAAGTATAGTTAGTCCTCGACTTACAACAATTCGCTTAGTGACTGTTTGAAGTTACAACAGCACTGAAAAAGCAAATTATGATCATTTTTCACACTTATGATTGTTGCAGCATCCCCAGGGTCATGTGATTTACATTCGAATGCTTGACAACTGATTAATACTTATGACGTTCACAGTGTTTCAGGGTCACGTGATCAATGGCCAGGGGGCGTGGCCAACTGATCACTTAGATTGCAGAGTGCCTGTGGGGGCGAATCTGTGGGTCTCTAGGATGGGACTGGGGTGGGTGCCTGCCTTCCTTCCCTCCCTTTTCTCCCCTTGTCCCTTCTTTCCTTCTTTTCTTCCTTTCCTTCACCTCCCTCTTAGTCTCTTCCTCCTTCCCTCCCTCTTTCCCATTCTCCTTCCTTCTTTCCTTCCTTTCCTTCACCTCCTTCTTAGTCTCTTCCTCCTTCCCTCCCTCTCTCCCCTTGTCCCTTCCTTCTTTCTTTCCTTTCCTTCACATCCCTCTTAGACTCTTCCTCCTTCCCTCCCTCTCTCCCCTTGTCCCTTCCTTCCTTCTTTCCTTCCTTTCCTTCCCCTCCTAGTCTCTTCCTCCTTCCCTCCCTCTCTCCCCTTGTCCCTTCCTTCCTTCCCTGTGCTCTTCATGCACCCCCTGCAGGGCACATTTGGTAAAGTTCGTGCAGACTGCCGCCAAGCAGCATATTTTCCACAAACAAGTGAGGTGGAGTGGAGGGGGGGGAGAGAGAAGGCGGTTGACAAGCCCTGCCGAAGACCATCGGAAATATGTGTTTTTCGATGGTCTTAGGCAACCCCTGTGAATGGCTCATGTGATCCCCAAAAGGGTCACGACCCACATGTTGAGAACCACTGCTCTATGAAGTGATGGATTAGGGATTGTTCAGGCCACCCCTCTATTCGACCTGCTATCTTGCGAAATTTCCGCACATACTCCAGGGCAGGCCTGCTGGCTTGTTTTATTTTGTGGATCTGTTCTCTTGCTTTAAGACCAATAGATGGATCCTCAAATCTTTCCCTCAGCCCTAGGAGGAAGAGGTGGGGGTCCTCCAATTCAGGGGCTTGCTCATTATATAATTTGTTCAGCCATTCGGAGGCTTATGCCTCTATATAATTTGTTCAGCCATTCGGAGGCTGGATGCAATCACATTGACCATGGCCCCCGGGTCCGGGTAGAGATAGGCCCAGCAATTCAAATGAGAGTACACTTGGTTGAGGGAAAAAACCAGCTTCTCTGGGTCCCCATCAAAAGTTGCTCTGGAAAGTGGTGCAATTATAGGCTGTTGGGTCCCCCACTGTGGTTATTGCTGCTGGTCCCATCCTGGCTGCAGATTTATGCCCAGGGGTTGCACGTTCAGAGGCTGTGACCAATCTCCCTGCTGTGGTCAGTCTCCCACCAGGTGCTGATCTCCTGGCTTCTGCATCACCCCAAGCTGTTGCAAGGGGTGATGCAGAAGTTGTGGCAAGCTCAGAAATTGCTGACCATCCATATGCTGGGGAACCCAATCTACCCATTGCTGCAGATGCCTCAGACTGGAATTCCCTCTCTCTTCAGGGTTGGGGTCCCTGGCAGGGGAATACAGGATATGACAGGCTTTCTGCTGGGCCATGGGAGGGTTATAGGCTCCTCTGTCCAGGAATTGATTTCTGCTTTTCACCTCTGGGTTTTGAAATCTTTCCAGCGACTCATCCAAAACTTCGTTATCTCTCCATTCTGCTTTTGAAGTCTTTGCTCCCAACTGGGAAATCTGACAGAGTTCTTTCTCCCCGGCTGACTGGCTGCCGCTCCACTCCCTGGGGAAGCTGCTGCTGCTGAGGTGCTGGCCTCAAGCCATCTTTCTCCTTCCATAATGAATCTATGTCATCTATCCCCTTTAGATTAGGAATAGTGACCGAGGTCCGGGACCTCTTAATTGGTTTAAAAAATTTGTGGATCTTGGCATGATGTCATGTGTCTGACTAATGAAACACTTCAAAGAACTTTCAGGCATGGTTTAACTTAAAAAGCCTAAAATAGTGTAGAGGAGTGTCAGCACGGCATGATAAGAACATAAGAACATAAGAAGAGCCATGCTGAATCAGGCCAAAGCCCATCGAGTCCAGCATTCTGTGTCACACAGTGGCCCACCAATTGTACATGGGGATCTTGAGCAGAAAGAGAAGGCAAAACCCTCCCTTTCCCTTGACCCCCAACAAATGGTACTCAAGGGAATCCTGCCTGCCTCAACCAACATAGAGGCGGCACATGGACATCCGGATGCCAAGATCTGAATTTCCCTTCCCTTTGCACATAACATTCCAGGCATTTCCCCTCCCTTATTTTGGGGTCATGATTCACATCTTCCAATTAACCTGGAGGGCAAAGATTCACTTCCATTCCTTTTCCCGGGCTTTCCTTACTAATCTCCTTCCTTTTCTCTGTCATCTGAATTAACTCTAAAAAATACCAGACAGTTCTGCATATTTTGTCAAAGCAAGAATATTCAATATAAGCAGCATTGACAGCAAACACGTTGTTATTTTTATATCATAAAGCCTTTTGTCTTAAACTTAATTCCAGAGTCTCCATTCTATTATTACTTATTATTTGTGCATATTTTAAAAAAAAGAAATCAATTTTTAAAAATAAAGGAAATACATTTTAAAAAGAAACAGAAACATAATAAACAACAAAAAGAATTTAAAAAACTATTTGGTTTTCTTTTTTTGTGTCTCTACCATTTTGCAGTGTTTATTAGCTTTTAGTTCCCCCTTAGAAGCCTAACATGTTAATATCTCAGCTATAACCCACAAAGAAAATCTCTCTTCCATTAATTGGAAGTATCACAGGATGGATACAGGAACAATTATGTCATCTGGTGATAAAATGTGAAGGGCAGAAGGATCACAGATCAAAGGGACCAATTGCTCAACTCATCAGCAAGTAAGCACTATGATGCCCTTGGGAAAAAGTTTGCTTACTTTAATTGGTGTATAGGGGCTTCCATGATCATGACCTTATGCTATTTTTTGGAATGTTCATTTTTGTACGAACAGACTATACAAATTGAGTCACTAAGCACTGTAGGGTGTAGATTACCATCATAGTTCATCAATCTGCAGCAGTATGGATATATTTATATATTTATTTGGCAGGTAAAACATTTGTAAACTCTGTGGAAATTTGTTTGGTTTATGATTACTTTTGAATGCCATAAAGGATTTAAAGTTTTAAACATCCAAATTCAGGGAGGGATATATCCTAGTTCATTCAGATTTTCAAAGACTGCAAAGTTTGGGGCTAGTAATTTAGCAATTTTGAAGATCTATAGAATGGAATGAAAAAGTGCAGAAAAGGAATTCCAAGAAAGGTTGGTGGTTGGTAGGTATATCTCACACATGTATATATACTAACTTGTTTATGCTGTTAATATTTTACATAGCTAAAATATTACATAGGTTTAACCAGGCTAGATTTGCACAAGCCAGTAATTTTTATTTTTGAAAACCTTACAGGAAATCTGTCGACACACTACTCTTGCCACAAGTCTGCTAAAGGTTTAAAACATTGCAGGTAGAGAAATGCTTCTGTAGTTTTAAGGTAGTTGATTTACTTTTTTACAACTCTCTTGCTGTTTTTTGGATAATTCCTGGGAAAACATTTAATTCCATTGAGAAATTTTTTGGTAAGAAATCTGCCAAAGTACATAAAATAGACGCAGGAGATTAACTTTTGGGGAATTAGGGAAGGGAAATTAAAAAATGCAATAAAGTCCTTTCTGTGCTAAAAATCCACTTTCAGATTTTAGTCAAAACTTTTTCAATATTTTTGGTGGACTATTGAAGACTAGTACCCACTGGTACTATCATCTCTGAGAATAAAGAAGAATAAGAAGGGGAACCTGATATACTTAGGGGAGATTAGTAAGTAGAAATCTCAGCAGTTGATTTAGAAGCTGAGATCTTTTTGATCTTCTCATCCTAAGAATCTTAACATTTCAGAGTTTAGGCACTGAGATGTAAGTTTGCGGTGAACAACTCTACTGAGGAGATGGTCCTATTTCTGAGTACCCTTGTGACTGGTTATTTCTTGGTGAATAATAGGAAAATCTTAATGGACATTTTTGAGCCTTGGGCTGCAATCTAGAGATGAGAGCAAATTTGTGCTGCAGCTTTGGTCAAGTAATTTTAGTAGAGATCCCTGGTACCTGATTTCTTCCCCTAAAATTCTTTTGTGCCTACCTCTATGAATCCCTTGAACCAACTTCTTGGGACATGACCTGGTATTATTCCTTCATTTGCTAATCTCTGGTATTATCCTTATATTTGCTAATTTCTGGATAGTTGCTCAGCCAATTTGCCCTTCCAAGTTTGAGTTATATTCTTTCGGTCTTTTTCTGTCTCTGTGAACACTGACCATTGCACAACATCTACAAAAATAAACCAATAATATAAATATAAATAAGTACATCAGAACAATAGCAAACTCTCCAAAATACTCATAAAAGCTAAGATAAATCTTCAACATAACTCAAGATAAATGCTCACAGTGAGTCAGTAGGACCAAATACCTGGTTTAATCTGTTTCTGGAACTGTATTTGAACAAAAAATGGGACTATGTCAATTAGTTTTTTAATCATAGACTCAAGGACAAGCAACTAGTGGCTCTCTGGAATGGAAGGGGTTTTTTTTAGCCCATGGTGAGATTGGAAGATAATAATTCCATAACTATTTGGGAGAAATTGGGAGATTTTAATTGTTTCTTAGTATGCAACTAGGACCCATAGAAATTAATTAGTTAATTCAAATTACATGGGACCCACTTGACATGCAATTCAGGATAGCTAACCATTTGGAAAAATGCCACAGAATAATAAAATTAAAACCACATATCACCCTTTGTCTGACTCATAGTCTGCACACGTTCAAACCATCGTTCTGCGATGTCAGCCAAAGAAGAATCAAGCTTTCAACACCTTACAAAAGGCTGGCAAGATCAGAAGCATCTAGATTTCAAGGACTATGCTATAGAGTCAGATACAACTGGACAGGGAAACTTTTATTATTATTATTGCTTATTCAGTCAGATGTTCAGACTGGATTTGGCACTTTTGTCTGTCTATTGACAAACATCTATTTTTTTTAAACTCTAGTTTTGACTGTACATTTTAGTCATGTTTTATACTAATTTATGATGTTGTTTGTACACTGCCCAGAGTCACTTACTTCACCACTATTTTATTTATAGCCTTAGCTTGTAAGAACTATTTGAAACCCTTGCTTATTAGTTATTTAATAAAAATACTTGAAACACCACATCACAAATGGAGTTTATGAAACTAAACATTGGCTCTATTAGTTCTAGTCATTAGAGAAATCAATTGACTGTGGGTTGTGTGTTTGTGCATACACAACCTTGAACACTGTCAAAATGTCAAATGCAGTGTCAGATGTATACTGCTTTTTAAAAAAGGTCTTTCAATGGAATTTTAATATAAAAGAGAAAGCTCAAAATATTTTTCTCTGTTTTACAATTTTCTCTGATTCTGTCACTAGCTTTCATGATTCTAATCAAGAAAACAATAATGTTCATGTTTCAAGGCAATTATGTTCTTAGAATAAAAAAAAACATATGAGTTTAGTTTTGCATTCAGGATGCTAGATACCTCAAAATGTGCAGTCCAAATTGGTTTAATCCAAAGAGTCCAAATCCTAATCTCTAATGATATTGTGAAGAGGAGAGGAGAGGAAGGAGAGGAAAAGAAAGGAAAAGAGGGAAGGGAAGGGGGAAAAAGGGAAGGGAAGGATAACATGGTTCACTCAGAGATGTCTACTTCATGGACATAAAGCTTGTTAGATTTTTTTTTATATAGTAGCATTTGTCACTTTAGATAATTTTTCCAACCTACAGCTCAAGCTTCTGTGTATCTGCCACAGATCAACTAGAATGAAAAATATATGAAAAAATTATGACTGTTGATGTATTTGTATTCTGATTAGTCAAACAATGGTAGTTTTAGTTTTCTTTTCAAAGCCAGATTTAGGAATGGCTAAGATATTTGTTGATCCTATTTCAAACATATAAAGATCAACAAAAATGATGAATGTTTGTCAGGGTTGATTGACCTATTTAAGTAAACCCCTGAGATATTCAGTTTAATCTCCAAACACATTCAGTCATGCAAAATGTTAAGCAAATTATATCCTGCTGTGTTGTTTCAAGGACCCCAGACTCCAAGAAAAGATTTGGAAGAAAGAACAAGTGAAAAAACAACAACCTGTTAAGACTTGATAGTCCAGAACATATCTTCTCCACTGAGTAGTTGCAACAGCAAAACGTATTGCTATCATACCAGTAGAGATGGGGTTGATGATGTAATGAATCTTTGCCATGTTAAGTATGTCCTAAAGCAGAGTTCCCCAACCTTTCTGGCTCTGTGGACTGGTGGGGGGCGGGGATGGTTCCATGCAAGTGGCAGGCAAGCACACATATGCACAGCTACATTTGCATAAGTGATGGACACCCTCGCTCACCCACTGCTTGCACAAGTGGGGATGCCTGCATGCACATGCTTGCTGCCACTTCCACGGCCTGGTTCTGAATGGCTCAAGGCCGTTCAGGTAATGGGCCACAGCCTGGGGGTTGAGGAATGTTGTCCTAAAGCAAGTAGATTGAACCAATGTATTCTTAAAATTGTTAGCTTTGATCCAGATGATATGGAGATGTAACTGTTCCAGGTTCATAAATGTATGAATAGGCAAATGTAAGAGTTAATATATGACTAATTACAGCATGGAAGGAATGAATACAGAATGTGTAAATAATACAATGCAAGTTTCTTAAGACCTATCTAATGGTTATCAAATATGTCAAATATTATATTACATTGCATTATAGTATGCAATAATATTAGGAAATGAATGACACTGTTTCTGGGCAAATGATCATATTTTTCCCTTGTAGAGCTGTAACTAAACTAGTTGGTTATGAGTTACTGATTTTTTTTTAAAAAAAAGATTGGTATAAATAAACAATTGTAACTGGATATGAATTAGAACTGAACCAAAAATCATTTAAGGATTTGACTCCCTATACTTCATAAGAATAAAGCATCTAAGGCTTATTTCATTGGATAATAGGAGAGTTATTTTGAGGCTGCAGTCACAGTTATCATGACATATGAGGTTCTGTTGAATTCTCAAAAGCTGGATTGTTAGGGTCAACTTGTTCAAATGACTTTTCTCCTGAGATGCCCACAGGTTTTTTTTCCTTATTTACATTTAGTATTCTACAATTGAGCCAAAAGCTTGTCTTTTCACTTTAACTGGAAAATAATTGATTGTCTAAAAAGTCAGAGCCTTCTGGAGCAAAACAGAAATGGCTTAATACTGGCAAGGCCAATTATCTTTGATAAATCCAAGGCTCATAACCATTAATAATAAAGGGAAATATTCATAGACTGATGTCTCCCTCCCCTTCCCATAAAGATTTGTTTTGGGAGCCACAAAAGAGAAAACAAGGAGATTCCCGAGAAAGAATATTTTTAAGGTGTAATGATGTCTTTTAATATAGTAGGAGTTAGAGGGAGGGTAGAATCTCTATATGAATACAGAAAATGACAGTGCTACTGGAACATACTCAGACAATATCTGATCTGGCTTCAATATTTTGTATTCCATACTGATCTTAAGAACACTTCTGCAGTTCAACTGATTAATTTCTAGCTCCAGTTCCAATATCCTATCACCACACTGCATATAACCTCTGATTTGGGTGAGGCAGGCAACACCACTGACTTGAGAAGCAACCTATAGTTTCAATATCCTAGTCTGTATAACAAAGATGCTTAATATAAAAATGGTACCTTTGTACCATTCTGGCTGAAATGTGTTAAAAAACTGGTTTGTAATATCAGTCTACAATACTGCATATAGAAAGTATGACTAAAATTAGTAATTTTATTTCAAAATAAGCATGAAGTGAAAGCTGTGATTGACCATAACCATGATGGAAAATAGAGATATCCATGGGCACAATTGATAACTGTTGAAGGTAAGTACGTGTACACTTATGAGCATCCTTCAGACAAAGCATACTGAGCAAAGATTTGTGGAATGGGTTTTATAACTTCAAGAAATAGAAGATTTATTTGCAAGAAATTCATAACAGTGAGAGGCAAAACCTAGAATTGGCTAACTACATCCCACCAAAAGCATCTGCTGTTTGCATGTGAGCTGGGGATAAAGGCAGAGGAAGGTGATATGAGATTAGGATCCCTTGGACATAAGGCAGACAAAGTAGACATGGCATAAATCTTATAGCCTCTTATGGTCAGTTGGTTGTGAGTCCCTGAAGAGCTGATGCCACTAAACTCATATTTCTGACAGTCATGACTCTGGCATATGCAAGGTTGCAACCTGGAAGGAGTAAATGGTAAAGAGTGTAAATTAACACATGAACTAAAGGAGAAAAAAAACAAATATATGTGTGTGTATCTGCTAAACTAAAAGAGGAAGAACATCAAAATGTGAATTAATGAATATAGGGAAGTAAGGTTTAATAATGAAGGAAAGGGCTAAATCAGGAGTCTTCAAACGTGGCCATTTTATGACTTGTGGAATTCCTCAGCCAGTGTGTATAATTACATAATTCATATAATTTGCACAATGACTTAATAACATGTGTAATGTCACTTCTCCACAAACAAATGCCCATCAATACAGTTTTCAGGAAAATAATTAGGAAGCTGTGACAGTTGAAATATCTCCATGCACACAAGCACATGTGCCCAATACTATGCATTTTATTATATTATGTGTGTCCTTCTCTAATGCATTTGTATATATAAATCAAAGTTTACTAAAAGCACATGGATTCTAAAAGTGTCTTGGTTCCTAAAGGAAGCTGGCATATGCCAAACAATAAATTATGCAAGAAATAAATAAGAAAGTCTGTAGATGTTTACTGGAATTTCAAGTTTGCTGACTGGCAAAAAGAAAGATCCATGATTTCTCTGCAAATATATACCGAGAAGCATCTTTCAGTTCAGAAAAGAAGATATCAATTGTTCGGCAGTTGGTTTTCACATCAAAGCATCTTCATCACAAATGGCAGATTATCTTTAAAATATCTAAGATTGGCCTAATAATCCAAAGGTTAAAGCACATTGTAAAATCTTTCTTCTATTTTGTTGCATTAAACTAAATGCAAATCTTCAATTTGGATCCCACTATTCATGTTCATGACCCCCTCTCCCCATATTACTCAGTGAAAAGTCTTAACCAGAAAAAAAAGAATGAGAGAGAAATGAATCACTATTTTTAAAAAGTGAATATTTAAATTATTTAATATTTTTAAAAGTTAATGTTAGAGGTTGGGAAAAGAACCATCATAATACTTGTTCTAAAAATGTAATCTGAACTTAAGTCAGCCAAAAGACATTTGTTTCACTGAAATTTGAGATTCTCTGTTTGGATTGATTTATTCAGCTTTTTATTCGTTTCTGAACCTTTTTTCCACGCACTGCTTGAAACACTGCCACTTTCAGTGAAGGAGGCGACAACAATAATGATAACTACTAAAACAGCAAAATACACTAAGCACCTTGTAGCTACAGAATAGAAAATGCATCAAGCCAAATCCACCATAAATCATAATTAAATGTATAATAATAAAGTCAGTTGAGTTGGAGGTTGAATTATTCTACATGGGTATTCTTGGGAAAGGAATTTGAACTGAGCAAGCATTGGTGAAGCGTGTTTCATAAGAAAGAAAAAATGAGATTTATTTACAGATACTGTATTATAAGGGTAGCAAAGATTAATTACATTCTACCAAGGGATGGATAAACAAGAATGTACTCTGTGCTGAGGTCTCTGGGAAGAGGCACAGAAGAAGGCAATTATCTCATATTAGCAATTTCTTGGAGACACATCAGGTTAGAGCGATAGAAAAAGAGTGGACACAGAGTTAATTCTTAACTCTTTATGCATACCCTACTTCCATCCTTGGGGTCAGTAGGTTTCATGGTATTGAAGAACCAATGCCATTTGGATTTGGACTGCTAACAAATGAAAAACATGTTTCAAATAACCAGCAATAAATCAAGCCACTTTCTAATCCTGATTAGCTAATCGTGTAATCCAATTGTAATTGTAAGCTATTACATTTGCATGTATTAATAGCATTTGCATATCAGCGTAGCATGTAATCTATTCCATTCAGTTTTGTCATTTGCCTAAAAGTGTTTTATGCAGTTTCTCTTAGCATTTTCTTTGGGAATTTCTTTAGAATGTCAAGTGTTCCTACATGTGTAAATCTATGGACCTTTATATACATTTCTGAAGCAAAAAACTATATCACAAGTATATCATAAAAATTGTATCACAATTGTATCACAAAAGGAGCCCTGGTAATGCCATGATTAAAATGCAGTGTTGCAGGCTAACTGCCCATAGTCTGGAGTTCGATCTTGACAGGACTCAAGGATGGCTCAGCCTTCCATTCTTCTGAGGTTGGTAAAATGAGGACTCGGACTGTTGGGGGCAAAATGCTGACTCTGTAAACTGCCCAGAGAGAGTGCTATAAAGCAGTATGGAGGGGGGGTGTCCATAAGTCTAAGTGCTATCTGTACTGCTATCACAATATGTGGCAAAAATATTTTTGATTTGCAAAGCCATAGTAAATGCCAATTATGTAGGTTCACCTTCCCAATTATAATCAAGAAACATTTTCATTGAAGCCTAATTTTGAATTTGCTTCATGCAGAAAGATTAGGCAATATTTATCACAAAATTCACTTTAGGCCCCACTCTCTGGAAGCCATTTTGATCTGTGTTGTATACTTCGTTCGCGTGCGAATGATGAAGACACATGGCGATGCTGAACAAACACTTTATTCTCCTTCTACAACAACCAAGCAAAGGCAAAAGGCACGCAGGCCTTCTTATATGGCCAGAAGCCCAGACAGTGTCAACCAATAGGAACGGAGCGTTTTTGCACCTTGCGCATGCGCACAAGGCTGGTGCCGCTCTGTCTGGTCCCGGGCAGCTTTTGGAATGCCTGGGACCAATGCAATGTCCCGAGCCTGCTTTTGCAAGCTCAGGACACAACACCCCTCCCCCCTAGATGGAACATACTTCGCGTACACACATGTACGTCGTGCATTGGGAAGAGTGGAATACAGTTGCATTATTCAAATGCAAAGAGTGTGGAATCTTACTCCCCTTATTCAGGGGCCTCATGAGCAGGTTCCTCATGATTTGACAGCAACCTCAGCTGTTTGGATGGGCACTTGGCCCGCTGCAACCTTCTAAGGCCCGCAGAGATTGCCTGGCCCACCTGCTCGCCTACCAGGCTAGGCAGGCCAGGACTTTGCTGCCCCAAATACCCAGTTGACCCACCCAACTGCTGGCTGGCTGGACCCTCTAAGTCCAAGCCAGCATACCTTGGAGGGGTAGAAGTCCCCGAGTCCGCAATGGACCCCTCTTGGGAGCACTGTCCCTCGATTCCAAGGCCAGCAGATGGAGAGGGCTGGGGAGAGAAAGAGCCCCAAGTACTCTGTGGCCCCCCAAGCACATGCCAGAGGTGCCCAAGTCAGGAATCGCCTCCATGGCAACGCCCTTTGCTGGTGACTTTCTTTTGGGAGCAATTGCTGAATTAGGCAAGCACCCCTGATGGAATTCCTTTTCTCTTGCTGCTTGTGATTTGTGTGGATACCCCCGGTCAGTCTCCCTGTCTGGAGCAATATCTGACATATGTGAATACTGTGGATACCGCTGGTGTGACTTCCAGTCTGGAGTAATTATGGACATGTGGAGCCCGCTGTTGTGACACCTGTGAAGCCACCTGGTCAGGGTGCAGCCTGTCCAGTTTAGTGATGAGGCGGCGACCCCAGAGGAGTTCAGCAGGGCTCTTCCTTGTGGCTGTGCATAGTGTGGTGTGGTGTGCAAGAAGGAAATCAGCTAATCTGTGATGCCAGTTACCGTAAGTCAGTTTCTTGAGAACATCTTTGGTGGTGCGCACCATTCTCTCTGCCAGTCCGTTGGAGGATGGATGAAAGGGAGCCGATGTTGCATGACAGATCAGGTTGGCCTGAAGAAAAGCCTGGAACTCAGAAGAGGTAAATTGAGGTCCATTCTCTGAAACCAGAACATCTGGAAGACCGTGTGATGCAAAAATTCCTTTCAATACCTGGATGGTCCTGGCAGTAGTAGTGGAGGAAACAGGAACAACCTCTAGCCACTTGGAATGGCTATCAACAACAACCAGGAAGAATTGCCCCTGAGAGGGCCCAGCATAATCTATATGCACCCTAGACTATGGGGTTTGAGTTTCCTCCCACCTATGTACTGGGGCCTGAGGCATTTCAGGCCGAGACTGTTGGCACACTTGGCACCCATTCACCTGGGCCTCGATGGCTTTATTGAGCCCAGGCTACCAAAGATGGCTGCACACAAGCGCTTTCATTCTGACTATACCAGGATATCCCTCATGCAGAGAGATCCAGATTCTAGACCTCAATGAGGCTGGGATCACTACCCTGTTACCCCATAACAGGCAACCCTTGAAAGTGGAAAACTCATGCTTCTTGTGCCAGAAGCTTTGGAACTCAGTATCTGGACATTTGTCAGGCCATCCTGACAACACCCATGTCAGCACACGTGTAAGCATGTCATCAGTGGCAGTTTCTGCAGCCATATCCCTAGCATTGAGGGGAGACTCAGGCAACTCCTGAATGGAAAGAATATTAATGGCTGGAGCAGGATCTGGCTCTAATTGGTTCAGGGGTAATCTGCTCAGGCCATCTGCATGACCCATTTCTTTTCCTGGTTTGTAAACTAATGTTGACAGGACATATGCTGACAGGAAAATCGACCATCTCAAGGTCAAGAGACTATGAGGAGAAATGATATATGGGGTCTGTTTGTTAGTGGTAAACAAACCCAGCAGAGGCTTATGGTCAGTATAGACCGTGAAATGGCGGCCATATAAGAAATCATGAAATTTCTTAATGCCAGCCACTATGGCCAAGCCTTCTCTGCAATTTGAGCATAATTTTGCTCTGAAGAATAGGCCACAGGGACCTGTGTCCCATCAGCCTTCAGATGGCTAAGTACCGCTCCCACCCCATAAGGAGCTGCATCGCATACGATGCAAACAGGCAGTTGCTCATTGAAATGCGCTAAAACAGCATTAGAAGTGGGCAAGGCCTTAACCTCACTGAAGCTCTTGTCATGGACTTTAGTCCACTGCCAAGGAGCCTGCTTGTCTAAGAGCGTGTGTAATGGCTCTGCCACTGCAGCTTTATGTGGGAGAAATGCATGGTAAAAATTTAATAGCCCCAAGAAGGCTTGTAGCTCACTCTTAGACTTAGGGCTTGGGGCCTGCTGGATAGCTTGCAATTTAGTTTCAGCAGGGTGAATGCCTTGAGCATCAATCCTGAATCCTAAGAAATCAGTAGAAGTGACTCCTATCTTACATTTATCCTTCTTTAGTTTAAGGCCTGCTTTTTGAAAACAAAGCAAGACAGCCCTTAATCTTTCTGTTAAATTTTGAGATGACTCCCCAGCAATGAGGACGTCATCAAAGTAGGGACAGACCCCAGGAATACCTCGAAGTGTGCTCCCCATGACACTTTGGAATATGCCAGGGGCTACGTTTACCCCAAATTGCAGTTTCTTGACCTTGAAGGCCCCCCTGTGAGTTACAATAATCTGGGCCTCTGCAGCTGCCTTATCAACAGGTAGCTGTTGATAAGCCTGTGCCAGATCAAGCTTCACAAAAATGCGCCCCCCGTTGAGGGAGGCCAGAATGTGACTTACCACAGGCACTGGATAAGCGTGCTGTTGCAGTGCCTTATTCAGTGTGCACTTATAGTCTGCACATATACGTATGTCCCCATTAGCCTTTAGAGGGGTTACTATAGGGGTTTCCCATGGACTAGAATCCACAGGTTCTAGAATGCCCTGCTGGAGCAATTTGTCCAGCTCAGCATCAATCTTACCTTTGATGGCAAAAGGTACCCTCCTAGGCTTAACCCTGATGGGCGTGATGGTTCGGTCTAACTGTAGCGAAATGGGAGGCCCCTTGTAGGATCCTAGCTCTGAACTAAACACATCTGCAAACTCCTTGCAAACCTCTGCAAGGCCTAGCATTTGCAAGCTTTGCAGCCCAGTTACCTGGATTCCAGAGCCTCAAACCAATTGAGTCCAATACGACTCATACGTTCACCCCCAACAACCACCACATCTAGGGAACCTTCAAAATCCTTATACTGTACCCTAAGGGTGGCTTCCTCCTTAACACACACCACAGAATTTTGAAAATCAGTGAGTATTAGATTCAATGGCCTGAGTTTAACTCAAAGGCCACTACTGCTGCAAATCCTTTTAAAGGTATTAATTGAAATAATGGAAAGAACAGACCCTGTGTCCAACTCCTTCAGTAAGGGAACCCCTTGCAACCTTACGTTAATGGAAACTTTCTTCTTAAGGGGCTTGTGTGTCCCTGTTTTTAGAATGCTCCTGCGCGATGCACAGAAACCCACCCTGTTTTGGCTGGGGACCCTGGTACCTTTCTGAAGCAATTCTTCCTGAGGTTGAACCTTCTGGTGACCCAAACAGATGGATGCAATGTGGCTCTGCCTGCCACACGCCCTGCAAATGGCAGAGCGAAACCTGTAGTCAGCTCGCTTGTGGCGTCCTCCACACCCAAAGCATTGAAGAGATGCTGGGGCCTTGACCGGACATCCCTTCTGCCTCCTCTCAGCTGGCTGGTGAAGTCTATCCACCTCCTCGTCAGGATCCACTTCTGATCCTTCTCTAGCATCCTTTTGATGGATGGTAGCTGTGTCTGGAGGATTCCTGGTGAGGCGCAAGGCCTTCACAGCCCCGCCTGCTGCTTCCTCGGCTGCCTTCTCTCACAATGCATCTTGGAAGGAGACATCTTCTTTTGCAAAAAATCTTTTGTTGTAAGTCTCTGCTCCTTAAGCCACAGACAAAACAATCTCGCAGTCTCTCTTCCAGATCCTTGAACTCACAAGGTCTGGCTGCTTGCCTTAAGGCCGCAATAAAGTCCGCAGCAGATTCACCCGGCCTCTGGTCTCTCTGCTCGAATGCATGCCTCCAAGCAATAACGGATAACTTCGGCTGGAAATGTTCCTTCAACATTTTCTTCAAGTCAGCATATGTTACTGACTCCAGAGGTGCAGGTTTTCACAGATTTTCTGCGATGTCAAAAGCTTCTTGTCCACAGACACACAAAAGAGTTGCTGCCTTCAGGCCGTCTTCTCTAATATGATTTACTCTGAAGTAGTTCTCCATCCGTGCTACATAGGAATTCCATCTCTCTGGGTGGGAGACATCAAAATCAGTCAAGTGGCCAATCTTCGACATCATAAACTTTACAACCTTCACCACTCGCTTCCTCTGCAAGCTGCTGTTTGGGGAAAGGGTCCTTTAGCCGAGCTCACCCTCCAGCGACACTGTACTGGCAGGATGGGATGCTGATTCAGATGCCGTCTTCCCCTCTTCAGGACTTCCTGGGTAAGTCTTTAAATCTTTTGTTTCAGCTTGCAAAGGATCCCACCTTTGTTGTATACTTTGTTCCCGTGCAAATGATGAAGACACATGGCGATGCTGAACAAACACTTTATTCTCCTTCTACAACAACCAAGCAAAGGCAAAAGGCACGCAGGCCTTTTTATATGGCCAGAAGCCCAGACAGTGTCAACCAATAGGAACAGAGCGTTTTCGCGCCTTGCGCATGTGCACAAGGCCGGCGCCGCTCTGTCTGGTCCCGGGCAGCTTTTGGAATGCCCAGGACCAATGCAACGTCCCAAGCCTGCTTTTGCAGGCTCAGGACACTACAATCTGTATTTTTAACAGTTCTACTGTGAGTTTCCAATTTCAAGGCTTGTATCTGAGGTAGTTTTCATAGAGGCTCACATCTGAATTACCATTTGAAATTTTAGCTTAAGGTAATCTCCTTGAGAACTTTCTGTTCTCCTCACCTTTATAAGATAATTCCACATCCTCCTGGGTGACAGGAATTTATTTGGACCTAAAATTTTGCAGACTGTCTGCTGAATCCTCGATTCTGATCAGCTTCAAAACAGCCTTGTCTAAGCTGAAACAAGTTTTTGACATTGATCTATAGAAAGATTTATTCTTTTGGCCAATCTTGTTTAGGTCAGGCTTGTTTGAAAAATCCTTTTGAGTTGCTAATTGCTTTGCCAATATTTTATGTCTGCCTTATATGGAATGCCATTGCTTCTGGAAGAAAGCTTCAGTAGCATTCTATTGCAAAGGTGACTTTGAGCATGTTTGATGGCAAAGTAGAATCAAGGCATTTTTTTCATTGTCCTTTCTATAAAAGCTGGCATGAGGATTTAATAATGGCAGTATTAATCAACATTCATGGAAGCTCAGAAGAGGAAATCATTGTCAATGGCAATTCTAGAAGAGTAGACCTAGAATTTTGCTGGCTGTCTGCCAAATCCTTGATTCTGATCTGGTTCAAGAAGGCCTTGTCTGAGCTGACACAAGGTTGTTGATATTGATATGTAGAAAGATTTATTCTCTAGCACAACCTTGTTTAGGTCAGGCTTGCTTGGAAAATCCTTTTGAGTTGCTAATTAGGTTATTAGTAGTATATTATATTAGTATATTGTATAAGACAGAATTTGCTTTGCTGTCTGTACTTTTGACTGGAAATTACGATTAGGGGAATGTGCTGGTCAGAGTATACAGCTATCTGGTCAGAGTATATAGCTAGCTTAGGAATTAAGAACGGATCCCTTAAGGGATAGCCTTCTGGGTAATGTAGTTTATGTTACCTGGTCATATCTGTGTTAGGATTGGCCACTGGGAGAGTCTTGTGTTTTATTACGGGATATCCTGATTACATGCCACGCTGCAATCTCCATGAATCCTAGCCATGAGGACTGGTAGCTCTGTTAGAATGGAGGAACCTATTTTCCTTTTACCTATGCAATGGGTCTAATTTACAACCTATATTCCAGAAGAATCTCTACAGTAACTATAAGTTATTGACTTGAGGATGCCTGTTGAATAAAGTAATTCCATGAATCCATCCATGGAGCTATTCTGCCTGTATCAAGTAATATCCACCAGCAATCTCTTTGCTTGAGCCAGGAAAGGGAAAGTGGTTTAGATCTTGAGCTGAACTTTCTTCAAGTATTTATCTGAAAACATGATGGCATGAAAATACCTAGAGGATGGGTGTGCGTCATAGCTGTACTTCCCATTGTCTCTGACCTCTTTGGATTCCACTGAGAATTTAAAGTGACATTGTACTTGGTCCTAAATGGAAATATACATTGTGTCATCACATAAATAATAGATTACTTAAAGGTATTTATAGAGCCATTTCTTTGGGTGGCAATATATTGACTGTCAACGCTGCTAACATTGGATGTTCTTGCTTTGACAACATATAGAGATGCAGCCTTTTTCTTTCTTATGCTTTACTCTTAGAATTAGATGATACTGGGGGAGAAGGAGGAATTATTTATTTATTTATTTATTTATTTATTAATCAAATTTCTATACCGCCCCTCTCCCGAAGGACTCGGGGCGGTGTACAGCCTAAAATTTAAAAAACATATAAATATACAAAATTTAAAATAATTAAAAATAAATTAAATAATTTGGCCGAAATCCCCATTTAAAACCCAAAACATACAAAGCTAAAATCTTAAAAAATACTCAGTCCCCCTAAAACATTTTGACCCTATTGGAACAGAAGCTTCTATGCCAGGCCGGCCTGTCGAAAAAGGAATGTTTTTAATTCCCGACGGAAGGTGCGTAAATCTGTTATTATACGGAGTTCGGGGGGGAGCTCGTTCCATAACGTGGGAGCTCCCACAGAGAAGGCTCTCCCCCTGGGGGTCGCCAGCCGGCACTCTCTGGCCGACGGCTCCCTGAGGAGGCCCTCTCTGTGGGAGCGTACCGGACGGCGGGAGGTATTTGCTGGCAGTAGACGGTCCTGTAAGTATCCGGGTCCGATGCCATGGAGCGCTTTAAAAGTGGTCACTAACACCTTGAACCGCACCCGAAAGACCACCGGCAACCAGTGCAACTCACGCAGGAGTGGTGTTACGTGGGAGCGCCACGACGCTCCCATCACTACCCGCGCGGCCGCATTCTGGGCAAGTTGGAGCTTCCGGATGCACCTCAAGGGGAGCCCCATGTAGAGAGCATTACAGTAGTCCAGCCTGGAGGTCACGAGGGCATGAGTGACTGTGCGTAGTGAGTCCCGGTCTAGGAAGGGACGCAACTGGCGCACCAGGCGAACCTGGTAGAACATCCTCCCGGCCACGGCCGTCAGATGGTCCTCTAAGGACAGCCGTGAGTCCAGGAGGATTCCCAAATTGCGAACCCTTCCTGTGGGAGCTACTGTTTCGCCCCCAATACACAGCGATGGAATCAGCTGGCTGTACCGGGACGACAGTAACCACAGCCACTCGGTCTTGGAGGGGTTGAGCTTGAGTCCGTTTCTCCCCATCCATACCCGCACGGCCTCCAGGCACTGGGTCAGCACGGGAAGGGCATCGTTGGGGTAGTTTGGCGTGGACATGTACAACTGGGTATCATCAGCGTACTGGTGGTACTCCACGCCAAAACCACGGATGATCTCACCCAGCGGCTTTACATAAATGTTGAACAGTAGAGGCGAGAGGACCGACCCCTGAGGTACCCCACATACGAGGGGTCTCGGGGTCGACCTCTGGCCCCTGTCAACACAGACTGCATCCGGCCAGAGAGGAAGGAGGAGAACCACTGCAAGACAGTGCCTCCTATGCCCAGCCCCTCCAACCGTTGCAGCATGATACCATGATCGATGGTATCAAAAGCCGCCGAGAGGTCCAATAGCACCAGAACAGAGGAGCAACCCCTGTCTTGGGCCCGCCAGAGATCATCCACCAATGCGACCAATGCTGTTTCCGTGCTGTAGCCAGGCCTGAAGCCTGACTGGAACGGATCGAGATATGACGATTCCTCCAGGTGCTGCGGGAACTGTCGGGCAACCACACTCTCAACAACCTTCGCAAGAAAGCGAAGGTTGGAGACGGGACGGTAGTTTGATAAAACAGCTGGATCCAGGGCAGGCTTCTTGAGGAGGGGTCTCACCACTGCCTCTTTCAAGGCAGCGGGAAAGACACCCTCACTCAAGGAAGCGTTGATAATTGCTCGGAACCAGCCCCGTACCACCTCCCGGGAGGCCAGCGCCAACCAGGAGGGGCACGGGTCCAGTAAACATGTGGTCGCCCTAAGTCCCCCCAGCAACCTGTCCACGTCCTCGGGGGTCACGGGGTCAAACTCAACCCAGGTAACAGTCTCAAGACCAGCCTCCGCCTCTTCCATTGGACATACCCAGTTGAAGTCGAAGCCTTCCCGTATCTGAGCCATTTTATCATACAGATATTTTCCGAAATCCTCAGCTCTACCCTCTAAGGGGTCTCCCCTCACCTCCTGATGAAGGAGGGAGCAGGTCACCCTAAACAGGGAGGCTGGGCGGTTATCTGATGACGCAATAAGAGCAGTGAGGTAGGAACACTTCTCTGCTCTTATCGCCATTAGGTAGGACCTAATATGGTCTCTTACCAATGTTTGGTCAGATTTGGCACGGCTCGATCTCCAACTGCTCTCTAGGCGTCTTTTCCGGCGTTTCATCTCTCTCAACCCCTCATTATACCACGGGGCCGGTCGAGACCCACGCCGAATCAGAGGCCGCAAAGGCACAACTCGATCCAGGGCACCGGCAGCCGCCCTGTTCCAGGCCGCCACCAGCTCTCCAACCGAGTCGTGTGTCAGAACCTCAGGAATTGGCCCAAGCTCTGCCTGGAACCGCTCGGGTTCCATCAGCCGCCTGGGGTGGTACCATCTCACCGGTTCCGCCACCCTGCGGTGGGGTGCAACGGTCCGAAAGTCCAAGCATAGGAGAGAGTGATCAGACCATGACAGGGGTTCAATGACTATATCCCCTACACTCTGACCACTCAGCCACTGTCCAGAGACAAAAACCAGGTCAAGCGTGTTCCCCCCTGTGTGTGTGGGACCTTGAATTACCTGGGTCAGGTCCATGGCTGTCATGGAAGCCATGAACTCCCGAGCCTCCCCGGATGCCCCGCCCCCGGACGGCAGGTTGAAGTCATGTGATGGGAGTTAGTTAGACATAACAATATTGTAATAGTGTGTGAATTCAGGCCTTTTAAAATAAGAGATGATAAGAAATGGTGGATTTAGAAACAGGAGGGAAAGCCTGCATTTCAAACTAATTGGAGAATGTGATTTATGACTGTTAATTAGAGGAGGGAATTATGTTTTGATACTATGTGCTAAGGAGAGGGGAATCCAGATTTTGATTTCGCTTATTATGTGCTGATGCTAGGCTGTTTGAATAAAGATTATTTAAGATAAACAATGCCTCAAAGTTCTTTGAAGAGTTTCATCTGTCAGAACCATGACATTGACATTTGAAGAATATTCTATTGGATTCTCTCTCCCTCCCTCACTCCCTCTTCAGTTCCAATGTTTTACAATTCTTCAAGAATATAGCAGAAGTTACAAGCTCTCACATGTTCAGATGGATACCCTGGAGGGGAAAAAGGTAATTCAATAAACAAAAAATTCAACTTTGACAAATCAGAGGATAATTTATTTGATCTGAAGCCCATGTCTAAGAGTGATTTGCAAATCCAAAAAGTAATTCCTCCTTTTGTGAAACTTTGGGAAATTGAGAAAGTACTACTGCTGAATGGAATGATTTATTTAGGGAGACCAAGCTTCAAGACTGAAATCTTTCCAACTTCAGAGAAATAAGTAGGTGTATGCATGCAGAAGGGTGCTGAGCTAGTAAGCTTATAACACCAATCTGGATTCAGTAAAGAAAATACAATTCAGAGTGACAGGTGAGTTTACACATCTTTCAATTGGACCTTTAAATCCAGCATGTCTTTTCTTGATTCTGTGCCAACTTTAAAAAGTTGTTAACAGCTGTCATATGCATTGCACCCATTACCAAATCAACTTTTCTTATCCACAGCTCTAAAAGTAGGTTACTATTAAATTCTGTTTTAAAAAGAAATGCAATGTTTTCTTTTTATTTCTCTTTTTTTAGAAAATGCCTATAATATCTGCAATCATTGCTGTGAAAATGAATATACTCCCTTCAGTTTGAAATATGAAATGGTTTGTTTCAGCTTGAAACCCAATTACAGAATAGTGAAACAAAATAATATCAAAAAAACAATTATCACCTGATACTCTCACACTAAATCAAGCCACTTAGAAGGAACTAATTTAATTATTTTAATTCAGACGCTTTAGCTAACTTACATGAAGAAGATATGTGAATGATTTCCTGAATGGAAACACAAGATAAAATGCAATTTATAGTATTTTAAAAATAATAATTAATGTGTCAGGGTAATAATTTAATAGCTAAACAGCTTATGTAATGATGTAATGTAATATAAATTGGATGATGTAATGATAGGAATGACTTAGCAGGATCTGTATCTCTTTAAGAGCCTGAGTATAAAAGGGAAGGTTTTTGCTGGAGTGTTTCTCGTCCGTTTCCTGCTGTAACTGCTGTATGTTGGAGTTTGCTGTATTACCACGTGTATGTATATTGTTCCTAATGTATGATATTGCAGATAATTTAGGATAAATCACCATTTAATATAGGCCACTGTTTACTGCGTTTACTCCTAGGTTATCTCAGTGCAATAAGACTGTGCATGCTCTGACATAATGTTTTGGCATTGTGAAGTGGTTTATTCTAAAAAGTGAAGCTTGGATAAAGGAGGTGGCTAAGAATAAAAAAGAAGCTGAAATGAAAGAACTTGTAATAACAGCAGAAATGATGGAGAAAATGGCAAGATCAAGACAGAGAATTGATCATCAACAGGTGAAGATGAAATGCATGGTTTTTAGTTGAAACATATGACTATATTCAATCATTGCCAAGCAGTTTACAACATACGGTAGTGTAATTGGTTAACATCCAGCAGAACCTATGTGACAATGAAACATCCAACAGCTTCAAGTCAGGATACCACCAGGTAGTTATAGGCCAATTACCTGCTTACCAACATCTTTCAAATTGCTGTCTGGCATTGAACAAAGCCCAATAAGATGTCTCTGCCAGTATAATTGTAAATATTTTATCATCAAAAACACCATCCTATCCTAAGGACTTGGAAAGGACTTGATAGGCGGATAAAAATGTCAACTCCATCTAAATATGTGGTTGACTTGCTCTAATTAGGATGTTTAAACTCATAGCTGGAACCAAATGGATGGAGCTCATCTATTATTATTATTATTATTATTATTATTATTATTATTATTATTATTATTATTATTATTATTATTATTATTATTATTATTTAATTTCTATGCCGCCCTATTCCGGAGAACTCAGGGCGGCTCACAACATGATAGAAATGGTATCCTATCATCTATCCTATCATAATATAGTAATTAAGAAGCAGATTCTCAATAAGAAAACTCAGGAAATAATATTTTTTCCACCAAATGTTTCTGCTTCCCTTTGGAAGACAGGAAACCTAAAACTATGAAATCCTAATTTTGAATTATCAGATTTCAAATGTCTGTACTGAAAATAAATACACATTGATATAAAAGAATATTTTATGCCCCTTGGAGGAGAAGATATATATTTTGGTAATTTTTAAAGGAATTAACCTGTAGAAAGAATAAAATAACAACATTTATATTCTTATGGAAACTAGTACTTTTTGTTTTAAAAAGTACCTGTGAGTACTTTTTGTACTTTTGTTTTAAAAAGTACCTGTGAGTTTCATTACAAATGACACAGCATAAGTATGTAGCAGGAAAATATTCAGGAAGGAAGGTTGGACTACAGATGAAGGATCCACAGGAATCTAAAATTATAATCATTTTCAATCAAGTGCTTAGCAGGCTAGGATGGAGATCTGACAGGTGGGCAATTTTATAGTATTCATTTTCCATGTCTGATTCTGTAAATGCATGGTATTTATATTCAGACCTTACCATCTGGGTCACAGCTCGAGGGAGAAGACTTCATCTTGCATATGGATTCAAGAATGACTCCCAATGAACAGACTCATATGTTTAACAAAACAGGCAAAAATGGAAAAGAAATATCCTTATTTCATACTCTTGCAAAGCAATAATTTAAAAAAATCTTGCAAAGAGTCACAAAACAAAATTGAACAACCCTATTGTTCTGTTTGCCAGTCAAAGGCATTGAGACGAAGCAGGAGTAACAAAACAAGTCTTCTTTATTCAATTTCACCAACAGAACAGTTAACAAATTGGTGCAGGGCCATTTTATACTCCCCTTGCAGGGACAGCATCAGCCAATCAATGCAAGGCTAATCTCCCGCCTTGCGCATGCGCTTAAGGCTGGAGACAGCCTGTCTGGTCCCAGGCAACCACGTGGTCTGCCTGGGCCTTCTGCAGCTTCCTGAGCCTGCTGAGTCATTCAGCAGGCCCAGGACATAACACCCCTCCCCCCTGGGATAAAACAATAAGTAAAACTTCCTGTTAGAGCAGCATACATGTACACGTGTTCAGTTAAGCAAGTTGTTATTCTAAACATAGTTATGCCTGCACACAGGCAGACCCATTCTTACATTTTTTTTATTCACAAAATGCATCAACTGTTCAACACAGTGAAAAATAACACCCTTTCATGAGTGCGTTCTGATTTATAGAGAACTATTAAGCTTCCCTCATGACTGACAGGAATCTCACATAGTCCTTTTGATGACCAGGAATTAAGGGACAGTATTAATTGTGAATACATATAGATGGCTTCTCTCTCTTTGGTCACTTGTAATCCTGGATGCAGGGTCAGGAAAGGACAGCAAGGACAACACCCAATGTCCTAACCCACCCAAGAACATATGATATCTTTAAGAAACATTCAAATGGGAACATGTTTAGCTACTTCTGCCTTCTCCCTTCTAATCTACAGTGTGCCAGACTTACTGGGTGCAATCTTTATCTTATGTGTGTCAGTTTTGCTGGATGGGTTGCTTATGTAATTATATAGAATAAATACAAGGATTTCTTGTCATTCATTGCTCCCCTCATTTAGAGGATTACGTCTCTATTCAGCTGAATAAACACGTAAAACTTAAAAGGCACTTTCTGGTTTCCTGTATTTCTTTCTTTCTTTCTTTATTTATTTATTTATTCGGATTTGTATGCCGCTCCTCTCTGAGGACTTGGAGCGGCTCACAGCATATATATAAAACAATTTCAACTAAATCCGAACAAAAAACATTAAAAATAAAACCCCATACATACTCATCAGTCACACCACAATCAACAATCATCCCCAGGCCTGCCGGCAGAGGTAGGTTTTTAAATTCTTTCAGAAGGCCGGGAGAGTCAGGGAAACGCGGACTTCAGGAGGCAGTTGGTTCCAGAGGGCGGGCGCCACAACAGAGAAAGCCCTCCCCCTAGGGCCCGCCAGATGACATTGTTTCGCTGACGGGACCCGGAGGAGGCCGACCCTGTGTGCTCTCACAGGTCGTAGAGAAGTATGTGGCAGAAGGCGGTCCCGTAAGTATCCTGGTCCCATGCCATGAAGGGCTTTATAGGTAATAACCAACACCTTGAATTGGGCTCGGAGACCAATAGGCAACCAATGCAGCATGCGGAGAGTTGATGAAATGTGGGCACAATGAGGAAGGCCCACAACTGCTCGCGCAGCTGCATTTTGCACTAGTTGTAGTCTCCGAACACTCTTCAAGGGTAGCCCCATGTAGAGAGCATTGCAGTAGTCGATCCTCGAGGTGACAAGGGCATGTGTGACTGTAAGGAGAGACTCCCGATCCAAGTAAGGACGCAACTGGTGTACCAGGCGAACCTGGGCAAATGCCCCCCTCGCCACTGCCGACAAATGATGATCCAATGTCAGCTGTGGATTGAGGAGGACTCATACTTGGTATGCCAACTTGCTTGCTCAGCCAATTCCAGCTGTCCCATATTGATCTGTAGCTGTGTTTATGGGGTATCAACCATGCCAGTTTTATTTTTGAACATCTTTACAGATATCCTATTAAAATAATGTGAACTAGCTTAAAACAAAGCAATAAATGGCCTATTATTATGTAGAGCTATGGGCTATTAAAAATAATAGGACTGGAATTGATTGAAGGGGCAGCTGAGAGATTACCTAAAGACTTCTTGTAAACTACACTAGAATATACAAAAGGAAGAGGAAGGTAACAGAAGGGAAATGAACTGTATTAATTGCTAAAAACCTGTGAATTTTCTGCAGGTGCACTAAGGTGGTTATTTATCCACCAGTACTGATGTTCCTGATGTTGGATTGATCCAGAAATAAAGTAGTGGACCAGAATAATCCAGATGATATGTAACAACAACCAAGCTAACAGATTTCATTAGCATTCACACTTTTCCAGCGGTTCTCAACCTTGGGGTCGCGACCCCATTTGGGGTTGCACGACCATTTCGCGGGGGTCGCCGGACACCACGGGCCGCCATTTTTTTTAATTTTTATTTATTTTATTTATTTTTTTATTTTTATTTTTTTTGGCGCGCGCGCGCCGCGCATACATAGATCCGCCCGTCGCGACAAAAAAAAATAAAAAAAATTTAAAAAAATTTAAAAAAATAAAAACAAAATAAAAAAACCAACAAAATGGCGGCTGCAACGGGCGGATCCGCGCATGCGTGGCACACGCGATGGGCCGATCCACGCATGAGCGGATCCACCCGTCGCGGCCGCCATTTTGTTTTTTTTATTATTTTTTAAATTTTTTTATTTTATTTTTTTTCGGCACGCGCGCGCGCCCGGGTCAGGGTCGCGGCGTGCATGGGCGGGGCAAGTGGGGTCTCAACCTGAGAAAGGTTGAGAACCACTGCACTTTTCAATTTTATTTGCATATTTTGTAATCTAATATCTTTGAAAGAGCATACCGAGTATAGAAAAGAAAAATTAATAACAGGAACAGATTTTTTTTAAAAAAATATGAATATGTTTCTGTAGAATGCAATGAGAAATAGTACTCTTCATATGAATCCAGATTTTATTAAATTCTGGAAATACAACACCAGGTTATTGCCCCTTCCAAGTAAATAATCTGTACAAAAAAGGGATATGGGAAAACAAATAAAATCAAACCTTTCTTGGTCTTCTGACTGAAGAAAATTTATGTGAAATCTGAAAGTTGGGGAGGTGTGTGAAGTAGGTGTAAACTAGTAAATATTTGCCCCTAGAATCAAGAAAATCACTTGAGTGCTAGACATAGAAGTTCCTAGCTTTGATCATTCACAGGAGATAGAGAAGATACATTTGCTGCAAATGTAAATGGGGATAAAATATAGGTAACTGGAGCTATGAATGCAATAAAGAGCTTCTTAGTAGATAAAGGAGAATCTAGAAAACAATTGGAATAAGGAAGTGATGAACACCTCAGAAGAGGAAAGATAATTTAGCCTTTGCAAATAATATAAAAAGTGTGGAACTGTGGGGGTGCAATAGCAGATTGAGACCCACAGAAAGCACAAACTTAGAAACTTTGGTCAATGCAAGCAGGCATTGTTCAATGATACCAAACTTGGAAGAAATGGCTGGGGGTGGTGGGGGGGGGACAGAAGTGGTTAGCTTAGTGAGGAATTAAAATGGTAAGAAATAAGAAAGATAAGAAAAGTCATCTGTGAGTAAGAGGTAAAGAAGAAGACATTCCTCAGGCCCTGCTACAAGCTTGGATGAAAACTGTTTTACCAAATGGGATCAATGAAGCCAACAAGGAGTTGACCTAAACTGGAAGAGTCAGAAAGTTTGTCAAGGAAACTTCAAGTTACCAGAGTGAGATTTTTGGTAATGTAGCAGAGGCTGAGATCCTTGTCAAGAGAAGAGTTGGGTTGAAAGTACTTTTCCATTTAAGGAAATTGCTGGGATGGATAAGTGAAATGTTGAACAACCCACCAGATACTCAGAGTCCAACCCATTGAATTCAAGAGTTATTGTTGCACCGGGTGATTCTTGCAACTGGCTAAAAAGCTGGCTATTGATTCAATGTAAGGAGGAAACTAATGCTGTTCTGAATTTTAGCAATGGAGTAAAATTGCATTGTTTACTCACTACTAGAGGTGGGAGGAGGAGAAATGCTGCTTAGTACTCCTTGTGAGTTGGAGAGTTACTCTCATGGTTCCAACAGACAGAGACAAATAAAGCAGAACTCCCATACTGGACCCTTTTTTATGTGGGTCACAACAGATTCAGGGAAACTTTGGGGCAATTGTTCAAATGAATATCTAAGCAAGAACTGCTGTGAAAAAAAATGTATGGCTGCAATATATTTCAGTCTTTTCTTTGCCTTAACTTACTTTATATGAGGAAAAGTCTGCTTTGATTGAAAACTAGATTTTATAAGTACATGGTGGAATATGCAATTTCCCTGGGAATTTTATATTAAGAATATATGGAAATGATATTTGTTCCAGATCATTAGCTACAAGCTACAGGAGGGTTAGTTAAGATGGGTGAGTTGTAAAACTCACACATGCATGTGGAATTAAAATTACATGGCTGTATTGCTGCTTATTGAGATATCATCATGCAAATGTTGTTCCAATCAAAAATTCAGTGGTTCGTGATTAAAACATAACCAGCTTTCTAATAAGACATGGTTTCAGAAATTTAGCAAGACTTTTACTCTAATCACAGTCATCAAATTACCTGTAAAGAAATCCCATCAAATTCAGTGGGATTGACTCAGACAGGCATGTTTAAGATTGCACAAAAATTTTCTATGCACTTGTGACAGTTACTGAGAACTGAAATAAATATAATGTGAATTTAGTTCAGTTCATGCAATATAGTTTTCCTTGTATCATACACAGAGAGCCCACAGATTGTTGACCTCTCACAAATGGTATCTGACCCAGTCATGACACTTATTGGTTCTGAATTTCCATTTGTGTGTTGGATGGCATGATGGTAACCAAAATGTGAAGGAAGTTCCCATTATTGATTTGTTATGAAAGATTCCCATCTGTAAGAATCCTGCTTCTTGAGAGTTGGTACCTCTGCAAAGGAGTGATTAAAATATCTATAAGGACCCACTTCAATCCCACATCTTAAGAAAGCAGAACTCTTGGAGAAGGTTTCCTCCAACAGGAACTTTTATTAAAAATAGTTGATAGCAGGCATAACATGATCTGAGGGATTCCTTTGCAGGTCAATACTTTTTAAAGTGTCCCCAAGCAAACCCTACCCCACAGTTCATCCAGACGGTTCAAACTGGCCAATCCCCAGGTGTTAAGTCCATCGTGGGAAGATAACATTGGTCCAGCTCCAGTTGTGGCATGATGTTCAAGCAGCTCTTTGCACCTCCTTTTGAGACCGGAGAAATAAGCCAGTCTCCGGAGGTTGTATTTCTTTCTCCCCCCCCCCGCCTTTTCCTAGCTGACAGGTTAGGGAGAGGAAAGTTCAGAGAAGATGCAGTGTAAGAAGCAAATGTTAGATTGTAGTGGGCAGACATAGAAGCAATAAACAAAACAAAAGTTTACATCATAGCGAATAGAGGAAGTGAAAACAATAACTCCACAGGCATATCCCCCCTCCCCCTTGGGAGCATGGCAGAACCCAGGGGAAAGTGAGATTTGTTTTTAGATCAGAGGAGATAGATAGAAATAAAATAGAAATGGGTTTTGACATGATCTTTCTTTTTTTATATAATACAAGTTTTATTAGTTTTTTCTTTTTATAACCAAGTACTTGAGAAATAACGTGATGACAGGGTAATCAATTATACAAAAGCAAAATCATTCATATATAATTCAAATTCAATTGTTAAAGTCTCCCTCTCCATTCCCTCAAATAATATAATATATTCAAATTAATGTATTTTTCAATAAAATTCAATTAATCAAAACAATCCTCAATAACATTTCATTTATATAAATCAAAATCCTGTATTTGGCTTTACTGTTTACAATTATCATATTCCAGTTCAGCTTAAATAACCATATTATTAAGATTTCAGGTGTCTTTCCTTTCCCTTTTCCTTAACATAATCAATAACTCGTTTATTAATGTTATTTCTTCTTTTATCAAGAATCCCTCTTATTCTCCTTCCTTTGCAAAGTAACTTTCCTTCTTAAAAAACAAAAATATTACTCCAAAAATACATTTCTAATCTATTTTGAATCTATAATCTATCAATCAATCAAAATCTATATAATACTCTTTTAATCCATTCAATAACACTTAGATCCAATCCAAATAATTATTATATCTGCCATACACATATTAATACAAAAAACAAACATCTTTTCACTAGCTTCACATTTAATTAATCTTTATTCAGTCAAAATCTCTGGTGTCTTAAACTTTAAGTCAGTCCGTGTCTAAAAAGCCTTAAATCCATTATATACCATTTTAAATCACACTCTTAAATCTTATTCTAGGTTTCCTTTTGTGCCAAGTCGGTTTCCATAACAAAGCATCTATGTCAACAAATAAATCTCTTTTTATTCCTTGTAGCAAAGTTTGAGTCAGGAAGAAGCATCTCCTCCTCTGTTTTAGAGACCTGAATCTCTTATAGGTAGTCTCTTGTTGTTTTGAAGCTTCAGGCCTCGACATTTGACTCTGCTGAGTAAAACACTCAATCATGATCAGTTTTGTAGTTAGTAATTGGTTGTCAACATTGTCATAGTTCTCAATCAATTGTAATTGAAAATCCATTTCTGTTCATTTTAAAGACATTGATGGTTTAGTTACAGTCATTTTTGGTCATCAGCAATCCCAGTAGGTTGTATATAAGATGAAATAGAATCTTCTTTAATAATAATTAATTCCTCTTCTATTGCTATTTGGTCTGTAGAATATTCAGGTAAAATCTGGAAGTCGGTTTGTAAGTTCAAGATAGAATTTCTGTTTATTATTTCTGTAGTACTTTCTTTTATTTCAGAACATATTTGCTCAGTAGCTTCATAAATTCTTTCCAGTATAAGTTTACAGTTGAAATGTGAGTAAAATTTCTCCATTTTGTTAGTAACTAGAACCAGACCTGTTATCTTTTAGTGGAGGCTATGGCCAAAAACATTAACCAGTGTCCACCCCCACAAATTTAACATCTGTTAAATTTCTTTTTCTTTTCCTTTATAATAATCTGAAGGTCAAAGCCAATCTTATCATGAGACAAAAAGCAAAGACAGTTGCGATTTTAAATTTCTCCAGGTGTCCTCAGTAGACTATAAAAAGCTCTTCCTAGACACCAAAGATGACTTGTCAGAGTTAGAAGAAGGGGAAAAAAAAAGCAAAAAAGAGTTTTTTCAAGACCCCAAAGTAAATAAAAGCTAAAAATAGTCAATTAAATTCAATTTCCATTCCATCTATTGCTTTCCTTCCCACACTAGCAGACGCTGCTTTCTTAAAACAGGGAAATAGTTCCAAAAATGCTTTTTACAGGAGACCAAAAGGAAAAAAAGGACTGAGAGGGAACAGTAAAAGTCTCACCCAGTTCAACCACGGTGGTTCTTGCACTTAGATGTTCTTCTGACTTCTGGTTATAGCGGCAAAGTGATCGGCTGTTTTACTGGCCGGTCTTTTCTCCATTGGCCCTAAGGAGCAATCTCAGACTGCAGAAGGATCTGCCGCCCTTCCATGGTCGACGAGGACCTCCTCAACGGTAGCTGCCCCTCCAGGGCAGCTTTTCGACCTGATTAAGGGTCTACTGGCAGAGGGAAACCAGCCGATGAAGAGAGCAGTCTGTTTGCATGGCTGCAAATGCCGCGATCCGGAACCAGAAGTCAACATGATCTTTCTTAGAGAGCAGATGGATCTGAAATGTGTCTTGGTGCCTTTTCATGGTGGTGGCCTTGATAGACAAAGTTGAAGCCCAGAATGATCTTTGGAATGGGGAAAGGATTTGAGTAGATGACATGCTCCTTTTGAGTGCTCTTTCCAACTACGTAGAGGCAAATTAGTTCCTTGGTTATTCAAGAGCACTCCCCAAAAAGAAGATGAGGAGATGGTGGTCAAGAGTGACATGTACAACATGGGTTAAAAATAGTTCCTCTCTGTTCCCATTACATCTGCACAGATTTGTCCAGATGAATTGGAATGGTGAAAAGTATACAAAGAAAAAAATTCAGTCTAAGTGATCATTTATGTGGCCCAATCTGCATGACAGCATGCCAATAAAATCTGTTTGAAAACTTTTCAAGTAGTCCAAAACGTCACAGCCAGATTCACAACGAGAATTGTTTTAAAGCATCACATGAATCCTTAATAAAACGGCTCTATAGCACTCAAGTCCCAAAGGACATCTGGAACAATCTTGTTTAAAAATGATTACAGGATCCCAGCAGGCCAGACCTTAAGTTAGAGGATGTGCAGAAAACTGCAGTGTTCTCTGGTCAGGATGTTTTTACATGGTTTCCACACCCTCTTCTGCTGGACATCCATGCTTTTGCTGTTCATGACTATAGTTTTTCCTAAGAATTAAAATAGGTTTTTAAAATGCAAAGGCACAATTTAGACATGAACATTTTTTTTAAAAAAGGTACAGCAACAGTTATGCTGATTGGTTTGACAAAAGAGCCCAAATGATTTCCTTAAAAGAACAAAAATAAAGCACAATTTAAACTCCTTCAGAGTATTATGAAGTTATACAATTACAAGTGCACCTAAAATAAATTATAGTTAATGAAAAAAAGGAACAAAAATTTCTTGTTAGATATAATTGATAGCAGAAATCTTATCAGAAAAGTTAACAAGATCTTGAAAACTGTTGAATCAAGCGTATATACTGAAGTCGTTAATATAATTGCATACAGCTTAGCATATGGCAAAGTCCTTTTTATTATACAATTTAACATAGGTATTAATTTGTAACAACAAATTACAAATTATAGTAACAAATTATTCTTAGGCTGGAAAATATTAATTTTGTCTACATAAATGATAAGAGGCCAACTTCTGATAAAGTTTGGAGAACTGTTGAAATCTTTCAAGTGCTATAATACTTAACTTTTCATTCCATTCATACCAGGATCCAATTTTAACCAAAACTTTCCATATCCATTATCATCAGAAGACCTTCATGTTGAGTTTTGGTAATTTTCAGTGTTCGTGTTTTCTCCTTTAAACATTATTAAAAGAAAGAAAGAAAAATCCTTATTCTCCCAGAAAAATTTTCCTGTCCAAATGTTACAAATGTTAATTCTAGGGTTATACTCTTAAAGCTGCAACAAAAGTGGATTACATTTATACCATTCGTATCTTGCTCTTTGATTTATGCTGTGGTATTTTTCGGTCCTTGTAACAATCTTTGTCACTAGAATGATGTATTAGAATTTTATAGCCTCCTTTGTTCTTTGAAAGATAACAATATAATGCCTTCTTTTGGTCTTTTCTATGTTCTGTAATTTCTCAAAATGGTCATTTTTTTACTTTTCCCTTTGTAACCTCAGTCATTTACAGGGAAAAAAATTAGTAGAGTGTGGAAGGAAAGCCTTACACCAATCAGTATGAAACTTAACTTATTTATTTAAAAAAAAAACCTCCCTTTTCCCTATCACCACCACAATTTTAAGTAACTACACCTGTACACCTTTGCATTTGGATATGGGTGTGTATATCAAGAGGGGACTTTGCAGTCTTGTAGATTGCAGTAATGTAGATATTAAAAAATGGAAGGCTGTAGGGGAGAGATGAAGAATCCTAAGAGAACACCAGTTGGCTTGGTACAGTATGCAGGGAGTAACTGCTGGCATGAGAAAAGCAGGTGGGGAGTTCAGATGCATTAATAGAATGCCACAATCCAGCAGCCATGGCAGCTTCTCCTGAAATATCAACAATCAAAATCTGGCTGGCAAATGGAAGCATCTCTTTCACTTTCCAGAGAATGAAACATGGTGGGATACTAAAGTCTCTGCAGCAGTTCAGGATGGCAGCAACCAGACTGGGCTGGATATATTCAAATACCAGCCAGCAATCAAACCAGTGAAACCTCTGGTAGCTAAATGGTGGCTAAACTTTAGTACAGAAATAGCTATAGCTATGGGCTGAGAAGTTACCCGCATGATCCATAACTGAGATGGGATCCAAGGACAGGCTAACTAAACCTAGTGCTTTATGCAGATGTCAGCAAATCTAGCCTGCCTACAAAGGAGAAAGAGAGGAAAAGAGAGTTTATGAAGACTCATAGAAGCAGTAGATAAGTATTTTTAGAAATAGGCACAGAGCAAATAGTTTATAGTGAAAACAATATCAAAAGGTAGACATCACACAAGAATTGGCATTTTGGTATATTAAAATCTTCTTAGTATCAAAGGAAAGAAATAGCTTGTCAATGGCTTGTACCATTCCCCATTGCACAAATGACAACAACAATCACAAATATCCCCTATATATAGTATAAGGAGTGTTTATAATTCAAAACTGTGTTGTTGACTTTGTCTCCATCTTATTATAAAAAGGGTCCACATGTATATCAGGGCATTTGTGTTCCATGAATTTCAAGAAATATGGCACCATGGAATTGTTCAATTCTCAGTAGGAAAACACTAATCAAAATCAGTGGATTATGGATGCTCAGTGAAAGAAACTGAATAAGTTCCTGATTTCATATAAGCTGGAAGCCAGCACAATGACTTTAATCCAATCACTCTCAGCCCCGAACTGGTAAGTTGAAGAACATCTATCTGGCAACCAGCACTGGGGCAAAATGGTAGATTATGATTCAAAACCTTGAATGAAGACACTTTCATTTCAAAGTAAATTAATTCAGGGGAAGGAGGAGAACTGGTGTTTGAATTTCAAGAAATTCAACTATGTAGCTTTGTAACTTGCAAAATGTAAGTTCAAGATGTACAGAGGTGATCTACTGCTGTTTACCAAGGTGTCCTTTAACCTCATCAAGTTGACTCTGTCTTGCTGACATTTTTTTTTCTACCTGAACTCTGACTCCTCAATGTAACTTGAAGCAATTCCTCCTGAGCATTTTAAAGACATGCCAATCTGGATAACTGTATGCAGCTCACATCTCTAATATTCAGCATCTTTCTAAAGGTTTTCTACCCCACAGTGTTCCCTGTTGCAGGGATTGGGTGAAACTGAGATGTGACATTGGTTAAACGGTTCTGAACCAGTAGTTAAAGATTTATATATACCAATCATGAAAAAACTGCCACCGTTTTCCAATTATCATACTCTCATGGTTTTTTTTATATTATTTTTATTTGAGCAAAAGATTTCAAACTATGGCTGAATTCAGAAGAAATAAATTTAACAGGTTCTTAGTTTACTTTAACCAAGGTATGAGGGGAAAAATGTAAAGGTAAGCAAATATTCTAGGTGTTCTCCAGTGTCTCATTGGTTACCTGAAAGATTTATACAATTTTATGTTTATGCATATAAAAATAATATGCTTCTAGAGGCATTTCTGAGAGATACATAGAATAATTATAAGCATTAATTTATAATTCATTCTATATGTGTTTAACTGCTGTGGGGAAACAACCCCGATAAGACAGAGTGGCTGTGGGTGATGCCTCCCAAGGACACTTCTATCCGTCCCTCGATTACCCTGGGGGGTGAATCTATAAACCCCTCAGAGAAGGTTCGCAACTTGGGAGTCCTCCTCGATCCACAGCTGACATTGGATCATCATTTGTCGGCAGTGGCGAGGGGGGCATTTGCCCAGGTTCGCCTGGTGCACCAGTTGCGTCCTTACTTGGATCGGGAGTCTCTCCTTACAGTCACACATGCCCTTGTCACCTCGAGGATCGACTACTGCAACACTCTCTACATGGGGCTACCCTTGAAGAGTGTTCGGAGACTGCAATTAGTGCAAAATGCAGCTGCGCGAGCAGTTGTGGGCCTTCCTCGTTGTGCCCACATTTCATCAACTCTCCGCATGCTGCATTGGTTGCCTATTGGTCTCCGAGCCCAATTCAAGGTGTTGGTTATTACCTATAAAGCCCTTCATGGCATGGGACCAGGATACTTACGGGACCGCCTTCTGCCACATACTTCTCTATGACCGGTGAGAGCACACAGGGTCGGCCTCCTCCAGGTCCCGTCAGCAAAACAATGTCGTCTGGCAGGCCCTAGGGGGAGGGCTTTCTCTGTTGTGGCGCCCGCCCTCTGGAACCAACTGCCTCCTGAAGTCCGCGTTTCCCCGACTCTCCCGGCCTTCTGAAAGAATTTAAAAACCTACCTCTGCCAGCAGGCCTGGGGATGATTGTTGATTGTGGTGTGACTGATGAGTATGTATGGGGTTTTATTTTTAATGTTTTTTGTTCGGATTTAGTTGAAATTGTTTTATATATATGTTGTGAGCCGCTCCAAGTCTTCGGAGAGGAGCGGCATACAAATCCAAATAAATAAATAAATAAATAAATAAATAAATAAATAAATAAATAAATAAATAAATAAATAAATAAATAAATAAATAAATAAATAAATAAATAAATAAATAAATAAATAAATAAATAAATAAATAAATAAATAAATAAATAAATAAATAAATTTTTCTATATACGTATATTTTAGTTCTCAATCTGATGGAAGAAAAAATCTTTTAAAATATTTGTCAAAGAAAGTGAAAACATAGTGACTTTCTAAGCAGAGCAGTGGTTCATGCATGTGGTCTGAGGGAGATGGGTGGTTCAAAAATGGGGGGAAATAAATAAGTAGAGTAAATAACTAAAATAAAAAAATGGCAAGATGGCTGAGGTAAGTATGAATTTCTAGCCTTTCTGTGTGCATTTGTCAATCTAGTTCTTGACAGTTTCCCTGATTTCCCATGTTTCAATTAAATCCTACAATAATTTTCCTTTATTCCACTGTCTTCCTTTGGGAGGTGATCCCTCTAAAATGCTTCTGTCTTATAAATGGCCATTTAGATTGGATTCATTGCAGTCCACATTCTCCTTGGGGTACTCTCTTTTCTCTTTATATATATATGTATATATCATAGTCAAACAAATGGGTACTTGGGTATCCATTTGATACATAGATAGATGGATTCACTACATTGACCATTCCATGCAAACTATTTCATTAAAATATCTGGAATAATCCCTATTTTTATTTTTCCCTATACATATTGTTACCTCCTCAGAGGCCGCCAAAAACCAGACCCTCCCAGCCTTTGTCAAGCCCTGCAGTAGTGTTTTCTAGGGGTTGATAAGATGTCTCTTCCAGACGGAGCTCATGCAGAATTAGTAGGTAGCAGGCTCTTGTCGTCAAGAAGGGGCTTCCAGGAACTAAAATAACCAGCCACAATAGTCAATGCTATGATGATATCCAACAGCCCAAGGCTGTTATAGCAGCAGGAATAAAAGATTCTTCAGCAATTGTTCAGAGTCAAGTGGGATGGAGGAAAACCCCGGCTCCAGACGGTAGTTGAAACAACAACAGTCAGTGTGCTGTAGCAATAGCTCGTCCCCCAGGGCAACTCCCCCCACAATGTCTAAAACCTGTACCAACAGCAATAGTCACAGTCCAAATAGCCTCCAGGCTTCGCAGCAACAGTAGCCACCACCAGTCTCTCCTCTCCTTCTGTTGCTTCTTCTTCAGTCAGGTCTCAGCGTCAAAGCCCTCCCCCCCCTTTATCTTTATTGTTAAAATCTGAGGCTAGGAACTTCAGCCAACTTCTTCTTTCTACACACTGTCCCTTGCCTCTCTTTGAGATATCCTCCTTACGAAGGAAGCAATAAAACTCCACTCTCTCCCTCTCCTCTGTTTGAAATACCCTCCTTACGAAGGAAAGCAATAAAATTCTACTCCCCCCTCTCTCTAGCCTCTGTTTAAAATATCCTCCTTACGAAGAAAAGCAAATAAAACTTCCAGTCCCTCTTTACCTTCACCTGATGAACTGCAACAGCCACCCTGGCCCTTTCCTTTCCTTCTCTTTTCTATCTTTTCCTTCTGCCCACGCCGGCCACACCCAAAGCCAGCAGCAGCTGTCCCAATCTCTTCCTTCCCAACCAAGCTCCTGCAAACACTCTCAGACAGCCCCACTACATATGTATGTGTGTGTGCATGTATGTATGTATGTATGTATGTATGTATGTATGTATGTATGTATGTATTTAGATTGCTAACAATGAGTTAAAGGGAAGCTGGTATAGCTATTTCAAGCTCCTTTGCTCTCATCAGCCAGCTACACCCTTCTGAGATTCAAACCTGGGCTGCTTCCACATTAGGCAGCTTTGATGATCTCTAAGCCACATGGTCTTTCTCACTTTGTCAGTTGTGTCACAGAGGGAAGAGACCAGCGGAGGAAATATGTCTTAAGTGTTTTTTATGATACACCCAGTCAGATTTCTTCTTCCCATACTTGGGCTGACCAGGTACATCATAAAAAACACTTAAGACATATTTTTAGTCATGCCCCTTAAAAAAAAGTTTTAATCCTTTGGAAACTCAACCACCTAGTTTAGTTTGTCCACCCAAAGGTTTATGGTTAGGGTTCCTCCTCCTTAGGGATGGTCAAATTAAACTAGATGGTTGAGTTTCCAAAAGGGTAACATATTTGATTTTTTTTGAAAAGGGGGAGGACTAAAAATTCCATCTCCATCTTTCCAGAGATGTCAATTTGATCCCCATGCTCTCTGCAGTCCGGAACTACCCAGAAAGGTTAAAAAACAGCTGTAAAATGAACTTATTACTATTCAATGTTTAGTTCAGTTCTTTTATGTATGTGTTTATGTGTAGTTTAGCAACATCGATATATATATATGTATTCTGCTGCATAAGATTCTCTCTGTGGAGTGTGGACCTTTCTTGTGTGTGAATGCTGCTTGTTTGGAGTGATCTAAGCTTTAAAAAAACAATGTTATTTGTGATTAAAGAATATAAGGGTACAAATGTCATCTCCCTTTTACTTCCTGCATAATGTCTTGTAAAGCCATTATGCTATGGCTCTAGGCTGTTATAGAACGCAACAGCATCATCATTAAGCACTTAAATCAACTTTTTTTGGCCTCAGCAGGAAAGGCAGCAAAAGAGAGAAGCCAACCTTTTCAAGTTTATTCTTTGCAGACAAAACCTGCAAAGAATGGAGGCGATGTTGCAGCTTCATCCTGATTCAAAGCCGCTTATAGAAATCAGATCTTTCTCAAAGCAAGAAAGTTCTTTGTAATGAAAAAGTGCCAGCAATTGAAGTGAGCTCTTGGCCTGGTCATTGAAGAAGCCAAAATGATTTGCTCTGGAAGATCTTAGTATATGCAGCAGATGAAAAAAAAAATCCAGACCAAAGAATTTAAGAATGCTCTTACGTGTTTCCCCGAAAGTAAGACAGTGTCTTACTTTCTTTTTATCCCCAAAACCCCACTACGTCTTACTTTCGGGGTATGGCTTATATTGGGAAATTGTCGAATTCCCAGCCATTCTTCCCTTCCAAGAACATCAGTTCTCCCTCTGGTTTTTCCATTCGGAGCTGCCCGGCAGTGGCGCAAAGCTCTGTATTCCGCTCCCCCCCTGCCACGCTCCGCTCTTGCAGCGCCTTTTCGGCTAAGCGGTGGGGCAAACTCTTTCCAAACGCTCGCATCCGTATCTCGCCGCCGTCCCCGCGGACCAGTCTGGGCAGCAGAGCGCGCGGGACCGGCGCGGGTCTGGGGCGGCGCACAGGCATGCTCTGGGCTGGTGGCGGCAGCGGCGGGGAAGGGAGGGGAGCGCCGGCCGCTCTTGCAGCGCCTTTTCGGCTAAGCGGCGGGGCAAGCGAGGCAACTCTTTCCAAACGCTTGCATCGGCGCAATGTACCTGTGGCGATTCCCCGGCGGGCCCTGGGCTACTGGGCTGGCGGCCACGCGAGCTCTTTGCTCCGGCCTTTTCGCGGGGCAGGAAAGCGGGGCGAGCGCACTTTGGCGAGCGGCGCCCCGGAAGAAGGTCGGCCGAGGGAGTCGGGAAGGAGGCGGGGAAGTGGGGAGGCGGGGAACTCACCCCGCCGCAGGGGGATGAGGGGAGGTGCACCGGGAACCTCTCCTTGGCGCAGGGAGCTTCCTTCTGGCTGGGGCAGCAAGAGACCGGGAAGAAAACACGCCCCTCCAGCTCGCTCACTCACTCACCCGCCTCTTCGCTCGCGCTCCCTTTTCCGGCGACCAACCTCCCTTTCTTTTAACTTTGCAATTGGAAAAAAAAAAGAAAAAAAAAGAAAGGGAGGTTGGTCGCCGGAAAAGGGAGCGCGAGCGAAGCGGCGGGTGAGTGAGTGAGCGAGCTGGAGGGGTGGGTTTTCTTCCCGGTCTCTTGCTGCCAAGCTCGGAGGGAAGGAGGCTCCCTCGCTTGCTCCGCACAGCCCCGCCGCCCTCTCGGCCCAGAGCGATGGGAAGCGGCGGGGCAAAGTAGCAGGCGTCGCTGCCGCGGGGGAAGGAGCTGGTGGAGGCGATGGGGCTGGCATGGCAGGGGGGAGCGGAATCCAGAGATTTGCACCGCTCCCCTCCCTTCCCCGCCCCGCTGCCGCCGCCACCGCCGCTCACTCACTCACCCCGCCGCAGGGGGACGAAGGGAGGCGCACCGGGAACCTCTCCTTGGCGCAGGGAGCTTCCTTCTGGCTGGGGCAGCAAGAGACCGGGAAGAAAACCCGCCCCTCCAGCTCGCTCACTCACTCACCCGCCTCTTCGCTCGCGCTCCCTTTTCCGGCGACCAACCTCCCTTTCTTTTAACTTTGCAATTGGAAAAAAAAAAGAAAAAAAGAAAGGGAGGTTGGTCGCCGGAAAAGGGAGCGCGAGCGAAGCGGCGGGTGAGTGAGTGAGCGAGCTGGAGGGGCGGGTTTTCTTCCCGGTCTCTTGCTGCCCCAGCCAGAAGGAAGCTCCCTGCGCCAAGCAAGGAGAGGTTCCCGGTGTGCCTCCCCTCGTCCCCCTGCGGCGGGGTGAGTGAGTGAGCAGCGGTGGCGGCGGCGGGGCGGGGAAGGGAGGGGAGGGGCGCAAAGCTCTGGATTGCGCTCCCCCCCGCCACGCCAGCCCCATCGCCTCCACCGGCTCCTTCCCCCGCGGCAGCGATGCCCGCTACTTCGCCCCGCTGCTTCCCATCGCGCTGGGCCGAGAGGGTGGCGGGGCTGTGCGGAGCAAGCGAGGGAGCCTCCTTCCCTCCGAGCTTGGCGAGCCAGCCTCGCCCGCGGCGGCTGGGGCGGTGGCGGCAGCGGCTCTCCCTGCGCAGCTTGCTGGCCCGGCGCGCAGCTGGAGAGGCTCGGGGCTCGGCTTGCGTGGGGAGGTCCGGCTGCCCCACTCGGCGTCTCTTCCCCAGCCCCACCGTTTCCACCGGGTGTGCGCATCCATCTTCCCTCCCCTCCGCCCCCGTGTTTCCCCGAAAGTAAGATATACGTCTTACTTTCGGGGTATGGCTTACATTAGCCACCCCCCTGACAACCCCGATACGTCTTACAATCGGGGGTGTCTTACTATCGGGGAAACACTAATTTGTAGCACAGAAACTGGACGAATTGATAGTATTCATAGAAAAGATGGGATGAGAAGTGTTTTGTTTTGTGAAGGCATTGAAGCGAGGCAGCAGTAACACAGTCCTTCTTTATTAAATCTCCAACAGAACAATACAAAATGGTGTTGATTCCTTTTATCCCCTTTTACAGGGATAGCATCAACCAATCAATGCAATGGATTCTCCCGCCCTCCGCATGCGCAATAGGCTGGAGACAGCCTGTCTGGTCCCGGGCATCCATGTGGTCTGCCCGGGCCTCTCTGCAGCTTCCTGTACCTGCTGAGTCACTCAGCAGGCCCAGGACATAACACCCCTCCCCCCTTGAATGAAACATAAGCAGACACTTACTATTTTAGATTACTACAAATCTAACACCTTTTCTTTTCCTTTGTGCCCAACAAAATAATACTTAATATTTTAGATTACTATAAATCTAACACAGTGCCCATTTGAGCGTGTTCTGATTTCTAGGGAAATACTAGGCTTTCCCATAACTTGACAGGAACCTCACATAGTTCTTTAAGTGTTTGTGTGGACCCCTGGCCTGCTCTGGTCTTCTTAGAACAGGTGTGCTTGCCTGGTCTGCCAGCTCACCAGCCAGGCTCGGCAGACCAGGACTTTGATACCCCCTATATTCAGACGACCCTGCATCATGCTGACTAGACGGATCCTGTAAACCCAGACCAGAGTTCCTTGGTGAGGTGGAATTCCCCAAGTCCACAATGGACACCTCTTGGGAGCACTGCCCGTGAACCCAAGACCAGCAGATGGAATGGCCTGAACAGCTGGTTATGAGCAATGTCCCATGGACCCAGTGCCGGTGCCAGAGTCAGGAGCCACCTCATTGGCAAAAACCCCTACTGGAGCATGTGACATTCTGCTTTCACAGAGAAACTGCGGTCCACAATCGTGGTCCTCCTCCCCCCCCCCGAGAGCAGAGTCAGGAGCAGAAGGGTGGCTTGGAAGCCTCCAGTGCAGTTGGTCGATGTGTCGACGTAGCACACAACCATCATCCAAAGCCACTTTGTATGACAATGGCCCAGTTACTTTGCAGACCACTGCTGTCACTCAGAGATGTCCAGGTCCATAATTCCTTGCCCAAACCGGATCACCCACCTGTAGTCTCCTAGGTGCCCGCGGCTGTGACACCTGTGAAGCCACCCAGTCTGGATGCAACCTGTCCAGTTTTGTAATGATTCGGCAACCCCAGCGGAGTTCAGCTGTGCTCTTTCCTGTGGCTGTGCAAGGTGTGGTGCAGTGGCAAAGAAGAAAGTCAGCTAACCTGTGATGCCAGCTTCCATAAGTGATCCTCTTTAAAGCATCCTTGGTTGTGCGCACCATATGCTCGGCTTGGCCGTTGGAAGCTGGATGAAATGGTGCTGATGTGGCATGACAGATCATCTTGCCTGTAGAAAAGCCTGAAACTCAGAAGAAGTGAATTGGGGTCCGTTGTCAGAGACAAGGACATCTGGAAGCCAATGAGAGGCAAAGATCCCTATCAACACCTGGATGGTCCTGTGGAAGAGACTGGAATGACCTCTAGCCACTTGGAATGGCTGTCCACGAGGAGAAGGAAGAATTGCCCCTGAAAGGGGCCAGCGTAGTCGATATAGACCCTGGACCAAGGGGCATGTGTCTCCACCCACCTATGTACAGGAGCCTGAGGCATTTCAGGCCTAGACTGTTGGCAAACACTGCACCTGTGGACCTGGGCCTTGATCTCCTTATTGAGCCCAGGCCACCAAAGATGGCTGCATGCAAGCGCCGTCATCCAGACTATTCCCGGGTGTCCCTCAAGACTCTAGTCCTCAATGAGGCTGAGATCACTACCCTGCTACCCCATAGGACACACCCCTTGAAGGTGGATAGCTCATACTTCCTCTTCCAGAAACTCTGGAACTCTGTGCCTGGATACGTGTCAGGCTATCCTGAAAGCACCCATGTCAACACACATGTTAACATGTGATCAGTGGCTGTTTCTGCAGCCACATCCTAGCATTGAGGGGAGACTCAGGCAAATCCTGAATGGAAAGTATGTGGTTAGCTGGAGCAGGATCTGACTCTACTAGCTGTAGAGGTAGTCTGCTGAGGCCAACTGCATGGCCCATTTCTTTGCCTGGCTTGTGAACCAATGTATAGTCATACGCAGAAAGAAAAATTGATAATCTCAGCATTCTAGGAGAGATTATGTGTGAGGTTTGCTTGTTGGTTGTAAACAACCCCAGCAGTGGCTTATGGTCTGTAAAGACCGTGAAATGGTGACCATATAAAAAGTCATGGAACTTTTTTATGCCAGCCACTATGGCCAAGGCTTCTCTATCTATTTGCATGTAATTACACTTAGCAGATGATAGAGTCCTAGAATTGTAAGCTACAGGGACTTGTGTCCCATCACCCTTTAAGTGACTTAACACAGCCCCAACCCCTTAAGGGGATGCATCACAGGCTATGCATACAGGCAGTTGCTTATTGAAATGCGCTAGAACCGCATTTGAAGACAGCAAGGGCTTGACCTCTGCAAAACTCCTTTCATGGACTTTTGTCCACTGCCATGGAGCCTGTTTATCAAAAAGCCGGTGTAATGGCTCAGCCACTGCAGCCTCGTGAGGGAGGAATGAATGGTAAAAGTTTAACAGTCCCAGAAAAGCCTGAAGTTTGCTCTTTGACTTGGGACTTGGGGCCTGCTGAATTGCTTTGAGCTTAGATTCAGCAGATTGGATGCCTTCAGCATCAATACAGAACCCCAGAAACTCTGTGGAGGTGACTCCAATTTTACATTTGTCTTGCTTAAGCTTCAGCCCCACTTGGCGGAAACGCAGCAAGTCGGCCCAAAGCCTGTCAGCCAAATTTTCGGATGATTCCCCAGAGATGAGGATATCATCAAAGTAAGGGCAAATTCCTGGAATATTATGGAGCATTCACTCTATCATGCTTTGGAAAATGCCAGGGGCTACGTTAACCCCGAACTGCAGCCTTTTAACTTTAAACGCTCCCCGGAGCATTACAATTGTTTGGGCCTGTGCTGTTGCATCATCAACCGGTAGTTGTTGATAGGCCTGAGCCAAGTCAAGTTTGGCGAAAACTTGGCCTCCTTTGAGGGAGGCCAGAATGTGACTTACCACTGGCACCGGGTAAGAATGCTGATGCAATGCTTTGTTAAGTGTACATTTATAGTCCGCACAAATACGGACTTCTCCATTGGCCTTCAGTGGTGTGACTATGGGAGTTTCCAATGGACTACTGTCCACAGGTTTAGAATCCCCTGCTGAATCAGCTTGTCCAGCTCTTCATTAATTTTGTTCTTCAATGCAAAGGGTACCCGATGGGGCTTAATCCTAATGGGGGCGATGGATGGGTCTAACCGTAAAGCAATGGGAGGCCCCTTGTACGGTCCAGGTTCTGGACTGAACACATCAGCAAACTCCTTGCAAACTGCCGCAAGATCTGTCGTTTGCAAGCTGTGAAGTCAGGTCACTTGAATCCCAAGGGCCCCGAACCAATCGAGTCCAATGAGACTCGTGCAGTCACCCCCGACCACAACTACATCTAACAACCCTTCAATGTTCCTGCGCTGCACTTTGAGTGTGGCCTCCCCTTCACGCTGACTCAGGAATTCTGAAAGTCAGTAAGAATTAAATTTGACGGCCTGAGTTTAACTCGCTGGCCACTTCTACAACAAATTTTCTTGAAAGTGTCCTGAGATATGATCGATAAAGCGGACCCCATGTCCAACTCCATCGATAGGGGAACCCCCTGCAACTTAACGTCAATGTGAAGCTTCTTTCTTAGCAGCCTATGGGCCCCAGTTTTAAAAATGCTTCTACAGGACTTCCGGTTCCGGTTTGCAATGACTGCGGTCGTGTAAGAAGACCTGTCTCTTCACCGGCCGATTTTCCTTCGCTGGTAGACCCCGAAGGGGGTTGAAAGTTGCCCTGGATGGGTGACCACTGAAGAGGAGGCTTGCTGGTGACTGCAGGAAGGCGGCAGCTTCTCCCATGGTTCCAGCTGACTCCTTAGGGCTGACGGAGCAAAGATCATCCTGTAAGATCATCTAGCTGCACCAGCCAAAGTCAAAAGAACAGCTAAGCGTGAAGAAACCACCGCAGATAAATCTGGGTGAGATTTTTTTCCCTCTTACCCCCAACTATTTTTTTCTGCAAAGAGCCTTTGGATGACTTCCCTGCCCTAAGAAAGCAGCGTTCGTCTATTTGGGGAAAAAAAATATTTTGAATAAAACTATAGAACAGTATTTATTGGACTTTCAATTTTTGGGATACTTGGGGCCCCTGGAAAAACTTGTATTATACAGCATTATTCTACTTACTATATCGTAGATACTTGCTTTTCCCTGCCTCCTCCTTCCTTATTCTCAAAATGAGATAAAAGCTTTTAACTTGGAAAGAAAAAAGCTTCTAAGCTCACTGAGGACATCTTGTGGCAAAAAGTATTACTGCAATTGTAATGTTTTTAGATGTTTGAAGATGGATTTGACTTTCAAATAATAACAAAAGGGGAAAGATAAAGGCTTGGAAATAGCTGTGGGTTGACTTTGTGATCTAGAAACTGTGGAGGTGGATGTTTATTGATGTTTTAATAAATACAGCTTCTACTAAAAACTAAAAGACTATTTTACTATGGAAATGGAAGAATCTTACCCACAGCTTGATTATGAGATTATACTGGAAAAAATATTGGAAGCTACAGAGTATATGAAATCATGGAGAAAAAATAAAGATCATTTTGCAGAACCACAAACTGAGCCTCAAATTTTAAAAGATCAACCTATAGGCCAAGAAGAAGCCTATATGCAACAGTGTACACAATTTAATGAGATGGAAGAAGAACCTACTGATCAGTTGAATCTTAGAAAAACTTTGGACCCAAAATCCCAGACTGAAACTTTAATTGATCACTCTACAAGTCAACTAATTACTACAGAAGAGGATATTTCACAAGTTTATGTACAAACTATGGAGAACTCTAAAGACCAAAGAATGACCTGAACTGAAACACTCTCACTTCTTAAACCAATAGGAACTGACTTCTAGATGCGATCTATTGGAAATTATGACAACTTGGATAATCAAGCTGTAATCATAATATGGAACAAAATTGACTATATTACCTACATGATACTGGAAGATGAGGAGGAGAACTTTGACCAGAACAATTTGTTGATAAACACCAGTACTCAAATATTGAGATTTGATGACATAGATGCGTCTTCATGGAAACCAGCTTGGCACAGAAAAAAGGCCAGAGTTAGATTTAAAAATGTGATTTAAAATCTCACATTGGGTCAAAAAGGTTTTAGAGATCTGGATAGATTTGACAATTAACTGAGTATGTGAAATTAGTAAGATGATAATTTGTGTAATGATATGTTTGTTTTAAACATGAGAATTGTTTTGGTTGAGATTTAAACTTTATTCAATGGGTTGAAATGTTTCTTTATTTTTTATTCTGGTTATATAGAAAATTACTTTGTAATAGAAGAAGAACTAGAGAGATTTACGATAAGAGAAGAAAGGGTATTCACCAATAATTTATTAAATTAAGAAATGGAATATATGTGAAAATATTAGAATGTTATTGTTGGATACCCAACAATACCCGAAGTCTTATTAATATGTTTATTTAAGATGAATTTGAATATGTTAATTGAAATTAGTGAAGCTTAAAAGCAGGATGATGATTGTTTGGACTGACTGAATTTTATGAAGAAATTGATTAAACTAAATTTGTTATATCATGTGAGGGAAATAGAGAGGGAAATCTTTAATGTACTAACTTCAGTTATATATGTATGACTTTGTTTTTGGATGATTGATTTCCCCTCCACCACAGTGTTTTCTTGAGCACTCTGATGTAAAAATTAAAAAAAAACAATAAAATTTGTTTGAAAAAAAAATGCTTCTACAGGAGGCACAAAAACCCACCCTATTCTGGCTGGGGATCCTGGTACCTTTCCGAGGCAATTCTCCTGCAGGACGATCCTCCTTGTGACCCAAACAGATGGCGGCAATGTGGCCTTGCTGGCCACATGCCCGGCAAACAGCAGAATGGAAGCAGCAATCGGAGCGCTTGTGGCATCTTCCACATCCAAAACACCAAGGGAATAGAGTTGCCTTGTTGTTTCGCTCTTGGGGCCTTCTCTCTGCTGGCTGCTGTAATCAGTCGACCTCGTTCTCTGAGTCCTGTTTGGATATCTCTCGAGTGACCTCTTGATGTACTGAGCTCAATGTTGTAGGGTTCTTGGAGAGTCTCAAGGCCTTCACAGCTCCACCCACTGCTTCGTCAGCCGTAATCTCTCTCAAAGCATCCTGGAAAGAAATGTCTTCCTTTGTGAAGATCTTCTGCTGCAGCTCATGACTTCTCAGTCCACAGACTAAACAATCACGAAGTCTTTCTTCCAGGTCTTTGAATTCACATGGCCTAGCTGTTTGTCACAACGCAGCAATAAAATCCACAGCAGACTCTCCCGGATGCTGGTCCCTCTGTTTGAATGTGTGTCACCATGCAATCACTGAAAGCTTTGATTCAAAATGTTCTTGCAACATCCTCTTCAGCTCAGCTGAATTCAAGTTGTGCTGGGGCAACCAAATTCTCAGCAATATTGAAAGTCTCTTGCCCACAGACACACAGTAGTGTAGCAGCTTTAAGACTGTCCTCCAGAACTTGGTTTACCCGAAAGTAGTTCTCTACCCAAGCTACGTAAGAACTCCAATATTCCAGATGAGCTGTGTCGAATTCTGACAGATGGCCTAGCTTGGACATCGTTACTTCCCGGTGGCCTCGTCAATTCCTTGTAATGGCTTGAGAAGGGGTCCCTTTTGCCGAGCTCTCCTCCAGCATTCTCATACTGGCAGGCAGAGTCGCACTCTTTGGACGCTGAACTTCCCAGTGCTTCAGGCCTTCCATGGTGAGTCAGCCTATCTTCTTTCATTGTTTCCCTTGCAGCACATCCCATCCTCATTACCAATGTTCTGTTTTGTTCATTGTGAAGGCATTGAAGCAAGGCAGGAGTAACACAGTCCTTCTTTATTAAATCTCCAACAGAACAATATAAAATGGCGTCGATTCCTTTTATCCCCTTTTACAGGGACAGCATCAACCAATCAATGCAATGGATTCTCCCACCTTGCGCATGCGCAATAGGCTGGAGACAGCCTGTCTGGTCCCGGGCATCTATGTGGTCTGCCCGGGCTTCTCTGCAGCTTCCTGCACCTGCTGAGTCACTCAGCAGGTCCAGGACATAACAAGAAGGATACCAAGGTGAGTGTGTCCAAGTCTTGTACCTGGTAGCCATTCCATAGAATTTGTGTGTTTCCTGCCTGAGCTTTTCTGGAGTTAAAATCAAATCTGTTGTTAAATTAAATCAGTGTACCATATATGATATGAGCAAGTGTGAGTGTAATTTGAACAATAAAAGAATCAACTTTTGTTTCTAACAGTCCAAGAATCTCTTATGTTGAGGGATAGTGAATAAATACAGGTAGAATTGGAGGTATTAAAAATCTCTCTTTATAGACCTTTGTATGAATAATAATGCTATTCATCTGCTTTGTAAACAAATGTTCAAAGAAAAGAAAATTCCTGGAGATTTCCACAGTTCACTATCCCTGGGTCTGAGAAGATTGTAGCTGTTCTGTTTCTCGCGTTGGTAGGCATTGAATGAGGCAGAGTAACAAACAGGTACTTCTTTATTCAGCTTCAACAGAACAGCAAACAAAATGGTTCTGCCCCCTTTTATACCTTTTGCAAGGGACAGCATCAGCCAATGAATGCAACGTATTTTTCCGCTCCCACGCATGCTCAGTAAGCTGGAGACAGCCTGTCTGGCCCGGGCAGGCCACGTGGTCTGCCCGGGTCTCGGTGCAGTTTCCTGCACCTGCTCTGTCAATCAGAGCCCAGGACATAACACCCCTCCCCTCCTGGTTCAGGAACAGATACTTAATATTTTACAATACTACATGTGGCCTCGCAATGTTATATTAACAACTAATAATACACAACATTATAAGTCATCCACTTATCAAAATAATAATAATAATTGAAATTGGTTACAAGGAACATTTCCAAAACATTACATCATAGCACAAAATAAATCAGTTCCCCAACGGACATACACAAGCTTTCCATTGCAATAAAATACAAGAGCATTTTATGGTTGCAAAGACAGAAACCTCATGTAGTCCTTTAAGAACTTCGGTGGGCCCTTGGCCCACTCTGATCATCTCGGAGCTGCTGCAAATGCCTGATCTGCAAGCTTGCTGCCAGGCTTGGCAGACCAGGACTTTGAGAGCCGTTTGATATGGGTGAAACTGGATCGTGAAGGCTGGCCTGTTCCAGTAGGCCTGAGCCTTTCTCCATTTGACTTTGACTGGCCCTTTCCAGTAGGCCCAAACCAGAGTTCCTTGATGGGGTGGAATTCCCCGGATCGGCATAAACTGCCAGCTGGGAGCACTGTCCCATTGGCGCAAGGCCTGAGGTAGATGTGGCATGAAAAACCAATTGAGTGCAATTGCCCATTGGTGGATTGCCCACAGAAGGAGCGGTGTGACAAGCTGGTTGAGTGCAATATCCCATGGACTCTGTGCCAGAGTTAGGAGCCACCTCGTTGGCAAAACCCTTGTTTGGTGAATGCAATGTCCCGCTTTTGCTGAGAGACTGAGATCCACGATCATGGTCCTTCTCCCACCCCCCGAGAGCAGAGTCAGGAGCGGAAGGGTGGCTAGGTAACCTCCAACACAGCTGGTCAATGTGCCTGCAAAGCACATGACCATCTTCAAAGGCCACTTCATATGAAAGTAGCCCAGTAATTTTGCAGACCACTGCAACCACGAAAAGGTGCCCAGGTCCATAGTTCCGTGCCCAAACCGGATCACCCACTTGCACACGCCTTGGTGCCCATAGCTGTGACACCTGTGAAGCCACCCTGTCTGGGTGTAATCTATCTAACTTGGTGATAAGGCAGCAACCCCATCAGAGCTCAGCTGGGCTCTTGCCCGTAGAAATACATGGAGTGGTACGGTGGCAGAGGAGGAAATCTGCCAGCCTGTGATGCCAGTTTCCATGGGTGAGCCGTTTCAAGGCCTCTTTTGTGGTGCGCACCATGCGCTCAACTTGGCCATTTGAGGCCAGGTGAAAAGGTGCCAAAGTAACATGCCTAACCATATTTGCCCTCAGAAAGGACTGGAACTCCGAGGAGGTGACTTGAGGTCCGTTGTCAGAGACGAGGACATCTGTGAGCCCGTGAGAGGCAAAAATCCCCCTCAACACCTGGATGGTCCTGGCAGTAGTCATAGTGGCCACTGGAATGACCTCCAACCATTTGGAGTGACTGTCCACAACCATGAGGAAGAATTTCCCCTGAAAGAGGCCAGTGTAGTTGATATGAACCCTCAACCAAGGAGCATGTGTGACCTCCCATCTATGAACGGGAGGCTGTGGCATTTTGGGCCAGGACTGCTGGCAAATGTGGCATCCTTGGACCTGGGTCTCGATCTCTTTATCGAGCATAGGCCACCAGAGGTAGCTGCGCACAAACCCCTTCATCTGGACTATTCCCAGATGTCCCTCATGCAAGGAAGCCAAGACCCCAGTCCTCAGTGAGGTTGGGATTACTACCCTGCTGCCCCACAGGACACAACCCTTAAAGATGGATAACTCATGCTTCCTTTTCCAGAAACTCTGGAAATTAGTGCCAGGACACGTGGCAGGCCATCCTGACAGCACCCAGTTCAGCATGCATGTTAATGTGTTGTAGGCAGCCATTTCTACAGCTACATCCCCTGCATTGAGGGGAGACTCAGACAAATCCTGGATAGCCAGGATGTGATTGGCTGGAGCAGGATCTGACTCTAATAGCTGTAGAGGCAACCTAAGGCTGTCAGTGTGGCCCATTTCTTTGCCCGGTCTGTGAACCAGGCAGTAGTTGTAAGCAGAAAGGAATATTGACCATCTCAACATTCTAGGAGAGATGATTTGGGGTGTTTGTTTGTTCATTGTGAACAACCCCAGAAGTGACTTGTGGTCTGTGAAGACTGTGAAATGGCGGCCATACAAAAAATCATGAAACTTCTTAATGCCAGCCACAATGGCCAAAGCTGTTCTATCTATCTGCGCGTAATTGCGCTCCGCAGAAGATAGAGTCCTGGAATAATAGGCTACAGGGACTTGTGTCCCATCAGGCCTGAGGTGGCTTAAGACAGCCTCAATCCCGTAAGGGGATGTGTCGCAAGCTATGCTAACTGGCAACTGCTCATTGAAATGAACCAAGACAGCATTTGAAGACAACAATGCTTTGACCTCAGCAAAACTCCTTTTGTGGACTTTTGTCCATTTCCATGGAACCTGTTTGTCCAAGAGCCAGTCTAATGGCTCTGCCACTGTGGCTTTGTGGGGGAGAAATGAATGGTAAAAAATTAGAAGTCCAAGGAAGGCTTGAAGCTCGCTCTTCAACTTGGGACTTGGAGCCTACTGAATCACTTTGAGCTTAGATTCAGCAGGATGGATGCCTTTGGCATCTATACAAAACCCCAGGAATTCTGTGGAGGTTACTCCGATTTTGAGCTTCAGCCCCGCTTTGTGGAAACACTGCAAAATGGCCCGGAGCCTGTCAGACAGGTTTTCGACTGATTCTCCAACGATGAGGACATCATCAAAGTATAGGCATACTTCCAGAATGTTACAGAGCATTCGCTCCATCACGCTTTGGAAGATTTACCCCAAACTGTAGCCTTCGGTGAGTCACAATCGTTTGGGCCTCTGCCGTGGCGTCGTTCACCAGCAGCTGCTAATAGGCCTGCGCCAAGTCAAACTTGGCGAAAATGTGGCCTCCTTGTAGAGACATCAGGATGTGGCTCACTACAGGCACCGGATAAGAGTGCTGTTGTAATGCTTTGTTTAGCGTGCATTTATAATCAGCACAAATGCGGACTTCTCCGTTGGCCTTAAGTGGCGTGACAATGGGTGTTTCCCATGGACTATTATCCACAGGTTCAAAAATGCCTTGCTGTAAAGCTTGTCCAGCTCAGCATTGATCTTTTGCTTAAGCGCAAAAGGCACCCGACGAGGCTTAATTCTGATTGGTGCAATGGAAGGGTCTAATTTTAAGGCAATTGTAGGTCCTTTGTAGGCCCCTAACTCAGGGCTGAACACATCAGCAAACTCATTACACACCTCTGCAAGGCTTGCCGCTTGCAGACTGTGTAACCCAGTCACCTGAATTCCAAGTGCATCAAACCAATCGAGTCCAATTAGACCCGTGCAGACACCGTCAACCACGACAATGTCCAAAACCCCCTCAAAGTTCCTACACTGCACTCCGAGTGTGGCCTCTCCCTTCACGCTGACTTAGGAATTCTGGAAGTCGGTCAAAATAAGATTTGACAGCCTGAGTTTAACTCTTTGGCTGCTTCTACAGCAAATCTGCTTGAGGGTTTTCTGGGAAATAATTGACAGAGCTGAACCCATATCCAGCTCCATATCTAAGGGGACCCCCTGCAATTTGATTTCAAGCCGAAGCTTTTTCTTCAATGGATGGTGGGCACCTGTTCTCAATACGCTCCTTCTGGTCGTGCAAAAACACACCCTATTCTGACTGGGGACCCCGGTATGTTTCCGAGGCAACTCTTCCAATGGACGGTCTTTCTTGTGACCCAAACAGACAGCGGCTATGTGGCCTTGCCAGCCACATGCCCAGCAAGTAGAGGAACAAAAACAACAGTTGGTACATTTGTGGTGGCCTCCACACCCAAAACACCAAGAGAAGGGAATTGCCTTGTCAAGGCTTTTGTCAGCTTGCCTTTGGGGCCTTCTTTCTGCTGGCTGTTGCAAACAATCGACCTCATTGTCCGATTCTGGTTCTTCAACCCTCTCAGCGACCTCTTGATGTACGGAGTCTGAACACTGTTCTGTCTGGCCCCTCTCAGCTCATTAAAATCCACATAAATATGTCTTTAAGAGGTTTATTTAACACATTTCAAAAGGATTCACTTCAAAGCACGCTGCTGGCATTTTGCTGGCAGAAACGGCCAAGTCTCATTTATTTACATTTAGATTAAAAACATGCTCTTCCCACACCTTCCAATTAACTCACTCTTTCTTTATCACATTGTCCAAGACCTCATTATTCTTCCGTAGATTTCCAAAACATCAGAAGACTGAATTCAAACGCACTGCTCCAGAGATCAGGCTACTACTTGATTAACGTTGCTCGTGACAAAGGCGTAGTCTCTCTGTCCCCTTCTAATATAGTGTCCAATACGTCACTTCCCCCCATTACTTCCTTTTTCCACTTAACTGACACCTTCGTTTATCAAACCTTCGGAATCTCGGATCAAGCCATCTATCTTCTTGATCCAAATCTGACCCCTCACTTTGTGAATCTGACCCAGACTGCCTGTAAATCTCCTCCCTGTCTGGCTCAGCTGCCGGGAGGGGAAAATACCCAGAGGGGCCTGGCTGCTCATCCTCATACTCTGACACTTCCCAAGCTGGTCTAGGGACACTCACAACAAACACTGAGGGTTCTTTGAGAGTTGCAAGGCCTTAACAGCTCCATTGCTGCTTCTTTAGCCGTTATCTTCCTCAGCGTGCCTTGGAAGGAAATAGTTTCTTCGGCAAAAATCTTTTGCTGCAGCTCTCGGCTCCTCAGACCGCAAACTAACTGGTCTCATAGCCATTCTTCCAAGTCTTTAAACTCTCAAGGCCTTGCAGCTTGACGCAGAGCAGTAATGAAGTCCATGGCAGCCTCTCCTGGATATTGGTCCCACTGTTCAAAAGTATGTCACCATGCTACGACCGACAGCTTTGGTTCAAAATGTTCTTTTAGCATTTTTTTTAGCTCTGCATAAGCAATGGATTCCAAGGGTGCTGCAGCAACCAAGTTTTCAGCGATGTTGAAAGTCTCTTGACTGCAAACACACAGCAGCATCGTGGCCTTAAGCCCATCCTCACAAACTTGGTTGATTCTGAAGTAATTTTCCACCCTGTCAACGTAGGAGCTCCAGTGTTCAGGATGCATGACATTGAATTCAGAAAGACGACCGATCTTCACCATGATTATTCTTGGCGGCCTCTTTTAATGCCTCGTGCTGCGCAGGCTTCAAAAGGGGTTCCAGCGTCTTCATATTGGCAGGTAGAATAGAAGGAAGTTGGAATGCCTAACTTCTAAGTGCTTGCAGGCTTTGAATCTTCTGCAGCATGATTCCATCCTCATTGCCAATGTTCTGTTTCTTGCATTGGTGGGCATTGAATGAGGCAGAGTAAAAAACAGGTACTTCTTTATTCAGCTTCAACAGAACAGCAAACAAAATGGCTCCACCCCCTTTTATACCTTTTGCAAGGGACAGCATCAGTATTTTCCCACTCCTGTGCATGCTCAGTAAGCCGAAGACAGCCTGTTTGGCCTGGGCAGGCCTCGTAGTCTGCCTGGGTCTCAGCCCAAGACATAACAGTAGCCACCATTAAATTCAAAGGAGAGAAACCTTATACAGAATCTTAAACAGAACAATAGAGTTAGAAGGGACCTTGGAGGTCTTCTAGTCCAACCCCGTCAAGCAGGAAACCCTATACCATTTCAGACAAATGGTTTCCAATCTCTTTTTTAAAACTTCCAGTGTTGGACATCCACAACTTCTGGAGGTAACTTGTTCCACTGATTAATTGTTCTAAATGTCAGGAAATTTCTCCTTAGTTCTAGGCTCTCTCCTAAAATTAGTTTCCATCCATAGTTTTGCCTTCAGTTGCTTTAGAGAATAGATTGATCCCCTCTTCCTTACTATTGGAACACTGCTATCATGTCGCCCCCTAGTCCTTCTTTTCATTAAACCAGACATACCCAATTTCAGCAACCATTCTTTACATATTTTAGCCTTTAGCCCCCCTAATATTCTAATTATCTAATCAAATGTTATGTTTGCTGTTCGATGCGGCATTGAAGAGGCAGCAGGTGAACACAACTCTCTTTATTGCAAAGGCAAAACTGAAACTAACAAGCACATGCCCCACATTCAGCCTAGGAGGCAGCAACCAATAGGAAAACAGTATTCTCCCACTTAAATGCATAATAAGTAGTCTGCAGACAGAAAGTCTGGCTTGTTGGCCACATGGCCTGCTAACCGTTATTACACAGTTTAACCACTCAATTCTCAAATTTAACTCAATACATTACACCCCTTCCCCCTGGATCATTGACACTTACAAACTTTGTTTGTTTCTGCAATTATTAGAGATATTCAAAAAGGCATAATGACAGACAATGATACATAAGCATGACATTACACTCTTCCAATAGCAAGAATACCTAAACATTCCAGTTTGCAAGAAAACACATAAGCATTGAAGATTGCAGTGGAAAATGCATAAGTATTCAAGTTTGCAATGACAAAAATCTTATGTAGTCTTTTAAGTATTTCGGTGGCCCTGTTGCCCGCTCCAAATGTCTTGAAGCTGACTTCCGGCGAGCGAATGGGACAGACACAGGAGGCTGGGGCTCCAGCCTCCCAGTCTGGTTTCACTTCATCTAGCGTCTCTTAAAGAGACGGAAAGTTACCCTGGAGGGGCAACGAAGAAAGAGGGATCTTTCAGGAGCTTGGATTTGGTGGCGATTGAAAGATTGCTGGGGAAGCCTGAAGCAATCCGAGTTGTCTGCTACCGGGAGAGAAAACATGAGGCAATAGCTGATTTCCAACAACAAGTGACGTCTGGGTGAGCTGAAATCTTTTCCTTCTTCTTGTGCTTTAAAATATCGAGACCCTAAAAAGAAGAAATTGGAAGAGTAAAGAACCCCAGAGACTTTTGAGCGGCGAATTTAACACAAAGGGGAAAGTTTAAATGAACTAACAACTATTGGACTTAAGAGTTGTAAGAGTTGTAAATAAGCCAATGAGGACATATGCTGGCAGAAAATAAGAACTAAAGGAATCAAAAATACTGTGACCTTGGAAAAGCCCCGGTTTGAGATAATAACAAGAAATACTGTTTATAGTTATACTTGTTGATACTGGCAAAAGACTAAACAAGACTGGAGGACGCAATTTTGTCTCACAATAGCGGATTCTTGATTATGCTTGGGACATAAGTCTAAGACTGTGAGCACCAAAATGAGTACATCTAATATCTCCAGACTTGCAAAGAAAACTTCTTCAGCGCCCCTGTCAGACAAGCCAGCCCGACAACTCAGAGTTCTGTTAGCACATTGTTACAACGTGAAAAAGCAAGTACACCACAAGAAGAACAAACCTCTTTAAAATTAATTCATCAATTATTACAGCAAAACCATATTGAGACACAAAGCAAATTGGACAAAGTAAGCGAAGAAATTATGGATATAAAGGCACAATTCGAAGCTCAAAATCAAAAAATTATAAGAAATTAATAGAAAATCCAGGAAGTGGAACTTAAGACCCAAGACATTGATAAAAAAGTGGAGATGTTACAGCAAAAGAATGAAAGATTGGAACAATCAAATCAGGAGCTAGAATGTGCCATGGCAATAGTAGAAATGAGAGAAGCGGTATATTACTTGAGATTTCAAAATATCCCTGAAAATACTGAAGAAAATATAGAAACGATAATTATTGAGTTGTTGGCAGAATTTCTAAACGTAGATCAATCTGATATCCAGAATGATATTGATAGAACTTATCGCATGGGTACAGCGTATGTAAGAAAAAATAGATTACAAAGAGAAGTACATGTGAGGTTTACAAAAAAATTAACAAGAGATGAAATATTGAGAAAAGTTAGAGAGGAACCATTACAATATAAAAATAAAGAAATTGTGATCCTAAAACAGATACCCAGGAGAGTGAGGGATACTCGGAGACACTATCATTTCCTAACTACAAAACTGATTGCTAAAGGCATAAATTTTAGATGGCTAATGCCGGAAGGCATTTTAATAAATTGGAACAATACAAGATACCGACTGGACTCAATTTGGAAAGCAGAGGATTTTGAAGAAAGAAATAGAGCAATTTTAGATGAAGGACTCCAACAACAAGAGGATAAGCAGACAGAAGAAACACCCCAAGGAGCAACGGCACAACCAGAACAGCAGCAGGAGAAAAGTGAACAAACAGGTGAAGGAGAAGGAACTGCTAAAGAACAAAGGATTACAAGATCGACTAGACCTAAACATAAGTAATGAAAGAGAAAATGGAGGAAAAAACCGAGATTTTTTCGGTAAATGTAAATGGACTAAACTCTCCAACAAAAAGAAACAAAAATTTTAGGAAACTTCAGAAATTAAATATAGATATAATTTGTCTACAAGAGACACATATAAAAAAACAACATTATAAATTTTTGGAACACCCCAAAATGGGGAAGCTTTATTACACATCAGCACAACAAAAGAAACGAGGGGTGGCGATATACGTTAAAGAGACAATAGATTCCAAATTAATATACTCAGATGAAGAAGGAAGAATTGTTATGGTTGAAATATACCTGCACCAAAAACAAATATTGTTAGTGGCAATTTATGCTCCAAATGACAGTCAAGGACAATTTTATCAAAGACTACACAGGAAATTAATAGAAATGGAATATCAGAATATTTGTTTAACAGGAGACTTTAATGCGATAGTAGATGAAATAATGGACTATAAGAGCAGTAAAACAGGAAAACTTGGAAGGAGAAAATTACCCAAGGCATTTTTTGATATGGCCGAAGAAATTGGAATTCAACACGTCTGGAGAGAAATTAATCCCCAAAATCAACAGTATACTTTTTATTCAAATAGCCATAAATCCTGGTCAAGAATTGATATGATTTGGATGACTTCTGAACTAAAGATGGATATACAAGAAATCGAGATAGAAATAGGTACATGGGCAGATCATAACCCTTTAAAAGTGACATGGAAAGGAATAAGGAAAAAACCAAGATGGATTTTAAATCAATCTATATTAAAAGATAAAGAATTTGTAGACTTGGCCAAAAGAGAAATGGAATTTTTCTTTAAAGAAAATAAAGAAGATACATCATTACAAAATGTATGGGATACAGCTAAAGCATACTTTAGAGGTATAGCTGTAATGTATATGGCAAAGAAAAATAAACAGAGAAGACAGCAATATTTAATATTAAAAGAAGAATTTAGAAAATTAGAAACAGAATTACAAAAAAAATCCACAGGAAAAGACAGTGAAAAGAGAAATGGAAATAATAAAACATAAGCTCAATTTGTTGGACTCAGAGAAATTGGCCGAACAAATAAAAAGAGCAAAACAAATTTTTTTTGAAAATGCTAACAAGCCAGGAAGATGGCTAGCCTATAAGCTTAAAAAGCAGAAAGAGAAGAAAATAATACATAACTTAATGGATGGGAAAGGTTGTTTACAATTTAAAAAGGAAGAAATAAAAAAGATAATTAAGAACTATTATATGGAATTGTATGGTAAAGAGGAGGCTACGAAAGAGAGAATTGCTCAATATTTAGAAGAAAGTAAACTACCAAAGATACCAGAGACATTCAAAGTTATGTTAGAAGAAAGAATAACATGGAGATATTAGAGGCTATAAAGCGACAAAAGAATGGGAAAACACCTGGTCCAGATGGGCTACCGGTGGAACTCTATAAAAATTTACAAGATATATTAAGCAAACCACTGAAAAAGGTTTGCAATGGACTATTGTTAGAGGCCAAACTTCCAAATACATGGATAGAAGCAAATATTACTTTGATACCAAAAGAAGATACAGATTTGACATATATTAAGAACTACAGACCGATTTCACTACTTAATGTGGATTATAAAAATTTTACTTCAATAATGGCGGAGAGACTGAAAAGATATTTAGTTGAGTTTATACATCCAGATCAAAACAGCTTTTTACTGAAGAGCCAGATTAAAAATAACTTAAGGTGATAATGGACGTATTAGAATATTACGAATTACACCCAGGGAAACAATTAGCATTAGTGTATTTGGATGCCCAAAAAGCGTTTGATAATGTTTCTTGGCAATTTGTGGTTCAACAATTACGAATAATGGATTTTGGAAAAAACTTTATAAATATGATAAAAACAATATATAGTAATCAGACAGCAAAAGTGATAGTAAATGGAGATTATACTGAGAGTTTTGAGATAAGAAAAGGCACGAGACAAGGATGTCCACCATCTCCTTTATTATTTATCTTTACTTTGGAAGTATTAAATAGAAGGATAAGGCAAGATATAGAAATTAAAGGATTGAAAGTAAAAGATGAAACATATAAACTACAAGCATTTGTTGATGATTGAGTATTTATTTTGGAAGAACCTTTAGAGATGATTCCTAAACTCAGGGGAAAGATAGAAGAATATGGAGAAATGGCAGGATTAAAAATAAATAAAGATAAGACCAAAGTAATAGTAAAGAATCTTACAGATAAACAAAAAAGACAATTAGAGAAAACAGAGGTACAAATAGTGAAAAAAGTTAAGTATTTAGGTATTTACCTTTCAGCTAGATAAATAAATAAAAGAAGATAATTACATAAAATTATTGAAGCAAATAAAATTGGATTTAGAAAGATGGAAAAATCTCCAATTATCAATACTAGGAAGAATTGCTACAGTAAAGATGAATGTGTTGCCAAAGGTTTTATTTTTATTTCAAACAATTCTGATAAAACTTGAGAAAAAATTTTTTCAACATTTAAATTCATTGGTTTTGAATTTTATTTGGCAGGGGGGAAAAGCTAGAATTAAGATGAAAACATTACAAGACGCTAAGGAAAATGGAGGTTTTGGACTGCCAGAATGGACATTGTATTATCAAGCCTCGGTGTTAACTTGGGTGAAAGAGTGGATAACACTTAGAAATAAAAGGTTATTGTATTTAGAAGGACATGATTTACAACTGGGGTGGCACACTTTCTTATGGTATGGGAAAAACAGAGTTCATAAATACTTTCAAAATCATGTTGTAAGAAATGCCTTATTAACAGTATGGGAAAAAATTAAAGCTAAAATATATCTTAAAATTCCAGGGAACTCAAAAGAAGTAAATTGAGGACCACTGTCAGAAACGAGGACGTCAGGAAGGCCATGAGTAGCGAAGATTCCTTTCAATACCTGGATGGTCCTGGCAGTAGTAGTGGAGGAGACAGGTACAACCTCTAGCCACTTGGAATGGCTATCCACCAGAATAAGGAAGAATTGTCCCTGAAAGGGCCCAGCATAATCTAAATGTACCTTTGACCAAGGGTTTTGTGTCTCCTCCCACCTGTGTACAGGGGCCTGAGGCATTTCAGGCCATGATTGTTGGCACACCTGGCACCTGTGCACCTGGGCCTTGACAACTTTATCAAGCCCCAGCCACCACAGATGGCTGCGTGCAAGTGCTTTCATGTGCACTATGCCTGGATGTCCCTCATGCATACGTGTGAGCATGTGATCACTGGCAGTTTCTGCAGCCATGTCCCTAGCATTGAGGGGAGATTCAGGCAACTCCTGAATTGAAAGAAGGTTGATAGCAGGAGCAGGATCAGCCTCTATTTGTTTGAGAGGCAATCTGCTAAGGCCATCAGCATGGCCCATCTCTTTTCCTGGTTTATGAATGAGTGCATAATCATATGCTGATAGGAAAATTAACCATCTCAGCATACGTGGGGAAATAACGTGTGGTGTCTGTTTGTTGGTAGTAAACAACCCCAGCAGAGGCTTATGGTCTGTGTAGACTGTGAAGTGGCAGCCATACAAGAAATCATGGAATTTCTTTATGCCAGCCACTATGGCCAAGGCTGCTCTGTCAATCTGAGCGTAATTCCACTCTGCAGATGACAGTGTCCTTGAATAATAGGCCACAGGGACTTGTGTCCCATCAGCCTTCAGGTGGCTCAGTACCACTCCCACTCCATAAGGAGATAAATCACATGCGATGCATACAGGCAATTGCTCATTGAAATGCGCTAAAACAGCATTTGAAGAGAGCAAGGCCTTAACCTCATTGAAACTCCTGTCATGGACTTTAGTCCACTGCCATGGAGCCTGCTTGTCTAAGAGTCTGTGTAACGGCTCTGCCACTGCAGCCTTATGTGGGAGAAATGCATGGTACAAATTTAAGCGCCCCAAAAAAGCTTACAGCTCATTCTTAGATGTGGGCCTTGGGGCCTGCTGGATGGCTTGAAGCTTAGATTCTGCAGGGTGGATGCCTTGAGCATTAATCCTGAAATCTAGGAAATCAGTGGAAACGACTCCTATCTTGCAGTTGTCTTGCTTTAATTTAAGGCCTGCTTGGTGGAACCGCTAGATTTTTAGATGACTCCCCAGCAATGAGGACGTCATCAAAGTAGGGACAGACCCCAGGAATACCACGAAGTGTGCATTCCATGACACTACATTAACCCCAAACTACAGTCTTTTGACCTTAAAAACCCTTCTATGAGTTACAGTTCTTTGGACCTCTGCAGTTGCCTCATCAACAGGTAGCTGTTGATAGGCCTGTGCCAAATCAAGTTTTGCAAAAAGCCCCCCCCCCTTGAGGGAGGCCAGAATGTGGCTTGCCACAGGCACTGGATAAGTGTGCTGTTGCAGCGCTTTATTCAGTGTACACTTATAGTCTGCGTATATGCGGACTTCTCCATTAGAAGGGGGTTTCCCATGAACTAGAGTACACAGGTTCTAAAATGCCCTGCTGGAGCAGCTTGTCCAGCTCTGCATCTATCTATAGAAATTTAATAAATATAATTTAATAAATATATCTTGCTTTTGAGGGCAAAAGGCACCCTTCTAGACTTGACCCTGATGGGCATGATAGTTGAGTCTAAACGTAATGCAATGGGAGGCCCCTTGTAGGAGCCAAGCTCTGAGCTAAACACATCAGCAAACTCCTCTGCAAGGGCCAATGTTTGCACACTGTGCAGCCCAGTAACCTGAATTCCAAGGGCCTCAAACCAGTCAAGTCTAATAAGACTTTTGCATTCACCCCCAACTACCATCACATCTAGGAAGCCTTCAAAAGCTTTATGCTGCACTGTGAGCATAGCCTCCCCCTTCACACTGACTTTGGAATTCTGGAAGTCAGTGAGGATTAAATTCGATAGCTTGAGTTTGACTCGAAAGCCACTACTGCTACAAATCCTTTTGAATGTGTCAAGTGAAATGATTGATAGAGCGGACCCTTTGTCCAACTCCATCGATAAGGGAACCCTTGCAACTTCACGTCAATGCAAAGTTTTTTCTTAAAGGGCATGTGTGTCCCTGTCCTCAGAATACTCCTGCGCAATGTGCAGAAACCCACCCTGTGTTAGCTGGGAACCCTGGTACCTTTCTGAAGCAATTCTTCCCATGGTTGGATCTTCTGGCAACCCAAACAGACGGAGGCAATGTGGCCTTGCCTTCCACATGCCCTGCAGATGGCGGAGCAGAATCTGCAGTCAGCTCACTTGTGGCATCCTCCGCACCCGAGACACTGAGGAGATGCTGGGGCCTTGTCTGGATGCCCCTTCGGCCTTCTTTCTGCTGGCTGGTGAAGTCTGTCCACCTCCTCTTCAGGATCCGCTTCTGAATCTTCTTGAGTGTCCTCTTGATGGATGGACGCGACTGCGGTAGCGCTTTTGGCGAGTCGCAGGGCCTGCACAGCGCCGCCTGCTGCCTCTTCAGCTGCAACCTCGTGCAAGACATCTTGGAAAGTGACTTCAGCTTTCGCAAATATTTTTTGTTGCAGCTCTCTGCTTCTAAGGCCATAGACAAAACGGTCTCATAAGCGTTCTTCCAGGTCCTTGAACTCACAAGGCCTGGCTGCTTGTCTCAAGGCAGCAATGAATTCAGCAGCAGACTCGCCAGGCTTCTGGTCTCTCTGCTCAAAAGCGTGCCTCCATGCAATTACAGATAGCTTCGAATGAAAATGATCCTTCAGCATATTCTTCAAGTCTGTGTATGTTACAGACTCAAGCGGCGCAGGAACTACTAAGTTTTCGGCTACATCTAAAGTGTCCTAGCTGCAGACGCACAGCAAGGTTGCTGCCTTCAAGCTGTCTTCTCGAACCTGGTTAACTCGAGGTAGTTTTCCACCCAGGCCATGTAAGAGTTCCAACACTCTGGGAGACACATCGAATTCGGACAGCAGCCCGATTTTCAACATCTCTGGCTTCTGTTAGCCTCGCTGCAATTCAGGATGGGAAGAGGCCTGTTTGCCAAGCCCACCTCCAGCTTTTGCATACTGGCAGGTGAGTGCAGATCTGAGCGCTGACTTCCCAGCGTCCAGCTCTTTTTTTCTAGAGGCTAGGTTCTTTGGTTGTCTTCTTCATTGCAGCGATCCCACCTTCGTCACCACTTTTATGTCTTGGGGTTCGCGGCATTGAAGTGACACAAAAACAAGTTGCAACCAAGTTCTACTTTATTCGTTCCAAGTCACCACTCAATAACCAACAGGCTCGCAGGCCTTTTATAGTTTCCCAAACAGCCTATCATAATTCTCCTTTGTTCATGCCTTGCACCTGCACACAAGGCCAGCACCCACCAGTCTGGTCCCGGGCAGCTTTTGGATTGCCCGGGACCATTTGCAACATTTCTGGGCCTGCTGAGCTACCTCATCAGGCCCAGGACACAACAGGCTCCATATTATTCTTTGAGAGATAAGAGCACATACTTTATCAGTTCAATTTATATGGTGAAAAATATATTAAGGCAGCTCGATTGAAACAAAATTGACTGAGATGAGCAGCTATTGAGAATGAATGAATGAATGAATGAATGAATGAATGAATGAATGAATGAATGAATGAATGAAAATGAACATGGCTTTAAATTTGAAGGAAGAAGTGTCAAAGACTCTACTCTTATAACTGAAAATGTAAAATATCTGCAAAGTATAATAATAAAAGTCAAAGAGTACAGGGAAAATGGAACTAAACTTAGATATAAAGAAGTCTAAATGCAACAGATACAAAAACCAGCCCTATAACTCTCAATAAAGATATCAAACTGGTAGATAGTTTTTGCCTTTTAACATCAATCACCAACAGTAAAACAGCAAACAATCAAGAATTATGTGGCAGATTGGTGTTTAGCAGCCTTACCCTAACTTAGATGCTATGATGTGTCTATTTATATACAAAATCAGAATAGTGCCGGCAGTAGTAGTATATATGACACTCTGGATACAAAAACTAGACTTAGAAGGAGCAGGATAGGAAAAGTATACCTTTGAATTCTGTTATTAGGGAAGACTCTTGAGAATATTGTGGATAGCCAAACAAACAAACAAACAAATGGATCACTGAATAAATTAACTCAGAGTTCTTATTCAAGGTTCAAATGATCAGGCTCACATTATTCTACTTTGGACAACAATGGGTAGGTTCAGCTGGAGAAGACTCTAATGGTGAAAAGAAAGAAAATGATAACCAGCAGCAAGGGGGATAGATTGGGTTACAGTAATGGTGGCTATACTACTGCAGTACTTAAACAACCAGGTTAGAGGCAGGTGGTCACAGGGAAAATCTATCTAAGAATTGATATGAACTTGATGGCACAAAATCAATCTATCAACGGCTTACTATTTTCTTTGGGGAATGATGTATAATGATCTGACTGTGCAACATATTTTCTTTTTTAATAAAACAAAAAGCCTAATTAGCATATACATTATCACTACTGTGTATCATTATGGTATAAAGAAATAGTGTATTGCTGTAATATAGGCAACTATGTAACTGCAAATACAATATGACTCACTCACAATGTAAAAAAGACTCACTACCCAAGACAATTTAAGATCAATAGTGTGTGTGTGTGTGTGTGTGTGTGTGTGTTCAAGATAGCGGATGAAAATAGACTTCCTGTTCTGGTTCGCGGCATCCATAGTCACACAGGAAGACTTCTCTCCTCGTCGGCTAGTTTTCCCTCCGCTAGTAGACCCTTATGTGGGTCGAAAGTCACCCTGGAGGGTGCGACTTCTGTTGATGAGGCTTCACTTGGCTGTGGAGGAGCGGCGGCTCCTCCAGCTGTCCGAGCTTTCTCTGAAGGCCGACGGAGAAGGAAGATCGGCCAGTAAAATGGCCAATCACCCAGCTGCTTCAAACCGCAAGTCAAAGAACATCTAAGCTTTGAGAACCGCCATGGTGAATCCCGGTGAGACTTTTTTTTTTGGCTCCTCTCTTTACTTTACTTTGCTTTTTTTTTGCCTATAAGAGTTTTGTCAGAATTATTTCCCTGTGTTGGAAAAGTAGCTTCTACATGTTTGGGAAGAAAGGCGTGGAACAAAAGAATAAAATAAAATTTTAGAGACTATATTTTATTTCATCTGTTTTTGGAGTACAGAAAAAACTCTTTTTTAAGAGCAGTACTATCACTTTATGCTGGAAGATTATTTCTTTTTTCACATTATATGTTAAAAGATTGGAAAAAAGAGGGGAAAATATGGTATCGGGAAAATATTTTTTTAATCTATTGAGGACATGTAGTGGCGAAAACCTAATATTGCAACCTCTGATTTCTCTTGGTGGAATAGACCTGACCTTCAAATTTTTTCAAGAGAAATGATAAACTGATGTAGCAGTGGGAATTGTGGGGGTGGATACTGCTCAACTTTTGTTAAATACAGCGTCCACAAAAAAGGATAAAAAAGGAAAAAAGAGACTCTCTTTAATCACTATCAATATGGAGAAAGTTCAGTTACAATTAAACTGCAAACTTATATTGAAAAAGATTTATGAAGCCACTGCAGAAATATGTGCTACAATAAAAGAGTTTACTATAGAGTTAAGAACCACAAGTTCCACCTCAAACCTTCAAACTGATTTCCAGACCATATCTGACCATTCTACAAATCAAAACTTACTAGAAGAGGAAACAACTGAGATAAAAGAGATTTCACCTTATAAACATGTCATATATAGTTTTGAGGATCAGAAGAATCAAAGATTAAGACTTGAGACTTTAAAGCAACGAAGCTTTAAGGATGAGAGAAACAGAGGCCTAATACAGAGAATGGGATTTCTATAATTTCAAAGGACACTGCAAGCAATAAAGAGATACTTATTGGTGGAAAGGAAAGCTTGGATATGGAAACCTGCTTGGCATAGAACGAAGGCCAGAATAAGACTTAAAAGAGAAATTTAAAATGATGTGTAATGAATTTAAAGGCACTGTTGATTTATGGACTGTTTCAAGGATTAAGATTCAGACTTAGAAATAAGAAAGAAAAAAATAGATATTTTAAAATAGATTAAGAATGTCATGGGTGGAATAATAGGTTTATTTTGATGAAAATTATTATGTATTGGAATGGAAAAAATAGTGGTTTTTTAGATTTGGATTGTTTTAATAATTAATTGACTGTTTTAAATTAGTGGATAATGCTTTTGTATGATAATATAGATGTGATAAGGTATGATAATTAACTGAATGAAATTTGAAATTTGCTTGATGAACTGAAATGATTTAAAGCTTAATATTGTTGTGTTACTTTAATTAATAATGGATTAAAGGTAATCTAGAATATCAAGAATGTATTTTTTAGAACAATAGGTTTATTTGTATGAAAATTATTATGTAATGGAATGAAGAAAATCGAAGAGATGTTTTAGATTTGGACTGAATTAACAACGAATTGAGTTAATTTAATAAGATGATGTGTTTTGGTTGATGACATGTATGTTATTAGTTATGATAATGAATTGGATGAAATTTGAATTTTGTCTAATGGATTGAAATGATTTAAAGTCTGATATTATTTTGTTAACTTAAAGAGATTGATTAATTGATGGATTAGATATGTATAGGACAGGTTAATAGTTTATTTTAAATAGGGGATATTAGTGGAAGAAGAAATAAATAAGATTTATGACAAAATTAAGGAATTAGAATATATTTGGAAGGGATACCTGAATTGATAATGTTTTTATTTAAAGTTAATTTGATTACGGTACTGTAAATTTATAAAGCTTTAAAACAGGTCTAGGTTGAATAAATTTAAGCTAGAATTGGATTATTTTAAATATACTATGCTACTTGAGGGAAAAAGAGAGGGAATATTTGATGTATTGATTGAACGATGTATATATGTTTTGTTTTTGGATGTTTGATTACCCTAACACCATGGTGTGTCCTGAGTACTTTGTTTTAATAATTAAAAAACCTAATAAAATTTATTTTTAAAAAAAGATAGTGGATGAAAATGGGTGGAGATTGAAAAGGCTGTAGAGCAGTGGTTCTCAACCTTCCTAATGCAGTTCCTCATGGTGTGGTGACCCCCAACCCCCCATCCAGCTGGCCGGGGGGATATCAAAAACTTGACCCAAAAAAAGGAAAAAATGGGAAAGTATAGGTAGTCCTCGACTTAATGACTGTTAGAAGTTACAACAGCACTGAAAAAGCGAATTATGATCATTTTTCACACTTATGATTGTTGCAGCATCCGCAGGGTCATGTGATTTACATTCGGATGCTTGACAACTGATTCATACTTATGACATTCACAGTGTCCCAGGGTCACGTGATCAATGGCCAGGGGGCGTGGCCAGCTGATCACTCAGGTTGCAGAGTGCCTGTGAGGGGGAATCTGTGGGTCTCTAGGATGGGACTGGGGTGGGTGCCTGCCTTCCTTCCCTCCCTTCTCTCCCCTTGTCCCTTCCTTCCTTCTTTTCTTCCTTTCCTTCACCTCCCTCTTAGTCTCTTCCTCCTTCCCTCCCTCTCTCCCATTGTCCCTTCCTTCCTTCTTTCCTTCCTTTCCTTCCCCTCCCTCTTAGTCTCTTCCTCCTTCCCTCCCTCTCTCCCCTTGTCCCTTCCTTCCTTCCTTTCCTTCCTTCCCTCTTTGTCCCTTCCTTCCTCCCCCCCCTCCGTGCCCAGGAAGGGACAAGGGGAGGGGGATAGGCTGCCAGCGTGTCTGGGGGCTTTGCTGCCGGCAAACCTGCCTGTGCACAGGCAGCGACAGAGAAAAGTTCTGCCCAGCTCACTTGCTCAGCTTCGCTGAAAGACATGCCATTTGCTAAGTTAGCAGAAGCTGGGCTACAGCTGATTCGCGCTTCTGCTAAATTAGCAAAGCTCAAGCAAGTTTGCTAGGCAGGAGCCAAGGACAGCAGCTACAGCTGCAGAAACGCGGATCAGCTGTAGAGGCTCACCCCGATCCTGGACAAGAGGGAAGGAAGGAAGGACGGAAAGGACAAGGGGAAAGAGGGAGGGAAGGAAGGAGGGACAAAGAGGGAGGTGGAAGGAAGTAAGGGACAATGGGAGAGGGAGGGAAGGAGGAAGAGATCAAGAGGGAGGGAAGGAAGGAAGGAAGGAAAGGAAGTTCCAGCCAGGAGAGGCTTGGCAGTCCAGCTGCCGAGGAACAGAAGAGCACAAAGTCAAGGAGAAGAAGGTGGCGGTTTCCTCCCACAGGGAGCTCCTTTTCTCCACCCCTTCCCTGGGTTTGTGGGGAATTTCTCATCACCAACGCTGACAGGTGCTCCTTTGAGCCCGCAGCGAGCTTTCTCACCCTCTTTGCTTCTCCTCTCCTCCCCCGCTTTCATGAGGATTGTGGCACCCTTGGGAAGCCAATCATGCTTTGAAGCTTAGGGGAGGAGGATGAGTCCCTTCCTCCTTCCCTCCCTCTCTCCCTGTCAAACCCCAGTGGGCTCAACATGAACGGGTGGAGGAGGAGTCGAGGACGGGTGGGGTGGCAAAGGAGATCAGTGGCCATCGCCAGACCTCCCGGCTGACGGGCACAGGAGTTGGGTGCTGTGGTGGCCTCCCCTTCGCTGACCTGCGTGCATGAGAAGAAGTCAATCCAGTTCTGCACAATGAGTCTCTGGGGAGGGCGGGGCCTTGCTCTGTGTCTGCGCTCTCATGCGCCCCCTGCAGGGCACATTTGGTAGAGTTCGTGCAGACTGCCGCCAAGCAGCATATTTTCCACAAACAAGTGAGGTGGAGCAGAGGGGTGGGGAGGGAGAGAAGGTGGTTGACAAGCCCTGCTTAAGACCATTGGAAATATGTGTTTTCCGATGGTCTTAGGCGACCCCTGTGAAAGGCTCGTGTGACCCCCAAAAGGGTCCCGACCCACAGGTTGAGAACCGCTGCTGTAGAGCTTCAAACAGGCTGGATGCAGAGAATAACAAGGACTCTGTTAAAGGTTAGACAAATAGATTGAGGAAAGATAAAGATGAAAGAATACGGGTTTGGAGAAAGATGAACATTCAAAGAGGAAATAGTTTATATTTTTAAGGTAATAGTACAAGTATTAGGTAACAACTGATAGAAATATTTTCCCCCAAGAATACATAGCCTAATTATTAATATTTAATAGTTCTTTATTTTTGAAGATATGCATTGGAAAATATTTTATCCAAAGCCTTTGATCTGAAATCCAATATTATGGCGATATATTTTAAAGCAAATTTGAACAATTTTGAATTATTAGATTTAAACCACCTGGGTTTAACAAAAACTATGGCCTTATGATATTACCCCAAAATCTGGGTCCTCATTTTACTGACCTTGGAAGGATTGAAAGCCGAGTCAGCCTTGAACCGGTCAGGATAGAACTCTTAACTGTGGGCAGAGTTAGCCTGCAATACCACTGCACCACTCTGGCTGCTAACTTCACTTCAAGCTTTTGTTTCACTTTTTGAAATCAGCTAGTCTGCAATCTTTATGTTCCTTTCTGTTCCATCAGCAGCAGCAATTCCATTGTTCAGTCAGCCATGAAAACAGAAGGGAAAAAATAGTTTATTATTTTCACTTTAAATAGCAGCTGGCATTGCTTTAAATTCATAGGAGGTCTTAAATCCACCAATGTGAAAGAAACAAATAATCCATTTGGCACCAGAACTCAAATAGATATATTGGTTTAAATCAGGGGTTCTCAACCTTGGCAACTTTAAGACTTGTGGACTTCAATTCCCAGAATTCCTCAGCCAGCAAAGCTGGCTGAGGAATTCTGGGAGTTGAAGTCCACAAGTCTTAAAGTTGCCAAGGTTGAGAACCCCTGGTTTAAATACTTTTATTTTCATATCCATAGACATCCCCCCTCCAAAAAATAATCCCTATATATGGAATTATTTTTTATTATTAACAGAATTTTCTGCAATAAGCAATTGAATGTAAAATAGGTGTAAAGAAATGGCTTGATGCAAACGGTTAAAATAACTCATGCATGCTGATATCAAATGCTAAGAATGCCAACATAGTTAAATATCATTCTTTCTCATCCATGTTTCCTGCTGAGTTTTTTCAGATTCTCATTAACTCTCATATCTGCACTTATGATGATTTGGAAAGCTGATTTAAAGTCTTCCTCTGATCTTATTTGCAACATTACACCTGTTTTAGACTAGATAATGTTGTGCATCATGCTGAATAATTCCATTTTTCATTAATTCAGAATTTCTTTTGGTCTTTGGAGAATTGAGGATTTCATTGTGTGACTGAACCTTTGATTGTGACAACCCAATGTAAAGAGAATTGGCAACTGATGCTTATCCAAATACTGCTGAACTCTAGATCCCAGTGTCCCTTATCGTTGTCATTCTGGTTGGGACTGCTATGAAATGGAGTAAGAATTTGCAGAACAGCATGACTGCAGCGGGAATAACAGGCTGGATTCTCCAAAGTACAATTGTATTTATCATTCCATCTAAATAACCAGCTTCAGAGCTTAATAGCAATAAAGAGAGGCTTGGTGCTTTATGGTAGATCTTGTCCTGGAGAGTGATAAAATTGCAAGAATATCACACTCTATTGTTTTATTCAAAGATTATTTGTCTGGAAGGCAAATTGGGCTCAGGTTTGTATCATTAATTATAACTGCCAGCACCCACCACTTTAATGAGTTTCTGCTTCAGAAAACTTTATATAGAACTTATTTCAACTCTTCCGCCTCTGCTTTAAGAGCTGTCCCCCCCACTTTTTTAATAACTCCAGTTAGTATATAGCATAATAAGGAAATGGATCTTCATTAGTATCTGCATGGCTGATTTGATCTAGCAGTGTTGGTGCTAGAATGATCAATACCATCTTTTGGGTCCCTGAACATGCACCTTCTCTGTCATAGTGCCTCCCTCCTGAAATCTGGATAGTCCCCACTCTGCTGTGGTTTTGGAGGGCATTGAAGATGTGGCCCTTTGCCAATGCTTTTTGTAGCCCCTTCTAAGGAGAGGATAGGTATTTGTTACTACCTGTATTGGTTGGTTGATTGGTTGGATAGTTGATTTTTGTCATGTTTTGTTCCTTGTCTTGTAATATTTTATTCTTGTTTTCTGTGGTTTTTGTGAACTACCAAAAGTAGTTGGGGGTCAGACAGTTTTTCCAGCATGAAAAACTAAAGCGCAAAGCAGTCTAAGTTTGAAAAATTAAGCTATTCTTTTCTAGAGCTAGCAACTTTCTCCCGTTACAATATCTAATGTAAATTTGTTGACAGCGATATGTATATAAATATGTTTTGGTAAATAGCTGTTGTTTCTATCATAATTAGTTTTAGATGCTCTCATCATGGATCTTAAATTTGTTTTTTGCTGAGTTTTATGATTATGTTTTATTATAAGGAGTCCCATCGGAGGAAGTGTCTTAATAACAAAATAGCTCTATATGTTGTGCTACAAACTAAGATATTTTCCATCAGCCTGAGTGAACTAATCACAATATGGACGATCATCAACAGAGTTTATGCAGTGCAAGGGAATTCTATGCACTTGGTGGGAGAACAAGAAGTTGATCAAATTGAGGCTTCCGGTGGCTCCGCCGGCGTCGCTAGAGTCTCCTCTGTGAGGCTCCGTTCCCTGGGTTTGTAAAGCCACCAAAAACAGCGCACATCAGCTGTTTTTTTGCGGTGAAAAATCCCCTCTTCGGGCAAAGAAGAGGTGTAGAGCATCAGGAGCAGGGTTGAGCTCCTCTTAAATCCCTGGAAAAAGTTTTCAGGGATCAAGAGCGATAGCTCCCTAAGCTCCTGAAGACGCTCCTGCCCAGAGACGCTTCTGTCATCAGACAGAGAAAGACGCCGCGACCGCTTCTGCTTATAAAAATAGAACACAAGAGAGACTGTAAGCAGACTGAGTGAATACAGGAGTTCTTATTGGATTGCAAGTATTTTTTTTATTGTTTTTCTGGCTATATATTTCTAACTTCTACAATCAACATAATGCTTTCAAAATGGTGTATAGCTTTCACTGCTTTCACTGTTAAAGGAAAGTGTTTGAAAGTGAAAGTGAATTCTCCATTTTTTTTCTCTCTCCTTGTTCTCGTAAGCGAAGCTAGAGAGACGGCTGTAGGAATTGTATTAAAGCCAGAGCGATTGTTTTAAATTTAAAATGGAGTGGAATTTACATTCAAATGTTAAACCTATTTTGGATCGTATTGATGCATTTCAAGAAGAAAGGCGTGCAATAGTGAAAGAGATTAAAGCAATACTGAAAGAGACTATTACAGAAATATTAACCAGATTCTTTCTTCCAAATGAAACTGATTTACAACCGACTGCTGAACATTTTATAATACAATCTAAACAAGAAGAAGACAGTACTGAGAATAAAGAGAATAAAGGGAAATGGATCTTGCTTGATAAACAGTTCATCTATGGAGTGGAGGAAGAGGATTTGTTTCAAGAAAGGAGGGGATGGCTATTCCTTTTAGATAAGCAGCAAGAAGAGGATTTAATTGAGAAAAAAGAGACATTGATTCAGTTTAAGAAGCAACTTACTTATGGGGCTGAGGATCAGGAAAAGCAAAGACAGAGATTTGAATTGTTATCTCAACAAAAGTTTATGGCTAAGAGTAACAGAGGACTAATGCAAAGGTTAAGATGGTTTATTTGGACTCAAATGATATTGCAAGTAAAGAAGAGAGACTTATTATTTGGAAGGGAGGCTTCGTTATGGAGGTTTACCTGGTTGAAGAAAAAACCTAGAATTCGACTGAAGGAGTGAAATTTAAAATTGTATGCAAGGAATTATGGGTAATTCAAAATTATGGACTGATTTAAGGACTAAGATTATGAGTAAGATGTAAGAGAAGATGATTAATGGAAGATATAATTAAATTGATGAAGAATGTATTTGCTCTGAAATAATCTAGGTTTGACATTAGATTGATTGATTGATGGGATAGATAAGCACTATGTGATTTGATAAGGTTGAAGGAATGTAAGTTAGAAATGGAATAAATAGATTGTATTTGTTATGGAGGTTTATCTGACAGATGAGAAAGCCCAGAAGTCGATTGAAGAAGTGACATTTAAAATTAAATGTAAGGAATTAAGGCTAATCTAAGATGATGGGCTGAATTAAAGACCAATTTTATAAGTAAGATGTAAGAGAGTATGTTTAATGGAAGATATATTAAATTGATTAAGAACATATTTTTTTGAATTGAGGGGTTTATTGATATTACTTGTTTATTTTTCTAAAAAGATGAATTTTTTTTATTTGATGTTCAATGGTTTGAAAGAGGTTGATTACTGGAAGATGTATATAAAACTTGATTGTTTGGGTGATTTTATATAACCTCTCAATGGATTGAAGTGATTTAAGGTTTGACTTAGATTGATGGTTTAGATATGTAAATGAAAATTATTATTCTTAACAAGATGATTTGTTTGTTTTGTTTAATGGATTGAAATGATTTAGAGATTGTATATAGTATATAGTTTAAAATTCTTGTTAGGATTATATAGTGGGTTTTCTTTTGTTTTACCCTGTACTCACTCTGGGAAGTCGGGAGGGAGGGTTAGGGAGGGTTTATAATTTTATATACGATGTTTTCTCAACTGTAATTGGGGTTGATGTAAGAATATGTAATTACTGTCATTAAGGGGTTGCTCGGGTGGCCTCTGGGCACCACATCTGATGGAAAGAGGAAGGAGGAGTGAAGGCTGATGTAAGTGGAAGTTGATAAGAAGGGGGAAGAGTAGGACGGAGATACAGAAGGAGGGAGGAAAGTAGAAAGAAAGTAGAAAGAAAGTTGGTAAGAGGGGGGATGAGTAAGGAGGGTGGAGTATAGAGAAGTAGAGAAGGAGGGAGAAAAGTAGGTAGTTAGTTGGTAAGTGAGGGGGGAAGGTTAGGGTCAGGGGGATGTGGTGGTGGGGGTACCGAGCAGTAATGTTAATTGTTTGGTATGATTATTTTCAGTTGAGTTATTAGTATTAGATGTATTGAAAAATGTACTTATGTTTTGTTTATGGATGATTGTTTATTTTAACACTATGATTTGATTTGAGTAGTCTCTTCTTTCTGTAAAAATTAAAAAAAACTAATAAAATATATTAAAAAAAAACAAGTTGATCAAATTTATCCATTAGTAAGAAATCTAGTAACCAGACACTGCCATAAAAAGCAGTGAAAGTAACATGACCAATGTGACTGCTTTGCCTCATACTTTAGAAAAATAAGGAGAATGCACTACTTTACAAGTCAATGGGGGCTACTTTCTTCAAAGCATCACTGAAATCCATCTTTAGAATTTCACACAGCAAAGGACCAGAATGATAGATGAAGGCATAAGAAAAGAGAAGATTGTATAGAACTAATCAACATTCTACTATTCCTTTGGCATACCTTATACTTGAGTTCCTGAGTGAATGGGGGCATACACATAGCAGAAAACATGATTTTGTTCAAGCTTGGAACAAAATAGCCCCCTAAAAATATCCCATCAAAACATTTGGAGATCCTTGACAAAAATGGAAATGTGCTTAAACATTCCAGTCATAGGAAATAATGGCATTGGGACATCTCTCAAGGGGACAAGAGTATATGGCAATGATGGCAAAGCTTTTAGAGACCGAGTGCCCAAACTGCAACCCAGAACCCACTTATGCATCATCGGGTGCCAGGTGGGTATGGCCCATTGGGTGGGTGTGGCCCATTGGGTGGGCGTGGCTGTGGTGGTAACGGCAGACTGGGTGGGACTAAAAAGTTCAATCAATCAATTCCAACTTTGCAAGATCTTTTTTTCCCCGTGAGAAGTTGAAATTGACTGATTGATTGAACCCTTTTTTTGTACACGGTGGTGGAGGCCTAAAGCGAAAAGGTTTTATAAAACCCAGCTGAAGGCTAGGAATGGGGTGATGGCGCGCGTGCCCACAGAGAGGGCTCTGAGTGCCGCCTCTGGCACCCGTGCCATAGGTTCGCCACCACTTGTATTTGGAATAGCAGGTTATGGTTATGTTACTTAATAACAAATAGCCATAGAGATTTTTTGAAGATTATTGAAGACATAAAAAATAATCCCAATAGAAAGTGCTGGGAATAGAAATGAAAAAAAAAAGTTAAAATCTGTATTCAAAAGCATTTTATATTTATTTTTTCATTTTTAATGTAAACTGGAGAATCCAATCAGCATACTAACTGATCAAAAGGGCTGTTCCAATCCATTTTCTTTTCAATTAGTATCTCTCTTGTCCTATTGATAAATAAGCCAGGCAGCAAAATACAAGTTGTACTGTGTTCTTTTCATTTTGTTCTTGTGTGTGTGTGTTTTAAATCCCTTTTGTCAATTATTGTTAGCAGACAGCACTAGTCTGCTCACCTACTTTGCAAGTTCAAATGAATTTTCCCTTTCCTTTTTTTTTTGCAGTCAAATGCTGTTGCCTAATTAAAAATTAATTTGTCTTCTGCACTGAGTGCCTGATGATTATATCTCTAGCTAGTCCTTTTCTGTAAGGATATGGAAGTAGTTTGCTATTACTTGCTTTTTCAGATGTTTCGTCCCTCAACCCCAGTTCCTACTTTAGGTTACAATTTGCATATTTCTTTTTTTTAAATAATATTTTATTAATTTTCCAATTTTACATTTAAGTATTTAAAAAGCAACGTGGTGACTGGGTTAATCAATAGTTTGATAACAAAATCTTTAGTATAAATATCAAGTTACAACATCAAATATTTCTTCTCTTTTCCCCTTAACATTTACTGTCTCATATTCAAGCTAGTACAATTCTTATTATATCAACTCAGTAAAAACATTATTATTACATTTATCAATAATTTTTTAGTTTATACATAATTACATTCAATCTTCATAACCAATCCATATACTATTATTAATTTTTACCCAATTTTTAGTTTCTCATCAATATTCCAATTTAACCTTTGATGTTTATAATTTTCAGGTGTTAGGTAACCAAGATTTCCCTTGTCTCAATTCATAACAAATCTAATATCCAAAATGCACATTTTATCTATTTGAATGTAATCTTGTTCTATTTCCTAAGAGTTATCTATTTCCCACCATATTAAATCAATAATACAATATCCCTTTTAATAAATCAAAACCATTATTTATATTACCTGGGTTAATCAATAAATCAAACATATTCATAATAATTAATTTTCTTTTTCCTTTTAGGTCTAATTTTTAAATATTAAACAGATAAAGTCCTTATTTTCAATTAATTTCCAAGTATTTTAAATCTAATGACCAGAATTCCTCTTATCTCAACTTCTCCCTTTAACCCTCTAATTAATAATGAAATCCTCTCTAATAAGTCAAGACCCCAATTTTCTTCAACCTTATTCTGGTTTTCTTCCTTTGCCAACTAGGCTTCCATATCGGTGTTTTTTGATCGTCAAATAGATCTCCATGTATTATTATATATGTTATTTGAAATTAAGGAGATCATTTAATTGCCATTTTTGGGAAGGACTAGCCCATTTGTATTTGTTAAGTTGTCTCTCTGTTATTCCAATTCCCCATGCTTGCCCTGATGTGTTTGTCTTCCATTCAATCTGTTCTTCTTCTTTCTCACATTTCTTCTGATTTATGTAGAAAGTCATTTCCATTTTCAATGTTGTCACTTCCTTTTCTGGATTTTCCATCAGCTGTATTTGTTGGTTAATTGAGTCCTCTGTCTTAATATTTGATTGTCCCACTTCTTCTGTTATCTTCTGCATTGTTGGTTCTTTGGTTGTAGTCAAAGTTTGGGTTTGTGTATCTAAGCTGGCACCTTGATCTTTTATGTTAGGTCTCATTTTATCACAAGCTGAAAGAATGGTTTCATGCATTGCTTTCAACATGGAAAGGATCTTTTCCTGGTCTTCATCCATCTCTTTCACGTGTTTGTAAATAGTCTTTCTAGTAGAAGTCATTTGTCAAGCAAGATTTATAGTCCAAGGTATTTCAACATCTCATATAGTGACCAATATTCCTCAAATAAAGAGATAGGAAAACAATTATCCACATATAACTCTGAGAGTCAGTAAAGGTTTACATTCACAATTCAAGTAGGCCAGTTATGCTGCCCAGCTGTTCTCTTACAGCTAAGTTTCTCACAGGTGGTGCCAAGGTCAGAAAGTCTTATCCAAGGTCTGGGCTTCGAGCCAAGTCTCTTTTAGGAAATAACAAGTTATAATAGCAAACTTTGCCACAAGATGTCACCGATGCCATTTAAGGTTTTTTACGTCCAAAATTTTTATAATCCTTTTACCAATTTTATTTGGTTTTTTCTAGATAAAAACAAGAGTCTACAATAAAAATAGGAGACTTGGTTGCCAAGTTTCAGGAACATATAAATCCAATTAGATTAAAGTTGTTCTTTTAATGCTTTAATTCCCCTGGGTAGTCAGACGCCACTATTCTTAGAGGGTGGGATAGAAATTCCCCTCCCTCTCTCCTCACAGGGGGAAAGATACTTCAAGCAGCTTTTACAGGAAGATAAAGTACTTAGGGTAAAGAGAAGATCAGATCTCACCCAGTTTCAAAGTGCTTGGTGGTGAGTTTGACTTCAGCTGTCTGCAGCCTAGTGATGGGCCATATTACTATGGTCGGTCTTTCCTCTGCCAGTTTGGAAGGCTGCTGCCCTCCTGCAATCAAATGGGGGTCCCCTCCTTGCTCAACATCCCTCCCTATCCCAGTGGAGCATAATTGAACAAGGAAGACGGAGCTCGCCTTCCAGCATCTGCAGCACCACGATGACAAACTGGAAGTCACAATTTTCATATTTCTTGATGGTCTCCCAATTAAATACAGACTTGGTCTAGTCATACTTACCTTTGCAAGATCAGACACATTTGGCCGAATTCATGAATGAATTGAATATGACAGCAGAGAACAACAAAAACAATAAGGATACTTAATGTATCAGGCTGTACCAAGAGCAAATAAACTTTATGTACACATGCTCAAGGTTGTTGTTTTTTTACAGTTAGAACTTAGCAGCATCAACAGAACGAAAGATTCAGCAATTATCCCTCAACTCTATGTGGCTGCTAAGAGTCGACAATGACTTGATGGAGCATAATCAATAAACGATGCTACAAAATAAAGGAGTTCTAGTATTTTTAAATTTGTTCTGGAATCACACCTTCAATAGAGTGCTTTCACTTCCTAGCGCAGCCCAAACCAGCATAGAGTTAAATGCACTCTGAAGAGTCAACATTGTAGTAGTCAGTGGTGGGATTCAAATATATGAACAACCGGTTCTCTGTGTGGATGCTGCTTCCGGAAGTCCATTCTGGGCTTGGGCAACAAAAAATTAGCTACCAGTTCTGCCGAAGTGGTGCGAACTGGCTGAATCCTACCACTGGTAGTAGTGCTCATTACATTGACCATTTCAACAGCACCAGCAACATTTGTGTGTTAAGCACCATATTTCATGCACACGCACACATTTTTTTTGTCTCTACTTGCTTTTATTCAACCTGCAATCATCAGCTTTTCAACTAAGGTTAGTTGCCTGCCTCAAAACAACAGAGCACATAATACTTGCAACTGACTTACTCAAGGCCAGAAAGATGCTTGAAAAACCCAGCCACATGTCACAAAGCAACAATCCAATCACAATACACAGAACAGCTAGAACACGCAAAACAATGATGCTAAAAAAAAATCATGGCTATTCCAAGAACAAGAGAGGACCTTGGAATAAGTATGTATTGCTTTGAGCTCTGAACGTTCAAAAAGATTGTGATAATGTCAAACCATTTTGCACTCTATTATATGTGTACACATAATAAAACTCCCGACTGCTTACACTTGCATACTATAGCCAAATAACAAGGTTATGATCCCAATTGATGAAGAATAAGTCTGTTCATGCCATAGCATTTTTGTTATTTGCTAATCCTTCATAAACAGTAATACTGTACAGTTTTGCAAATAAAGTGTTGATTTCATTTCCTTATTTAACTCTTCCCACAATTTCTTTGATTTTGATATAGCTTGTATGGTCTTCACACACACATAAACACACTTATATATACTATACATATTGCATATGCCTTAGATCAGTATGTATTGTTATTTATTATTTTCTTAGTATTTTAGTATTTTTATTTATCAATGACCCCAGTTCACAATGTTGTATGTGGGTTGCATTTAGCGTCTCTAGGTTGAACATAATTGTAACTTCAGTAATTACTTGTCCATTTGTAGAAAAGAATAACTTCAATAATTACCTGATATATATAGATGTCTTTTTTGAAAATACATTTTTGTTTTTTAAAAAAAATCTTGTTCAAAGTCAGTTGGCATATAAGGTGATAATAATGATGATTAAAAATAATTGTATTTTTTAAAAAAAATAAAGGCATGTTCCTTTCAAATTTCTAGTCAAAGTCATTACCACTATTTTTCATAACAGTTCTGTTGTCAGAATTGTAGAATAACAGAGTTGGAAGGGACCTTGTAGGTCTTCTAGTGCAACTCCTTGCTCAGGCAGGAAACCCTATACCATTTCAGACAAATGTCCAATCTCCTTAAAAATTTCCAGTGTTGGAGCATTCACAACTTCTGGAGGCAAGTTGTTCCACTGATTGTTCTAACTGTCAGGAAAATTCTCTTTAGTTCTAGGTTGCTTTTCTCCTTGATTAATTTCCATCCATTGCTTCTTGTCCTGCCCTCAGGTGCTTTGGAGAATAGCTTGACCTCTTCTTTGTGGCACCCCCTGAGATATTGGAAAACTGCTCTCATGTCACCTTTAGTCCTTCTTTTCATTAAACTAGACATACACAATTCCAGCAACTGTTCTTTATATATTTTAGCCTCCAGTCCCCTAATCATCTTTGTTGCTCTTCTCTGCACTCTTTCTAGAGCAGCGGTTCTCAACCTGTGGGTCGCGACCCCATTTGGGGTCGAACAACCATTTCACGGGGGTCGCCAAACAACGCAGTCTGCCATTTTTCCCCTTTTCCTTAGCTGTGCTACGCCATTTCCCCCCCTTTTCCTTAGCTGTGCTACGCCATTTCCCCCCCTTTTTCCTTAGCTGTGCTACTCCCTCTTATTCTATTGGCTTTTGAAAGCCAATAGAATAGACTCTCTTGAATAGAGTCTAATTCTATTGGCTTTCAAAAGCCAATAAGAATTGTCCAGGCTGTCTCTGCCCTGCTGAGCCCACCAAAAGTCCCAGTCTGCAAATGGTGCTGCGAGTTGTCTGCAGCGAAGGCGAGCGGTCCGGAACTTTCCACCCCTCCCTGCTGAGCGACTACTAAAAATGTAAGTAAAAGAGGGCCAGGGGTGGGAGGTGGGAGGCCGGCGGGCACAGGGAGGGTTTTTGGTGTGCGTGGGGCCCGACGGGTGGCTTACCTCCCTTGGGCTGGGCCAGCTGGTGGCCCAGCCCATGAACGCCCTGCGCCATTGCTGCTGCGGCCGCCCAGGAGTGCCTGGGCCTGCCTGCCGCTGCCCCAAATGGGTGGCAGCGAAGGCAATGCTAGCGGGGCAGCGCCGGGCGCAGGGACGGTTTTTGGCGTATGTGGGGCCCGGCAGGTGTCTTACCTCCCTTAGGCTGGGCCAGCTGGTGGCCCAGCCCGTGGCCGCCCTGCACCGTCGCTGCCGCGGCCTCCCAGGAGCATCTGAGCACCTGGGCCTGCCTGCCACCGCCCCGAACGGGCGGTGGCCTACGCCTCAGCCGGCACAGGGGGCAGTACTGCGCATGCGCGGTGCAGCACCGTGCATGCATGGGGTAGCACCGCGTATGTGTGGCGCAGGGGGTAGCACTGCACATGCGTGGCACAGGTCGTCGCGCCGTGCATGCGCGGCGCAGGTCGGGGTCGCAGCCTGAAAAAGGTTGAGAACCGCTGTTCTAGAGTCTCAACATCTTTTATATATCATGGCAAACAAAACTGGAGGCAGTATTCCAAGTATTGGCTTACCAAGGCATTGTAAAGTGATATTAACACTTAACGTGATCTTGATTCTATCCCTCTTTTAATGCAGCCTAGAACCGTGTTGGCTTTTTTGACAGATGCAGCTCATATTTAAGTGATTGGCGACTAGGATTCCAAGATCCTCTCACAGTTACTACTATTGAGCAAGGTACCCCCTATACTATACCTGTGCATTTGTTTTTCTTGCCTAAATGTAGAACTTTATTTTTTTTCACCACTGAATTTAATTTTGTTATATAGTGCCCAATGTTCAAGTCTGGCAAGATCTTTCTGTATCTTAAGCCTATCTTTTGGAGTATTGGCTATTCCTGCCAACTTGCTGTCATTTGCAAATTTGATGAATTCCCCATCTATCCCCTCATCCAAATTGTTGATGAAGATTTTGAAGAGTACTGGGCTAAAACAGAGCCTTGGGGCACCCCAGTACATACTTCCCTCCATGTACATGCAGTTCCATTGAGGACTACACACTGAGTTTGGTTGGTTAGCCAATTACGAATCCATCTGGTGGTGATGCTGTCTAACCCACATTTTTCTATCTTATCAAGTAGTAGATTGTGATCTACTTTATCAAATGCCTTACTGAAGTTCAAATAAATTATATCCATAGCATTCCTCTGGTCCACTAATTTTGTCACTTTATTAAAGAATGCAATAAGATTTGTCTGGCATGATCTGTTTTTGACAAACTCATGTTGGCTTTTGGTTATGACTTTGTTTGCCTCTAGATGTTTGCTGATTATCTTTTCCAGAATATTTCTAGGTAGTGAGGTCAGGCTGATAGTCCTGTAGTTTTCTGGATCTATTTTTTCCCCTTTTTTGAAGATGGGAACTACATCAGCTTTTTTCCAGTCTCTGGTAGCTCCCCAGTGCTCCAGGATCTTTGAAAGATATAGTTCAGTGGTTCTGAGATCACATCTGCCAGTTCCTTGAGAACCTTGGGTGTAATCCATCTGGTCCTGGTGATTTGAACTCATCTGGGGGGGCAGGTGCTCACTTACCATTTTGTTGCCTATTTTAACTTGCATTCCTAATCTGTTTTTTTACGGTGCTATTTTTGATAAGTTAAATTGTCCTCTTGAGGATTCTCATCTATGGAATCCTTCCCAAGCTCTCTCTAAGTTTATTGAAATTTGTTCTCTTAAAGTCCAAGACTCTTGTTTGACTTTGTTCTATTGCTTGTGCTTCCATAATATTGAATTCCAATATTCCATTATCACCCCCCCAAGAAAATGAATGCAACATAAATAAGTAAAGATGTGAATTTTATCATTAAGTAGTAAAATACACTCTTTACTAAATTGGTGTCCAACCAGATACTACTACTACTACTACTACTACTACTAATAATAATAATAATAATAATAATAATAATAATAATAATAATAAGTAGTAGTAGTAGTAGTAGTAGTAGTAGTAGTAGTAGTAGTAGTAGTAGTAGTAGTAGTAGTAGTAGTAGCAGTAGTTGGAGGTCATTGAGTCCAACCCCCTGCTCAGGTAGGAAACCCTGCACCATTTCGGACAAATGGCTATCCAGTCTCTTCTTAAAAATTTCCAGTGTTGGAGCATATACAGTACAGGGATATGGAAATGAACTCAAGATTTGAACCTGTCTTCCTTTAATTTCATAGCCTACCACTTACCAAATAACCTTGAGAGCAATTAGAGGATTTACACACATTAAAGTACAAAATATAATGGGGCAAATAACTAACCTACTACAAATGCAATCACGTGATAGTAATAGTAAAGTTCTATTAATTCCAGGTGAAGATTTTTTGGCAGCTGTGTTTCTGGATACTGAAAAAGCATATTACGTGGAAGATTGGTTTAGTTTATAAAATAATACATCCATTTTATAGTGTAGAATATTATGATGGTTTTAGGATTCCTTAATTGACAGAATGTTTCAGGCTTCAGTGAATAAAACATTACCTTGAATTGAAAACTGTAGTGAATAGAATCCCTCAGGGAAGTGCAGTTAGTTCCACCCTCTTTAATATAATGATAAATTATTTGCCTTACATTTTCTCACCAGGTGTGAAAGTAAATCTATATGTAGATGATGTGATATATAATAAGAAAAATAGAGAAAACAGAATTATGCTTTAATTAAATTGGAAGAACATCAAGATGTATGGGATATCCAGCTTTCTGTGATTAAGATGAATATGGTATTTATAAAGAGGAAGTGCCAGAGGAATAAAAAATGATCTTTTTAAAAAAAATAAGCATAATAAATTGTTAACTAGCTTTAGGTTTGGGGTATATCTATTGATTGAAAATAGGCTTAGTATCACAATCTATATGTAGCTAATAAATGTAAACCTTTTTTGAAAATACTATGCAGTACCTCAGCTAATATTTTGGATTGGGAGAACACATCAGGAAACCCTATTGATGTTTTACTTTTTATTAGTCTAGGATAGTATATGGCTTTTAAAAATAAGCACTGGCTTCAAAAATCATTGTTATTATTATTATTATTATTTATTATTATTATTTATTTAATTTCTATGCCGCCCTATTCCAAAGAACTCAGGGCGGCTCACAGCATGATAGAAATTACAATAAACACATATCTATAAAAAACCCTTGAGCTAAAAGAAACCAATCACTCCACAAACATACACAGAAACATACACTGGCTAGGGGCAAGGTGTTAGCTGCCCCAGGCCTGCCGGCAAAAGTATGTTTTAAGCAATCTACGAAAGGCGAAGAGGGTGGGGGCGACACGGATCTCCAGGGGAAGTTGGTTTATGTAAACAATATTTTTGAAATTGATACGCTGATCAACTTTTTGTACTTTTCTGCCACTAATATTAGGGAATAGTCTGAATACTTGAAATGGAAATTGTTGGATTTTTTATTATGTTATAGAATAAGACACAGGAAGTATATATGCATGTTTATATATGCAGATTTGGGGGAATTTAAATCTCTTGAAAAGGGGACACTATGAGTGATTCCCAGACAGAAAATGATAAACTGCTGTAAATTGGGCATGCAGCTTCATTATAGCAACACAACTTCTTTTCCTTAATGGATGTAGATATTCTTTGTAATGGATGTGAATTTCATGGAAGAAGAGGAAGACAAGGCTATGGTCTTTAGAATTTGAAACTGAGGCTCTTGAGTACATATCCAATCAGTGGAATCAGTGCTGTTTAATTTATAGTAAGAGGTCAAGAGGTGCAGTATTTGAGATCATTGTTTAATGTTCTTGTCTTTATCATCTGCAAGAGTATTGGTTATTCATGCTGGCTTTCAATTATGTCAGCTAAGTTAATGGTAAGATTGTAAGCTTAGGAATAGATTATGGATATCTAAGTGTCAATATGTTTGTCACAAGTGATAGCAAGACAAGAAACAACAGATAGAAACTAATTAAGGAGAGAAGCAACCTGGAATTAAAGAGAAACTTCCTAACTGTGAGGACAATTAACCAGTGGAACAGCTTGCCTTCAGACATTGTGGGTGCTTCATCACTCGAGGTTTTTATGGAGAGACTGGACAGCCACATGTCTGAAATGGGGGATGGACTAGAAGTCCTCTAAGGTCCCTTCCAGCTCTATTCTGATTATTACTGATTATTATTATTATTTTTAAATTATTTTATTAAAACCATCAACATTAAACATAAGTTCATATTAAAAAGCAATCATCATATATTCTGCAATACAACTCTAAGGATCAGTCTTTGTAAACGTCTGGTTTAGTAAACATTCCTCACTCCTCACGTCAAGCCTCAACTATACGCCTGATACATTTTATTTGATTGGTGTTTCTCTTATATATGGTCTATCTACTGTTTCTAGTCTATCACCTATTGTTCATTCGAGCTTCAGAAGTAAATTCGTCTCAGTAGTAGTGCAATCTTTTATGATCCCTAACAAAAGATCCTGAGGTAGAAATTCAGTATCCTGAGGTAGAAATTCAGTACGCTTTTCCAATATTAAAGCAATCAACATTAAATCTGGGCTCATATTAATAAGCTGTCCTCATAAGACCTGAAAATACAGCTCTTGTATATGGTCTATCTACTATATCTAGTCTATCACATATTGTTCATTCGCGCTTCAGAATTAACTTCGTCTCAGTAATAGTGCAATCTTTTATAATCCCTAACAAAAGATCCTGAGGTAGAAATTCAATAACCTGAGTTAGAAATTCAATCCGCTTTTTCAATATTAAAGCAAACAACATTAAGCATGAGATCATATTAAGAGGCAATCATCATATAACATAAAATACAGCATTAGTCTTTGTAAACGTCTGGTTTGGTGAACATTCTTCACTCTTCACGTCGAGCTTCAACTGTATGCCATATACATTTTGTTTGATTGGTGTTTCTCTTGTATATAGTCTATCCACTGTTTCCAGTCTGTCAAGTATTGTTCATTTGAGCGATCTTTCAAATATGCCGATATTTTCGCCATTTCCGCCAAATTTATTACTTTCAAAGTCCATTCTTCCATAGGTGGTATTTCTGGATTCTTCCAGTATTGTCCCACCAACAATCTGGCTGCTGTGATCAAGTTCAGAAATAAGCTCGTCTCTGAGGTAGTGCAATCTTTTATGATCCCTAACAAAAAAACCTGAGGTAGAAAGTCAATACGCTTTTTGAATATAGTTTGGAGTGTCCACCATATCTTCCTCCAGAAGGCTTTGATTTTTCTGCATGTCCACCATACGTGAAAGTATGTAGCCTCCCCCTCGCCACACCTCCAGCACTTGGGCTGGGTGTCTGGATAGTTTTTTCGGGTCTAGATGCCACGTGTAGAACATCTTGTAGAAGTTTTCTCTTAGCTGTTGCGCTTTCGTGAATTCTACATTTCTCACCCAGATTTCTTCCCACGTCTCCATCGTGATCGGATGTCCAAAGTCTTGCTCCCACTTTACCATACAGTTCTTGACTAGCACCGTTTCAGAGTCAATTTCTATTAGTACACTGTACACTCGTTTGATATGCATGATCCCCTGCTTCCTAATCTGTTCAATTAAAGTCTCGTCAGTCTGGGATAAGCCCTTCTTCTGGTCTTTATGCCACCTTGACTGCAGTTGTAGGTATGATAGCCAGGTACCACCTATTCCTTCATCTGCTAGTGTTGTTTGTGACTTTAAGGAGAACCCATTTTCTTCTTCCAGTACCAGTTTACTGTAGGGCACTACTCCCTGTTCTTGGGTTATGTTTACATCCCCTATTGCGTGTCCGGGGATCGTCCATATGGGGATCTTATCGTGTAGAAGGTATCTATATTTCCTCCAGACCCACAACAATGGGATTCGTAGTGGGTTCTCCTTGAAGTTCCTGTCTGCCTTTTTGTCGTACACCAAGTATGCGTGCCAGCCGAATAGTAGACCATGCCCTTCAATATTCAGTATTCTATCATTCGTCATATTGATCCAGTCACTCAATGCCACCAACGTCGCTGCATAGTAGTATAGCTTTAGATTAGGCATTTTTAGTCCCCCTCTCTTCCTCGTGTCCTGGATGATTTTTAGTTTCACCCTCGGTCTCTTGCCATTTATTACTGATTATTAATCCATAATAGAGGAGTGGGAGGTTAGGATGATTTAGTGCAGGGGTCTTCAAACTTGGCCCTTTTATGACTTGTGGACTTCAACTCCCAGAATTCCTCAGCCAGCATGCCTGGCTGAGGAATTCTGGGAGTTGAAGTCCACAAGTCATAAAAGGGCCAAGTTTGAAGACCCCTGATTTAGTGAATTAACTTTAATTTGATTTGAATTACATTGGGTGTTTTTAGTCACTTCTGTTGGATACTAACATATGTGAGTATTTGTAGGTAGTTTAAGAGTTTGTATCATGCCCATGTAGATATTTCTTTGCTTAAATGGGAGATCAAGGGTAGAGATGTGGCAATTGGGATGATCTGAGTAGAGTTTATTCTCTCTCTCCTGAATTGATTGGCTGCTTTGTGGGGGGGGAGGGAGGGTTTAACTGTTTAGTGTCTAAAATAGGTTTCCTGAACTTGTTGAGTAATGATACAGTAAAAAGGATTCTCTTCAGAACTGGAAAAGATATAACAGGATTTTGTAATATTTGTGGACTGAAAAAATAGTAGATTTCATTCAGAGAATGTAGCTTTTCACAGCTGCTATTTATTGCGAAATGACTTCTGACTAATGACTAACAAAATATAAATGCATATCCATTGTCTCAGATAGCATTATCTGGAAGTCATTTTACCAGTTGATCATATTGTTTAAGACAGAGTCATGCTAGTATATGGATTATCTAGAGTTTTGGATTTAGTTTGGCCTAGGATGCTCACAGTTTCCCAGCTGAAGCTATGATTAAGTCTATCCACGTGTTATGAAATTAAGTTGTTAGCAATCAAAACCCAGATGAGCAAATATTAATACCAGGATTAACACTAGAGCAACAATCAAGCAGTAAATAACAGCGTAATCAAAGAACTACCAAGAAGAAAACAACACTCCCACCAACACCAACAGGGCAAGCAATTGTGTACAAACAGCAATTGCACACCCTGGACTGATACAAGCCAAAATCCTTGGTAGTGGTTTAGTAGTCCTTTCCCAATAACTTTTTCCTGGAGGTGCTCAAAGAACACTCTTGACTGGCACAAGATTAACTTCAAGAAGCTTGTGTAGTGAAGAGCAGATCACAGTGTTAGAACTTTTCTCTCTTTCTTTCACTGTTATATGGGATCTCACCTTAAACTCACATATGATTATTACAACATGGATGCAGCATATGACCGATTATTCCCCTTAAGAAAGCTAATTAACCTAGCATATAATATACTTTTTCTAGCACAGTCTATGGATATTGCTTCAATGTGCATTATCTGTATGCTGAATAGCCGGCTATATTATTTTTCCAGTTGGCCAGGATTCTTTTTACTTGCATGCTGCATGCTGTTTCCATTTTAAAGTGTTTTCCTTTTTTATTTGTAAATAAAGTCAAGGAATAAGATGGTTCCTAAATTGGGAAATTAATGCACAGATAATGTGTTCAAGAAATACAATATATTGTTTTGGGTACTCTTTGCATTACCAAGGTATATTTTAGCTTAAAATATACTCTAGTATATTTTAAATAAAGCTTTATTCACACCGTCATAAATCATGTATTACTAATACTGTTAACATTTGAAACCTACAGAGTTGGTTTGGGTGAAAATTATTGAAATTGTAATTAAGTACATACGATGGCACCAATGTCAGATTGCTATAATATATCAAACTATATTAGAGTAGATTGGATTAACAACTTTGTACTTATGCCTTTCTCTGTCTCTCATATATATAGTACATAGACACACACACAGAGAGAGAGCGACACTCTTAGTATTATATGCCTATTTATAGAATGAGTGGATTGCTTTCTTTAGTTGCTAAGCTTATAAATTGAATTACAGAAGAAGAATAAAACTTTTAAACAGTGACTAACTACAAAACCCCAGTTCATTTTATTTATCAGTATAATAAAGTACAGGTTAAGAACATAAGAACATAAGAAGAGCCATGCTGAATCAGGCCAAAGCCCATCGAGTCCAGCATTCTGTGTCACACAGTGGCCCACCAATTGTACATGGGGATCTTGAGCAGAAAGAGAAGGCATAACCCTCCCTTTCCCTTGACCCCCAAACAAATGGTACCCAAGGGAATCCTGCCTGCCTCAACCAACGTAGAGGCGGCACATGGACATCCGTTTTAATAACCACCGATACACTTTGCATCCATGAATCTATCTAGCCCTGCCTTGAAGCTGTCAAGGCTGACAGCTGTCACGACCCCTTCAGGAAGTGAATTCCATAAATCAACGACCCTCTGGGTGAAGAAATATTTCCCTTTATTTGTCCTCACTTTCTTAGTATGAGCTTTAGGGAGTGCCCCCTTGTCCTGGTATTGTGTGATAGAGAAAAGAATTTTTCTCTATCCACCTTTTCTATCCCATGCATGATTTTATACACTTCGATCAAGTCACCCCTTAAATGCCGTCTTTCAAGGCTGAAGAGACCAAGGCGTTGCAATCTGGTTTCATAAGGGAGGCGCTCCATTTCCTTGATCATTCTTGTTGCCCTTCTTTGCACCTTTTCCAGTTCCATTATATCCTTCTTGAGGTGCGGTGACCAGAACTGTACACAGTACTCCAAGTGTGGTCTCACCATCGATTTGTACAGAGGCAATACAACACTTGCTGACTTATTTTCGATTCCCTTCCTAATCATGTCAAGCATGGAATTTGCTTTTTTTTACTGCTGCTGCGCATTGGGTTGACATCTTCATCGAGCTGTCCACCAAAACCCCAAGATCCCTTTCTTGGGTTGTCTCAGAAAGTTTGGTCCCCATCAGTTGGTAAGTATAATTGGGGTTCTTTGCCCCGATGTGCATAACTTTGCACTTGTTTAGGTTAAAATGCATTTGCCACTTTGTTGCCCACTCACACAATTTCGAGAGATCCTTCTGGAGCTCCCGACAATCAGTTTCACTTTTCACAACCCGGAACAATTTAGTGTCATCAGCAAACTTGGCTACCTCACTATTAACTTCTATATCCAGATCATTGATGAATAAATTAAAAAGTAAAGGTCCCAAAACTGAACCTTGGGGTACACCACTTCTCACTTCTTTCCATCCGGAGAATTGTCCATTTATTGCCACCCTTTGCTTCCTACAATTTAGCCAGTTACCAATCCAGGACAAGACCTGTCCTCTAATTCCGTGGCTGGAGAGCTTTTTTAGAAGCCTTTGGTGAGGAACTTTGTCAAAAGCCTTTTGAAAGTCAAGATATACAATATCAACTGGGGCCCCTTTATCTATGTATTTATTTACACCCTCAAAGAATTCTAACAAGTTAGTAAGACATGATTTGCCTTTGCAGAAACCATGTTGATTTTCTTTCAGCAATGCCTGTTTTTCTATGTGCCCTGTAATTTTATCTTTAATAATGGTTTCCATCAGTTTGCCTGGAACTGAGGTTAGACTGACTGGTCTATAGTTTCCTGGATCACCTCTGGATCCTTTCTTGAAGATCGGGGTTATATTTGCTTCCCTCCAATCCTCCGGTACAGTGCCTGATCTTAGAGAAAGATTGTATATTTTAGCTAGAAGTTCAGCAATTTCACACTTGAGTTCCTTGAGAATTCTAGGGTGGATGCCATCTGGACCCGGCGATTTGTTGACATTTAGTTTAGAAAGGCATGCAAGAACATCTTCCTTGTTTATCTCTATCAGGTTTAATTCTTCTATTTCCCTCCCTGGGAAAACTAATTCAGTGGCAGGCAAATGTTTTCTATCCTCCTCGGTGAAAACGGAGGCAAAGAAGTCATTTAGCCTCTCAGCAATCTCCTTGTCTTCTCTGATTATCCCCTTCTGACCATTGTTATCAAGTGGCCCAACTGATTTTCTGGTTGGGTTCCTGCTTCTGATGTACTTAAAAAAGGTTTTGTTATTATTTTTAATATTCTTGGCTATATGCTCCTCAAAGTCTCTCTTGGCTTTCATGACTATCGCCTTGCATTTGGTCTGCCAGCAATATCAATGCCAGGACATACTAAAGATTCATGCACTAATTTTTGTTCATCATTTCAGATTAGTTGTTTTCATTAATGGAAATGTTTTTTGAAGCATAACTTGCTTTAGAAGATGGTTCTCAAGTATCAGAGCTGTCTAGACAATTTGATTAGCATCCTGAGAAGAAGCCAAGTTAAACTATCTAAAATAATGTGTCACTGAGCTCATATTTTCCCTAGATCCATTTGATGGGAAAAGCCTAGAGCAATCAGATGCAATACTAGCCATAATGGTATTATTGGGATAATGACCTGGTGTGCCATCTTTTTTCCTGTCCCATATGTGCATTTAGGCCTATAGGCCAATTTGGCTGCCATCCAGCAGAAGACATATGGAAGGACATGCAACTAAAAACATGGATCAGTTGTGGTACAATCACAATCCGTTGTCCTAAATGATAACCTCCTTTGAAATGACCGTCAGGCTTTTTTCCTCAGTGATTTAAAAAAAATGTAGCAGAGAAGAATACAAAATAGCATCCTTGTGAGATTCAGAATCTAAGAGGCGGCAAGACTCAAACAACCACATTAAAACAGATGACAGAGAATGGAACAAAATGTTAAGCACTTAATGTCCCCGTGTAACTGCACTCTGCCAGCTGCTTGAGTTATTTATAGGAAATTTGGCATGCTCTCCCTCTGTTGTTTTTGTGATATCCATTTTTGCAAGCATGGCAAACAAACAAGACATCTAATTCAGAATATCATAATGCAAATTTGGCCCAACCAGCATCTTCATACAAAACACTATTTTCTCTCACATATTTTTTTATTTTCTGGGCTTAGGGAAGTTACCAGTTTGATTATTATCTTTCACTTAAAAACAGCAGGCTACGAGCCTCTTCCAATATTACCATAACTTATTATTGTCAGGCCATCATTATGCCTTTCCCAATAATGGCTGACAGTCCTTTTCAATTGGCTGTCTATAGATATACAGGGTTACCTTGCTTGTATAATAATTTTCAGACCTTAATTCAAATATATAGAAAACTCCAGCAAGCTGATGGTGTAAATATTTGCTCAGTATTAGATTACTACTGTCCTAGGAACAGTTTCACTGTCAGTTTCTCAGGGTGTTTGTTAAGAGTCTCTCTACCCTATGAATTCAAATTATGACTATAAAAAGAAGGCTATATTGTTCTTCTATGCAAAGGAAGCACTAATTGATCTTCATTTGTGGCTTAATTCTTTAGCACTCCCGACATTTTGTCTTATTGAAGCTCATTAGAGGAGGACCCAAATGACTCCTGGAAAAATAAACATTCAAACTGCCCTATTTGAATGAATTTTTATTTCTCCAAATTTCAGCCCCTTCTCAACTGATCCTCCTGAGAATATCCTCCTCCTGAAAAGACTCTTGAGAATTAGCCAAGAAAACAAACAAGTAGGTCCTTGGACAAATCAATCCACATTTCTCACTCAAAGCACAAATGTTCCTACTTCAGCCACATTATGCAAAGGCTCTCTTCAAGAAAGCTCGAATGATAGGAAAGATGGAATTAAAGAGAAGAACAGCAGAAGCCATATGGTAGACTCCATTATAGTGGTGATGAGATCAATGTGGGAAGAATTGAATTAGAACAGATCAACATGGAGAAAATCTCTCTATGTGGTTGATAAAGTCAATGCTTACTTGATTGCACATACTTTAATTAGTAATTTATCAATTTATCTATCGATTATTGTCCTATTATCTTTTTGGTACGGCTGGCTGAAAATATTAATCTTGCAACACTGTTAATAAGGACCCCAATCAAAGAAACGTTGTGATCCAGGAACAGGATCAGAGTTCAGGACTAGGGAAAACCAAGATGGGCACTTGAGTAGAAAGTATTGAAAACATTTTTCCTAATAATGGCTATTTAGAAAGTAGATGTGTGGCAGTTTTGCCTATCTAGCTTTCAACAAATAGAGTATGGCTATTAACTCAGTGTTGCTTTGATGATGATCAAGACCTTTTTCTTTTAGGGAACAGTTTTATATACACAGGGAGGGATGGAGGGAGAGCGGGAGAGAGAGAGAGAGAGAGAGAGAGAGAGAGAGAGAGAGAGAGAGAGAGAGAGAGAGAGAGAGAGCGCAGGGAGTTGCAGAGTAAGCAAACTTTATAAAGGGATCTCTAAACATTTGCTTCTTCTGCCTAATTTATTAAATCAACATCTAATTTGAAAGTAAAAGTTTCTGAGAAATCCAGGGTAGTTTACAAGAAAACTCTAAAAGACAGTTATTGTAAAGCATCACTAACACTGCTTAAAACAATATTAAAAGTGTGTAATTTAAGAAAGAAAAATTGTAGTAGTAATTTACTTAGTACTGTTTGACCATAAAATGTGTTGTTGTTTTACATATGCCTGGCTGAACAGTGTGTTTGGAGTTGCCTCTAAATGAGTGAGGGTTGCACTGTTCATATTTTCCTTGGGAGAAAGTTCTATAATGGGGGTGCTGTCTCTGAGTAGGCTCTGCTTGTGGCCACTGTTCTGTAAACTAAACCATGGGGACCATCTGTTCTAAATGGATGGTAAACATAGATGATTAGGGAGCTGGAGGCTAAAGCATATAACAAATGTTTGTGGGAATTGTGTATGTCGAACTTAGTGAAAAGGACTTGGAGTGGTGACATGATAGCAGAGTTCCAATATTTGATGGGCTGCCACAGAGAAGAAGGGGTCAACCTATTTTCCAAAGCATCAGAAGGCAAATAATAGATGGAAACTAATCAAGAAGGAAACCAGCCTAGAACTAAGGACTTGTGAAAACAACTAACCAGTGAAAAGACTTGCCTTCAGAAGTTGTGGATGCTCCATCACTGGAGGCTTTTAAGTAGAGATTGGATATTCCATTGTCTGGAATGGTATACATCCCCTGCTTGAGCAGGAGCTTGGACTAAAGATTTCAAAGGTCTCTTCCAACTCTCATTGTTTGAGAGAAGTGCTGCCAACCTCTCCCCCTCCCCTCATCCCTTCCTGAGCACAGAGAGAAGGAGGGGAGGAAGGAGGGGAGGGAAACAGGAAGAAAGTAAGGGAAAGAAGGAAGGAGATGGGAATGAAAAGGAGGGAGGCAGGGAAGAAGGGGAGGAAGGAAGGAAAAAAGGAAAGAAAGGGAAGGAAGGAAAGGAAGAAAAAGAAAGAAAGGAGAGAAGGGAGGGAGGGAAGGAAGGAGGGAGGAAGGGAGGGAGGGAGGGAAGGAGGGAGGGAGGAAGGAAGGAAGGAGATTGGAATAAGAGGGAGGGAGGGTCTGAGGGAAGTCCTGCTTTAGCACTTGGCCACCAGCAACCCTGTTGCCCTTTTGCCTTCCCCTGGTGGTCTCCCTTCCTATTGCTGAGGATGCTTTGGTTACAAAGCCAGGTTTCCTCGCATGGAGAGGGAGTGGGCCTCCCTCTGACCCACGCACTTTGTCCTCCTCCACCCACCATGAGCAACCTGGCCAAGGAGAGTGAGCACAGCAGCAGCAGCATTGAGGAGGAGGTAAGTGCAGCTGGTCACCCCCTCGGGGGTGTGTGGTTAGGCTAGGCAGCGCTGTGGGGTCCTGGTGTCATGGGAGCTCAAGGGCCATGCCACTGTCCAGGGGCCCCGTGCACAGCCTGAGGCTCCTCCAGTGGACCATGCCCTGGTGCTTGCCCCCTGTCCCTCCCACCCACGCTTCCCCACCCTCGGATGCGCCCCAGTCCTGCCCAGGCCCGCACAGGTGCCCCTGATGTGAGTGACATGGAGCTGGCCACACCCACCCAGTAGGCCATGCCCATGCCAGCCACGCCCCACCCAGTAGGCCACGCCCATGCCAGCTACACCCACCCAGCCCCCAATGGCAACCACGATGTTGATGCGGCCCTCAATGAAATTGAGTTTGACACCCCTGCTTTAAAGTGTCCCTAAGCAAAACCCCACCCCACAGTTCATCCGGACAGTTCAGACCGGCCAATCCCCAGGTGTTAAGTCCATTGTGGGAAAGGGGAGATAACATTGGTCCAGCTTTGGTTGTAGCACAATGTTCAACAGCTCTTCGCACCTCCTTTTGAGACCGGAGAAACAAGCCAGGCTCTGGAAGTTTGTATTTCTTCCCCCCCACTTTTCCTAGGTGCCAGATTAGGGAGAAGAAAGTTCAGAGAGAGATATAGTGCAGGAGGCAATTTGTTACATTGTAATGGGCAGCAGACACAGAGGCAATAAACAAAAGGTTACATTATAGCAAATAGAGGAAGTGAAAGCAATAACCCCGCAGGCATATCCCCTCTCCCCCTTGGGAGTATGGCAGAACCCAGGGGAAGGTGAGATTTGGTTTTAGATCAGAGGAGATAGATAGAAATGAAATATCAATGGGTTCTGACAAGGGTTTCTGAAATGTTTTTGCCCTGGAGCTATCAGAATTCTATGAGCATTTTTACTTAGGGAAGAGTACAGAAAGCCATGGGCCATTGTCTCTAATACACTCAATCCTCATGGGCAAAGTCTTTCATTATCAGGATTTTTTAAATCAAAAATTGCTGAAGCAATTATAGTACAGTAAACTAGGATTAACATTCTGTAGTATTTTGGAAAAATGTTAAGATAATGGGCTGCTTGAAGCAACTTCTATGTACCACACTTGTAGAATCCTGTCTTAATCTTCTCCCTGGCTTACATCTGAACCGTTCATTTAGTGATCATTCAAAATTAAAAGCCACTGGAAAAAGTTTCTTATGACTGTTTTTCACACTAATGACCAGCACAACATCCCCATGGTCACGGGATCCACATTTGGATGCTTGGCAACTGACCTGTACTTATGATAGCTGCAGTGTCCCAGGATCATGTGATCACCTTTTGCGACTCTCTGACAAGCAAAGTCTGTTGGGACCCTTGTTACTAGATAGACAGACAGACAGACAGACAACCTTTATTGTCATTTTTTACTGTGGACACATTGGCACACATTAAAAATGAAATTTTGTTGCTTGCCCTCAAAAGTGTACACATACATAACACACATTTAAATATGCTGTATACAACATAGGTATAAACCCACACCCTTATGTATAAATATCATATAAATATTAATCATTGTTCACCTTGAATACATAGTGGAAAGAGGAAGCTTTAGAGTTCACAAGGTTAATATTGTATGGAACAAAACTGTGACTGAATCTGAATGTTCTGCTTCAGATACCACTACTTTAGCAGTTGCAGTGATTTACTTAACAACTGGGGCAAGAAAGGTGGGAAATGGGAAATGGGAAAACTCACTTAACGACTGCCTTGCTTAGCAACAGAATTGTTGAGCTCAATTATGGTCATAGGTCAAGGCCTACCTGGTCTGTATTGGTATGTTTCTTGCTTGGTAAGGGCAAGTTCTCAATAACATCTGGGAGAAAGTCTTCTCACATTGCAGAATCTTTTGTTTGCCTCTGGTGGAAAAAGATTACACTTACGCTTTAACTAAAATTTGGACTAAACTGGGCCCGAGTTTTAAACTTGTATAGGCCGATCTCTAAGTGGAGTTTGGACTAAGTCTCAAGTAAAAATAAGTCTTGCTTCCTAGCCCTAATTCTACTCCATAATGAGTTGAACTTTGGATTTGGTCACAAGGAGGTTGATGGAAGCTGAAACACATTATGATTCTCATGATAACAGAAATATCTTCTGGTTATTTTGTAAAGAGTGAGTTTCCCAGTTCCTAGTGAATAATAATAATAATAAATCATCCTAAGATAGTTCCAATGTTCAAACAACTGCCCATTATAATCCTCTTTGGTCTTTAAGGCTCTTCTAAAAACCCCATCATCTTCATTTAATTGGAGTTTAACGGGACTTGCAAAAGAAGTAAAAAAAAAAAAAAACCAGAAGAATTCTCTTTGGTCCTATTTCATGATTGTGATAAAATCACTGTGTCATCTGTATACAGAGAAACTACGATAAATCTGTTTAGAATATTCCATAGGTGGATTTTGTTTCCCCCATTTAATCAACCATGAAATTAATGTAGAGGCTGAATAATAGTCAGGCAATAGTGCAATCTTGTTTGATTTCTTTTGGTAGGGGAACATGTATATCAGAACATGGGAAGGATTTTAGACTTGCTTCTGGAACATAAAAAGCGGCAACAGGAACTTATAGGCAATTCCTATTGTGGGACTCTTTCAGATTGAAGCCTAAGAATGAGAACATGCATTTCTGCTAATTCTGAAAGCTTCAGTGCCATGGTTCAAATAAGAATAAATGTATTTGTTTATTACTGATTTACACATTCATTGAAAAGGTAGTCTCTGATTGGAGAAGGATGCCTTTTCCAACAGAGAAATGTTTTGTTCACTTATCTTCAGGGGAGTTTAATAGCCTTCTGTAAATCAAATGCAAATTGGAAGGCAGTTTAAAGAATAAGCATTCTGGCTGAAAACAACATTTCTAACACAATGGAAGAAATAACATGCAAAACAACTAATAGTTATTTTAGTATACAGTACTTCATCTGTTGTGAAAAGTTTTTGTCCTATCCCATTTTTTAAAAAAAATATTAATGTTGTATGTCATTTTTTCCTACACTATACAGCTATTATCTTTTAGAAGCATTGACCCATCTGGTGATGCAGCTCTTTATTAGCTTCAGAAAGTTGTATACAAATTTTAATCTTTCCTGTTGTTTTTGTTTTAATTGTCTAACCTGTCCCAATATAGATTAATGGTAAGAACGGGTAATTAGTTATGTTTTCTCTACAGTTACACTGAAAAAAAAACCCAAATATGGTTCTAGATTCATGATTCTAGATTTCCATTTGGGGAAAGGCCAATTTTGCTTCTCCAAAGAGGAAAGTTCCCAATCCCACTAGTAAGCGAGAGGTTCGAGTGGAGGGTCAAGAAAAGTTAACTTTGAATGCTTAAAGGGAGGCTGAGAAGAAATTGGGAGTAACTTTATGCTTACAACTACTTGTAGATTCTCTTTTCCACAGTTGATTTCAGATTCCCAGGAAGAAATTTTCAGATATTAACAGTAGATTTGCAGTTCCAGAGTATCAGGAAAACTTCAATCCAAATCCAAAAATGGAGGCCAATAAGATATCCAGGGTGGAATTTTCTGCGTAGAGAATAAGAGTAGAATACAGAATAACAGAGTTGGAGTGGACCTTGGAGGTCTTATATTCCATCCCCCTGCTCAGGCAAGAGACCCTATACCAGGGGTAGGCAACCCAAAACACTCAAAGAGCCACTTGGACCCATTTCCCACCGAAAACAAAACACTGGGAGCCGCAAAACCCTTTTGATATCTAAAATGAAGATAACACTGCATATATCCTTTTTTACCTTTAGTGTGTGTGTGTGTTTGTGTATGTATATATAAAATAAAGATAAAAAAGGATATATGCAGTGTAATCTTCATTTTATTTATTTTTTATTTATTTATTTTTTAAGTTTTTTATTGAATGCAGAAAGAAAGGATTAAAAACATTGAACATGGTAAATCATCTTTGACATACATCTGTCCATATTATACATTATTTACATATAACTTATCTATATATAAACTATACATTTCTAATCTCTATTTTTTATTTTGTCTCATCATTTGTGACCTCTATCTTTTTTTCCTTCCATCTATAAAATTTGTTCCATATCAAATAAAATTCTGTATCTTCCTGGTTTTTTAATATTTTAGTTAACCTATCTAATTCTGCGCAAAACATAATTTTCTTTATTAAATCTTCCACACTCGGTATTTCCATTATTTTCCATTTTTGAGCAAATAAAATCCTTGCCGCCGTAACCACATGAATGATTAGATATGTGTCCTCTTTATTAACATTTTTTTCTAATATTCCTAATAATAATGCCTCAGGTTTGTATAGAATGTTTTGGCTAGTCATTTCAATTACCCATTCCCAGACCATATGCCAATACACCTGTGCTTCTCTACATGTTCACCATATATGAAAAAAGGTGCCTTTTTCTTTTTTACATTTCCAACATGTAGCAGAGTATCCTTTATACATTTTAGCTAGTCTAGCCGGAGGAAGGTGCCATCTGTAAATCATTTTATACAAATTTTCTTTATATGATGTCGCTAAAGTAATTTTATTGTTTCGCTCCCATAGTTGCTGCCATTGATCCATATTTATATTATATCCTAAATCTATTGCCCACTTCACCATTGTTTCTTTAACCTGCTCCTCATCTAGTTTATGTTCCAACAGATGTTTATAAATATTCTATATTTGTTTTTTATCTGGGCCTAGCAGTATCTTATCTAACCCCGTAACTTGTCTATTAATACCCCATTCTTGCTTATCCTTCATATATTTAGCTTGTATCTATAGATAAAACCACCACTCCAAGTCTATTCCTTGTTGTTTTAGCTCTTGTTTTAAATAACCTTCTTCTGTCAAAATGTCTTTGTATATACCTGTATATGTCCCCGATAGTAAGACACCACCGATTGTAAGACGTATCGGGGGTTTCGGCTAATATAAGCCGTGCCCCGAAAGTAAGACATATGTCTTACTTTTGGGGAAACACGGGGTATTGCCGCCTCCCTCTCATCTAGCTGCGCGCCGCCTCCTGCCCACTTCCGCGCCACCCCCCTCCATACGTCACCGCGTCTGCCGCCTCCGTCTGATCCAAATGAGCGCCGCCTCCTGCACACTTCCACGCCGCCCCCCTCTCCATACGTCACCGCGTCTGCCGCCTCCATCTGATCCAAATGAGCACCGCCTCCTGCCCACTTCCGCACCACCCCCTCCATACGTCACCGCGTCTGCCGCCTCCGTCTGATCCAAATGAGCGCCGCCTCCTGCCCACTTCCACGCCGCCCCCCCTCCATACGTCACCGCGCCGTCCCCTGCACTTGTCACTGCCGCCTCCTGCTTAAAATACTTAAAATAAAACTGTTTTGTGGTGAATAAAATATTGTTCAGGTTGTTAATAAATGTTAATTTTATGGTTAAAACAAAAAATTCATCAATTTTTTCCGATATAAGACATACCCCGAAAATAAGACATAGTGGGCTTTTGGGGATAAAAAAGAAAGTAACACTGTCTTACTTTCAGGGAAACACATAATAGCCTTATCTTTCCTATACAAATTGGGATATGTGACTGCTTCCAATGGCGATAGCCAAGCCGGAATCTTTGTGTAATATCGAAATTTAACTAAATTCCAGCTTTTTATTAATTCTTGCTGAACCTTATGTCTTAAAAAATATTGATGATTTCTACTTTGCCCCATCCATATATGAGCATGCCAGCCCTGCTGGAGATAATAACCCTCTAAATGTAGACATATTTTATTTTCTAAGGTTATCCAGTCTCTAATCCTAGTTAGGGCTGCTGCTTGGTAATATAGCTCCCAATCTGGGAAACTTAAACCTCCCCTTTCTTTGGCATCCTGTAAAGCCTTCAATTTTATTCTTGCCTTCTTACCGGACCACACAAATTCTAAGGTTATTTTATTTAACACCTTAAAAATTTCTTGTCTAATTGGATTGGGATGTTCTGAAACAGGAATATCATTTTAGGTAAGATGTTCATTTTCACGGCAGCAATTCTCCCAAGTAATGAAAGATGCAAATTTTTCCAACGGTCTAAATCTACTTTTATATTCTTAATCAGTTTGCCATAATTGTCTTCTTTAATTGATGAGCAGCGTGCTGAAATAACTACCCCTAGATATTTTAATTTGGAGACTACTTGTATGCCTAATTTTGCCTTGAGATTTCCTATTTGTATATTAGTCATATTTTTTGTTATAATCTTTGTTTTGTTTCTGTTTATTTTCAAACCTGCCAAATCCCCATACTCTTCCAATATTTCGAATAGTTTCTGCCCTGATTGTTCTGGGTCTTCTAATGTAAATGCTAAATCATCTGCATAGGCTTGAAGTTTGTGTGTTTCTTTCTTAATCTTAAATCCTTTAATCTGGTCTTCTTGTCTTATTACTCTAGCAAGAATTTCCAATGTATAAATAAATAACAATGGCAAGAGAGGACATCCTTCTCTTGTACCTTTCTGTATGTTGAATTTATCGGTGGCCTCTCCATTTATTATAATCTGAGCCTTTTGTTTGGAATATATTGCAGTTATCACATTTAAAAATTTTTCCCCAACCTCCATTAATTTTAGCTTTTGAAACATAAATTGCCAATTGACATTGTCAAAAGCCTTCTGTGCATCCAGGAACAGAAGTGCCATTTGACAATCACTATGCGCTTCATAAAATTCGAGAGTGTCTAGGATTGTTCTTATATTCCGCTTAGTCTGTCTATTTGGTAAAAACCCATTTTGGTCCAAATGTATAAAATCAATTAGATACTTTTTGAATCTCTCCGCCATTATTGAGGCAAAAATTTTATAATCAGAGTTCAATAATGATATAGGTCTATAGTTTTGTATCCGTGTTTTTCCTGCTTCTTCTTTTGGGATCAATATTATATTTGCCTCTGACCAAGACTTAGGTATTTTAGCATCAGTTAATACGGCATTAAAGACTTCTAATAGGTATTGATTAAGTGCTTTTTGTTGTTCTTTATATAATTCCGCTGGTATTCCATCTGGGCCAGTTGCCTTATTGATCTTTTGTTTATTTATAGCCCTAATTATTTCAGCCATTCTTATTTCCTTATTTAACATAAATTTAATTTCCTCCGGAATCTTTGGTATGTTTACCTTCTCTAAGTATTCTATTATCCTTTCTGCATTTATTCCCTCATTTCTTTTATATAATTTTTCATAGTATCTTTGAGCAATTTCCCTTTTTATAGTCTCCTCCCCCTGAATCTCTCCTTTCTCGTCTTCCAAATTAATAATTCTTTGCTTCTCTTTCTGCCTTCTTAATTTATACGCTAGATGTTATCTTCATTTTAGATGTCAAAAGAGTCTCTCTCTGTCACTTTCCTCTCTCTCTTTCTTTCCTCTCTTTCTCTTTCCTCTTTCCCTCTTTCCTCTAACTTTCTCTCTCTTTCTGTCTCTCTTTTATCCTCTTTCCTCTCTCTTTCTTTCCTCTCTCTCATTCCTCTCTTTTTCTCTTCTTTCTTTCCTCTTTCCTCTCTCTTTCTTCTCTTTGTCTTTCCTTTCTCTTTTCTCAATCTTTTTTCTCTTTCCTCTCCCCCTCTCTCTTTCTCTTTCTTCTTTCTCTCTCTTTCCTCTCCCTCTTTTTCTCTCTCCCTCTTTCCTCTTTCTCTCTCTTTCCTCTCTCTCTTTCTCTCTCTTTCCTCTCTCTCTTCTCTCTCTCTTTCCTCTCTTTCTCTTTCCTCTTTCCTCTTTCTCTTTCCTCTAACTTTCTCTCTTTCCTCTTTTTCTTCTCTTTCTCTTTCCTCTCTCTTTTTTCCTCTCTTTCTCTTTCCTTTCTCTTTCCTCTTTCTCTTATTTCTCTAACTTTCTCTCTCTCTTTCCTCTCTTTCTTTCCTCTCTATTTTCTCAATCTTTTTTCTCTTTCCTCTTTTTCTCTTTCCTCTCCCCCTCTCTCTTTCCTCTCCCTCTTTCTCTCTCCCTTTTTCCTCTTTCTCTCTTTCCTCTTTCTATCTTTTTCCTCTCTTTCTTTCTCTCTTTCCTCTCTCCTCTCTCTTTCTCTTTCCTCTCTCTTTCTCTTTCCTCTTTCCTCTCTTTCTCTTTCTTCTAACTTTCTCTCTTTCCTCTCTTTTTTCCTCTCTTTCCTCTTTCTCTATTTCTCTTTCTCTCTTTCCTAACTTTCTCTCTCTCTTTCCTCTCTCTTTCTTTCCTCTCTTTCTCTTTCTTTTCTCAATCTTTTTTCTTTTTCCCTTTCCTCTCCCCCTCTCTCTTTCTTTCTCTCTTTCCTCTCCCTATTTCCTCTTTTTCTCTTTCCTCTCCCCCTCTCTCTTTCTCTTTCCTCTTTCTCTTTCCTCTCTCTTTCTCTCTCTTTCCTCTTTCTCTTTCCTCTTCTTCTCTTTCCTCTAACTTTCTCTCTCTTTTCTCTCTCTTCTCTTTCTCTTTCCTCTCTATTTCTCTTCTCTTCCTTTCCTCTTTCTCTCTTTCCTATCTCTCTCTTTCTCTCCCTCACCCTCCAGGTGAAGAGAGAGAGAGTGAAAGGCAGACGGCGCCAAACGGACAGGGAGGGGGAGCAGGATGGGAGGCAGCAGCTCCCAGCCTCCCCCGCTGCATCCTCAGCCAAACAGGCGGGGAGGGGGAGCAGGATGGGAGACATGGGCGGCTGCACCAGCAATGGGGAGTGCCACCACAGGGACAAGGGGGGTCCCAATTGCCGCCGGCGCCACCAGCGTCACAGCCCAAGGTCTCCTCCTGCAGCACTGAGGGCGGCAGTGGCGGCAGCTCCCTGAAAGCGGCCGAGGAAGGCATCACCAATCAGGCCGAGGTGGGGCCAGGCAGTGGAGAGCCCTTTGGCAGCCAGGCAAGCTTCCTGCCTGACTGCCGCCCAGCCCGGCCTGGGGAGACACGTGGCCGGCTCAGCTTCCCGGGGTGTGATGCCCCCGCCGGCCGCCGCCCCAGCCATGACTGCCACCTGGCCTGGCCTGGGGAGACATGTGGCCGGCTCAGCTTCCCGGGGAGTGATGCCCATGCTGGCCACTGCCCCAGCCATGACTGCCGCCCAGCCCGGCCTGGAGAGACATGTGGCCAGCTCGGCTTCCCAGGGTGCGATGCCCCCACTGGCCACTGCACCAGCCATGACTGCTGCCTGGCCCAGCCTGGGGAGACATGTGGCTGGCTCGGCTGCCCAGGGAATGGCCCGGGGATGGCCCAGGAAGCGATGTCCCAGCTGAGACTGCTGCCTGGAACAAGTAAGCCAGGGGGTGCCACCTGCCCTGCGGCTGCTTCGTGGCAGTGCTCCATGGACTCAGAGCCCCCTCCCTCCCCCCGCCACTGACCCTCTGTCTCCGGCTCTGCTGCTGCTTGGCCAACGGTCGTGCCGGCTGGGCATCGGAGGGGCTGCTCTCCCTCGGGGTCATGGTTTGTGGAAGGGCTGGCTCACTCAGTGGAGGCTCAGGCAGGCCACTCCCAGAGGGGATCTTGGGGCTTCCCTGCACAGCTCCCCAGCCACGTGACCCTCAGATGGGGCCAGCCGGGAAAGGGACTTCCTGGCTGCCCTTCTCCCAGGAAGTGGGACACCCAAGCGCAGGGCCAATCAGGAGTCCTGCGAGGGGGCAAGTCCACATGAGAGAGAGAAAGAGAGAGAGAGAGAGAAAGTGCCTCTCTCTCTCCTTGTCTCTCTCTGAAAATGGCAGGAGGAGGCTCCGGAGCCGCAGGGGATGGCTCAAAGATCCGCATGCAGCTCCAGAGCCGTGGGTTGCCGACCCGTGCCCTATACCATTTTAGACAAATTATTGTCCAGTCCCTTCTTAAAAACCTCCAGTATTAGAGCACCCATAACTTCTGAAGGCAAGCTGTTCCACTGGTTGATTGTTCTAATTGTCAGGAAATTTCTCCTTAGTTCTTGGTTGCTTCTCTCTTTGTTCAGTTTCCAGCTATTGCTTCTTGTTTTGCCTTCTGGTGCTTTGGATAATAGGTTGACTCCCTCTTCTTTGTAGCCACTCCTCAAATACTGGAACTCTGTTATCATGTCACCCCTAATTCTTCTTTTCACTAGACTAAACCCACCAATCATCTTTGTCACTTAGAATTGGTTTTGGATTCTCTTGGGGAGAAGAGCTGGGGTTTTTTTTTTTATCTCCAGAGAGATAAAATTCCTGATGTAAATCAGACCTGGTTCTAAGCATAAAATTCCACCTTGAATCTCAGGATGCCTTTTGCATTCTGACTGAACTTCTCCCAAGCTTCCAAACTGTGTGCCCACCATCAGCATAAGGTTATACATCAGGTAGATGTATAACATATCTATCTATCTATCTATCTATCTATCTATCTATCTATCTATCTATCTATCTGTCTGTCTGTCTGTCTGTCTGTCTGTCTGTCTGTCTGTCTGTCTGTCTGTCTGTCTCTATCTATCTATCTATCTATCTATCTACCTACCTACCTACCTACCTACCTACCTAAAGAAATTATGAACATGTGCATGCAGATTTTTATCTCAATTCACAAAGTAATAAGCAATGAGACTGAATCAGATTTTTGGTCAGCAAAAAGGAGAAACTGACAAAAAGTAGAAAATGACAATTTGTTCACCCCAGAGCTGTGCTTTGTTTGCCAATGACCAGATGCTTCACTAGATGTAGCAAGATAGTTTTATGCTTCTGGTACTGCAATTGTAACATCAACATTTTGCTTTACATATGACTGATGCATTCAACAAAGCAACAGATGTATTGTGGATGTGTTAACTAAAGAAAAAAATCCTGGATTCTGAACTAATAGGACTTTTTTTGTCCCCAAAGGAGGCTAATTGATTTGACAAACAACATGTCCAAAAAAGGTACCTTGTAATTATATTTTCAGAACTGAAACACAGACCTTTATTTACAACAGCTTTCTACTTTTGAACTGAAGCTTTATTTTTCACCACAGTTTAGCTGCTAAAATGTCATTTAATCTAATGTACAGAAAAGAAGAAAATATGATTTAAGTAGGTGTTTTATGAAATGTAAATGAAGGAAAATACATTTCCAATATGGTCTCCAAAAATGTCTGGAATACGGATCTGAATATGTGTATGGAATTTACCTTTTTTTGGCTCCTTCAATTTGATAGCTATTTGAATTGTTCACTTAATTCCTAATTATCTTGTTACAATTGAGCTTTTATTCATTCATTCATTTATTTTGCCTTTTCAGTTAAGCAACGAATGGGATTTTTTGGGCCAGGTTTTGCCTAGCTTTAGTCTTTGACAGTGTGGGGCATGTTTTACGTGTTGGCTTATGTATTATATGTTGGCTCATTCATTTCAATCAATTTTATGTAAATAAGATGACTTTTGAGCATGGAATTCCTGAGAGCTATTGATGTCCCTCCAAATCATTGATGAGGCCAACAATTCTACCCGTTATGCCCTTGTGCAATGAATAACTAGAAAACGGATAAAACATAATGTCATCTTCTCAAAGTGGTTCATTTTTCAAGGTGTACTACAAGTCCCTGGTTAATGACTGGTCCTTTAATGCCTGTCTGAAGTTATGAAAGACTCCCCCAAAGATATTTTACAAACCAATTCCAGAGTTCCGAAGGCAGCACATCGTCTCCCATGGTCACATGATTGCATCTGGATGCTTGGCAACCGGTTTGCTTTTATGGATGACTGCAACATTCTGCAGTCACATGATTTACATTTTTTTTGCCAGGAACCAGCATTACAACCACAGCATTCCCTTTATGGCCACAGCATTCACTACAGCTTAAATGAGTCGATTTTCTTCCTGTCTTGTTTATTTAAGGTCTAACTTTCACAACCATTGGTAGCTATGGGGAACATTTGCCCAGGTTCGCCTGGTGCACCAGTTGCGGCCCTATTTGGACCGGGAGTCTCTTCTCACAGTCACTCATGCCCTTATCACCTCGAGGCTCGACTACTGCAATGCTCTCTACATGGGGCTACCTTTGAAAAACGTTCGGAGACTTCAGGTAATGCAGAATGCAGCCGCGCGAGCAGTGTTGGGCTTGCCCAGAAATGCCCATATTTCGGCATCACTCCGCGAGCTGCATTGGCTGCCAATTGGTCTCCGAACCCAATTCAAAGTGTTGGTTATGACCTATAAAGTCCTACATGGCATCGGACCAGGTTACTTACGGGACCGTCTGCTGCCCCATGAATCCCAGCGGCCAGTTAGGGCCCACAGAGTCGGCCTTCTCCAGGTCCCGTCAGCCAGACAGTGTCGCCTGGTGGGGCCTAGGGGAAGAGCCTTCTCTGTTGCGGCCCCAGCCCTCTGGAACCAACTTCCCCCGGAGATCTGTGTCGCCCCCACCCTCTCCGCCTTTCGTAAATTACTCAAAACACACTTCTGCCAGCAGGCCTGGGGTAGTTAACATCTTGCCCCAAGCCAGTGTATGTCTGTGTGTATGCTGAATGATTGGTTTTTTTTAAAAATTAAGAGGTTTTATATTTACATGTATTTTTATATGTTGATTTCTACTGTGCTGTGAGCCGCCCTGAGTTCTTCGGAATAGGGCGGCATAGAAATCGAATTAATAATAATAATAATAATAATAATAATAATAATAATAATAATAACAACAACAACAACAACAACAACAGAGTGGATTAACTTACATTTGGTTGCCAGACTAATGTCCTTACTTTTCCCTATTTGACTCATGTTCATAATTGCTGTGCAACCTAGTGCAATCTGATTTTTTTTTCTGGTTTGCATTCACTGGTTTAAGCTATCTGTGATCCTAGGAAAGTGAATTTTTTCCATGCATTCTATATCTTCACTGTCAATTTCTATTTGATGTTTCCATTCCTTGCAGTGGTCATGAGCTTGGTCTTTTTGATGTTCATAAAGAAACCAAAAATCTTATTGTCTTCTCTGATTTTCTTGATCAGATGTTCCAGGCCTTCTTTGGTTTCTGAGAGAGGAGTTTTATTATCATCAGCATATCGAAGATTGTTTGGGGTCTACTCTCCTTCTGGTGCTTATGTAACAGGGAGACAGCCAGAATGCCTGCTTAATCAAATCAACAGTTCTGATTCCAAAGATTTAGTAATCATAAAGAGAAGTAGGAGGTGGCATTTAAAATTATATTTTCAATTTCCCCATACATAGCAACTACTATACATTCGGAATTCTAAACTGGGCATGTAATTTGCTGTACTTGCTTAGCACCTATTAACGTATAGCCATCCTTTACTAGTTTCAAAATTTTTATTAAGTTTCAGACAAGGATAAAATATAAAGAAGCAAAAAAGAGGGGTTAGGGAAGAGAGGACCTAAAGAAAAGGCAAAACCAGGAGTGCAAAAAGAAAGAAAAAGAAGAAAGGGAGGGAGAAACTTCCAACTTTCTTCAGTACAGATACAAATATAAAATACATTAAACTTTTCTTCTAAAATAGCAATAGCAATAGGACTTAGACTTATATATTTCTTCACAGTGCTTTACATCCCTCTATAAGCCATTTACAGAGTCAGCATATTGCCCCAACAATCTAGGTCTTTATTTTACCAAGGATGGAAGGCTGAATCAACCTTGAGCCAGTGAGAATCGAGCTGCTGGCAGTGGGCAGAATTAGCCTGCAATACTGCATTCTAATCACTGTGCCACCATGGCTTTTTCAATTGACAATAATACATATTATTTCTATAATCAGAAATCATTGTAGTCATCAAGTCCTAAACTTATTCAGTTTCTAAATATGTGATTTCCAAGAAATAAAGTCTTCTGCAATCTCAGCCAATTTCATTAGCTGTACCATCCATGCTTCTTTGTAGGCATTTGTAAGTTTTTCCTTCTTTGTGCATACAAAAATCTTGATTCTGTTCTCATATAAAGAAATAAAGTCCTATGTTTCCTTTCAATCTGTGTATCTATCAAGCCTAAAAGGTAAACCTCTGGTTTCAATTGTGCAATTGTTTAAAAATTCTGAATTAAAATACATATCTGGTCCTAATGTTTCTCAGCTTTCTAACCTTACTGTCTATCAAAGATGATAAAAAGTACCTTCATGTTGATTGCATTTCCAACAAACAGTATATTTGAGGCTTCCACCTTTGACAATGTATTAGACATTAAATACCAATTGTACATCATCTTATAAAAATTCTCTTTTGAATTGTAAGTCAATTTAAATTTCAGTCCTTTACTCCATATATTCTCCAAGCATTATATCCATTTTTTGCTCATTTAATCATGCAATCTTTGACATATTCATCTTCCATATTCATTTCAGTAAAAGCTTATACATCCTAGCAGTAACAAGCTCATCATTAGTGCTCAACTCCAACTCAAAATCATTTATCTCATTTGTAAAATCAAAACTATTCTTGTTCAATTTAAATCTTTCTTTTCAACTGAACATAAGCAAACCATTGACAAGTATGACCTTCCATTTCCAGTTGTTCTCTTGATTTGAAGTTAGGTTCTTCTTTTTAAAAAGTTTATATTTAATGCTTGGTTTTTTACCTTGCCTTACAAAATTGGAAATATATTTTTGCCATTATCTGAAGAGGCAATTCAGACCAGACACTATATGTCAGAGAAAGAGGGTGAAGAGAGTCCCTCCCTAATAGTTCACAGAGTATATTGCAGGCACAGATAGAGTGCCCAGCCTGGCAAGATTTTGTCTATAGATGTGAAACAATAAAGAAATCAGCTTGGAAGAATCACTCTATTGCATTCTTGGTTTTGGGCCTGACATTAAATATTCATGCTTCTAGCGGACTGGGAGATTCTTAGCACCCCTGCCCATACTCAGGTCCTGTTCTGTTTCAGGAAAAGAGGCATTGAGATGAAGCAATGAGTTCCAACAGTCTCCTTTATTGCAACACCGACAGAACAGGTTTTAATAGGCCCCCTGCACAATACCTTGCTGGCCAATCATTGCAAAGGCTGGAATCAGCCTTTCTTGTCCCGGGCATCCACATGGTCTGCCCGGCCAATCGCTGCAGCCTGTGCCTGCCGGCCCAGGACATAACACCCCTCCCCTCTTGGCTAAAATAATAAGGCATACTTATTATTTTAAATACTCCAACACTCCATTACATTGCTTACATTGCATCTATATATACACAACACTACAGTCTTGCTATCGCCATGCTCCCCACTCCCCTTGAGCTGCATTACTTAATCCAGACTACCAGGCCTGCCCATGAACTGACAAGGACCGTACATAGTCTTGTACGTATTTGGGAGGACCTCTGGCCTGCCCTGATCTTCTCATGGCTGGTGTGTGTGCCTGGCCTGCCAGCTCACCTGCCAGGCCAGGCAGACCAGGACTTTGTTGCCCCAAAGACCCAGGGGACCCACCCAGCTGCTGACTGGCTGGATCTGCTAAATCCAAGCCAGGGTTCCTGGGGGGGTGGAATTCCCCAAGTCCAGTGGTGGGGTGGAATTTCCCAAGTCCCCAATGGAATCCTCTTGGGAGCACTGTCTCTTGAGCCCTAGACCAGCAGCTGGAGTGGCCTGAGTGCCAGAGGCCGGAGCTGCCTCCATGGCAAACCCCCTTTCTGCAGACTCCCTTTTTGGCACAATAGCTGAAGCCTGGGGATGTTGGAGAGACTGTGGTCCACAATAGTAATTGTGGTCCTCCCCCCCCCCTCAAGAGCAGAGCTAGGAGTGGAAGAGTTGCTGGGAAGCCTCCAACGCAGTTGGTCAATGTGACGTCGGATCACACGACCATCGTCCAAGGCCACTTTGTATGACAGCAGCCCAGAGACCTTGCATACTACTGCTGTGACCCAGAAATGTCCTGGTCAATAGTTCCTTGCCCAGACCAGATCTCCCACTTGTAGTCTCCTAGGTGCCCATGGCTGTGACACTTGTGAAGCCACCCGGTCTGGGTGCAATCTGTCCAGTTTCGTGATGAGGCGGTGACCCCAGCGGAGTTCAGCTGGGCTCTTTCCAGTAGCTGTGCAAGGTGTGGTGCAGTGGCAAAGAAGAAAGTCCACTAACCTGTGATGCCAGGTCCCGTGAATGATTCTCTTTAAGGCATCCTTGGTTGTGCACACCATTTGTTCAGCCTGGCCATTGGAAGCTGGATGGAACGGTGCAGATGTGGCATGCCAGATCATGTTGGCCTGGAGGAACGCCTTGAACTCAAATGACATGAATTGGGGCCCGTTGTCGGAGACAAGGACATCTGGAAGTCCATGTGCAGCGAAGATCCCTCTCAGCACCTGGATGGTCCTAGCAGTGGTAGTGGAGGAAACAGGCATGACCTCTAACCACTTGGAATGGCTGTCCATGAGAATTAAGAAGAATTGCCCCTGAAAGGGCCCAGCATAGTTGATATGGACCCTCAACCATGGGGTATAAGTCTCCTCCCACTTATGAACTGGGACCTGAGGCCACCAAAGATGGCTGCACACTAACGCCTTCATCCGGACTATTCCCGGATGTCCCTCATGCAGAGACTGCAGGACTCTAGTCCTCAATGAGGTTGGGATTACTACCCGGCTACCCCATAGGACACACCCCTTGAAGGTAGAATCTCGTGCTTCCTCTGCCAGAAGCTCTGGAATTCTGAGCCTGGACATGTATCAGGCCATCCAGAAAATGCCCAAGTCAGCACGCATGTTAGCGTGTGATCGGTGGCTGTTTCTGCAGCCACATCTCTCGCACTGAGGGGAAATTCAGGCAAGTCCTGAATAGACAGGATGCGATTGGCAGGTGCTGGATCTGCCTCTATCTGCTGTAATGGCAACCTGCTAAGACCATCCGCATGACCCATTTCTTTGCCTGGCGTATGGTCATACGCAGACAGGAAGATAGACCACCTCAACATTTGTAGAGATATTATGTATGGGGTTTGTTTGTTCGTTGTGAACAACCCCAGCAGTGGCTTATGGTCTGTAAAGACCGTGAAGTGGCGCCATATACGAAGTCATGGAACTTCTTTATGCCAGCCACTATGGCTAAGGCTTCCCTATCTATCTGTGCATAATTGCGTTCTGCTGATGATAGGATTCTAGAGTAGTATGCTATTGGGACTTGCGTTCCATCAGCCTTCAAGTGACTTAACACAGGCCCAATTCCATAAGGGGACGCATCACAGGCGATGCACACTGGCAAGTTCTCATTGAAGGACCGCATTTGAAGAGAGCAAGGCCTTGACCTCTTTGAAGCTCTTTTCATCTGCTTGTGTCCACTGCCACAGGGACTGTTTGTCCAAGAGCCAGTGTAACGGCTCAGCCACTGCAGCCTTATGAGGAAGGAATGAGTGGTAAAAATTTAGCAATCCCAGAAAGGCCTGAAGTTCGCCCTTGGATTTGAGACTTGGGGCCTGCTGAATTGCTTGCAACTTGGATTCAGCAGGGTGGAGCATCAATGCGGAATCCTAGAAACTCCATGGAGGTAACCCCAATCTTGCACTTGTCTTGCTTAAGCTTCAGCCCCGCTTGGCGGAAACGTAGCAAAATGGCTCTCAGCCTTTCGGCTAAATTGTCAGCTGAGTCCCCAGTGATGAGGACATCGTCAAAGTACGGGCAAACGCCAGGGATATTTCGGAGCGTTCACTCCATTACACTCTGAAGATGCCAGGGGCCACATTTACTCCAAATTGCAATCTTTTTATCTTGAATGCCCCCTTGTGAGTCACTATAGTTTGGGCCTCAGCCGTTTCCTCATCAACTGGCAATTGTTGATAAGCCTGACCCAGGTCAAGCTTAGCAAAGATCTGGCCCCCCTTGAGGGAGGCTAGAATGTGACTGACCACTGGTACTGGGTATGAATGCTGCTGCAGCGCTTTGTTAAGCGTGCACTTGTAGTCTGCACAGATTCGGAGTTCACCATTGGCCTTCAGTGGCGTAACTATGGGTGTTTCTCATGGACTATGTCCACAGGCTCTAAGATACCCTGCTGAATCAGTTTATCCAGCTCTGCATCTATTTTACCCTTTAAGGCAAAGAGCACCCTGTGTGGCTTGATTCTAATAGGGGCTATGGCTGGGTCTAGCCTCAGAGAAATAGGAGGGCCTTTGTAGGAGCCAAGTTCTGGACTCCTTGCAGACTCCAGCCAGGCCTGTTGTTTGCATGCTGTGTATTCCAGTCACCTGAATTCCCAGGGCCTCAAACCAGTTGAGTCCAATGAGACTCGTACGGTCTCCCCCAACCACAACTACATCCAGTAGCCCATCAAAATTCCTATGCTGCACCTTGAGTGTGGTCTCCCCCCTCACGTTGACTCTGGAATTTTGGAAATCTGTGAGGATGAGGTTTGACGGCCTCAGTTTCACCCGTAGGCCGCTTCTGCTACAGACCTTGCTAAAGGTGTCTAGGGAGATGATCGATAGAGCAGACCCAGTGTCCAGCTCCATTGACAAGGGGACTCCTTGCAACTTCACGTCAATATGAAGCTTCTTCTTAAGTGGCCTGTGGACCCCTGTTCTAAAAACGCTCCTCCGTGACACGCAGAAGCCCACCCTGTTCTGGCTGGGGACCCTGGTACCTTTCTGAGGCAATTCTTCTAGGTGATGTTCCTTCTGGTGACCCAGACAGACAGAGGCAATGTGGCCTTGCCTCCCACAGGCCCTGCAGATGGCGGAGTGAAAATGGCAGTTTGTGCAGCGATGGCGGCCTCCACACCCGATGCACTGAGGGGATGATGCTGGCTGGGCCTTCCCACCGTGAGGCCTTCTCCCTGGAGTCTGATGCAGCCGGTCCACTTCCAATTCTGGATCCTGTTCGGATTCTTCGTGAGCAACCTCTTGATGGACGGTGGCTGGAACTTGAGGGGGCTTGGAGAGCCGCAAGGCCTTCACAGCTCCACCTGCTGCTTCTTCAGCTGAAACTTCCCTCAGAACATGAGGCCTTCCTTCGCAAAGAGCTTCTGCTGCAATTCCCGGTTTCACAGGCCACAGACCAGCCGATCCCTCAGTCTCTCCTCCAAGTCTTTGAATTCGCAGGGCCTAGCTGCTTGTCGCAAGGCCACAACAAACTCTGCTGCAGACTCACCAGGCCTCTGGTCCCTCTGCTCAAATGCGTGTCACTAGGCAATCACTGAGAGCTTGGGTTCAAAATGCTCTCAAAGCATCCTCTTCAATTCTGTGTAGGTGATTGATTCCAGTGGTGCTGGGGCAACCAGATTCTCCGCAATCTTGAAGGTCTCTTGCCCACACACACACAGCAGTGTGGCAGCTTTGAGGTCATCTTCACGAGTTTGATTCACCCTGAGGTAGTTCTCCACCCGGGCCACGTACGAGCTCCAGCGTTCTGGGTGAGCTGTGTCAAATTCTGAAAGCCGGCCTATCTTTGCCATCGTTTCAGCCCAGGAACTTCGACCATGCCTCTTGCTGCAAGGATTGAGAAGGGGCCCCCTTTTCTGAGCTCACCTCCAGCGTCTCAGTGCTGGCAGGCTAAGTCAATCTCCAGGAGCCACACTTCTCCAAGCTGCAAGCCCCCCTGTGGTGAGTCAGCTTGGCTTCTTAATCTGTTTGCCTTGCAGACATCCCACCTTCGTCGCCAATGTTCTGTTTCAGGAAAAGAGGCATTGAGATGAAGCAACGAGTTCCAACAGTCTCCTTTATTGCAACACCAACAGAACAGGTTTTAAAATGGTGCGGCCCCCTTTTATAGCCCCCTGCACAATACCTTGCTGGCCAATCATTGCAAAGGCTGGAAGCAGCCTTTCTTGTCCCAGGCATCCACATGGTCCGTCTGAGCCAATCGCTGCAGCCTGTGCCTGCCAGCCCAGGACATAACAGGGCCATTGTTAGGTTTTGCCGCCATTAACAGCTTTTGATAAAATAAAACACAGCAAACTATTAGAAATTCTGAAACAAGGGGGACTAGATTACAAGGACATCTAAATAATAAGAATCTGTATTGGCATCAGGTAGCAAATATGAGACTAGGCCAAAAATACTCAGCTGATGCAGAAATAAGAAGAAGGGTCAGACAGGGATGTATTCTGTCTCCACTGTTGTTCAATATCTACTCTGAATCAATCTTCAACGAGGCACTGGAGAACATCGATGCTGACATCAAAGTAAACGTGTTTGGATCAACAACTTAAGATATGCTGATGATACAGTTCTGCTTGCCAGTAAGCATGAAGACCTTCAGCTCCTCATCAACAGAGTCACAGAAATATCCGAAAAATATGGCTTGAAGCTTAACACCTCAAAAACCATGGTCGTCAGCAAACAACCCGTTAATTTACCACCAATAAATTCAGAAGGAATACCACTAGAAAAAGTTGAAAGGATCACACACCTCGGTTCCAATTTACATGAAAGCTGGGACATGACCATTGAAGTAAAGACCAGGATAGAAAAAGCTCGAACAGCATTCTTCAAAATGAAAAAGGTCTTCTGCAATCACGACATAAGCCTAAGACTGAAAATCAGGCGTCAGATGCTATATTTTTTCTACCCTGCTCTATGGAATAGAGAGTTGGTCTCTGACAGAAGGCCACCTGAAGAGACTAGAAGCATTTGAAATGTGGATTTACAGGCGGCTGTTACATATAAGCTGGGTTGACAAGATCAGAAATGAGGAGGTGATAAGCCGCCTGGAAAAGCCAAGGGAAATCATCAAAACAATTAAAAAATGAAAATTAAAATACTTCGGACATGTGATGCGACACCCAGAAAAATACGGCATACTCTATTTAATCCTCCAGGGAAAGATAGAAGGCAAACAAGGTCCAGGCAGAAGAAAAACATCGTGGCTTCAAAATCTAAGGGACTGGTTTGGACAAAACTCAGCAGCACTTTTTCGTGCAGCTGTTGATAAAAACAGGATCGCCAACATGATCGCCAATGTGCAATAACGAATATGGCACAATAAGAAGATTAAATATTCATACCATTCTGAGGCTTTTAAAAATCAAACCTAGATCATTCTCCTCAATTTTAAAAATAGTCTCTTTTTTAAAGGTCAGTGGTGTGTGTGCCTGGCCTGCCAGCTCACCTGCCAGGCCAGGCAGACCAGGACTTTGTTGCCCCAAAGACCCAGGCAGCCTGGCTGGGGGAGAGGGAGAGGGGAACTGGACCATGAGAGTGGTGGGTTGGTGTGTTTGTGTTGGTGAGCGATAGGCCAGTGCACACGTGCACTGCAAGTTCCGAATAGGCCACGGCCCAGTAGTGGGCCTGGGGGTTGGGGACCCCTGTTTTAGGTAAGAACCCACATTGATCATCATGAATAAAATCCTGTAAAATCTTCTTTGATCTACCAGCCAATACTGATGTAAATATTTTATAGTCATTATTCAGTAGTTAAATTTTATCCTTCTGGCAATAAAGAATATTACTCTGCAATATTTTTCTGCTTTGCATATTTTAGTTTAATCTCTATTTTTCTCATACAGTCAGTGTAGATATTTGTGGACACAAGAGTTTAATTTGATATGAACTAGCAGAATCTGTTGGTGCTTTTTATAATTCATCTTGTTTCTTTTTAATTTCCTTTTTTAGTTCAGAGTTATGTTGAATAAAATAACTTCTCATTACAGCCTTACTAAGTACATTTATCTAAATTATTATCAAAAAAAATCAATTAATTTCTTTTTAAAATTCTTCACATTGTTTTTTGTAATATTGATTAATTTAATTTCTGTCTAAGACAGACATGTCAAACACAAGGCCCGTGGGCTGGATGTGGCCCAGAGAGGGTCCAGATTTGCCCCCCCCCCCACCAGGGCTGTCCCAGAAATGGTAAGGATCCGGCCCCCACTGCCCCAGCCCTGGCCCACCGCAGCCCAGCTGGGTGCCTTGGAGCATGCACAGGAAACAGCAAGCGCTCAGGGGTTAGTGGTGTGCAGCAGCAGCAGCTCATTTGCCTTAGCCCGCCCCTCCCCTCCCAGATTAACCCCGTCATGCCCAGCCATGCCCCACTTTGCTGGGCTTCTCCTTGTGTGACTCTGCTTTCTTTGCCAGGCCAGAAAGGGTGAGAAGGAAGAAAAAACAGGAAGGGTTTCTGTGTATATATGTGTGTGTGTGTGTGTGTGTGTGTGTGTGTGTGTGTGTGTGTGTGTGTGTGTAAGGGAGAGAGACAGGGACAGAGAGACAGACACAGAGAGAGAGCCAGGAGTGGAAGAGGAGGTGGCGGAGGAAGCCGAGGTGTTACAAAAAAGGAGAGCTTCCCCCATTCTTCCACCTCTTCTCTTCTTTTTTTTAACTTCCTCCCACTCCGTTCAGGTGCAGCTGAAGAAAAGGAAGAGGAGAAAACAGGAAGGGTGTGTGTGTGTGTGTGTGTGAGAGAGAGAGAGAGAGAGAGAGAGAGAGAGAGAGAGAGAGAGAGAGAGACAGAGAAAGAGAGACAGAGAGAGAGAGAGAGAGGTGGGAAAGAGAAGGAGGAAGCCGAGGTTTTACAAAAAAGGAGAGCTTCCATCTTTCTCCCCCCTCCTTCTCTTTTTTATTAACCTGTGTGTGTGTGTGTGAGAGAGAGAGAGAGACAGAGACAGAGACTGAAAGGAAAAACCAGCGATATTGAGGGGGAGAGGAGAGAGAGAGAGAGAGAGAGAGAGAGAGAGAGAGAGAGAGAGAGAGAGAGAGAGAGAGAGAGAGAGAGAGAGAGAGAGACAGCAGGGAGTTGCAGAGTAAGCCAACTTACAAAAAGGGATCTTTCTCTCTGTCTCTCATACACATACACACATACACGGGAAGGTGGTGTGCAGGCAGATGAGAGAGCAAACTTGCAGATTAGCTTTGTGGTCTATTCTTGCCTCCTCCCCTCCCTAAACTCCAGGCAATAATAAAACTCTTTGGATTGAATGGGAAGTTAGGAATTGGTGTGAGTTGAAATTAAAAGGCCGAATCAACTCCCCCGCCCATTTATTTTGTCAGAGATAAAAATACTTCCCTTCATCTGCTCTTTTATAATTTAATCCAGCCTTACCCAAACTAATATATTTTGGGTGTCATAAACCACAGTTCCCATCATCCTGTGGCTATGCTGGCTAGAAATACAATGCCTTATTTTCTCTGCAGTATGCGCCTAGGAGGCAATAGGTCTGTGGGATTTAGATGTATTTAAACATTTGTTTCTTCTGCCTAATTTATTAAATCAACGTCTAATTTAAAATTAAAAGTTTATGAGAAATCCAGGATGGTTTACAAGAAAACTCTCAAAGATAGCTATTGTAAAGTATAACTAACACTGCTTAAAACAATATTAAAAGTGTTTATTTTAAGAAAGTAATTTACTTAGTACTGTTTGACCATAAAATGTGTTGTTGTTTTACATATGCCTGGCTGAACAGTGTGTTTGGAGTTGCCTCTAAACGAGTGAGGGTTGCACTGTTCATGTTTTCCTCTGGAGAAAGTTCTATAATGGGGGTGCTATCTCTGAGAAGGCTCTGCTTGTGGCCACTGTTCTATAAACTAAATCATGGGGACCATCTGTTCTAAATGGATGGTAAACATAGATGATTAGGGAGCTGGAGGCTAAAGCATATGACAAATGTTTGTGGGAATTGTGTATGTCGAACTTAGTGAAAAGGACTAGGAGTGGTGACATGATAGCAGAGTTCCAATATTTGATGGGCTGCCACAGAGAAGGGGTCAACCTATTTTCCAAAGCATCAGAAGGCAAATAATAGATGGAAACTAATCAAGAAGAAAACCAGCCTAGAACTAAGTACTTGTGAAAACAACTAACCAGTGAAAATGCTTGCCTTCAGAAGTTGTGGATGCTCCATCACTGGAGGCTTTTAAGTAGAGATTGGATATTCCATTGTCTGGAATGGTATAAGTGCTGTTTCCAAAGATGAGGCATGGAGACGAAGTGGAGTAACAAAAAACAGTCTTCCTTTATTGCAATTCACCAACAGAACAGAGAGCAAAAATGGTGCAGGTCCTTTTATAGTCCCCTGGCTGGGACAGCGTCAGCCAATCATTCCACGGCATTCTCCCACATTGCGCATGGACGCAAGGCTGGAGACAGCTTGTCTGGTCCCGGGCAACCACGTGGACTGCTTGGGCCTTTCTGCAGCTTTCCTGAGCCTGCTGAGTCATTCAGCAGGCCCCAGACACAACACCCTCCCCCCTTGGATTAAACAATAAGTACACACTTATTATTTGTACATCCATACATATATACATGTGTTCAATTGAGCATGCTCACAGGCAACCCAAGATTTACATCTCTTTATTCCAACAATAATACATCATACTTTATAGTACCAAAAAGTATAACATCCTTCTTTTGAGTGTGTTCTGATTGATAGAGAACTACTAGGCTTCCCCCATACTTGACAGAAACCTCACATAGTCCTTTAAGTATTTGGGTTGACCCTTGGCCCGCTCTGATCTTCTTGGAGCCAGTGTGTGTGCCTGGCCTGCCAGCTCACCTGCCAGGCTAGGCAAACCAGGACTTTGGTGCCCCATAGACCCAGGTGACCCCCCCATGCTGCTGACTGGCTGGATCCTCTGAACCCAAATCAGAGTTCCTTGGGGGGGGGTGGAAGTCCCCAAGTCCAGTGGTGGGGTGGAATTCCCCAAGCCCACAATGGACCGTCTTGGGAGCACTGTCCCTCGAGCCCAAGACCAGCAGGTAGAGTGGCCTGAGAAGTTGATTGACAGCAATGTCCCATTTACCCGATTCCTGTGCTAGAGTCAGGGGCCACCCCCATGGCACAACACCCATCTGGAACATATGCTGCAGCATGTGAAGGTCCGCTGTGGCAGAGAGACTGTGGTCCACAATCGTAATTGTGGTCCTCCTCCCCCCTGAGAGCAGAGCCAGGAGTGGAAGTGTCCTCCAGCGCAGTTGGTCAATGTGATGTCGGATCACACAACCATCATCCAAAGCCACTTCGTAGGACAGCGGCCCAGAGACTTTGCATACCACTGCTGTGACCCAGAGATGTCCAGGTCCATAGTTCCTTACCCAGACTGGATCACCAACCTGTAGTCTCCTAGGTGCCCACAGCTGTGACACCTGTGAAGCCACCCGGTCTGGGTGCAACCTGTCCAGCTTCGTGATGAGGTGGCAACCCCAGCAGAGTTCTGCTGGGCTCTTCCCAGTGGCTGTGCAAGGTGTGGTGCATTAGCAAAGAAGAAAGTCAGCTAACCTTTGATGCCAGCTGCCATGAGTGAGTCTTTTGAGAGCATCTTTGGTAGTGCGCACCATCCTCTCAGCCTGGCCATTGGAAGCTGGATGGAACGGTGCTGAAGTGGCGTGCCAAATCAAGTTGGCATGTAGAAAAGCCTGAAACTCAGAAGAAGTGAATTGGGGTCCGTTGTCAGAGACATCTGGAAGCCCATGGGAGGCGAAGATCCCACTCAGCACCTGGATGGTCCTAGTAGTAGTAGTGGAGGAGACAGGAACAACCTCTAGCTACTTGGAATGGCTGTCCACGAGGAGAAGGAAGAATTGCCCCTGAAAGGGCCCAGCGTAGTCGATATGAACCCTCGACCAAGGGGCATGTGTCTCTTCCCACCTATGTACAAGGGCCTGAGGCATTCCAGGCCTGGACTATTGGCAGTCTCTTTATCGAGCCCAGGCCACCAGAGATGGCTGTGTGTGAGCACCTTCATCTGAACAATCCCGGATGTCACTCATGTAGAGAGAGCAAGACTCTAGTCCTCAATGAGGCTGGGATCACTACCCTGCTACCCCATAGGACACACCCTTTGAATCTGGAAAGCTCATGCTTCCTTTGCCAGAAGCTCTGGAATTTTGCACCAGGACACATGTCAGGCCATCCTGACAGCACCCATGTCAGCATGCGTGTTAGCATGTGATCAGTGGCAGTTTCAGCAGCCACGTCCCTAGCATTGAGGGGAGATTCAGGTAATTCCTGAATGGAGAGAATGTGAAGAGCAGGAGCAAGATCTGCCTCTACCTGCTGTAGGGGTAATCTGCTAAGGCCATCTTCATGGCCCATTTCTTTGTCTGGTTTGTGCACCAGAGTATAGTCATATGCTGACAGGAAAATTGACCATCTCAGCATTCTAGGAGATATTATGTGAAGGGTTTGTTTGTTTGTTGTAAACAAACTCAGCAGAGGCTTATGGTCTGTGTAGACCGTGAAGTGGCAGCCATATAAGAAGTCATGGAATTTCTTTATGCCAGCCACTATGGCCAAGGCTTCTCTGTCAATCTGCGCGTAATTACACTCAGCAGATGAAAGAGTCCTGGAATAGTAGGCCACAGGGACTTCTGTCCCATCAGCCTTAAGGTGACTAAGCACAGCCCCAACCCCTTAAGGGGATGCATCACAGGCTATGCACACAGGCAATTGCTCATTGAAATGCGCTAAAACCACGTTTGAAGAGAGCAAGGCCTTGACCTCTGTGAAACTCTTTTCATGGACCTTTGTCCACGTCCATGGAGCCTGTTTGTCCAAGAGCCAGTGTAACAGCTCAGCCACTGCAGCCTTATGAGGTAAGAATGAGTGGTAGAAATTTAACAGTCCCAAAAAAGCCTGAAGTTCGCTTTTGGACTTGGGACTTGGGGCCTGCTGAATCCGTATTGATGCTGAAGGCATCCATCCTGCTGAATGTCCAGAAACTCAGTGGAAGTGACTCCAATTTTACACTTATCTTGCTTTAGCTTCAGCTCCGATTGGCGGAACCACAGCAAGACAGCCCTCAGCCTTTCAGCTAGATTCACAGATGACTCCCCAGCAATGAGGACATCATCAAAGTAGGGGCAGACCCCAGAAATGCCACGGAGCGTTCGCTCCATTGTGCTTTGTAAAATTCCTGGGACTACGTTAACCCCAAACTGCAGCCTTTTTACCTTAAAGGCTCCCTGGTGCATCACAATTGTTTGGGCCTCAGCAGTTGCCTCATCAACTGGTAACTGTTGATAGGCCTGAGCCAAATCAAGCTTTGAAAAGATTCGCCCCCCCCTTTGAGGGAGGCCAGAATGTGGCTCACCACAGGCACTGGGTAGGCATGCTGCTGTAATGCTTTGTTAAGTGTACATTTATAGTCCGCACAGATCTGGACTTCACCATTGGCTTTCAGTGGGATGACTATGGGGGTTTCCCATGGACTGCAGTCCACGGGTTCTAAGATGCCCTGTTGGAACAGCTTGTCCAGTTCTGCATCTATTTTGTTTTTCAGGCAAAAGGCTCCCTTCAAGGCTTAATCCTGATGGGTGTGATAGCTAGGTCTAAACCTAAAGCAATGGGAGGCCCCTTGTACGAGCCAAGCTCTGAACTGAACACATCAGCAAACTCCTTGCAAACTTCTGCAAGGCCTGACATTTGCAGACTGTGAAGTCCAGTCACTTGAAACCCAAGGACCTCGAACCAATCGAGTCCAATAAGACTTGTGCGATCACCCCCAACTACCACCACATCTAGCAACCCTTCAAAATCCTTACACTGCACCTTAAGCGTGGCTTCCCCCTTCACGCTGACTCTGGAATTCTGGAAGTCAGTGAGGATTAAATTGGTTGGCCTGAGTTTAACTCATAGGCCACTTCTACTGGAAATCTTTTTGAAAGTGTCTAGGGAAATGATCGATAAAGCGGACCCTGTGTCCAACTCCATCAAGAGGGGAACCCCCTGCAACTTCATGTCAATGTGAAGCTTCTTCCTAAGTGGCCTATGTGCCCCAGTTTTGAAAACGCTCCTGCGCAACACACAGAAACCCACTCTGTGTTGGCTGGGGACCCTGGTACCTTTCTGAAGCAATTCTTCTGAAGATCGGTCCTTCTGGCAACCCAAATAGATGGAGGCAATGTGGCCTTGCCAACTACATGCCCGGAAAATGGCGGAGCAGAAGCGGCATTTGGAGTGCTTGTGACATCCTCCACATCTGAAACACTGAGGGAATGCAGTTGCCTCTTCAGGACGCTCCTTAGGCCTCCTCTCCACTGCCTGCGAAGTCTGTCCACCTCCTCTTCTGGATCCTGTTCGGATTCCTCCTGAGCAACCTCTTGATGGATGGAGACTGCTGCTGGAGGATTCCTGGCAAGCCACAAGGTCTTCACAGCACTGCCAGCTGCTTCTTCAGCTGCAATCTCTGTCAAGGCATCTTGGAAAGAGACATCTTCTTTGGCAAAGATCTTCTGCTGCAGCTCACGACTTCTTAGTCCACAAACTAAATGATCCCACAGCCTCTCTTCCAGGTCCTTGAGTTCGCATGGCCTAGCTGCTTGTCAGAGCACAGCAATAAAGTCTGCAGCAGACTCCTCAGGCTTCTCAAATACGTATTGCCATGCAATCACTGAGAGCTTGGGTTTGAAGTGTTCTCACAGCATCTTCTTCAATTCAGCATAAGCAATTGATTCCAGGGGTGTGGGGTGACCAGATTCTCAGCTATATCAAAAGTCTCTTGCCCACAGACACACAGTAAACTAGCAGCTTTGAGGCTGTCTTCCCTCACTTGGTTTACTCAGAAGTAATTCTTCACTTGAGCCACGTAGGAACTCTAGCGTTCTGGATGTGATGTATCAAATTCCAAGAGACAGCCGATTTTGGACATTGTTCCTGCCCTGGAGCTTCGTCAACGCCTCTAGCTGCAAGGTTTGAGAAGGGGTCTCTCTTGCCGAGCTCACCTCCAGCGTTCTCGTACTGGCAGTCAGAGTCACGATCTCCGGACACCGAACTTTCCAGCGCTTCAGGCCTCTCTTTGTGAGTCAGCCCAGTTTTTTCTTTGTTGTTTTCCTTGCAGTGATCCCACCTTCGTCGCCAATGTTCTGTTTCCAAAGATGAGGCATGGAGATGAAGCGGAGTAACAAAAAACAGTCTTCCTTTATTGCAATTCACAAACAGAACAGAGAGCAAAAATGGTGCAGGCCCTTTTATAGTCCCCTAGCAGGGACAGCATCAGCCAATCATTCCACGGCATTCTCCCGCCTTGCACATGTGTGCAAGGCTGGAAACAGTCTGTCTGATCCCAGGCAACCACATGCACTGCCCGGGCCTTTCTGCAGCTTTCCTAAGCCTGCTGAGTCATTCAGCAGGCCCAGGACACAACATATACGTCCCCTGCTTGAGCAGGAGCTTGGACTAAAGACCTTAAAGGTCTCTTCCAACTCTTATTCTTTGAGAGAAGTGCTGCCAATCTCTCCCCCTCCCCTCGTCCCTTCCTGGGCACAGAGAGAAGGAGGGAAGGAAGGAGGGGAGGGAAACAGGAAGAAAGTAAGGGAAGGAAGGAAGGAGATGGGAATGAAAAGGAGGGAAGCAGGGAAGAAGGGGAGGGAGGGAAGAAGGAAAGAAGGAAAGAAAGAGAAGGAAGGAAGGAAAGGAAGGAAGAAAGAAAGAAAGAAAGAAAGAAAGAAAGAAAGAAAGAAAGAAAGAAAGAAAGAAAGGAAGGAAGGAAGGAAGGAAGGAAGGAAGGAAGGAAGGAAGGAGAAGGGAGGGAGAGAGGGAGGAAAGAAGGAAGGATGGAAGGGAGGGAGGGAGGGAGGAAGGAAGGAAGGAAGGAAGGAAGGAAGGAAGGAAGGAAGGAAGGAGATTGGAATAAGAGGGAAGGAGGGTCTGAGGGAAGTTCTGCTTTAGCACTTGGCCACCAGCAACACTGTTGCCCTTTTGCCTTCCCCTGGTGGTCTCCCTTCCTATTGCTGAGGATGCTTTGGTTACAAAGCCAGGTTTCCTCACATGGAGGGGGAGGGGGCCTCCCTCTGACCCATGCACTTTGTCCTCCTGCACCCACCATGAGCAACCTGGCCAAGGAGAGTGAGCACAGTAGCAGCAGCATTTAGGAGGAGGTAAGTGCATCTGGGTGCCCCTCAGAGAAGTTCAGCTGTGAGTGATAGATTTTGGTGAAAATTTTATAAATGCAATTCAAGCAATTTACAATAAACAATCAGCAAAGATACTTTTAAATGGAGACTATACAGATAACTTCGATATTAAAAAAGGAACAAGACAGGGATGCCCATTGTCTCCCTTGTTATTTATTCTTACATTGGAAGTGTTGGCCAGGAATATTAGACAAGATGTGGAGATCAAAGGGCTGGAGATAAAAGATCAGAAATACAAATTACAAGCTTTTGCAGATGATTTGGTCTTTATCTTGGAGGAGCCTTTGGAAACAGCCACTAAACTGTTGCAGAAAATAGAGGAATTTGGAGAAGTGGCTGGGTTGAAAATAAATAGGGAAAAGACTAAAGTACTTACAAGAAATCTAACAGAAAAATAGAAAGCTCAATTTGTGGAAAAAACAAATCTCCAGATAGCAAAAAAAGTTAAATATCTAGGTATCTATTTAACATCAAAATATACAACAATAAAAAAGACAACTATGGAAGACTATTGAAACAAATAAAAACAGATTTGGAGAAGTGGAAAAACTTTCAATTATCACTATTAGGAAGGATAGCGACTGTTAAGATGAATATCTTACCTAAACTGCTATTTTTATTTCAGACGGTTCCTGTCAAACTAAACTGGAAATTTTTCAATGATTTAAATGCAACAATAATGAGATTTATATGGCAAGGGAAGGAATTAAAATTAAACTGTTACAAGACTCAAAAGACAGAGGGGGCTTTGGGCTCCCCAGACTGGAGACTTTATTACCAAGCCACTATTTTGTTGTGGCTTAAAGAATGGATCACACTGAGAAATAAATGACTGCTTTAATAAAGTACATAAATACTTTCAAATGCATGCTATAAGGAATGTACTACTTTCAGAGTGGGAGAAAATTAAAAATAAAATTTATATGAAAATACCTGAGTGGCTTTCAACAATGGAAGCATTTGCATATCCGAACTTAATTAACTATGATAAACTTGTGGTTTATAAAGACATTTTAGATAAAGAAGGAAAATTTAAAGATAGGCAAGATCTTCAACAAAATGGTATTGATTTAACATGGTGGTCATATTTGCAAATTCAAACAAGATATGAAAAAGATGTAAAAGTAATGGGATTTTACAAAGAACAGACACCATTAGATAAAATACTCTTGAAAACAGACAAAAAATTGATTAAGAAACTCTATATTTTTTTGTTAAACTGGAAGATGGAAAAAGAACAAGTGAAAGAAACAATGATAGTGTGGGCAAAGAACTTTGGTTATTCTATAGATTTAGAAGATTGGCAAAAACTATGGGACCGAAATATTAAATTTACTAAAGCAGCTGCATACAAGGAAAATTTATATAAAATGTTTTATAGATGGCACATGACACCAGTTAGATTAGAGAAAATGTTTAAAAATGTATCAAATATGTGTTGGAAATGTAAACAACAACCAGGCACTTATTACCATCTCTAGTGGATATGCCCTAATGATAAGAAATTTTGGTTTAAGATTCATATGTGGCTAGAAAAGATGATTAAAGTACAGATAGAATTTAAACCAGAACTCTGTTTGCTAGGAATATTAGGCTTGAATTATGGAAAAGAGAATGAGTATTTAATATTACATGTGTTAACAGCTGCGAGGATAATATTTGCCCAATTTTGGAAAAATGAAAATTTACCATCTGATCAGATTATAATAACAAAAATACTTGAATGTGCAGAAATGGATAGATTAACTTTAGAAATGAAAGAGAAAGAAGACACAATTTATTTTAAAACATGGGAAAAAATTTACCAATGGTTAGCAATACGATAGAATGAGAAAAGGTTATGAAATTTAAAGAGATAATTGATCATTTGTATTTATATTTTATAATTATTTGTATGAACTTTTCTTTTTCTTTTTTTGTATTTGTGATTTTAATAATATAGTAAATTATAACCAATAAGTAATATACTACTATTTTAAAGTTATTACAACTAATTAGTAAAATGAATGAGATATATTGACTAATTTGTTATTGAAAGCTGTTTAATACTAGAGTAATCATTAAGATTTAATATTACACCCGGACGGGTTTACTTGCTGAAGTGATGTTATTTTGTGGGATTAATCCCACTTTTGTGTTTACCCCTTTCCTTTGGTTTAACCTTTTGTATGTCTCCCTTTGTTTTACCTTTGTTGACCTTATTCCCTTGTTACCCTTAAAAAAATCAATAAAATATTTGTTTAAAAAAAAGTGCTTAGGCTTTGTGCATTTTTGTCTGCTTGCCTCTCCTAGAGATTTTCTAGCCACTGGCCAGAAGTGTTGTAATTGGGTTACCCAGTCTTTAAGAGAGGTGACAGAGGAGGTGGCCATGGGTAATTCCAGTATTGAGGCAAAGTCGACCTACTTCGGCAAATGAGAGAAACTCCATCCAGTTGTCTTTCTGGTAGTTTACGTAATACCTGAGGTACTGCTCTAGAACCCCATTGGCTTGTTCATACCTCCATTAGTGTGGTGGTGGTGACTGGAGCTTAGTCCCTGGGAGGTCCCAAAAAGTTTCAGAAACTCCTGCCAAAACTTTGAGGTGAATTGGACTCCACGATTGGAGATTATTCATTGCAGAGCCCCATGCAGTCTGTAGACAAGTTGAATGTAAAGTTTAGCCAAGGCACAGGAATTTGGGATCTTTTGTACAGGGTACAAAGTGTACAGTATTACCAGATCACCGTATTTCCTGAGCTGTCAGAGAGTTCTACAATAAAGTCCATGAAGATTTCTTTCCATGGAGCACTAGGCTCCACTATTGTTTGAAAGAGCCATGGTGCTTTCCCTTGCTGTCCTTTGGCTGAGGCACATACTGGGCAGCTTGCTACCTACCCTTCAGTGTCCTTATTCAGCAATGGCCACCAAAACTGTCATTTGACCAAATACCTTGCAGTTTTAGAGTCATGGCTTTTCTCTAGAATTAACAATCTCTGGCTTTTCAGGATGTACAGTCTTTCATGGTGCATGCATTTTTATGTTTCTGGAAACATTCCTCTCTCTCCAAGGCTCCTTTTAAGGTGACTTCAATGCCTTTTTGGAATTCTTACTTTCATTTGTACCCTTGGTGATTACTGGTGTCATTAGTTGGTGGGAAGAGATAGTGTTCTGATCTTCTTCTGTTATCAGTTCCCCCTCCCTATTCCCTCACCACCCCCTCCTAATTTTCTACCATTTGATACACAGGTGTGAAGTCAATGGTGGGATTCAAATCCCTGAACAACTGGTTCTTTGCGTGGATGCAGGCCTGGGCCTCCGAGGCCTAGAACAGACTTCTGGAAGTGGCATCCCTGCACTTCTGGTGGGCCGTTCTAGGTCTGGGAGGCCTTCTGCAGGCCTCTGAGACATAGAACGGACTTCTGGAAGTGGTGTGCATTCAGCCAGTTCTCTGAACTCAACAAAATTTAGCTACCGGTTCTACTGAACTGTGTGAACTGGCTGAATCCCATCACTGTGTGAAGTGTCCCAAATGCCTCTCCCCTCGCTTCCCTTTTGATGGCAGGAACCCACCAAGGCACCAGGCCAATAATGGCAATGCGACAGCACTGAGATCAACAGCAGGAATAGTAAATGTCATGTTGATAAAAGTTTCTGCTGACTCAAAGAGAAAAGGAAACCTCTTTGGCTCAATGGTGGGGAAAGGACCATTTACAACACTGAGAAAGAGTCTAAGTACTTGTATAAGCATTCTGGGTTTATCCCAAAGGTGCTTTTTCAAGAGGCAATTGAAGAGCTGAAGAGGCTCCTTGGATGAGAAGCAAAACATCTTCAAAGAAAAACAAGAAAGTCCAGCTGCTTCTTGAAAAAGCACCTTTGGGACAACCATGATCTGGATGACTGAGAATCTCCATAGACATTCTGAGTTTATAATATTTCTCTCTGAAGGACTGAGGCCACTTTTGTTGTTAGCCTTTGTCTGTTCTAAACAGTAGATCAACTTTATTCTAGTTCAGCGGTTCTCAACCTATGGGGTCGAACGACCGTTTCGCGGGGGTCACCGGACACCGCGGTCTGCCATTTTGTTTTTTGTTTTTGTTTTTGTTTTTTTTTGTCGCGCATGCGCCGTGCATGTGCGGCTCGGGCCGTCGCACGCGCGCCACACATGCGCAGATCGGCCTGTCGCGGTCCGCCATTTTGTTTTTTTCCCGTCACACGCATGCCGCGCATGCGCAGATTGGCCCATTGCAGTCTGCCATTTTGTTTTTTGTTGTTTTTTTCTGGATCAGCCCGTCGCGCGCGCACGCGCGCGCATGTCGGGGTCGCGCCACGCATGGGTGGCGCAAGTGGGGTCTCAACCTGAAAAAGGTTGAGAACCACTGTTCTAGTTAATTTTTATCACCCTAAATACGCTGTGGATCAGCTACATTCACAAATTCATTTGTTCTAGAACCAATGGTGGATTTGATTTTCATTGTTACTAAAATGATGGAAGATCACTGCCATTGTAGGAAACCTGCAGGCTCTTTCTTTCTTTCTTTCTTTCTTTCTTTCTTTCTTTCTTTCTTTCTTTCTTTCTTTCTTTCTTTCTTTCTTTCTTTCTTTCTTTCTTTTATTGGAATCAAAATAAGAGAATTTAATTTTTGGTTATTTGATTATAAAACTGCTAAGCTGTATCTGAGAAAGTGAATTGAACTCAAATATGCATAAAATCAGCATTTTGGTCTTTCAGGACCATTTTCTGATTAGTTCATGTTCAAGACTTATACATTTTCCAGACCTGGAACAGTTTTAGATTATTTTAAACTTGATAATAAATGCACAGAGCAAATCCTATTTAGAATGGTGTTCTGAAGGAAATGAATCAAATGAAGACTAGTGCAGAAATATCGTAAAATAGTACATCATGCTACAAAACACAACATTTGGATAAAATCCCTGCTGACACTTGAACAACAAGTCCTTTCATTCTTGTCATACTTCTTAGCACAAGCAACCTGTGAGGGGTCATTTGTTGTTCCTTTATCAAGACTCATTTCAGAGTTTGTAATTCAAGAAAGTCAGTCCTTTTCAAATTGCTTCTTCATTTCTTTGTTCAACTTCATGAAAAAAATAGTTATGGATCAACATAGGGACAATGTGACATTAATAGACCAGTTCAGGCTGCTGATAGGAGATAATACTGAAAAAGAGGAACACGCCCAGGTATTGAGTAGACCATCACTGTAACTATGCCTTTGGGTAGCAATTCATGCCTTTTCAAGTAAATAGCAAAGAAGACAGCTTCATAATCTTGAGTTATTTAACGGATAATATTTTCTCTTTCTGTTTTTGCCTCTTTGCCCCTGCATTGCTCATTTGCATCTTTTGTTTTTCATAGATATATTATACATTGAGTTTCTTGTTTTACTCTTCTTTAGAGCTTTCCCACTGTTCTAGTTACAAATTATTTACTTGAGGTATATTTAGTTTCAGGTATGTACAGCTGGTGATAAAGCTGGATGACCTTTGTGAAGCTAAGCAGGGTCAGACCTGCTTAGAGGACCTCTGGAGAATACCAGGGCTAGAGGCTAGACTAGGAAGATGGAAAACATCAAAAAAGATGACATTGGGAAAGCACTGTTGTGCTGTTGCAAGAAAACTCTTCACAAAGAGTCTTCACAAAGTCGCCAAGAGATTGCTTTGAAGGAGACTTCACTTGCTCACATGCAATAATATGTAACGAAGCATTAAAGGCTGTGTCCTTGGAGACATGTCCCTCATAACATTGTAGGACATTTCAGTTGTGCATTTTGTCCAAACACGTGATTAGGGCAATGCCTTCAGCTCAGAAAAATGCCTCATTTCTACATAAATATTACAATAGGCTAAATCAGTAATGGTGAACCTTTTAGAGACCAAGTGCCCAAACTGCAACCCAAACCCCACTTATTTATCATTGGGTGCTGAATGGGCATGTCCCACTGGGTGGGTGTGTCCCACTGGATGGGTGTGGCTGGCATGGGTGTGGCCTACTGGGTGGGTATCAGGGGCCCTTGCAGATCTGAGGGTCTCTAGTGGAGGGGCGGTGGGACCTGGGTGAGCGCTGGGGCATGGTCCACTGGAGGAGCCTCACTGAGCCTCAGGCCATGCAGAGGGGCCCTGGATGGTGGCACAGACTGCCTGGAGCCCTGGGCAGCAGAGGTCAAGCACCCAGTCCAGCCCTTGAGCTCTCATGGCACCAGGACCCCACAGACCTTCCCTGAGGGGGTGCCCAGCTGCGTTTACCTCCTCCTCAAGGCTACTGCTTCTGTGCTCGCTCTCCTTGGCCAGGTTGCTCATGGTGGGTGCAGGAGGGCAAAGTGTGTGGGTCAGAGGGAGGCCAACTCCCTCTCCATGCAAGGAGACCTGGCTTTGTAACCAAAGCATCCTTAGCAATAGGATGGGAGACCACCAGGGATGGCAAAAAAGCAACAGGGCTGCTGATGGCCAAATGCTAAGACAGGACTTTCTTCAGACCCTCCCTCCCTCTTATTACAATCTCCTTCCTTCCTCTCTCCCTCCCTCCCTCCCTCCATCCCCTCCCCTCTTTCCCTGCCTCCCTCCTTTTCATTCCCATCTCCTTCCTTCTTTCCTTCCCTTTATTTCTTCCTGTTTTGCTCCCCTCCTTCCTGCCTTCCTTCCTTCCTTCCCTCCCTCTCTCTGTGCCCAGGAAGGGACAAGGGGAGGGAGAGAGGTTGGCAGCACTTCTCTCAAAGAATAAAGTTTGAGGTCTTTAGTCCAAGCTCCTGCTCAAGCAGGGGACGTAATGGTATACCATTCCAGACAATGGAACATCCAATCTCTACTTAAAAGCCTCCAGTGATGGAGCATCCACAACTTCTGAAGGCAAGTGTTTTCACTAGTTAGTTGTTTTCATAAGTCCTTAGTTCTAGGCTGGTTTTCTTCTTGATTAGTTTCCATCTATTATTTGCCTTCTGATGCTTTGGAAAATAGGTTGACCCCTTCTTCTCTGTGGCAGCCCATCAAATATTGGAACTCTGCTATCATGCCACCACCCCTAGTCCTTTTCACTAAGCTCGACATATCCAATTCCCACAAACATTTGTCATATGCTTTAGCCTCCAGCCCCCTAATCATCTATGTTTACCATCCATTTAGAACAGATGGCCCCCCTGGTTTGGTTTATAGAACAGTAGCCAGGACCAGGGCCTTCTTAGAGACAGCACCCCAATTATAGAACTTGCTTCCAAGGAAAATATAAACAGTGCATCCCTCACCCGTTTAGAGGAAACTCCAAACACTGTTCAGCCAGGCATATATAGAACAACACATTTTATGATCAAATAGCACTAAGTAAATTACTACTAATATTTTTCTTTCTTAAAATACACACTTTTAATACTATTTTAAGCAATGCTAGTGATGCTTTACAATAGCTGTCTTTGAGAGTTTTTTTGTAAACCACCCTGGATTTCTCAAAAACATTTAATGTTTTTTCAAATTAGATGTTGATTTAATAAATTAGGCAGAAGAAACAAATGTTTAAATACATCTAAATCCCACAGACTTACTGTCTCCTAGGTGCATACTGCAGAGAAAATAAGGCATTGCATTTCTAGCCAGCATAGCTACAGGGTTATGGGAACTGTGGTCCATGACAGGCCTTTTCAACCGGTGGTATGATATTAAAGGGGGTGGGGAAAGTGATGATATTAAAGAGGGTGGGGGAAGTGTGTGTGTCTGTGAGACAGAGAGAGAGAGAGAGAGATTCCCTTTTTGTAAGTTTGCTTACTCTGCAATGCTTTCCTTTCCCCACACTTTTGCTTTCCTGCTGGCTCAATCTCTCTCTCTCTCTCTCTCTCTCTCTCCCTCACACATAAAAACTCTCCCTGCTTTCCCCCCCCCTTGCCCTTTTCCTCCAGCTGCACCTGAATGGAGTGGGAGGAGGTTTAAAAAAAGAGAAGGGGGTCCTTTTTCTTTCCCGCTGCGGTTTGAAAGCTCCAGCAACCATCATGTCTCTCGGGGAGGCGAAACTGCAGGTCCCTCCGGGCCTCGGGCTGTACCTGAAAGAGAACCGTCTCGCCACATTTACCCAGTGGCCCTTCGACTCCGACTGTTCCTGCACTGTGGTCAGGATGGCTGAAGCTGGATTCATTCACTGTCCTGTTGAGAATGCTTCCGATGTGGCACAATGTTTTATATGCTTTAAAGAATTAGAGGGATGGGAACCTGATCATGACCCCATGGAAGAGCATCGTAAACACTCCCCCAAATGTGCATTTCTTGCTCTACAGAAAGACATTTGTGACCTGACAATAAAGGAATTTATAAAACTTCGTAAAGAGAGGATGACCAACTTGATTGAAAAAGCAGTTAAGCAGGAAATGATCGAGGTGGAGAAATATTGTAATGTGATCCGTGGACAAATAGACCGTCTGCGTTCATAAACAGTGTATGCCATTGAATGATGTGGGCTTTTAAACTGTCTAAATGGTATTGAGCAAAGTTGAATTGCTCAAAGTCTGCTGTTCTAGTTTAACTTTTTTTATAGTTATTTCTTATGGAATTCCTTCTGATGTGTTTATGAATAAATATTGCTTTTTATAAAAAAAAGAGAAGGGGGGAAGAAAGGGGGAAGCTCCCCTTTTTTGTAACACCTCGGCTTCCTCCTCCTCCTCTTCCCTTCCTGACTTGCTCATTCTCTGTCTGTCTGTCTGTCTGTCTGTCTGTCTCTGTCTCTGTCTCTGTCTCTCTCTGTCTCTCTCTCTGTCTCTCTCTCTCTCTCTCTCTCTCTCTCTCTCTCTCTCTCTCTCTCTCTCTCTCTCTCTCCATACACACACACACAGAGAGAGAAACTTCCTGCTTTCTCCTCCTTCTCCTTTCTTTCCACACATTGCTGGCTGCCAGCAGTTCCAGGCTGTGGTTCTGCATGACTGATGCATTCCTCTGTCCGGCCCTACAACGTGGTGGAGAGGGCAAATGGGAGCAGGCCGATTCTCAGCTTGTGCCACTGTGCGCTCCCATCTCTGCACCTTTCATCCCACAGCAACATGCAAGGCGACAAACGGCTGGTTTCGGTGTGGCACAGCTGTTTGCTGCCTCATGTATTGCACCCAATGCAGTTGTGGAACAAGCGGGGCAAGTTTCCCCCTGCCACATGGATCACCATGCCACCGCCGCTGTTCCTCCACCACCACTGCTTGGAAAAGGCCTTTTCCAAGCTGTGGAGCTTGCATGCATGGCCGCGGGACAATTTTGCGGTGCGCCAGTGGTGAGATCTGGGCTCCAGAGGCCTGGAAAAAGCTTCTGCTGCCTGGATCAGCCATGGGGGGGGACGTGAAATCGCTCTGCAGCCCTAAATGCGAGCTCTGGATGCCTGGAAAATGCTTCTGCTGCCCAGATCTAGGGCTGCAGAGTGATATCACCTCCCCCAGCTGATCCAGGCAGTAGAAGCGTTTTCCAAGCCTCTGGAGCTCGCATTCTTGGGCACGGCGTGATTTTGCAGCGTGCCAGCAGTCTGACCTGGGCTCTGGAGGCCTGTAAAATGCTTCTGCCACCCGGATCTAGGGCAACAGAATGATTTCACAAACACACACCACGGCCAATCCAGGCAGCAGAAGCATTTTCCAGGCCTCCAGAGCCCAGATTGGGCTGCTGGTGTGCCGCAAAATCACCCCATGGCCATGGATGCGAGCTTTGAAGGCCTGGAAAAGGCCTCTGCCACCTGGATCAGCCATGGGGGGGGGACACAAAATCACTCTGCAGCCCTAGATCCAGGTGGCAGGTGGGACCTTTTCCAAGTGGTAGCAGCAGCAGCACGATCCATGCGGCAGGTAGGGGGGAACAGCAGCAGTGCGATCCACATGGTGGGGGGGGCAGCGGCAGCACGATCCACATGGCGGGAGAACGGCAGTGGTGGCAGTGCAATTCATGCAGCGGGTGGGGAAAGGCAGAGGCGGCGGCGCGATCCGCATGGCAGGTGGGGGATTTTGCGCCTCCCCACGGTCGATCCAGGTGGCAGAGGCCTTTTCCAGCCTTCCAGAGCCTGGTTCAGGCCGCTGGGGTGCTGCAAAAATCGCTCCATAGGCTTACCTGGATTCATGCTGGCAGCTGCCTCCACCATCCAGCCCAGATCCACCCAGCTCTTGCAGCTGCTCCCTGACTCTCAGTGCAGAGAGAGAGTGAGAGCGCAGGCGCATGTGGAGAGGCAGAGGAGAGCAGTCTGGCCCCTCCTCTCTCCGGGGCGATGGCACGCATGCCCACAGGGATGGCTCTGCGTGCCACCTGTGGCACGTGTGCCATAGGTTCGCTACCATGGGGCTAAATGCTTCACAAAATAGCTTTAACCCCTTTTTAAAATAATTATTTCATTTCAAAGAGTAAGAGAGAGAGTATAAAATCTAACAGAAAAAAATATACAATGAGTAACATATACCACTCAGAAGATCAGTAAGACCTCCAGCTTCATCTCAATAAATGAACCTAAAGCCTGCCATAAAAACTGGTGGATGAATGCATTCCGATTTCCTATTAATGTAAGAAATGCATTTTTATTATTTAATGGTGACATCATTTATGTATGAGCAACCTCTTCCAGCTTTTATTCTATTAGTTAACTGTTCAGCTCTTGCCAGTTGCTGGAAAAGTGTATAGCACCTTTTAATCATTTATCCATTTTCATCTTTCTGAGAAGAAGCTATTCCAACTGTAATAAAAATAAGTAGCTCTTTGTCTACTGGATTTTCATTTGGACCTTCAAACATGTAAGAAAAAACAAAGAGGGGTCTGATTATATTTTAAATGTTAATACTGCTTTCTTGAAAGATTGTATTCCAATTTTTTTGAGTAGCTGCACTTTTCCATCAGATTTATTAGTAGGTTCTTTGTGTACAATTTATTTACAACAGTTGTTACTTATTGAACCATCAGAAGACTCTTAATCATGATTTATTTTAAATATTAATACTTTGGCTTTCAAATTATTTGTTCTCACTTAGTTCTGTTCCTATTTCATCACTGGTGCAATGTATATATTTGGAGGCATTGGGAGATTTGAAATGTAATATATTTTGGGCCTATAGGAATGCACTCAGAGACAATCAAAACCCTCTGGTATGAGCAGAGAACTACAACTCTGACTTACACTGACTTTATTATTTTGTTTTCTTTATTTGTCACCCATTTTGTTTTAAAGCAACTCTGCGGGGGCTTACAGCATAAAACATTAAAGTCATCAGAGATAAAATGAAAGTACATCAAAGTAAAATCACAGTTACAAGATGAGGAAAGAGAAGAATGAATGGAATGGGGAGGGGGATTGGCTCTTAATTAATCAACCACTTCCAGTGTGATGTTCAAATTCCTGGGTGTGCAGTTAACAAGTAGGCTGGCTTGGTCACTCAACAGCAAGACACTGGTGAAGGGGGCACAGCAGCGCTTGCATTTTCTGTGTCGCATGAGTAAAGCACATCTTCCTTCACCTACCCTTACCAGTTTCTTCAGAGGGACGATCAAGAGCATCCTATCATACAGCATCCCAGCCTGGTTTGCAAGCATCACTGCTTCAGGCAAGACGGCAGTGCAGAGAATGGTGAGGATGGCTGAAAAGATCATTGACAGTGCCCTCCCTCCCATCCAGGACATAGCACAGAAGCATTGCTTGAGCAGGGTCTGTAAGATTGTCTGGGACACTACCTATCCTCTTCACAACCTGTTTTCCTTGTTACCTTCTGGGAGGAGGTTCTGTGGTATCCGAAGCAGAACATCCAGATTCAGCCATAGTTTCGTTCCATACAGTATAAGCCTTGTGAACTCTCGAGCTTCCTCCTTCCATTATATATTCAAGATGGACAGTGTTTAATATTTATATGTTATGTATATGTAGGGGTGTAGCTCTATACACATGTTGTATATAGTATGTATATGTTGTATATAGTATGTTTAGGTGTGTGTCATGTATGTGTTCACTTTGAGAGCGGGCAACTCAATTTCATTTTTAATGTGTGTCATTGTGCCCACAGTGGTAGCCAGTGTGCTGGAATCAAAGCAGCCCCTGGAACCACCAAAAGAAAGGCTGACTGCAATCGCGCGATCTGCCATTAACAGCTGATCATCGGAGACGGAGAAATAGCAGTGATTGAAAGCAAGTCCCTGAACCAGAGGAGAACAGGCTCTTCTTTCTAGATGAAGGTGGATTTTTTCTTTTTAAATATACTGTCTAAAGTTTGAGCCTGGAGCTTTAGGGAGCAGGAGGAGTTCCCCCCTCCTGCATATAAACGGCAGTTTAAGCTCCTTTGTATTTTTTAAAAAATAACTTTCCAATATGGTTAAACTTTTCAAGATTTAACAGAGACTTGGGTAGCTGGCTCTTTTAAAAGTATTTTTTTTCTATTTAACTCAGAAAATCCACTCTGTTTATTATTAAACTTTTTAAATCCTTTTTCTCCTCTCTCCCCACTATGGACTGCTTTTTTAAAAAAATACTGTGAATGGATACATTGTTTCATTTTCCTTTGTCAGGTGTGTATTCAAACTAGAAACTTGGCTTTAGGACCAGACACTTGACTGTTTGCCTAGACCAGTGGTTCTCAACCTTTGAGATGGGCTGATCAGTGCATGCGCGGCGCGCGCGCAACGAAAAAAACAAACAAACAAAAAACCCAAAATGGTGGACCGCGACAGGCCAATCCGCGCATGCGTGGCGCGCGCGCGGCGGGCCAAACTGCTCATGCGCGGCACGCGTGCGACGAAAAACAAAAACAAAAAACAAAATGGCAGACCGCGACGGGCCGATTCGCGCATGCATGGCGCGTGCGCGACGGCCCGAACCGCGCATGCGCGGCACGCGCGTGACGGAAAAAAAAACACAAAATGGTGGGCCATGGTGTCCGGCGACCCCCGCGAAACGGTCATTTGACCCCAAATGGGGTCGCGACCCATAGGTTGAGAACCGCTGGCCTAGACATTCTTATCTGACATTGCTAACTGAGAGAGGCCTTTTCTTTTTCTTTTTTTTTTTTGGATTCTTATTTTTTTTTCTCCTTAGCTTGACTACAGAGCATATTTTAGATACAGAGCATCTGGTATTACTCCTTTTTTTGGATTATAAATATTTCTTTTTTGGTTTACAAGTACTTTACTATGAAGAATTGAATACTAAGGGGATTTTTTTTCTTTTGTTTTCTTTTTCATCTATGACTAGAAATTGCTGAATTATAAATTGGATATTTTTTTCTCTTTCTCGCTCCCTTTTACTTATACATAGATAGATATTTTTCCTTCCATTTTTTCTTTTTTTGTTTGGCTTTTTCCTGGATAAATTTTTTGGTTTTTTTTCTTTTTCTCTCCTCATTGGAATTTTTTTTTCTTTTCTTAACTTTTTTTTCCTTCCATTTTTTAATTTTTTTCTGTCTACTCCTCCTAGTAATAGGAGCCTATTGGATTACAATTGGCCATTGGGCCACCCAGTGGATTACAAAATAATATACTAACTTAATGATGTGTGCTTCTAACCTGCCCAAACATGCAAGAAAAGGATCTTCTGCCCCGCCTCTACTTCTGCTAGTCCAGTCTACCAAAAATCTATTACCATAGTGCTACAGCAAGAAAAAATGGAAGCCCAAAAAGATATGTAGGCAATTCTGCAGGCAATAGCGGCTCAGGCTGCCTCATCAGCCAAAAACCTTGAAGATATGAAAAAAGATCTTGACAAAAATTATGAAGATTTGAAAAATGATCTTGCTAATATGAACCAAAAAATGGAAAATTTCCAGCCAGCGATTACAGAAAATCAATAATAATTCTATTATCAATTACATAATAAAATATTGGACTTAAATTATCAAAATCTTTGCATACTGGGAGACTTCAACGCAATAGCAGACCCATCCCAGGATTACAAAAGTCACATACAAGGGAGAAAAGGGGGAAATACCCTATCCAAAGCCTTTTTAAAAATGAAAGAAGAACTGTCTATTCAAGATATATGGAGAGAGATGAACCCAGAAAAATCACAATATACATTTTATTCAAATAGGTACAAATCATGGTCTAGAATTGATATGATATGGACATCTTTTGACTTGAAAATGATAATACAAGAGATCGAGATAGAAACTAAAATTTGGGCTGACCATAGCCCAATAAAAATGACTTGGAAAGGTACTAAGAAAAAATTAAGATGGTCTTTGAATAAGTCGATATTGAAAGAGAAAGAATTTCTATAATTAGCAACAAGGGAAATGAAATTTTTCTTCAACATAAACAAGAAAGAAGAACCCTCACTCTAAAATGTCTGGGATATGGCCAAAGCATACTTTAGAGGCTTAGCCATAACATGCCATATTTTCCAGCATATAAGACGACTTTCTAAACCATGAAAATCTTCTCAAAAGTCGGAGGTCGTCTTATACGCCCAGTCATCTTTTTTTAAAAAAAAAAAAGTTTTATTGGTTTTTTCATTTTACAGACAAGTGCTTACGAAACAACGTGGTGGCAGGGCAATCAATTATCCACACAACAAAGTCATACCCATAAAAATCAGATTAAATCATTAAAAAAGAAAAAACCCTCTCTTTCCCCTCTAATAACATATTATATTCAAATTGATATATTTCAATACAACTAGGTCAATCCTATCAATCCTCAATAACCTTTCATCTAAATAGATCCACAAATCCAACTCCTGTATGAAGATTACTTATTTCAGTTACTATGTTCCATATTTCTAATCTAAGTACATAATTAACACTTCGGGAGTCTCCCCATTACCTTTTTCCTTAACATTCAATAAACATTTATTAATATCATTTCTTATTTTTCCCTATTCTTCTTCCATTACAAAGTAACCATCAGTTCTAATGTATATATAAAAGAAGTATATTAGTTCATATCAGAAAAAAGAACAAAGAAAAAGAACAAAGAACAAGACAGAGCAAAGTAAAAAAAACCTTTCTATTTCTATTATACTTTATAATCTAATAATCAATCCCTCAATATCAATATCACATTTCTTTAACCTCCTCAAAGTTACTATATCCAAAACATATTAATGCATAGATAAATACCTTATTATTAAGTTCAGACCCTTAATTAATTTTTATTCAATCTAACATCTTATTTAACTGTCATAAGCCATAAATTGATCCATATCTAATAAGACTTTTAAAATCATTACATAAAACCTTCAATCACATTCTTAAATCTTATTCTAGCTTTCCTTTTATGCCAAACAGGTTTCCACAACAAGGCCACTATATCCATAAGCAAGTCATTTTTTTTTATCTTGTAGTGTCCTTTGAATCAAACAGAGATGTCTTCTTTTCTGTTTTAGGAACCTAGCTCGGTGGTTCCTATGCTCCTTGTTGTTTGACAAAGTCCAATCTCCACGTTTGAAACTGTTGAGTAGCCAGCTCAATTATATCCAGTTTTGTACCTAATAGTTGTTTATCCAAGTTAGCATAGTTCTTAGTTCGTTGGGCTTGTCTGTCCATTTCTGTTAATTTTAGGGTTGTAAATGGTTTAATTACAGTCCTTTATAATTCCTCAGAGAACTCATCAGCTTGCATATAGAGTAGAGTGGAATCTTCTTTACCTTTAGTTAATCCAGCTTCTGTTATTTCTTGACCCATAGAGTACTCAGACAAAGTTTGGGAATCAGTTTGGAACTTCAAAGCAGGATTTCTATTTTTTTATTTCCATCATAAATTATTTTATTTGCAAATGTATTTCATCAGTAGCTTCATAAAGTTTTTCCAGTATAAGTTTATAGTCAAGTTGAGTCAAAGGGTTGCTCCATTTCAAAGATAATCAAAAACAGTCTGTATCATTTAGTAGAGACTGTGTTCAGAGAACATTTAATCAGTGTCCACCCCCACCAGTGCAGCTGTTAATTTTCTTTGTATTTTACCCTTTAAGATAATCTGAAAGTCAAGGTTAATCCAATCCTCAAAAGAGAAAGTTGCAATTTTAAGTTTTTCCACAAGGTGTCCTCAGTACCATGTAAAATCTTCTCCCAGAAACCAGGAATCTCATAAACAAGATCAGGAAATACAGAAAAAAGAAGCATTCAAACCCAATAGCAGATTCAATATTGACAAAATTTTCCAAGACCCCGAAGTGAAGGAAAAAAGAGGAAAAAAAATAGGGAAAAAATCATTTAAACTTAATTCAGTCCAAGCTTCTTTTCCCCACACTCACAAACGCCACCTTCTTAGAGTAGGGAAATCATTTCAAAAGTGGTTTTTACAGGCACAAAAAGAAAAAGAAAAACCAAGAGAGGGAGGGGGAAAAAGTCTCACCCGGCTCAGCCACGGTGGTTCCTATGCTTAGATGTTCTTCTGACTTCTAGTTGCAGTGGCTAGATGAACGGCTATTTTACTGGCCGTTCTTTCCACCATCAGCCCAAAGGAGCAATCTCGGTCCCTGGAAGAAGCTTCCACTCTCCCAAGGACAGCGAGGATCTCCTCACCTGTAGCTGCCCCCACAGGGCAGCTTTTCGACCCGATTAAGGGTCTACCGGCAGCAGAGAATCAGCTGGCAAGGAGAGCCGTCTCCTTGCACAGCTGCGAGCACTGCTATCCGGAACCAGAAGTCAAGCCCAGTCATCTTATACGCCGGAAAATACAATATTTTACGGCGTATAAGACAACTTTCTAAACCAGCGGTTCTCAAACTGTGGGTCGCGACCCTTTTGGGGGGTCAAACGACACTTTCACAGGGGTTGCCTAAGACCATCGGAAAACACATATTTCCGATGGTCTTTGAAACCGAGACACCGCTCCTCTATCTGGCCGCTGCTGCTGCCACCTTCCTCCTCCTCTACCACTGGCTCCTCCACCTCCAGGGCACCCTTCTCCTCCGACAGCGCCTGCTCGTGCACGCCCCCGATGCCACCCTGGGCTGGCTCAGCAGCCTGTCCAAGCCAAGCTGGGTCTGGGCTGCTGCTGGCGCTGCCACTGGGCTGCTCCGTCACTGCCACCACTGCCGGCTGAGCTGAGCTGCAGCACTGAGCTGGTCTCCACGCCTCCTGGTTGCCCGGCCGCGCTCCGCCCCCAGCCCCCAGCCACCATCGGCCCTCTGGCGCCTGGCACAGCCATGGGGCTGCCGGGCAGGAGTGGCTCCTTCCCAGCTCACCGGGCTCCGGGCCTCGGAAGCAGCCAGGGGGCGTGGAAGAGGACGAGGTGGCGGCGATGCCCGCATGTGTGTCTGAGGCCAGCCAGCCAGGCTGGGAGGGGAGAAGCGGCGCCTTCTGAGCGGGAGCTAGTGCTCCAGCCACGCCCCTCTTGCATGTGATTGGCTGCATGGCGTGGAAAGGGGCTCCCGCCACCCCACTGCTGCGATGTCGCTCAGGAGGCTGGAGGGGCGGGCAGGTCCCAGAGGGGCGGCTGGGAGAGGGCAAGAGCTGCCGGGATGAGGATGGGGGCTCCAGGTTAGCGGATGTGAGAGGGCAGCCGGCGGCTCCGAGGCACGCAGATCTTCTGTGCAGCTTCCAAGGAGCCGGATGTGCCACCGCTTGGCTCTCCACCAGGCTCTCCGCCAGAGCCTCCCCCTCCCCGGGCAATTGTGCGGAGCTGCTTGTGCGTCCTTCGCAGTACGTCCCCCCTTCAATCTCCTTCCTTCTCCTTCTCCATCTCCTTCCTTCTCCATCTCCTTCCTTTCCCCTTCAACCTTCCTTCCTTCCTTCCCTTTCCCTCCCTCCCAACATTTTTGAGCAAGGAAGAGTAAGCTTCTCCAGCGAGCATTGCTATATTGTTTTTGTGATTAATCACTATGCTTTAATTATGTTCAATTCGTAACAATGGAAATACACCCTGCATATCAGATATTAACATTATGATTCATAACAGTAGCAAAATTACGGTTATGAAGTAGCAACGAAAATAATTTTATGGTTGGGGGTCACCACAACATGGGGAACTGTATTTTTTTTATTTTTTTTTATTTTTTTTATTGGTTTTTTAATTTTTAACAGAAAAAGAAAAATACTCAAATCAAATCATAATGTTAAAATAAACAATAAACATAATCACAACATAAATACATATTTCAAAATCATCCATAAACAAAACATAAATACTTATTTCAATATATCTAATAATAATAACTCAACTGAAAATAATCATAAACCATATTTACCAAACAATTAACATTACTGCTCGGTACCCCCACCACACCACATCCCCCTAACCCTAACCTTCCCCCCTCACTTACCAACTAACTACCTACTCTCCTCCCTCCTTCTCTATCTCCCTCCTACTCCACCCAACTATCCGTACTCTTCCTCCTTCTTATCAACTTTCTACTTACATAAGCCTTCACTCGTCCTTCCTCTTTCCATCAGATGTGGTGCCCAGAGGCCACCCGAGCAACCCCTTAATAACAATAATTACATATCCCTGCATCAACCCCATTGCAGTTGAGAAAACATAGTATATAAAATTATAAACCCTCCCTACCCCCCCTGACTTCCCAGAGTGAGTACAGGGTAAAACAAAAGAAAACCCACTACTTCAAACAAAGTTATTATATAATCCTAACAAGAATTTTAAACTATATACTAAATACAATCTCTACTTAACATTTATTCAGCCTTATCAATTCTAATACATATCTAATCCCTCAATCAGTACCTTAAGTCATTTCAATCCACTAAACAAAACAGACAAATCATCTTGTTAAGAGTATTAATTTTCATTTACATATCTAAACCATCAATCTAACAATCTTAATTTTAAATTTCACTTCTTCAATCGACTTCTGGGCTTTCTCATATGTCAAATAAACCTAAATAACAAATACAATCTATTTAATCCATTTCTAACTTAGATTCCTCCTTATCAAATCACATAATGCTTATCTATCCCATCAATCAATCAATCTAATGTCAACCCTAGATCATTTCAAAGCAAGTACATTCTTCTTCAATTTAATTATATCTTCCATTAATCATCTTCTTTAACGTCTTACTCATAATCTTAATATTATATCTTCCGTTAATCATCTTCTCTTACATCTTATTCATAATCTTAGTCCTTGAGTCAGTCCATAGTTTTGAATTACCCATAATTCCTTGCATACAATTTTAAATTTCACATCTTCAATTGTACTCTTGGTTTTTTCTTCTGCCAGGTAAATCTCCATAACGAGGCCCCCCTTCCAAATAATAAGTCTCTCTTTTTTACTTGCAATATCATTTGAATCCATAAAAGCCATCTTAACCTTTGCATTAGTCCTCTATTTCTCTTAACCATAAACTTTCGTTGAGGTAACATTTCAAATCTCTGTCTTTGCTTTTCCTGGTCCTCAGCACCATAGATAGATTAGGACTTCCGGTGGCTCCGCCGGCGTCGCTAGAGTCTCCTCTGTGAGGCTCCGTTCCCTGGGTTTGTAAAGCCGCAAAAAATAGCGAACATCAGCTGTTTTTTGCGGTGAAAAATCCCCTCTTCGGGCAAAGAAGAGGTGTAGAGCAACGGGAGTAAAGGGTTGAGCTCCTCTAATATCCCTGGAAAAAGTTTTCAGGGATCAAGAGTGCGAGCTCCCCATAACTCCTGAGGACGCTCCTGCCCAGAGACGCTTCTGTCACCAGACAGAAAAAGACGCCGCGACCGCCTCTGCTTTTAAAAAATAGAACACAAGAGAGACTGTTTGCAGACTGAGTGAATACAGGAGCTTTTATTGGATTGCAAGTATTTTTTATTGTTTTTCTGGCAATATATTTCTAACTGTTACTTTCAACATAATGCATTCAAGATGGCGTATAGCTTTCACTACTTTCACTGCTAAAGGAAAGTGCTTGAAAGTGAAAGTGAATTCTCCATTTTCTTTTTTCTCTTTGTTCTTGTAAGCGAAGCTAGAGAGATGGTTGTAGAAATTGGATTAAAGCCAGAGTGATTGTTTTAAAATTTAAAATGGAGTGGAATTTACGTTTTAATGCCAAACCTATTTTGGATCGCATTGATGAATTTAAAGAAGAAACGATTGCAATATTGAAAGAGACTAACGCAGAAATATTAAAATTAATTAGATCCTTTTTTCAAAATGAAATTGATTTGCAACCGACTGTTGAACATTTTATACAACAATCCAAACAAGAAGAAGACAGTATTGAGAATGAAGAGAATAATGGGAAATGGATTTTGCTTGATAAACAGTTTATTTACGGAGTGGAGGAAGAGGATTTGTTCCAAGACAGGAGGGGATGGCTACTCCTCTCAGACAAGCAGCAAGAAGAAGATTTAACTGAGAAAAAAGAGAAATTGATCCAGTTTAAGAACATGGGGAACTGTATTAAAGGGTCGCGGCATTAGGAAAGTTGAGAACCACTGTTCTAAACCATGAAAATCTTCTCAAAAGTCGGTGGTCATCTTATACATCGGAAAATACGGTATACTGCTAAAAAGAATAAAGAAAAGAAGCAACTACAGTTAAATCTGTGAGAAGAACTTAAAAATTTGGAACTTGAGCTACAAAAAGACCCACAAAAGAAAGTTCTTAAGAAACAAATGGAGATGATAAAACATAAGGTAAACCTGGTTGAGATGGCCATTATGGCACAGCAGATTAAACGGTCTAAGCAGAACTTTTTTGAAAATGCCAATAAGCTGGGAAGATGGTTGGCATATAGGCTAAAGAAAGAAAGAAAGAGAAAAAAGACTGATAAATAAGCTACAAGACTCTAAAGGAGAGCTACACTTTCATAATGATCCAATGAAAAAGATTATTAAGACCTATTATGAGACTCTTTACAAGGCAGAGGTGGCCTCCAAAGATGAAATACAAACCTATATGAAAGAAAGCAATTTACCAAAAGTTCCAGAGAACATCTGAAATATATTAAATCGTAAAATATCAATGATGGAAATCACACAAGCTATAAAAAGCAAAAAAAAAAAAAAAAGACAAGACTCTGGATCCAGACGGATTCCCTGCAGAGTTTTATGTAGCATTACAGGACATATTAAGCCTGATTTTGAAGGATTTATGTAACGAAACTTTCCTGGAGACAAAAATACCAGATTCGTGGATGGAAGCTAACATCTCTTTGATACTTAAAGATGATACTGATTCTACACAAATAAAAAACTATAGACCAATATCATTATTAAACGTAGTATCAGCCGAAAGCCAAATTTACATCTAAGCACAATGAAGCATCATGGAGGATTCAGGTGAGACCCTTCCCTTCTTCTTTGTTACCCTAATTACCTTCCTGTGAAAGCCTTTTCAAACTTCTCCCCTGCTTTCAATGCAGCAGCGTTTTTATACTTAGGAATTTAAACATTGAAGGAAAGAAAAGAATAAATAATTTTAATAACTAAATAACTGGATTTTTATCTTCGGATACCTTTGGGATTTTAAAAGATCTAGTTACTGAGACATTATTTCTCTAACCATTTATTTTGGAAAATATCCTCTTTTTTAGGCTTTTTTTAATCAAATAAAAGTCTAACTGGCATCTGGGAAAAGATTTTGTGGTTGAAGGGGGACATCTTGTGGCTAAAACTGGCACAGCAATTTAAGTTTTTTTCTTCTCTCTTTTTTTTTCAATTGTGAGGCCTGTTGACTCTCTTGATTTGCCCTTCATACTATCAAAAAAGATAAGATTTGGAAACAGCTGGGTGGTGAAAACAGCTTTAGAAAGCATGGAGGTGGACATTGGCTGATCTTTATTAAACATAGCCTCTACCAAAAGACTATCGCTAATCACCATGGAAACAGAGGGAATCTACCCACAACTTAATTATAAACGTATACTTCAAAAAATCCTTGAAGCCACCAAGCTAATAAAATCCTGAGTGAAAGCCGAAGATGTTTTCACCAAACTACAGATTGAACCCCAGACCCCAGCTGTTCAACTTACAAGCCAAAAAATAATAGAAGAGGAACAATTTAACACCAAAGAGGATTCTACTCAATAACTTACGGAGAACTTTGACAAACAGATACTGAAACTAAAACACCTGTAACTCCAAAAGCAACAGGAACTGATCTACAGACATATCATATTGAGAACTTAGACAACTTGGATGACCAAACAACAATTACAACACCAGATATGACTCTTTGCTTCACTCAGAAAGAAGAGGAAGACCAGACTGAATTGATGACAAGCATTTTAAACCTAATATGGAGATTTGAATTATTAGGGCAACAACCTAATAACTACAAAGGGGCAAATTTCATTGAAAAACTGATAACTGGATGTTCTCCTTTGATTCAAACAATATGTGTGGGAGGATTTAAGGGCATTGGTATGGAAGCCTGCTTGACATAAAAAGAAAGCCAGAGTTAGATTTAAAAATGGGATTTAAAAATTCATTTGAGGGTTAAGCAGCTTTTCTTTTAGAGATTTTGACTGATCTTTGAGATATTGACTGATTTAATATTTAGGATTCAGATTTATAATGGAAATTAAAATAATTTCTTAGATTATAGCCTTAATGGTTATAGGGAAATGGATTTGTGACAATGAAAGATATGTTATTGGTATATGAGGAGTTATTAAATGAGAAATAGAATATATTGATGAATAAAGAAAGAATTTAAATTTTGGAATAATATTTGTATTTTAGTCACGAGAATTAGTTTATAATGAAATAAGGGAAACTAAACCTATCTGAATTATAAATAGTGGTTATAAAAGGCTAAATTGGAATATGATAACTGAAATTAAATAAAACCTAAAAACAGGACTTGGATACGTATAAATAAAATGTTATTGATAAATGTATAGATCGATTGAACTTTAGCTAGAAATGTACTAATATGAATGTGATATAATACCTAAGGGAAATAAAGAGGGAACCTTTATTGATGTAAACTGAGATATCTATGTATTACTCTGTTATTGGATTATTGATTACCCTATCACCATGCTGCTTCCTAATTATCTGGTTGTTAAAATTTGAAAAATTTAATAAAATTTGTTAAAAAAAACCCGTAGACTACAAAATCTTTGCTTCAATGTTGGCAGAAAGAATGAAGAAATTCTTGACAGAATTCATCCTTACAGACCAAAATGGTTTCCTACCCAGAAGGCAAATAAAAAACAACTTAAGGATTATTCTAAATGTCTTAGAATATTATGAAAACCACCCAGGGAAGCAGATGGCATTGATATTTCTCGATGCGCAAAAAGCCTTCAATAAACTAAATTGGCAATTTATGTTTCATCAGTTGATAGAAATGGATTTTGGCAACAATTTTATAAATGCAATTCAATTTATTTACAATAAACAAATAGCCAGGATACTTTTAAATGGTGATTATACAGAAAGCTTTGATATTAAAAAAGGCACAAGACAGGGTTGTCCATTATCTCCTTTGCTATTCATTTTAACACTGGAAGTACTGGCTAGAAACATCAGACAGGATACGGAAATAAAAGGATTGGAGATAAAAGACCAAAAATATAAATTACAAGTATTTGCAGATGATTTGGTCTTCATCCTGGAGGAGCCATTAGAAACATCTACTAAATTGTCGCAGAAAATAGAAAAAATTAAAGAAGTGGCTGGTTTGAAAATAAACAGAGAAAAGACTAAGGTATTAACAAAGAACTTAACAGATAAACAGAAAACCTACTTTACAAAAAAGACTAATTTGCAAATAGTCAAAAAAGGTAAATATCGGTATATATCTTACACCAAGATGTACAACACTAAAAGAAGATAATTAGGAAAGACTGCTGAAACAGATAAATTTAGACTTAGAAAAATGGAAAAACCTCCAACTTTCACTGTTAGGAAGAATAGCAATAGTGAAAATGAGTATTTTACCGAAACTACTCTTTTTATTCCAAACAATCCCTGTAAAACTGGGGAAGACTTTCTTCAATGATTTAAATACAACAATATTAAGATTCATATGGCAAGGAAAGAAAGCACAAATTAAAACTAAAATATTACAAGAAGCTAAAGATAATGAAGGATTTGGACTTCCAGATTGGAGACTTTACTACCAAGCAGCGATTTTACCATGGATTAAAGAATGGATAACATTGAGAAATAAAAGACTGCTCTACCTAGAGGGGCATGACCTGCAATTGGGTTGGCATGCCTTTCTGTGGTATGGGAAAAATAAAATACACAGATACTTTCAACGCCATGCTATAAGGAATGTACTCCTTTTAGAATGGGAGAGAATAAAACAAAAAATGTATATGAAAATACCAGAGTGGCTCTCAACAATGGAAGCTTTTGCATACCCAAATCTAATTAATTATGACAAACTGGTCACCTATAAAGATATTCTGGATAATGACAGAAAACTCAAAGACAGACAAGACTTACAACAACAAGGCATTGACTTATCATGGTGGCCTTACAAATTAAAACAAGATATGAGAAAGATTTAAAGACAGTGGGATTTTATAAAGAACAGATAGAACTTGATCAAATACTTCTAAAAACAGAAGAAAACTTGATTAAGAAACTTTATAGATTTCTGCTAAAATGGAAGATGGAAGAAGAACAAGTAAAAGAGACAATGATAGAATGGGCAAAAAACTTTGGATATTCTATAGACTTAGAAGCTTGGCAAAAGCTATGGGATAGAAATATCAAATTGACTAAAGCAGCTTCATATAAAGAAAATTTGTATAAAATGTTCTACAGATGGCACATGACACCAGTAAGGTTAGCGAAAATGTTTAAAGATGTTTCGATTAATTGTTGGAAGTGTAAACAAAAGCCAGGCACTTACTATCATATCTGGTGGGTGTGCCCCAGTGCAAAGAAATACTGGTTCAAATTCATATATGGCTGGAAACGATGACTAAAACACATATAGAATTTAGGCCAGAATTGTATTTGCTAGGAATATTAGGATCTAATTATGGGAAAGAGAATGAGTATTTAATGTTACATATATTGATAGCTGCGAGAATAGCATTTGCCCAATACTGGAAAAATGAAGATATACCATCTGATGAGATTATAATTAGGAAAATTTTAGAATGTGCAGAAATGGATAGATTAACGTTAGAGATTAAAGAGAAAGAAGACTCAGTCTATTATAAAACATGGGAAAACTTTTATCAATGGTTAGCAAAACGAGATAACGAAATTGAAATTCATTAAAATTATTGATTTTTTTGATTAATTGATATGTTTTATAATTTCTGTTATTCTTGTTGACTACAGTTACTGATTATTATATTAGCCCTGTTGAATACTTGTATCCAGATGATAGTTTACTTGCTAAAGCGTGAAATGTTATTGGGGGCAACCCCATTGTTGTATCCATTCCCACCCTAAACCCGTCCCTGAACCCTACCCTGAATCCCACTACCCATAATGATCCTTGTCCCTCCCTACCCTGAAAAAACTTAATAAAATATTATATTTAAAAAAGAAAAAAATTGGTGCGTTGGCCTTCAATGATGATGTTGAGGGGACCCTCGAACTCTTTGAAGCTGACTCTTACTGTGACTTCACCTTTCACCACTACATGGCAATTTTGAAAGTCTGTCAGAACAAGGCTTGACAGTTTGAGTTGAACTCATTTCCTGCCTTGTCTGCAGATGTAGCTAAATGTTTTGTGAGAAATTATGGACAGGGCTGACCCGGTGTCTAGTTCCATAGATCAAGGGACCCCTTGCAGCCTGACTTTAAGTCTCAGATTCTCTTTGAGAGGGTTTTGGGCTTCTGTCCTTAATATGTTTCTCCTTCCGGAACAGTAACCGACCTGTTCTGTCCTGGGGCCCATTTACCTCTCCATGGGATGTCTTTGGGCAGAACTTCTCTCTGGCAACCTTTACAGACTCTGGCGATGTGCCCTTGCCTGCCACAAGCACGACACACTGCAGTGCGGAATTTGCACTCAGACCTCTTGTGCTGTTCACTGCAACTGGCACAGCTAGCGAATAGAACTGCCTTGTCAATGAGATGTTGCTGTCTGATGGGTTGCTTCTGTAACCGGTCGATCTCATCATCCTTGTCTGAGTCTTTCAGTATTTCTGTAGTTTGTGGTGCACAGCTGTCTGGTTGAGAGGAGTCTTCTAAGGTCGTAAAGCCTTCATTGCTCCACCGGCGGCCTTGTCTGCCATGACCTTCTTTAACGCATCCTGGAACATCAGTGTTTCTTTTGCGAAAAAAACTCTGCTACAAATCTCAGTTCCTCAGGCCACACAAGAGTCTGTCTCGGGGTCAATCCTCTAAGTCAGGAAACTCACAGAGTCTTGATGCTTGTCTTAATGCAGCCATGAATTCAGCTGCTGACTCCACTGCCTGTTGCTCTCTTTGCTCCAATGCATGCTGTCAAGCAATAATGGACAGCCTGGGTTTAAAATGTTTCTTTAGCCTCCTCTTTAGATCAGTGTATGTGACTGATTCTAAGCTGGCTAGGGCAATCAGGTTCTCTGCGATGTCGAATGTTGCCTGCCTGCACACGCAGAGCAGGGTTGCTGCCTTCAGCCCATCGTCTCTCACCTGGCTGGTAGTTCTCACCCTGGAGACATAGGAGCTCCATTGTTAAGGGTGAGAAACATCAAATTCATTCAGCTTGCCCATTTTGGCCATAGCTGATACTCATGAGGTCTTGGTCAACGCCTTCTGCTGCTAGGAGCTGCTAGGTAAATCCTGGGGACGGATCCCTCAGGAAGACTGTGCCTCCAGTGTGATTTTACTGGCAGGCAGGGTGGGGACATGGTCCCTACCAGGGCTCTGGTGCCTGATCTCACACCCTAGTGACTTCTGGCTAAGTGCTTCAGCTCTCTTTCTCTCTCCTTAGCAGCATCCCACCTTCGTCGCCACTGTTATGTATTGAGTTCATTGAGGCATAGACCAGACCAATGTAATACAACTATTCTTTATTGCTGAAAACACAGAACTGGGTCCGACAACAACTTGACATCTATTTATACAATGCCGCCACTAGGCGGCGACCAATCATTTTAAAGAACAATTACCCGCTTAAATTGCAGGCTAGAAGTTTGCTCTGCGACAGTTGGAGACCCTTTTCAAACAAACACAACAACGGATCATAACAACTATTAATGACTAACTGAATACATTACAAAAATGATCTCAACTCAAGATATTCCAAAAGGCAGGAGCCATGACAAAGGCTCTTCTCCGGGACACCACCAGCCAAAATTCCTTGGTTGATGGGAATCTGTAGTATGCCCCCACTGCTGGTGCTGGTGGGGTGGGCCAATCCCATCAGAGTCTCATCCTCAAGTAACCTGGACTCATGCCATAAGGGCTTTATAAGTAATGATCAATTTTATGGATGTAGAGTCCTCACATCTCTCCCTCTTATTTTTATCATATCCTTATTTGGATATGATCAAATGATATGTAAGCTTAGCTTCATCATAATTCATGCCTTTTGTTACTTGTTTTTGTTGCGGCTTCCTTTTGCATTTCTTGAATACTGGAGAGCCATCTTTATTAAAATCAAATGCCTGAAACACTAAACCAGTGTTTTTCAACTTGGCAACTTTAATATGTGTAGACTTCAACTACCACAATTTCCCAGCTAGCATGCAGGAAAATTGCCGAATTTGAAAAACACTGGCCTAAACTCTTATGTCTCAAGTGCTGGATGGTTGATGGAAAAAAAGAGACATAAGCCTTGAATAAGTAATAGTAGCACAAACATTTCAAGGGCCTAATACCCTTACACTTTCATAAGATTAAAGGATAGTCAATCCTTAAAGGTCACTGGAAAAAAAAAGGCCGTGTAAAATATTGCTTTTTTTCCCAAGGCTAGTTTAAGATGAGTAGGGAGGGCAAAGGTTCCCTAAGGACATGGGATGAATGATGTTTGAAGAAGAAAGCAAAAGGAAAACAAATTTTGAAATAGGCATTATTCCTTGAGGACAGTAATTATCACTTTCTGCCAGCTAATTCACACAGTGATATTGCTATCACTTCTCATAATGATGAATTCAGATAGTGAGTATTGAGAGAACTGGAATTCTAAAAGACTCATAGGGGAGAAAAGAGGAAAGTATGTTAGGAGAATCTCATGGATTGGGGAAATCAAAAAAACCTGATCACTGTCAGGCTCAAAGGATCATCTGTTAGGTAGCAGCAAAGAAGATTTATTCAAGCCTGTATATAAGAATCTAGTCAATTAAAGTTTAACACTAAATTGGCACAGATAAAGGTCAATGGAATTCAGGAGGGGTTGGACTTGGACTACTTGAGAATGTAACAACTCTGAGCTGATGACATACTTGACTCCACCCCTACAACTCTGTCTGCAATTCTCCTACAATCATTTCATTACACAAAGTTAAGTATTAGTTAGAAATGCAACTTTTAGTCAAGAGAATCAGAATCTATAAGATAGTAGGTGTGATGTTGCAATAGAAACTTGAATCTTCTGAATATTCACTGATCTCTCCTGCAGACCCCCATGAGTTGAATATGGGTGCCTGGAATCTAACAGCAGCATATCTATTGGAAATATATTGTATATATTGTAATATATGGTAACATTTTGTTACAAGTGCCATTAGTCGGTCACAGCTGGTTCTGCATTAGGATTTCAAATGATAAGGATTTGTTCATTGACATCTTGCTATCAGGGGAGGAAAAGATATCTGAGTTCTGAATTAGAATTATTAAGAAATATTTAACAATGAAACAATACTAGAATGAAAGCAGGAAAACTACAATATGGATCTGACCAGAATTTATTCATTTTATAGATGTGTACTTTTTCATATGTTCCAAGAAAAAAAAACAAGTTTATCATTAAGTACAAAATGACCAGAACAAAAAAAGCCTGCATGTACAAAAATGAAGTACCACTTATTTGTGTGTAATGTGTGTTAAAAAATATATTGACTTCTTTCAAGTTTGTTTTTTTTTTGCTTTTTACTAAAAACAGAAATAAATTTTCCTGAATGAAAGTATTCTTTTGATGTGTTATGAATAATATCTGCTATGCAAAATCAGCAATTAAAGTGACCCTGCTTCTCTCTAGGAAGAAAAGTGACATGTAAGTATCAGAAGGATCTTTGTAGTCTGGAAGAAAAAGGTGATTCATTACTTGAAGAACTTTATCTCAGATCATTTCCCATGAGGTGTATTCCAAACTGGATTAGGAGAAGAAAACATCCATGTCTTTTGTCATCTTCATATTATGATTACAGAATGTCACAGGTAGCATTAATGCTTCTTACTCAGCTTTTGAAAGAATATCTGCAAACTTTGGTGGTAGGGAGACATATTTACCTAACAAGCAACCTGAGTCTCACATTTGAGCTTCAATTATTATTTTCATTTTTCAAGAGAAATGCATATCTTCCTTGTGATTATGGTTTTTTTATGGAGCCCTACATAACTCCTACACCCATCCCTCTCATCACCTGCTACTTATCCTTCTTTAAGCTGAAGTTAAGGCAGGAGTTTTCAAACTTGGCCCTTTTATTACTTGTGGACTTCAACTCCCAGAATTCCTCAGCCAGGCATTCTGGGAGTTGAAGTCCACAAGTCATAAAAGGGCTAAGTTTGAAGACCCCTGAATTATACAGTTGCTTTTTGACTTCTTGAGTCATTGATATAAATAAAGTAAGGAAACGTGCTCTCTGGTACCCAGTTGTCCATTCCTGAGTTCCTTTTGTTAGTGGATAAGGCTAGAGATGTGTTTGAATTTGATTGTCCATTTTATAATCTCCTACAGGCTCTCTAGATTACACTAGAGATAAAACTGTAATCAGCAAAATATGATTACCTTTTCACTGCAGGCTTTTCTTACAGCGATGCATTTCCACCTTGACTTAATACACATTGGTTTATGAACACCTGAAAAGAATCATTGTGGTGTGCAAATTACACAATTATTAGAAATAAAATCAAAGAGAAAGTACAAGATAGTAATAGCAATGTATCATTCTTGAGAATACTGAATGCACCTGATTAAGTTCTAGTATGTGCTTTTTGTGTTTGGCAGCTGAAGGACCTGAACCTTCTTTATTTGACAATTTTAAGTTAACAGGATTTAAGAAAGATTCTACTGTTAAAAGAGGAAAGAATTCTTGTACCCTGCTAATAGTCCAGAATATAGGAGAATAGAAGCTAAGGCTGAAATTTCTATATATATCTGAATGCTGAACAAGGACTATATTCATTATTGGCAATAGTCTGGTGAAAGCCCAATATAAGATCATTCTTATATTCACAAAATACATGTACAAATCCCTAAAGGCCTACAAAAGTCAAATAAACTAATTTATACCTCAAAAATCATAACTAACCTCATGTAGAACATAAGGATGGGTAAATTTAAGACTTAATTATTAACTTGTTAGCGATCATCCTTTTCTATCTTGCCTGGTTAATGTGAATGTGTTATCCTTGCATCCAACATTTCCTGAAATCATCATATGAAATTTGTATAGAGTATAGATAAGATCAATAGATGTTTATTGGAAACCAAATTATGTTAATGCCTTCACAAGCCCAGTGATAATTAATAACGTTCAATACTAATAAGGTAGGACATTAAAACTTAGAAAGGTTCTTCTGAACCTGACTGAGAGGTAGCATTACATGTGATTAAAAAATGCTGCACATACAAAAAAAAAAACAGCTATTGAAAATGCCAGAAGATGCCTGAAAGAAACAAAAAGTTCTTCATAAGAAAGAATGTACCACCTCTTTACTTTAATGAGAACTGAATTATAGTGACTTGCCAAGTTGAAACCAACCCATTTCAGAAGTCCATTGCACATCCTGAAAAGTCAAGCAAAAGCAGTTATTGGATTTGAATGAGATACCATTTATTTGGAATCTATGTGGTCTTATGTTTAGCTTTGTTATCAAAAAGCTTATGAAAAATGCAGATGTAATTAATCTATTTACTAACTTCTGTTCTTGGAACTGATTATTTCAGATGAATAAGGTCAGTGGGGTGCTTCTTGTTAATAAAGAATTTAGATTGTTCTAATTCTGTTCTGAGCCATTCATACAGATGGTAGGAATACTGCACAATCCCAAATGTTATGCATTGTAATCTATGAGTTAATATTGTAGGAGGCTGTCCTAAAGATGTAAAATTCATCTCTTCTTTCCCTAGAATTCTGTGCTACACTGTGGAATGAAAATAAAAATAAAACAAAATAAAGCACTGTTTTTATAGAAACAGAGACAATGAGAGAAATACTATACAAACTGTAATTTTATAGGGTCACCAAGCAATATCAGTTGCATTTCAAACTCCATCACATTTATAAATATTATACACTCAGCTTCAATTAGAGATCTTTACAACCAGCTGATCAATGGGAACGCACTGAATCTACTACTGAATTTGGGTTCCCCTGTCAAAGAGGACCAAAATTGAAATGACCAGAAAGGAAAGGATAGCTCCCAGGCTTACATGTAAATGAATATGCCATCTTGTGATTTAGAAAACATTTATTCTAGCCTAGCCATTCATCAGAATAAGTGTTGCTATATAATAAATGTACCATTTCATTGACAGGGCTCAAAAGCAATGTCCCCCCACCCCACAAGCAACATTACTGAAACAGATGCTTCAATATAATTGAAGAAGGTTGTGATTATTTAGCACTGCTATCTATTCTCTCTCCCTTTTGAAAGCAATAAAAATGACTAGAAATCACATTTGGTTTTTTAAGGCCCATTTTTATCATTTCAAAAATCCCAGTCTTCCCATCTTTCTCTCAATTTTGTGATTTATTCCAAAAGTCTGAGTTAGTCATTTTGCTGCTGTGCATTTATGGGGTGGGGGGGGCAGTCATACAGTTGGAAACATTCTTTTAATCCCCTTTCTCCTGGTTTCCCTATTCTCCAGATTGATGTCAATATTAAGTCCAAGAATTCTCAACCATAGTCATGAGAGCTAGACAATTTTAGGAGTTTAAATATACACGTCTACATTTTGCTCACATTTGGGAAGACTTCATTCTATTTGATGGATGATGTCTACCACTAAAATATATGCAAGCATCTTACAGTGCCATAATGCATTGTCATTATATAGTTTGCACTAAATCTTTTGATCAAAGAAAGAGTTCATTTTAACATCACTTTGTGGAAATGAGATATGCTAGGGAAAGCAAGCAAAAACATCATTAAAACAGTGATTATTCACTCCAAAATTGTGAGAACATTGGGAGTTTAATATTAATGAGTCTCCACTATAAAGAAGCCAACATGACTTAGGAGCCATACCTTTCTATATAATTTAATACAGAATTCTGCCTCCTTATGAGATGCTTGGAAGAGCTAATTAGTTGCAATCACTTAGATGCAGCAAATGTAGTAATGAAATGTGGCCTGATACAATTATGTTGCCTTCACAGCAATTCATTCAAGTCTAGGAGCTACACATTATGATTACATTACATTTCCTATCCTTATAATGAGTTCACACAATGTGACATGTAAAATTGCCACATTATCATGTCACGTGGCTTCACTGCATAAATGTTCTCACACTCCAGGCTCAAGTAGTAGCCACCATTGGCACAATAGGTGAAAGAAAGCAAAGAACTCTTAACCATAGTATATTAAAATAGTTCAGTCATTAAAATACAAGGACTTTGTAAAGTGGGTTTTCTTTTCTTTTATATACAACTTGAATTATTTCATTTTACATGTAACTCTGAAAAAGGAGTTCCACAGGAAAGACCAACAAATAGAACAGAACAGAACAGAACAGAACAGAACAGAACAGAATAGAATAGAATAGTGATGACCCAAATGGAGGCAAAGCAGTCGGCTGGCAAAAAAAACCAGTCCTTTAATCACTGCCAATGTTCCCCAAAAGCTCCTACATATGCTGGCAAGAGTTCAGCCGAAGCGCTGAACTCACACACAAACACACACACACACACACACACACACACACACACACACACACACACACGTTCCTTTCATCTGCCTCTGTCTAAAGGCAATTTCAATACAACCAGGGAAGTTTACAATGTCCTCAAGGCAAGACAGATAACAAGAAAACAAAACAGAAATGTAATGAGTCCTTTTAACTCTCAGCTTGCCTGTAGACTGCAACGAGAGACTCAGAAATGCAGTCTGTGGTCGTGAATCAGAAAACCAACTGATCTGGAATTCAAAGTGTCCAGGTTAAACAAAGACAAGAGCACAATTCACAACTATCTCAAGATACCACGTTTGTTCCCGGCAAATGCCCCACCCCACAGCATCTCCTTAAATCTTAATCCCCAGGTGTGCCTTGTAGAGCAGGGCAGGCCGCTCACCCCCCCCCCCGCCCTGAGCAATTGAGCCTGCCTACATTGTTCTCTCCTCCTCTCTGCTCTCCTTGCTCTAGGATCAGGTGGGGGGGGCTTGCTCTGCCTCCCCTGTTCCAAACCTGAAAGGCCATGGTCTGCCTCAGCCTGCTCTTCCCCACTGTCCTCCAAAGCCACAAATACCTCTCCCTGGGCCTCAACAGGGTCCTGTGCTGACTCCATTTCCTCCTCCGATTCAAGCTCGGATGGAGGCATGAAAAGAATAGAACAGAACAGAACAGAACAGAACAGAACAGAACAGAACAGAATAGAGCTGGAAGGGACCTTGGAGGTCTTCTAGTCCAGCCCCCTGCTCAAGCAGGAGAACCTATATCATCTCAGACAGGTCCAGTCTCCTCTTAAAAATCTTCAGTGATGGAGCACCCATGATTTCTGGGGGTAAGCTGTTCCACTGGTTGATTGTCCTCATTGTCAGGAAGCTTCTCCTCAATTCCAGGTTGTTTCTCTCTTGATCAGTTTCCAACCATTGTTTCTAGTGCTTCCATCTGGTGCTTTGGTGAACAACCTGGCCTCCTCTGCCTTGTGGCAGTCCCTCAGATACTGGAATACAGCTATCATGTCTCCCCTATTTCTTCTTTTCTTTAGACTAGCCAAACCCAAGTCCCATAGCCGTTCTTTGTATGTTTTAGTCTCCAGGCTTTTGATCATCTTAGTTGCTCTTCTCTGAACTTTTTCCAAATTCTCAACAGCTTTTTTGTGATATGGTGACCAAAACTGGCTGCAGTATTCCCAGGTGTGGTCTTACTAAGGTTTTATAAAGTGGTACTAATACTTCACGTGTGTAAGGACCACTTCAATCCACATCTTAAGAAAACAGAACTCTTGGAAACGGTCTCTTCCAAAAGGAACTTTTATTAAAAGAAATTGATAGTGGGCATGATAGACAGGATCTCAGGGATTCCCTTACAATGAGATGTTTTAAATTGTTCCTAAGCAGCCCCCCACCCTGCAGTTCTTCCAGGTGATACAAACTGGCAGATTTCTAAGTGTTAAATCCAGGAGAGATAACATTGATCTGGCTCCGTTGGCACAATCATTCAACATCTCCTCACACAGATCCCAGATGCTGCATCTTCCCCCCTCCCACTTTCTCTCGCTGGCCGGTAAGGAGAAGTTCAGAGGGGCATAGGATGAAAGGCAAATAGCTACATTGTTATGGTTAGCAGATCCGAAGCGAATCAACAAAAGGTTACTTCATAGTGAATAGAGCAGCGGTTCTCAACCTATGGGTCGCGACCCCATTTGGGGTCGAACGACCGTTTCGCGGGGGTCACCGGATACCGCGGTCCGCCATTTTGTTTTGTTTTGTTTTATTTTATTTTTTTGTTTGTTTTTTTTTCTGTCGCACATGCACGGTTCGGGCCGTCGTGCGCATGCCACGCATGCGCGGATCGGCCCGTCGCGGTCCGCCATTATTTTTTTTATTATTTTTTTTAATTTTTTTTTATTTTTTTTTCATTGCGTGCGTGCCACACATGCACAGTTTGGGCCATCGTGCGCGCGCCATGCATGCGCGGATTGGCCCATCATGGTCCGCCATTTTGTTGGGTTTTTTTTATTTTTTTATTTTTTTAAAAAAAAATTTTCGTCATACGTGTGCGCATGCACGCGTGCGCAACGGGCCAATCCGCGCATGCGCGGCGCACGCGCGATGAAAATAAATAAATAAATAAATAAATAACAAAACAAAATGGCGGACCGCGACGGACCGATCCGTGCATGCACGGTGCGCGCATGACGGCCCGAACCGCACATGCACGGCGCACGCACGGCGAAAAATTTTTTTTAAAAAATAAAAAAACAAAATGGCAGACCGTGGGTCGGGGTCGCGGTGCGCATGGGCGGCGCAAGTGGGGTCTCAACCTGAAAAAGGTTGAGAACCACTGGAATAGAGGAAGTGAAACCCCGATGCATACCCCCCCTCCCCAGTAGTAGTATGACAGGATCCAGGAGAGAGTAAAATTGGTTTTATATCAGAGAAGATAGATAGAAATGAAATATAACTGGATTCTGACATCCTCCCCCTCTTAAAAATAAGAGAGATCCACCTGTAAAGAAAACAAAATATATATAAAAGTTAGTCTGGCTTGTTAGAATACTCTGTATGAAACTTCTTTAATAGCTTCGGGGCTCTGACATGACGTTTATGGACGCACTCATTTTGTGAGGAGGGGAGGTGTTTCCATGCTACTAGGTATTGAGTTGTCTCATGATACCTCCTAGAGTCTAGGATTTCCTTTATTTTGAAGTGTTGTTCTCCTTCCACCATGATTGGAGGTGGTGGGGGGGATTTTTGGTTGTAAGGATGACTGTTGTTATCTTTTCAGCAAACTGCAGTGAAAAATTGGGTGCATTTGCCTGAGATTTTTGAGTAATTCTAATTCTACTCTTACTGGGTTTATGATTCTTTTAATTGGAAAAGGCCCTATATATTCTGGTCCAAGTTTTTTACAGGGTTGTAGGGATTTTAGGTATTTTGTAGAGAAATATACCATTTCTCCTATAATGAATGATGTGGGTTCAACCCTTTTTTTTAATCTGCTTATGCTTTGTATGCTTGCCTAGCTTCATCTAAGGCTTTTCTAACTATTGGACAGGTGTTTTGTAATTGTTCTATCCATTCTTTCAGTGATGGGATTGCCGGTTTGTTTGGGATTAGTTCTGGCATGGGGTTGAAACTTTGACTGGTGATTATTTGAAAAGGAGTGTAACCTGTGCTGGACTGCATTATTGTAGGCAACTTCTGCGAAAGGGAGTAGGTCCGTCCAATTTGACTGCTGGAAATTAATAAAGCATCTTAAATATTGCTCAAGTACTGAGTTAGATTTCTCTGATTGACTGCCCTTGAGGATGATGACTAGATGTCACTCCCTGAATGGTCCCTAAAAAGGATAAAAATTCCTTCCGAAATGCAGACGTAAATTGCACTCCCCTATCAGATATGATGCATTGGGTTGCCCCATGCAATCTGTAAATATGCTGCACGAAAAGTTTCACTAAGGCTTTTGCGGTGGGAATCTTTTGGCAAGGGATAAAGTGCACCTGTTTGGAAAACAAGTCCATGACCGTCCACACAACAGTATTCCCATTGCTTTCTGGTAATTCCACTATAAAATCCATGGCTATTTCCCTCCAGGGGACTGAGGGATTTGCCACTATTTGTAACAGTCCGGGTGATTTCCCTGCAACCCCTTTGCAGTTGCACATGTTTGGCAGCTGGCCATGTAACTTTCTATGTCCTTTTTTATGGATGACCACCAAAATTGCCTTTTAATTAAGTGTAATGTTTTTACAAATCCAAAATGTGTGGCTGATTTTGTGTCATGGCAAAGCTGCATGAATGTGACCCTCTGGGTGGTTGGTATATATAACCTTTTCCCCACCCAAGGCAGTCCATCCTTAATTGTGCACACGTGTCTATTTTTCTGGAACCATTCATCTGTTTCCAAAGTTTGCCGGAATTCAATTCCGGTTTGGCTACCCAGCTTCAGTTTTAATTTAGCTTGGGCTCTGGTAATTACTGGTGCTGCCAGTTGTGATTCCACCATAAGTGGTGAAATTGTTGTACCCAGCGGGCTTGCTTAGGGTTGAGCTTCCTGGGTGTATTCAAGGCTTCTAGGTTTTTGTGGTCTGTCCGCACCTGAAAAGGGATCTTATTCCCTTCCAGGAATTGGCACCACATAAGTAATGACCAACATATCCCTATGCCTCTTTCTCCCACATGGGCCAGCGCTGTTCCATTTCAGTGAGTTTCTTGCATGTATATGTGCAAGGTTGTAATATCCCTTCATTGTTTTCTTCTAATAGTACAGCCCCACTGCCACATCACTTACATCCACCTGTATTACGAAGGGCTTATCCATGTCTGGATGCTTCAGTACTGGTTCAGCACAAAAAAGTCTCTTTAATCTTTCAAATGCCGCTTGGCATTCCATTGTCCATTTTAATGGCTGGCTAGGTTTCACTGAGGATTCTCCCTTTGTTTTTAGTAAGTTCGTGAGGGGCAGGGCTCTCTGGGCAAATGAGGGAATGAATTGGCAGTAAAAGTTTGCAAAGCACAGGAAACTTTGCAGCTGCTTTCTTCTGAGAGGTGGTGCCCATTCTAATACTGCTCTGACCTTCTCTGGGTCCATTTCAATATACTGTGGGGATATGCAATAACCCAGGTAGTCTATTTTTTCCTGGTGGAATTCGCATTTCAATAATTTGGTATATAGGTGGGCAGCTCGCAGTTTCTTTAAAACCGCTCTGACTAGGTTGACATGTTCCTCTTTGGATTCGGTGAAGATAAGGATGTCGGCTAAATAAACCAAGGACCCCCTTAAATAGGTGCTCCCTTAGTATCTCGTTGATTAATTGCATAAATACTGCAGGGGCCCCTTGTAATCCAAATGGCAAAACTTTGAATTGGTAGCACCCCATTGGGCAATTAAATGCGGTTTTCTATTCATCCCCTTCCTTAATTCTAACACGGTAATACGCTTCCCTTAGATCTAGTTTAGTAAAAATTCTTCCTTTCGATAGGTGTGATAACATGTCCTTCATGAGGGGTAGGGAATATAGGTTGCTTTCACTGATTGTATTCAATAGGCGATAATCTACACACAAGTGTAAAGAGTCATTCTTCTTCTCTCTAAAGAGGACCGGGGTGGCCACTTTAGGCTTGGCAGGTTTGATGAACCCCCTTTCTAGGTTTTTCTTTAAGAATCTTTCCATTTCCTCCTTCTCCTTTGGGCTCATAGAGTATAGTCTGGGCTTCAGGAATTTTGCTCCAGGCTTGAATTCTATGGCACAGTCCGTGGGTCGGGGGGGGGAGCTCATCCGCCCTCTCCTCACTGAAGACTTCAGCAATATCTCTGTATTCCTCTGATATTTCAGGCAGCCCCTTTTCTTCTCCCATGGATGCTTTTTCCGTTCTTAATTTTGGTAGATCCCCTTGGAGTTTTAAGTCCGTAGGGTCCCCCTTCTGGAAATTGATTTCTGTCATCCTCCAATTTAGCCAGGGGTTCCATTTCTTTAACCATTCCAGCCCTAGGTTCATCAGGCATTCCATGCCTGGGGTCACTACAAACGTTATGTCTTCCTCATGGTTTCCCAGGGACAGGTGGACTGGTAAAGTGCCTAGGGTAGCTGGCACACACACACCCCGCTATGGACCCATCTAACTGGCCAAATGGGATTGGTTGTTCTAGCCTCCTCACCGGAATGCCCAGATTCCCCACTAGCATGAGGCTAATGAGGCAGCGGGTGCAGCCAGAGTCTATTAAGGCTTTCACCTTGACAGCTTCAGGCATGGAGTGAATTAATATAATCACTGCCTTGAGAATGAGTGTGATGGGTCCACTTATCAGGGGTTCACCCTCCAAGCTGTTATCTGAGGCATCCACTGGCCCTGCAGTGTAGGCTGGAGTTCCTTCCCCACGTTAGGCGGAGTTTTGGGATTCCACAGTCTCTATCGCTCTCATGGTGGGTTCTTTTGGCTTAGCTGGGGACTTCCCAGATTTACTGGCCAGTGATCCATCTGGATTGTGCTGGGGGGCTTTCGAGCAGCATTCTACAGACTGATGCCCCTCTCTTCTGCATTTGAAACAGCCCACTGGCTTCTTCGCCATAGCCGGTGGCTTTGCTGGCTCGCGCGTCAGCTCAGGCGTCGAGCGGCCCCATGGTTTTCCTCAGCAGTGCCTCTTCAGTATCTCCTTAGGTGATGGGACCTGCAACATTCCTTTCCTCCCCATTCTAGTGGGTTGGATAGATATGACTGGCAAGAGATGGTCCCTCAGATAACCTGGTCCCAAGCTCTGAAGGGCTTTAAAGGTGACAACCAGCACCTTGAATTGCACTTGGAAGAAAATCGGCAACCAATGCAGTTCCCACACGAGAGGTGACACATGTGCACACTGAGGTCTGCAGAAAACTATGTGGGCTGCTGCATTTTGCACCAACTGGAGCTTCCGGATGCTCTTCAGGGGCAGCCCCATGTAGAGCATGTTACAATAGTCAAGATGGGAGGTGACTAGGGCATGAGTGACAGTGAGTAGAGATTGTTGGTCCAGGAAAGGGCATAACTGACTCACAATCCACAGTTGTGCAAAGGCCCTCCTGGCCACAATTGCCACCTGCTCTTCGAGCAGGAGTCACGAGTTCAGGAGTACCCCCAGATTACACACAGTGTCTGTTTGGGGCAGTGCCACCCCATCCAAGACCAAAGGTGGCATTCTCCATGGGCCAAAGATCCTGAGTTTGTCTTCTGGAGTGTTGGCTACTCCTGCCAGTTTGGTGTCATCTGCAAATTTGATGAGTTTCCCTTCAATTCCCTCATCCCTGAAGATATTGAAGAGTACTTATTGGGGATCACTCTTTACTTTTCACTCTACCACAACAAACTTGGGAGGCTGATTGGCCTAAAAGAGAAGAAGTAGCTCAAATACATCAAGAGTGAAGATGAATTGCTAATAGTCTTAAACCAACATTTTCACCAATGCATCATGTTGACTCTGCATGGTGATTTATTTGCTCAATGTCAATGTTAAATTTCACCAAACCAACATTGTCAAAGAATAAATAATATATTGGATGAAGTAACTCCATACCCATCAGTAGTAAAGATATCATAGAATAGCATTACAGATCTTGTCAGGAGTGGTTTTAGATGTTTTGCTTCCAGCAAATCTATTGTAAGACAAATGTAGGTGGGAATTCATTCCATTTTATATTCTTACTCCCCCTCAAAGTATACACACACACACACACACACAAACACACACACACACAAGTGCTTAACTCAGTTTTAAAAATTTATGTAATGGCCAGAGTCTTGCTTTTGTTTGTTTGTTTCCACTGCAAAATTACCTCTGCAGAAAGTTTAAAGCCCCAATACATTTGGATGTAGCTAATATATAGCCACTAAGGGAGCACTCAGTAATCAGTTTGCTTTTCACATCTTGATACTATATAAGTGTCATAGCAAGGAGGACAGAAAAATACAATTGTTTTCTGAGCAAAAGGAATATAAAGGATATGATCTTTCAATTGTTTTTTAACTGTTCAGGAGTTTAAGCATATCTTTGTGCTAAACAAGAGATTTTCTTTTCTCTCTAAAGGGTGACATTTAAATTTGCCTTGGATAGTATCAAATAAATTCTTAAAATATGGTTTTGATTATGTGGTGGCTCCAAGGCTGGCCCATCACATTCTTTGGGGAAAACACAGTGCATTGTTATTGTTGCAAGAAAAAAAAAGAATCCGCTCTTGTTTTGTTCCTGTGTTTTCTATTCTGCTCCACCAGTATTATTCACTGAAATCAGCAGGTTAGTTTTTCACAATATGGAGATTGGCATTATTAGCTGCTAATATTGACAGATCAAGAAGATGTTAGAAAGAGAAGATGGGCAATTCTTTTTTACACACTGAGAAATAACAACAATAAAGCTGTCCCAGTGTCTAAGCCAGTGTTTGTTGATCTTGGCAACTTGAAGATGCATGGACATCAACTCCTAGAATTCCCCATCAATCCATCTGGTGTCAATTTAGCTTTGAGCATTAGTTAATCAGATTCTTGTGTATAGGTAACAATAACAAACTCTTCAGAATTTTGAATTCAATGAGTGTTCCTAGTTCTTTGTCCTTGACAATCACTTCCACAACACAAAGCACTTCTATGCTCGTCTGAGAAGGCAGAACCACTCAATTGTAATAGGTTATAAAATTTTCAGAATTCACTGAAACTAATTAATTTCTCTGCAAAGTGGCCTCAATACACCCCTTTATTATTGTAGAACTAGGTAATGTGTAGCTTTCCCCTAGCAACATAATTTAATATTTTCTTTTTTTTTAATTTTTATTTATTCCTTTTTCACTATACAACAAAAATAAAAATGAAAAATACATTTTAACAGAACTGTGTTATACATTTCTTATATATTATTTACAGTTTATTTACATTAGTAATCATGTCTTTTTCTTTCCCTGTTCTAGCCAATCATAACATTTGTTCCATATTTCATACAATTCTGTTGCCTCCTTGTCTTTTAATTCTAGCGTAAGTTTGTTCATTTCCATGTATTCTAGAATTTTGTATATAATCATATCATTTGTAGGTATGTTTTCACCCTTCCAACACTGGGCATATACTATGCGGGCTGCATGAAACCCAGCGACCGGTTAGGGCCCACAGGGTCGGCCTTCTCCAGGTCCCGTCAGCCAGATAGTGTTGCCTGGCGGGGCCTAGGGGAAGAGCCTTTTCAGTTGCGGCCCCGGCCCTCTGGAATCAACTCCCCCCAGAGGTCCGTATTGCCCCCACCCTCTCCGCCTTTCGCAAACTGTTAAAGACACATATTTGCCAGCAGGCCTGGGGCAGTTGATACCTTGCCCCAGCCAGTGTATGTTTGTTGTAAGTTTGTTTCGGATGATTGGTTTTAATTTAGGGGTTTTATAATGTATTTGATTTCTATATGCTACTGATTATGTTGTAAGCCGCCCTGAGTTTTCGGAATAGGGTGGCATAGAAATCGAAACAAATAAAATAAATAAATAAATAAATAAATAAATGTATAATGATGTATTGGAGTTGTTTTTCCATCTTTAAATTTATTATACCCAAAAGAAATAGTTCAGGTTTGAGTTCAATTTTCACCTTAGTTATCTCCTGTATAAAGCAAAGACCTATCCGTTCCCAATAGGTCTTTGCTTTAGGGCACAACCACCACATGTGATAGAATGTTCCCTCCTTATTTTTACATTTCCAACATTCCAGATTCATATTTTTGTACATTTTAGCCAATATCGCCGGTGTTAAATGCTATCTATAGAACATTTTGTATTGATTTTCCCCATATGCAGTTGACAATGTCAGTTTACAATTTCTGTTCCATAATCTTTCCTATTCTTCCAGTTTTATATTTCAGCCCATATTTTATGCCCATGCTATCATTGGCCCTTTCACTATTTCTTCCTCCAAATCTACCTCTAATAAATATTTATAAGTTTTTGTTAAAAAATTTCCTTCCTACTTGGAGGAGTGGCAGAAGGGTATTAATAGATTTATTTGGAATGGCAAGAAACCGAGGGTCAAATTAAAAATTATTCAGGATACAAGGGAAAGAGGTGGTTTGAAAATGCTCAATTTTAAGTTATATTGCCATGCTGCTGTTTTAGTAGCGATAAGTGACTGGGTTAATTTAACTAATGATAGAATATTGAATATTGAAGGGTATGGTTTATTATATGGTTGGCATGCATATTTAGTTTATGATAAAAAGGTGGATAGGAGTTTCAAAGAGCACCTATTGAGAAGTGCTCTGTTGCGTGTTTGGAAAAAGTATCAGTATATATTAAATGAAAAGATTCCTGTTTGGACGGTCCCCAGACATGCAATAGAGAATATAAATAGAACACAAGTTCAAGATTTGGTGCCCTATGAGAAACTCCTAATTAAAGAAGGGAATTCCTTACTATTAAAGTCCTTTAACATGTTAAGAGATGAAGGAATAGTCCATACTTGGTTTCCATATTTACAATATGGCAGCTAACACCTTGCCCCTAGCCAGTGTATGTTTGTGGAATGATTGGTTTCTTTTTTAATTAAGGGTTTTTATATTTATGTATATAATGTAATTTCTATCATGTTGTGAGCCGCCCTGAGTTCTCCGGAATAGGGCGGCATAGAAATTAAATTAATAAAATAAATAAAAATAAATAATTGCAGACTAGATGGAAAAAAGACTTGAAGATGGGTTTATCTCAAACAGATGAAAATTTAATTAAACAAGTTAGAGACCCAAGGTCTATGCATATTAAAAGATTGTATAATGTATTGATAGAAATTGATTCTGAAACTGAATTAGTTAAGGACTGTATTCACTCTGGGAAGTCGGGGGTGGGTGGGTTGTTGTGATAAATGTCCATTTCTCCTTTAAGAAATCCTTCTCTGCCTGGATGGGCTTCTCTCTCCCTCCCTTACAGGCTGTCAGCTGATAGCTGTACTAAGGGGGTGGAGGAGAAAGCAGGGAAAAGTTTCGTTTCTTGAAAAAGACGTCATGCTTTCAAAGTGTATGTTTTAACTATCTGTGTAATGTAATTGGCTGTAAATCAGTAGGGTGACAATTTGCGGGAAGAGACCTTTGATGTGCAATAAAAGCAGATGCCGGGCTTCGGCCGAGGCTTCCATCCCAACAGAAACTCAGGTCTCTGTCATTAATCATGGTTGCCAGGACTCCACGAACACACTTTCTTGACAAGTGGTGACCCCGACGTGATAACCCTGAGAGGTTATACGTCCCTGGACCCTCATACTTACCGCCCGGACGTGGCAAAGCGCGCTTCATCAGTTCATTGCTGGACGAGGACTGATCCCTTGTAAGTATGGGTGGGGATCTCTCAAAAAGGCAAGAAATGCATTTGACTAAGCTCACAGAGATAACCAGGAAGAATTATGTTCATTTTACAGCTCAGAAGCTGACAGAAGGAGATTTAAGATCTCTCCTTGAATTTATTTGGAAACACATTCCTTTCTATCCTGAATCAGGCTGCCTTAAAGTTGAAACCTGGAAAAAAGTGGGGGAGGTTTTGCAGGCAAATTCTAGGGTCCCTGTTTTTATTTTAACATCTTGCAGAGTAGTGTTAAAAGCTTTGGAGACACAGGAGCATCTCCTACTAAAAACATTACTGAATCCATTGAATTATAATGAAATTCAACTTCTTCCCCCTGCCAGTGAAACTCCAGTAACAATTAAAAATCACAGCAAGTTTTACCCTAGCAATGTTGAGTTGTGTGATCCTCCAGTTCTGACCAAAACAAGTAATCTTATTCAGGAGACTTTACAGAATGCTTATGAAGTAGGTGAATTGAACACTGAGGAAATGACAATTTTATACCCTGTAACTGTGGGCATGGATGCAGAAATTGATAATGGATTTGCTCACAAAATGATTCCAGCAGATTGGAAGGCATTAATGCAAATGATTTTAACACCTGCGCAGTATGCAGTTTGGGACTCTCAGTATCGTATTCAAGCTATTCAGAGAGGCACTGCTCAATTAGTGCCAGACCAAATTTATGGCTCTGGACAGTTCACTGCTGTTGGACAACAGCCAGATGCAGCTATACATGGTGTAATTTTACACGCTGTTTTTGCTGCTTTAAAGGTAGTAGATGAAAGTGGAAAATTTGGCAAAAGTTTTACTCAAATTAAACAGGGAACTACTGAGCCCTATGATGAATTTATAAATAGACTAAAAGATAGTATTGATAAAGAAATTGCTAATGGATTAGCTACAAAAGAGATTTTGATGAAATTGGCTGTTGAGAACGCTAATGCAGACTGCAAAAGAGTTTTGCAACCCTTAATTGGCACTGGTCAAAAGACACTTGCACCTACATTGGTTCAACTACAATATTTAGGAAATATTAATTGGTTAAGGCCATATATAGGTCTTTCTACCTTGACCCTTTCTCCCTTATTTATGGCATTAAAAGGCCTCAAAAATCCCACAGACGTTGTGACATTGACCTCCAACCAGCTATTGGTCGTTGAGAAAGTCCAAACAGCCCTCAACACCCAGTGGACTGATTGGTGTGTTGACAATCACCCTGTGCATTTGAATGTGATTTTTGATCGACCACCCACAGTGGCAATTACTCAATCTAATATGCCTTCAAGAAATTGTTTTCACTCCAGCTATGACTTTGGCTGAAATTACACATCGTGGCCACACGATGGCGCCAGATTTTTGGAATTGAATTTGCAATTATTTTTATCTCATTTTCCTTAAAATTGTGGGAAACTTTGATTCAAAATAATTTGGTTTTGCAATTATTGATTGGTGATTGGCCTGGTCAGTTTTGTTTTGTTTTGTTTTTTTGTCATTTTTCAGCAGATCCATGATTTTTGGCCTTAAAAATTTACTTTTTGCTTATATCTCTCCTAGTTTGGATGAGACTTTGTTGACACTATTTTTGACATTGCAAAAATCTATTGAGACAAGATATTGTCCTTATTTTATTGCACATATCCGGAGTCATCAAAATTTTCCAGGAATTCTCAGTGAAGGGAATTCCCAGACGGATATGGCAACACGCAAGTTATGACTATGCAACAACTTACTCCCTGGGATAGTCATAGCGATTTTCATCAAAACGCCAAGGCTTTGGCTAAACAATTTGGCATAACCCCCGGGGAGGCAACAGCTATCATTCAACAGTGCCCCAGTTGCTCACAACAAGGACTGTCTATTCCAATGGGTGTGACTCCCCATGGACTTGAGGCATGTCAAATTTGGCAAATGAACGTTACCCAATATGCATCTTTTAGTCCGTGGAAATATATACATGTGACTATTGATACATATTCTGGGTTCATCCTTGCTACTCCACAGCATGGAGAGGCAACTAAACATGTCATCAATCATTGTATTCAAACTTTTAGCACTCTGGGTACTCCTAAAGAATTAAAAACTGATAATGGATCCGCATATTGTAGTCATGACTTTGCTCAGTTCTGCAATCGGTGGGACATTATTCATAAATTCGGCATTCCTTACAATTCACAGGGGCAAAAAGTAGTGGAATGGGCCAATTCCACTCTTAAGCACATGCTTGACAAATTAAAAACAAAAAAATGGGGAAAAATACCCCCGGACTACCTGGAGTGCAAAATCATCTTAATTTGGCTTTATATACTCTAAATTTTCTAAACCACCTGGCACAACAACTAATACAGCTGCGAGCAGGCATTTTTCTCCCCTTCCAGACGCAGCAACCATGGTTCGACCGCTAGTTTGGTATCGTAAACTACCAGACCCCCAATGGAAAGGACCAGCTGAACTTATTACCTGGGGTCGTGGATATGCTGCGGTGCAACATGAAGGCAATACGATATGGATTCCTGGCCGCAATATTTGCCCTTACAGTGTACAGCCAAAAGATTGCAAAGACTCTGGTGAGCCCAAAGTGGATGGACAATAATTTTGGAAGGACAATAAAAAGTTAGTGCCTTAACAAACCATACTGACTGCTGGATGTGTATGATGTCACCATCGAATGCCAGTCAAGGACTTTTTTTAGTTGGACTTCCTTTGAACAACACTGGAACTAGTGAAAGTTTTGTACATATTAATGAGGCAGGACATTATATGCTGCCACTTAGGTTTTATTATGTAGATTTTGTATTAGTGTGTTTTAATTTTTCTAAGGGAATTATTCTTTTAAGTATATATCTCTCTTGTAATATCACCTTTAATATGCCTGATCATTGTGATCAAAGTAATAACAAAGTGTATGCAAAATGTGAGGATGGAGAGTACAATGGAAGTGTATTGGGTTTGTAGCTATTTTAATGGCACACGGAATTGGACTGCAGCCAATGACAGTGACGGCCATTGAAATGCTTAATGAAGAACAAGGACAAATCCCTCCACCAATATCCGGAGATCATAAGCATTGGGGATATTTGGAATGCATTCTGGTTTTGGTTACCAAATTTTCAATGGTTAAAAAATTTGATAAGTATTATTTTGTATTGTTATATTATTCCATTGTGGATGCTTTTATATACAATGCTTGCCTGATATTTTTCCTATGATGAAATCTTTTATACCAAAGAAAAAATTGTCTCAACAAGTGAACATTAGTCAACAAGGATTCGAGCGGATGCCAATGGATAAACAGCCACCTCAGTTGGATGAAATCAAATACATGGACTGAAAGCCTTTGTTTCTAAACAAAAACGAAAAAGGATGAGATGTTGTGATAAATGTCCATTTCTCCTTTAAGAAATCCTTCTCTGCCTGGATGGGCTTCTCTCTCCCTCCCTTACAGGCTGTCAGCTGATAGCTGTACTAAGGGGGTGGAGGAGAAAGCAGGGAAAAGTTTCGTTTCTTGAAAAAGACGTCATGCTTTCAAAGTGTATGTTTTAACTATCTGTGTAATGTAATTGGCTGTAAATCAGTAGGGTGACAATTTGTGGGAAGAGACCTTTGATGTGCAATAAAAGCAGATGCCGGGCTTCGGCCGAGGCTTCCATCCCAACAGAAACTCAGGTCTCTGTCATTAATCATGGTTGCCGGGACTCCACGAACACACTTTCTTGACAGTGGGTGGGTTGGGGGGTGTTACAATGTACTCAACTGCAATATTGGTATTACATATAGAATGATATACTTTTTGATAAAAGAGGGGTTGCTCGGGCAGTACCTCAGAACCACACCTGGAGGGGGCAGAGATTGAGGAGTGAAGGTTTGGAGGGATGTAGGGAGGTTGTACGAGGAGGGTGGAGAGAGAGAAGGGAGAGAGGGTGGGGGGATAGAAGTAGGAGGTAGGGAGGAAGGAAGAGGGGGATGTGGTGGAGGGGGTGCTGCCGAGCAATACCCATAGTTATTTTAATTATCTCACGTAAGTTTTTATGCTTTGTTTTGTGCTGGAAAAAATTCTTAACGATTGTATTTACTTGAGTTGTATTTAATTTGATTTTTTTGTTTATTTATAACCATAAAACTAATAAAATTTAAAAAAAATTTCCTTCCCTACCTGTTAAAATTTTATCCAATTGATGTGGGGTCTGGCTTATTCCGTGCTCTTCCATATCCTTACTATGTTTAGATTGGATCTGTAAGTATGGCCATCAATTTATGATTATTCCTTGTTCTTCTAATTCTTCTCTTGATTTGAGGTTTCCTTGGTTATCTAATAGTTCTTTATATCTAATCATCTTTTTTATCCAAGGTATTAGGATAAAAATATTAGGATTAGGTATTAGTTTTATATTTTCGATTGGTTAATCTGTATCAACAGGTATATACAATTTTGTACTTGTACCAGCTCACAATAACTGATCGTTATATTTTCTGGAATTCTGCAAGCTAATTGAAAGCAGTGTTGAGCTACTATGGTGAAGTGGCAGCAGTGAAACTGGTAGTTTTGGTGAGGTCTGAAAGCACTAGAACAGGGGTCTTCAAACTTGGCCTTTTTATGACTTGTGGACTTCAGCTCCCAGAATGATATATATATAAATACATTTCCTCCAAAAGAACAGATTATTAAACATTCACCAGCATTTCATTGGATGTATAGCCAGTTTTATGAGAGATGAAGCATGAGCACATTTCAGTTTAGAATATAAACATTTAGCTTCAAACCAACAGCATCTCTTGTCACATACATTTTTGTGCCAGCTGGAAACCTATTGTAACATTCTCCTTTCTGCATATTAGGTTATGTTTGTTAACAATTCAGGAACATTTCAAGGTGATGTCTTTAGTTTGTTGAGGTGAAGCACATCAGACAGTCTAATTTCAAAGTTGCAACTGTTTCTTGAAAAGGAAATTGAATTACATGAGCCCTCTTACTATTTATATGATATTTTGAAGCACTAACAAAATTTCAGATGAGTTAAAGAGAACTTTCTACCACCCATATTTCCTCTGTCTCTGTGAATAGTGCATTATTGAACAATCCTGACCAGCTCAACGTTGACTCAGCCTTCCATCCTTCTGAGGCCAGTAAAATGAGGACCCAGATTGTTGGTGGCACTATTTCAACTCCAAGTCTTTATAGATAGTGCTGTAAAGCACTATGAAGCAGTATATAAGTCTAAGTGCTATTGCTATTGTTACAGGATTTTTGGAATAAGTACGCTGGAGAACATGGACAATCCTCTGGGTAGAAGCTCCCAGACACCATTCCTTTTACCTGTCCTAACAAAATTTGCACATTTTTCTCTTCCCTACCATAAAGGGGATCTGTGATCACAGTAGATGCAGAAGAGGCTAGAATTTACCAGACTTAGTTACTAGACAAACAGCCCTGGGGGTGCAGGGTTAAAGTGCAGTATTGCTGGCAATCTCTGCCCAACAGCTTAGAGTTTGATCCTGATGTGATTCAAGGTTGACTCAGTTGTAATGTATTGAGGTGAAGTACTTGGAATTGTTGAAAAAAACGGTCATAAGACTCTGTCAGTTAAGAGCCAGACTTTTAAAAGTGTTCAGTTCCAGATTGAATATGATGTCACTATGGATAGAAAGATTGCTGTAATCTCAGTTATATTTAATCCCTTTCTCCCCTTTATGTTTCTGGGTTAAAGTTTTGTGTTTGCAGAGCAGCACTCTTGCTAAGAATTATTGAAAGTCATCCTGAAATACTACCTTTTGTTTTCTGAGCTTGTAGGTTAGTTTCTGAATGTTTTGTTACCAAGCTAGGTAACATCTTTAGCAGAATATTACCTAGCCTGGTAATGAAACATTCGGAAACCAACCCACAGGTTTGGAGAACAAATCTCCACTCTCATCCTACACCCAAGCCATTGTTGTAAACATTACCTTTTGTTTAACTGCCCAGAGTCAGTCTGAATTATGCGGCATATAAATACTACTAATTTTTAATAAATACTACTAATAAATATGTCTTATGTGAATGGTTACAATAACAGATATCACTGTGACCCTATAGCTACAGTATGAGTTTTCTATCCCCAAGCTGGGAGAAAAGGAGAAAAAAGAAGGAAGGAAGGAAGGAAGCAGACTGAATGAATGGAGTTAAAATAGTGTCCTTTTAGTTGTTTCTGCATGATGTACTCCTAGTTGCAAATGTTCTAGAGCCACATCTCCATCTGCTTCTCTGCAAGTGGTATACCAATCCTAAAAGATAAATGCATACAGCATTCCCATCATCATTATTCAAAGAGTCTAGTAGTAGCCCCTTGGTGGTGGCTTAGTTAACCATCTGCCATCATAGATCACGGTGCTTTTGGATGATGTGCTTAATTTAAATTTAATTTTTTTCCATCACTGGGGATTTGAAACACCCTTGGTTGTCATTGATTGGCTTTGGCTCATGAATTCCAAAATGCAGGAACAGTTTGTGTAACCAGACGAGTTTTGCTTCCATCTATTTCATTAGTCTGGGATAACTGCTTGCTGACAGTCTGGCTTTCACATGTTTTGCTGTTCATTTTTAGTCAATGGCCTTGATTTACTCCTTAAAATCTCCATAGCTACAACAGTGTTAGGCCTGATCATGTGGCTATAATACAGGAGCTTTCCAGTTGTTTTTCTGGACTTCTTCTATTTTGACAAATGCTCATAATTATCATGCTACTTTTAGGAAATTAGTCTCCACTGGTGTACCTTCCTTCTCTTCTGTTAATTCCAGATATTCCTGCATGTCTTTTATCTTCTGATTGTTCTGTACTTGAATGCCAAAGTTTCAGGTGATAGTTTCCCATTCCTATCTTTTTTAAAAAAAAATTAGAACTCTCTTTTTCCTGATAGCTTATTGTTAGCATAAAATATTTCCTTATTTGTACTACATTGCTAAGACACCTTATTAATAGCTAATGATTTCATTGATTGTTTTGCATAGTTTTGAATTAAGGAATTGGGTTAAAAAATTTGGAATAAAGGTAGAGAATTTGAATACTGGATCAGGTTTCAGTGAATGCCTAAAATTCTATAGGCCTTAAATATATAGTCTATATGTGATTAGTTAAGAGTGACTTATGTTTATGCAAATTTAGGAATTAAAGTGAAAAACAATTTTAAATATAGGAGACAAGGTAAAGAAATAGTAACTGAAATCTAGTAGTGGGACCAGGATGAAGTGATAGGGACTTTGTGGAGGCCTTGAATGTCAGAAAGGGGGACTAAAAGGCCTTATCAGGAGGGTCAGAGCAGAAAACATGCAGGTGGATTAGAAGAACTAACTAATCTCAAGCCCCACAGTTTTCCTTGTGTACCTTGACTAATCAGAAGCAACAACTACACAACTTACCATCTGAAAATTATCAGGAATGATCCCATCAGAGCTGGATGAAGTTATAAAAGAATCGTCTGAAGGATGCTTACATTTCTGGAGAGCCATCACTGATAGACCCATATACCTTTCACTACTTTATCTGTCTCTGCAGTTGTCAGATGTTTGACTAAACTGGCCATCCAATTAAAATCCATATCAACTGAGTAAAATTTCTTGCTAAAACATATGAATGCTTGCATTGTAGCAGAAAGAAAAAGAGCTTGTCTTGCTTGATATTTGATTTGATGTACCTGAAGGCTGTGGTTTCTCTCTTTCCTGCAGAATCACTAAAGCTACATCCATCCATACAAACTGAAGATTGAAAAGAGATGGGAAACAAGCAGCTGGGGATGTTTCCTAAATACAGAAAGCATTTCCACTGTGGTTGGAATGCACCCCCACCCAATCCTTTTAATCCCCCCAAATCACAAGAACAAAACTCAGGAAAAGAAAAACAGAAGCAATGTTTCACTTATGAAATCCCTGGCTATTGTGAAAAGCAGAAACATTGAATCAGGCCTGTTGATTCACAAAGAGAGCTCAATGGTGATAATAAACAGACTAAAGATAAGGGGGTAAAAATTAATTATATTTGTTTGACAGGATTAGGACCAAGGAAGTAATTATTTTAGTCCCATTGCTAACCTTTGTGAAACAAGCTAGACAAATCTAATAACAAAAGTACATAAAGCAAGCCTCCAATTTACAAAATGCTGTAAAACTGTATAAAAATCTTTGTACTCATCAAAATCAGTTGGCCAGCTGCTCCAGAGCCACATTTCTGTCTGGTTCTGCAACTCAACAAAGAACCTTCTTTCTAAAGCAGTCTCCATTTTGTTTATTCCTGGCTTGGACTGGACCCTGAAGATTTTTCTTTCAATACCACATATGTGGGGTAAGTTATAACTCTTAAAATCTTTCCTAGTGTTTCCAGTATAATTCATCTCTGGCCACATATCGTTTGGAGTCTGGTATACTTGACTTTGGGTAATGCAGCAAAGCCAGTGAAACACTTGATTTACTATGTAATTACCAAATTATTTTCTTTAAATTATATATTGAATTGAAAGGTATCCTCTGCTGTCTATCCCTGAAAAACAACTTCCCTATAGAAGTCAATAAGTGTGAACCAACTGAACAAGTTCTTCAGCTTCACTCTTTTAAAATGATTCCTGGTGCTTGACATTTTAGTGGAGATTTTAGCTATTTTTTTCCCAGACAAGGGAAAGTATTGCATTTGAATAATTTCATGAGAAGATTCAGTATTGATGGCCTTATTCTCTATTCTGTAATAAAATTAGCAGATGCTTGTGGTTTTACTTTCCTGCTCCAAATGAGATGAAAACCACAGAAGGGGGGGAAAATCAGTCACCTAATGAATACAGTGTTATTGTAGATTTTTCTTCTGGATGTATTTTGACATATTTATCTTTCACTTTTAAGGCTGGAAACAGCTATTACTATTCCTTTAATACTAACTGTTAAATCAGCGGTTCTCAACCTGTGGGTCGCAACCCCTTTGGGGGTTGAAAGACCATTTCACAGGGGTCGCCTAAGACCAGGGCTTTTTTTCCTCATAGAATGCTCAGAATGGTGTTCCGGCATCTTTTTTTAATGGATTTTTTTCAACTTTTCCATGAGCTGTGCTACTCCCTCTATTCTATTGGCTTTCGAAAACCAATAGAATAGACTCTTAATCTATTGGCTTTCGAATGCCAATATAATAGGCTGTCTCTGCACTGCTGAGCACGCCAAAAGTCCCAGCTGGCAAACGTTGCTGCAAGTTGTCTGCAGCAAAGGTGAGTTTGCAGGAACTTTCCACCCCTACCTGCTGAGCAACTACGGTAGGCCATCTTCTACTACTTATAAGTAAAAGAGGACCAGGGGTGGGAGGTGGGGAGCAGCACTTAACTCTGCCCTAAAGTCCTGCCCTGCGTAGGCAAGCCTTCAATTCCCATGGCGGGTCCTACACACGTGAGCCGAATATTAGAGATGAATACATGACTCCAGTCAGCTTTCTCTCTGGGGCGTGAGGGCAACAGACAAAAGGTGCCTTCCCCTTTTATTCCCTGTTACAGTGGGTGGTTACACAAAGCATCACATGGTTACAAACAGCCAATGACAATGTTATTTCTTCAGCCAATGACAAGGCTACACTGCAAGGCCACCCTGTGGCCAATGGATTCAAATCTTGGTACAACTGTCCATCCACCTATTAGCCCCCCTTATTTCCTGTCCCAGGCCATATGGCAAGTCCTTTGTTCCAGGGCATGTGGTCAATGGACTCCATCTCTTGGCTCCGCCTCCATTTCCTGTTGCTCCAAAACAGCATGGTAAAGTCACATGGTACAGTCTCTTTGTCCCAAGCCTCATGCATCACAACATATTACAACATATCAACTTTTTTATTTTATTTTTTAGCAGCTGTGGGTTATTTCACCTATGCGCCGTCCAGTTCTGTACACGTCCTCTGTACATGATCCTAGGCCATAAGCTGTCATCTGTCCAGTCCTTAGAGGCTGCCATCATAGAAACATCTCTGTTCATTCATAAGAGGCAGGAGTTGGTTCTTGGCTCTTTTACAGGAGATGGTTAGAAAAGGGAGGCTTACACAGGTTTTACACAGGTTCAACAGGGGAGAAATACATTTGTACATAGCAACAGATTGTTACACAAAATACTAGAAACATTATGATACTAAAAATCCATTCCTTGAGCCACCCAGCATTAGGTAGCCAGGAAAATGTCAATCAAACAGGGCATACAGTTTCTTGTGATAAAGGATTGTTTTGTACCATATTTTCCATGTGAGCAATTGTGGCAGTAATGTTGTGTGTGTTCAGAAATGTACCAGACCAATTCTGGGGTGTTGACCAATGTGCATTTTTCCTTCCACATAAGATCTAATCTTTATCAGATGTGAGAGCATTGTCTTTTGAGAAGTTGTACAAAGTTTCAAAGTTTTCACCAAAAATCAAACAAGGGAACAGAATCAGCACATGTTTTCCTGATGTCAGATTTGTCTCATTTAAACACAAAGTGAGGAAAGATTCAAAGTTAAAGAGAGAGATTGAGAGATTTCATTCATAGGCACACTATGAAGGCATACACGTTTGCTTCTGTGTTTGTTCTGTACTGAAATGTTATCAGATCCAACAATTGGATGCATTCAGCAACTTATGGTGAGACATAAAATGCAAAACAGCAATGATTTGTCACAAAAATTAAATCATTAAAGAAAAATAAGAGACAAAAATAAAATTCATTAAGACTAGGAAATATAAAATTCAAGATAGGCAAGGAGAAATGAGAAAAGACAAATTTGGCAGAGATATCAGAAAGGCAGAATTGGCAAAGAAATCATAATAAAGAAAAGAAGCTATGGTTTATTAAGCAAGATGACCAGAGGAAGGGGGGGGTGAGAGAGAGGAGGGGGAACAGATTCAAAGAGGAAATTCCAATTCAAATGTAATTTGAGTCTCCATTTACAGCCATCCCTTGGAAACCAGGGAAGACCACCTCATGTAGATGGGAATATGAGATCTCATTCACAGCCACCCTTTTGTTCCTTGGAAAGCTGGGAGACTGGTTTTTCCGGTTTTTTTTTCTTCTTCTTCAAAGTCTGCAGGCAAACAGGAACCCTGTAATTTTGAAAGAAAGGGGGGGAGAAAAAAGAGGGAAGGGGGAATGGCTCTCTGCAGGGGAGCAAGGCATTATTAAGCATTATTAAGACAGTTTTTGAATCAATGGATTACCAGGAAATATTTTCCCATTTTTTTCAATTATAAGAATTAGAAACACAGACTTCAGATTTTTTTAACAAGTTGAAAGGTAAAGACTGAATTAGCATAGTAAGATCAACAGGACAGGCATGAGGCAGTTATTAAGCCTTTAGTAACTGCAGGGGGCTGTATGAGTCATAGAGAGAAAACCACGGCCAGAAAAGCATGCTGAGTCAGAGGGAGAAAAGATTTTTTAGGAGACAGAGCTGGAGAAACAAAAAGAATCCTGCAAGCCACCACTTGAAGTCTTTAGTAGAAATGAGAGTTCCCTGGTGACGCAGAAGAGCATGTTCTGAGTCAGAAGGAGAAGTAGGAGGGGTTAAGGGAAGTAGTAAATCAGGAGAAACAGAAACCTGAGCCTTTTAAAATAGGCATGCAAACAATTCTTTCACATAAGGAGAATTTTGGAAGAAGCAGAGAGCTCCTCCATAAGCCAATTTTAATCCAATCAGCAATTTTTAATGGTCCCTTTAAGATGTAAGAGACAATGCCAAACAAACAAAACTTTTAAACTCCTTACGCGAAGGCAAATTGTGAATCTTTGTTAGTTACATAATTAAGGTTCTAACAATTAACATCAATCCCTCCCCTTTGATCCTTGGAGAATTCCACCCACATACTCACAGGGGGGGGGTGATCTTTGCTGAAGAAACGCCACGAGGTTTGTTCCTCCAGCTGGCCAAATTTAGAGTCAGATCGTAACACTTTTTTGTCTCTCAGGGCTTGCTTTGAAAGCCTGAGAATTAGCCAATTTAGCTTGCTCTGTTTTTGCATAGTGTAAAGTCAGCATGTGACAATACAGCTCTCATGGGCTAGGAATGTCAGCATGTGACAATTCCTAGCTCTCATGGGCTAGGAAATCTGGCGAGGCTCTCAGCAATTGAGCCAGATACCTATTGCCATGTGGCAAGGTCTAATTGCTAAGATTTTTTTCAAAAGCCAATAAAAGACATAGATCTTTTTGAGTGACAGGGAAAACAGTCTAATTAAGTTTCTGAACATAATTTGCTCTCCTGACTAAGCTAAGCAATTGTTTCAGGTACACAGCCCAAGTTTTGCAAAGCTTCTGTCTCACACTTACCATTAGCGTGCACATGGGTCTATTCCAGTCGTAGTAAGAGGTGGGCTGCCAGAAAGACGTGATTCCGCATCACGTCGGGGTCACCATTTAAAGTCCTGCCCTGCGTAGGCAAGCCTTCAATTCCCATGGCGGGTCCTACACACGTGAGCCGAATATTAGAGATGAATACATGACTCCAGTCAGCTTTCTCTCTGGGGCGTGAGGGCAACAGACAAAAGGTGCCTTCCCCTTTTATTCCCTGTTACAGTGGGCGGTTACACAAAGCATCACATGGTTACAAACAGCCAATGACAATGTTATTTCTTCAGCCAATGACAAGGCTACACTGCAAGGCCACCCTGTGGCCAATGGATTCAAATCTTGGTACAACTGTCCATCCACCTATTAGCCCCCCTTATTTCCTGTCCCAGGCCATATGGCAAGTCCTTTGTTCCAGGGCATGTGGTCAATGGACTCCATCTCTTGGCTCCGCCTCCATTTCCTGTTGCTCCAAAACAGCATGGTAAAGTCACATGGTACAGTCTCTTTGTCCCAAGCCTCATGCATCACAACATATTACAACACTGCCCTGCCGAAAAAGCAAAGTCCATGTGCACTCCTGCCTCGTGCTCACCTCGTGCGCCATCGGTGTGCATTGCGGCAGCTGCTGTGGGAGCCACGAGGCCTGCTTGACACAGCAGGGCTCCACAGGCAGTGGATATGGTGCTGGCGGGGCAGCGGTGGGCGCTGGGTGCGAAGGTGGCACACGTGGGGTGTGGCAGATGGCTGACCTTCCTTGGGCCAGGCCAGCTGGTGGCCTAGCCAGTGCTGGACCTGTGCAGGTGGCGCTGTGGGAGCCACGGGGCCCACTTGACACAGCGGGACAGGTGGAGGTGGTGCCGGTGGGGCAGCGGCGCGCACTGGGTGCGAAGGTGGCATGCGTGGGGTGTGGCAGATGGCTGACCTTCCTTGGGTTGGGGCCAGCTGGTGACCTAGCTGGTGCTGGACCTGCACCACCGCCGGATCCTGTGCCTACATGGCCACCCTGCAGCACCTGGCCCGCAACGCCTGCTGCCGCCTCGGCCTGTCTGCCGTCTGCACCCTCCCGCCACCCCGCACTGGCATCTGGCTCGGCGACTGCAAGCTCTGTGCCATTGGTGTGGGGTGCGGGTGTGGGCACTCCTCTGCACCGGGACTGGGGTTGTGCAAATTGCAGCGTGCCTCCTTTCCTACTGCCCAGCCTGGCCCGGCTCGCCCTCCTGCGGCAGGCAGAGCTTGGCAGGATTTAGCCCTGGAAAGACCCGGCCAGCTGGCCAGCTGGCCAGCCGGGAAGGGAGCTGTTCTTGTCTGGCTCGGGGGCCACCTGACCACTGTGGAGATGTCCACATCAGCCGCCTCTTAGTGGGCCCGCTAATTGTGAGCTCCCAGATGGCTTCCTCCATGAGTCAGGTACCTGGGACTCCATGAAGCTGCCCCTAATTTTGTCTTGGAGGGCCTGACCGAGCCCCAGGCTGACTTGCGCGGCTCCGAAATGCTGCTTGCCTGAATTCTTTCTGCCTCCTGGGGGGGAGTTGCACCTCATGGCCCAATTATGGGCGTTATTCCAGCATGGTCACTTAATTTGGATGCTTCTGTTGTTTTTATTGGTTTTGCTGTCACTACTCTTTTAAAAAGTTTTTAGTATTTTTAATTGTAATACATCTTTGAACTTTAACCTGCCCAGATTCACTGAAAGGAAAAACCAGCGATATTGAGGGGGAGAGGAGAGAGAGAGAGAGAGAGAGAGAGAGAGAGAGAGAGAGAGAGAGAGAGAGAGAGAGAGAGAGAGAGAGAGAGAGAGAGAGAGAGAGAGAGAGAGAGAGAGAGAGAGAGAGAGAGAGAGAGAGAGAAGGAAAAAGAGAGGAGGAGAGGAAAGAGAAAGAGGGAGAGGAAAGAGAGAAAGAGAGAGGAAAGAGAAAGAGAGGAGAGAGAAAGGGAAGAGAGGGAGAGGAAAGAGGGAAAGAGAAGAGAGAGGCAGAAAGAGAAAGAGGGAGAGGAAAGAGGAAGAGGAGAGAGGAAAGAAAGGGGGAAGGAAAGAGAAAGAGAGAGGGAAAGAGAGGAAGGAGAGAGGAAAGAGAAAGACAGAGAGGAAAGAGAGAAAGGGTGAGAGGGAGAGGAAAGATAGAAAGAGAAAGAGAGGAAAGAGAAAGGGAAGAGAGAAAGAGAGGGAGAGGAAAGAGAAAAGGAAGAGAGAAAGAGAGGGAGAGGAAAGAGAAAGAGAGGGAAAGGAAAGAAAGAGAGAAAGAGGAAAGAGAGGAAGAGAGGAAGAGAGGAAGAGAGGGAAGAGAGAAAGAGAGGAGAGAGGGAGAGGAAAGAGAGAAAGAGAGGGAGAGAGGAAAAATAGAAAGAGAAAGAGAGGAAAGAGAAAGGGAAGAGAGAAAGAGAGGGAGAGGAAAGAATGAGAGAGAGAGGAAAGATAAAAAGAGAGAAAGAGAGGGAAGAGAGGAAAGAGAAAGAGGGAAGAGAGAAAGAGAGGGAGAGGAAAGAGAAAGAGAGAAAGAGAGGGAAAGGAAAGAAAGAGAGAGAGGGAGGAAAGATAGAAAGAGAGGAAAGAGAGAAAGAGAGGAGAGAGGGAGAGGAAAAAGAGAAAGAAAGGGAGAGAGGAAAGCATAATCACTATGCTTTAATTATGTTCAATTTTTAACAATGAAAATATATCCTGCATATCAGATATTTACACTGCGGTTCATAACAGTAGCAAAATTACAGTTATGAAATAGCAACGAAAATAATTTTATGGTTGGGGGGTCACCACAACATGAGGAACTGTATTAAGGGGTCACGGCATTAGAAAGGTTGAGAACCACTGGACTAGAGTCTTGCTCTCTCTGCATAAGGGACATCCAGGAATAGTCCGGATGAAAGTGCTTGCGTGCAGCCATCTCTGGTGACCTGGGCTCGATAAAGAGAATGAGATCCAGGTTCATGGGTGCCAAGTGTGCCAACAGTCAAGGCCTGAAATGCCTCAGGCTCCTGTACATAGGTGGGAGGAGACACTTTCCCCTTGGTCGAAGGTTCATATTGACTACACTGGGCCCTTTCAGGGGCAATTCTTCCTTCTCGTTGACAGCCATTCCAAGTGGCTAGAGGTTGTGCCTGTCTCCTCCACTACTACTGCTAGGACCATCCAGGTGCTGACAGGGATCTTCGTCTCCCATGGGCTTCCAGATGTCCTTGTCTCTGACAACGGACCCCAATTCACTTCTTCTGAGTTTCAGGCTTTTCTACATGCCAACTTGATTTGGCACGCCACTTCAGCACCGTTCCATCCAGCTTCCAATGGCCAGGCTGAGAGGATGGTGCGCACTACCAAAGATGCTCTCAAAAGACTCACTCATGGCAGCTGGCATCACAGGTTAGCTGACTTTCTTCTTTGCTAATGCACCACACCTTGCACAGCCACTGGGAAGAGCCCAGCAGAACTCTGCTGGGGTTGCCACCTCATCACGAAATTGGACAGGTTGCACCCAGACCGGGTGGCTTCACAGGTGTCACAGCTGCGGGCACCTAGGAGACTACAGGTTGGTGATCCAGTCTGGGTAAGGAACTATGGACCTGGACATCTCTGGGTCACAGCAGTGGTATGCAAGGTCTCTGGGCCGCTGTCCTACGAAGTGGCTTTGGATGATGGTTGTGTGATGCGACGTCACATTGACCAACTGCACTGGAGGCTTCCCAGCCACACTTCCACTCCTGGCTCTGCTCTCGGGTGGGAGGGGGACCACGATTGTGATCATGGACCACAGTCTCTCTGCTCAAGTGGACCTTCACATGCTTCATGTTTCCAGAAGGAGGTTTTGCCATGGAGGCAGCTCCTGATTCTGGCACAGACACCTGGTCAATGGGACATTGCTGGCAATCAGCTACTCAGGTCACTCCTGCTGCTGGTCTTCGGCTGAAGGGACAGTGGTCCCAAGAGGAGTCCATTGTGGGCTTGGGGACTTCCACCCCCCTAAGGAACTCTGCTTTGGGTTCAGAGGATCCAGCCAGTCAGCAGCTGGGAGGGTCACCTGAGTTTTTGGGGCATCAAAGTCCTGATCTGCCTAGCATGGCAGGCGAGCTGGCAGGCCAGGCACATACACTGGTTCCAAGAAGGTCACAGAGGGTCAAGGGTCCACCCAAACATCTACAGAACTATGTGAGGTTCCTGTCAAGCAAGTGGGTGGCTTAATGGTTATTTAGAATTCAGCTTACACTATACAGATGGGTGTTACATTTCACTGTATTAAACAATTGATGTATCCGTGTACATGCAAGAAAAGTAAGAATGGGTCTGCCTGTGTGCAGGCATAATGTGTTTAGCAATAACACCATGCTCAAATGAACACATGTATATGTTGCTGCTATCAACAGTAAGGGTAACTTATTGTTTAATCCAGGGGGAGGGGTGTTATGTCCTGGGCCTGCTGAATTACTCAGCAGGCTCAGGAAATGCTGCAGAGTCCCGGGCAGACCACATGGTTGCCCGGGACCAGACTGGCTGTCTCCAGCCTTGCGCACATGCACAAGGCGGGAAACCAGCCTTGCATTGATTGGTTGACACTGTCCCTGCAAGGAGACTATAAAAGGCCTGCGCGCCATTTTGTTCTCTGTTCTGTTGACAAAATTGAATAAAGAAGACTTGCTTTTTGTTACTCGCTTCGTCTCAATGCCTTTGACTCGTGAACAGAACAGCCAATATTGCCCATCAAACTCTGGAAAAGCCCATGAGGTTTTCTTGGAAACATTTTCAGAAGTGGTTTGCTTCCTAGGGCTAAGAGAGAGTGTCTAGGGCTTGATTGCTTCCTAGGGCTAAGAGAGAGTGTCTTTAACCAATACACAAAACTGTCTCTCTGCTGTTTTTATTCCACTAAGTTCTACTGACAATCTACAAAGACATAAAAAGTCAAAATTCAAAACAGAGACATTATAACTTTGTCTTTGTCGTTGTTATCATCATCATCATCATCATCATCATCATCATCATCATCATCATCATCATCACTGTCATCCCATTTTAAAAGGAGCATTTTTCAAGCCATTTAAAAAGCCAGTAAAAGGTTCCTCATGCCTACATAAAAAAGGAATAATTTGCAGGTATCCAATTGAGAAAAAGTTGTTTTTGCATCTACGGTAGTATTAATCTTTTGTTTCTATGATCAACCTTAACAACACAGCAGTTTTATGCATCAGTTAATCTAATGTCACACAAATTTTGGACAGCTGCACAATGCTATTAAAATGTCTTCAGGTCATTTTCTTTTTCCTTTTCTTGAACAATATTCAGTTTTGTACATTGGTGGTTTGCGACCAAATAGTACAGTGCCTCAGGTAGCTTGCTGAACCATAATATTTATAGAATTTAATGAGATTTCCATATTCCTGGAGAAATGACTGTCCCTTAAAAGCACAGCATCAAAGTGTTAACATTTGGATTTTCTCTCACTTTTTATTAAAGCACCTCATATGTCATACAGTGGCTTCAAACTTAGCAGAATTACCATATGATTAAATGACTTGAAGGCACATAATTTTGTATGATGTTCTACATTCAAAGTGAATGTCCAGAGGTAATTAAAGTTGCCTTGGAGAAAGACTAGCACAACTCCTACTTGTTGGCATATTAATCAGTCTAATTTGCCCTGAATAAGTTTTAGAATTGTGAGACACTGGGTCATTTTTATCCCTAAATGCTTTCCTAAAGTTACGTACATGGGATATGTGAATGCATGTCTCTCTCTCTCTCTGGGTAGAGGGAGAAAATAGAGAGAATGAAAGAAAGAATGGGAAGAGAAATGAGAGACAGATGGAGATACAGATAACCACACATATGTATATTACATATAGACATTCTTGATGAGTTGATGGCCATATAAATTGAACAAATAATATCTATACAAACACAAATCTCTTTTTATACACATACATACTTCCTTGCATTCATATACAATACTTTTAGTTATCCTTGTCTTTTTATAAAAGTCAGCATCATTGTAACAGGGAGAGAAGTACTGCTAATAATTTTCCAGCTTTCTCTCTTTCCAGAATATAACTGATCTGATTCATGCAAACATTTCTTTTCTTATGATCTCAATATCCACCGTAAACTTCTTTTTAGGAGAGCAGCTCTTTTAACTGCGTGACTGACTATTTGAATATATCAAATAATTAGGGGAAAACAAGTGTGGATATTGAAGTGAAAAACTTGTGTTTTCCCACACTGAAGTCAGTGACAAGCCCTTCGCCGAGTTAAATTATTCTGGATTACACCTTTGATTTCAATATTCATCAATAATAGCAGAGCTGATTGGATTAGAGTTATTCAATACAAAGTAATCAACAGTGGCAGGGCTGATAGGATTAGAACAGTTCAGTTATTAAACACACATGCACATGTCCAACTGTACAGCCTCGATTAATTGGCAGGTTTGGTACAGCCAGGAACTTGCCAAACAGCCATGTTTCAAACGAGCAGGTGTTTAGAATGAAAAAGCGATTAGTACTGACTGCATTAAGCTGTAGAATATACCCTGAAGAGCTAATTTAAGCAATAGATTCACACTGTGAACTATTAACTGTCAGCCAATCTGATTTGCTCCAAGCAGCTAATGGAGGGCAGCAGGCATCTTCACTTGATTATCATCTTTTCAATTCATTTTCTCTACTAAAGTCCTAAAACTTACATTTTACTATAGTTCTTAACAAACTATTGGGCTGTTTTTTTCTTTATTTTTTCTCTCATCATTATATTTCTATGTCACTTCAGCCCTTAATGATGTAGTTGAAGAGAGATATGTTATATTAATAATAGGTCTTAATAAGCTATTCTGGGAGAAAACCAAAGGTAGGTTAAAAAAATATTTTTAAAAAGGACTATTACTATCACTTACTGTAAGCGAGTACAGTTTTTAGCTTTCAGCAGACAGACAACTTGTTAAATTGAAGGTAATGGGAGAAAAGAAGATGAGATTGTCAAATTGATCAACAAGAAGTATCTCCTGATAGAACTGTTGTTAGGAGTGGACAGTATTAAATGGAACTTGACAAGGGCCCTTCCAATATCACTAAGCTTCAGAGTCTTAAATAGGATAATGGTTATGGTTTACTAAAGAGACAATGCAAGTGCTTTTTAATTTCTTTTCTTTTTGTATCTCTGAATCAGATTTAACTCTTAGAGTCTTCCTGGACAAAAGCCTGCAGTTTCCTTAACAACATTTTTGAGATAGGTTTGCCCTTGTCTTCTACTTAGGGCTGAGACAAAGTTACTGACCCAATTAGCTTCCTAAGGCAGAACTACAACTCACAGTCTTCTGGTTTTTGTCCTGGGACTTTTAACCATTACACCAAGCTCACTATTATAGATTAGAAATACTCCAAAATGCCAGCATTTCTACATTCATCATGTTCCTTTTGCCCATTTTATTGTAAAAATAACATGTGATACCTCCTGAAGGTACTTCTTCAACTCTATGATCTTGGGTGATAGAGGGGAGATAACTGTCAGTGACTCTACAACTGCAGTGTTTATGAAAATGAAAAGAAAGGCTTCCGATGTTACAACTCACCAACCAATGGCAGTGTGGGTATGCAAGAAGCTCTGGCTTGTACTTTATCATATGTTTATCATTTTAGTTGGCAAGAAACAAAGCAAAACAGCCTTTAGCCTTTCAGCCAAATTCAAAGATGACTTCCCAGCAATGAGGACATTATCGAAATAGGGACAGACCCCAGGAATACCACGGAGCATTCACTCTATCACACTTTGGAAGATGCCAGGGGCTATGTTAACCCCAAACTACAGCCTTTTCACTTTAAAGTCTCCCCGGTGCGTCACAATTGTTTGGGCCTCAGCTGTTGCCTCATCAACAGGTAACTGTTGGTAGGCCTGTGCCAAATCAAGCTTAGCAAAGAGGCGCCCCCCTTTGAGGGAGGCCAGAATGTGGCTGACCTCAGGCACTGGATATGCATGCTTTAAGTGTACATTTATAGTCCGCATAAATTCGGACTTCTCCATTGGCCTTCAGTGGCGTGACTATGGGAGTTTCCCATGGACTAGAGTCCACAGGTTCTAAGATGCCCTGCTGGAGCAGGGTGAAAATCGCCACTGAGGGGTCCGGAAGAGCCGCGGAAGGGGCCGAGGAAGCCGGCGGCGGCCGGCCAGCCGGCCAGCAGGCAGGCCCGAAGACACCACGCTGCCGCGCTGCCGCGCTGCCGGGGAGAACCGGCGCGAACGGGGACAACAAGAAGAAGGAGGAAAGGGCCGAGGAGGCCAGTGGTGGCCGGCCGGCCGGCAGGTCCGAAAAAGCCGAGAAGCCGAGAGCCCATGCAGCTGCAGCCGAGGACAGCAGAGGAGAACAGGCTGGAGCGGGGAGAAGACGGAGGAAGGCACCGGTAAGACCAGCGGGGGCCGATTAGAGCGCCGAGGGACAGTAGACGCAGGGGGAGCCCAGCAGCAGGGGGAGGACCCCCAGAGGACCCCCCAGATCCTGAAAAGTCTAGTTATACCGCACCTGGAGAAGAGGGACATTTGCGCAGGCCCCAAGCCACAGAAACTCTCATCTTGCACCATCTCGGCCAGCACCGCGAAGCTTACTTGAAAGCAAATAGCACCCCCTAGTGGACTATATATAGTTCTGACTGAAGAGAGTTAAGAAACTCGAAATAGCTATATCAGAAATCCCTTATTTCTTTGTCAACAATTTTAAACAACATATATATATTTGTGCTTGCAGGATGGCTCTGGGTTGAGCTGAAACAAGCAAAAGGAAAGAATGATTCCTTCCTCCCATATTTGGGTTTACAGGGTGCAATCTAAAAAATAAACACTTGACACATATCCTTACTCCCTGACTACTGACAAAGCGGGAGAGAACTTGTGGCTCAATAGGTTAAAGCATCTGCTTAGCATGCAGACTGCCCAGGTTCGAATCCCGGAAGGGTGAGTTCTGACTGAAGAGAGTTAAGAAACTCGAAATAGCTATATCAGAAATCCCTTATTTCTTTGTCAACAATTTTAAACAATATATATATATATATATATATATATATATATATATATATATATATATATATATATATATATATATATATATATATATATATATATATATATATATATATATATATATATATATATATATATATATATATATATATATATATATATATATATATATATATATATATATATATATTAAAATTGTTGACAAAGAAATAAGGGATTTCTGATATAGCCATTTCGAGTTTCTTAACTCTCTTCAGTCAGAACTCACCCTTCTGGGATTTTCCTGTGCTGTCAAAATATAAGCTGTGGGGGGGGGGGGAACAAGAAAAAGAATTTGATCCAACCTATCCTAGCAGCTTGATAACCTTGCACAGGAACAATCCCCCCACAATTCTTTGCATCAAGGGGTGGCTTTAAGGGTGGACAGGCCAACAGGAGGAGAAGCTCAAAATGCCTGCCAGACGGACAAAACAAACCAAACTGCTAGACCTGAAGGGAGCTGCACCCTCCCCGGCCCAGCCCTCCAATCTGCCAGGGAACACCCCACCCAACCACACACACCCCCATCCAATTGCAGGCCCTCAGACCCAAACGCCAACCCATGACTCCATACCAGCACGCATGATCCAAGAACTAAAAGAGACGATTGAGACACTAAACGAGACGATAGCGACGATGGTGGTAAGGATGGATGGCATGGATAGAAAATTGGCAGAAATGGGCACGAAGACAGAGAAAGGACACATAGAAACAGACCGGAAGACGGAGGAAAGATACAAAGATATGAAGAGGATGCTGGCGGACCAAGGTAGAGACCTGGAGAGAAAGTGGGAAGAACAGCGCAAAGCGACGGCCACCGACTTGGAACAAATGAAGGAGGCATTGCAGATACATTACAAAAACCTCCAAGAAACAAGGGAGAATACGGAAAAGATGATGAAGGAAGTGGAAAACCGCGTAGAGGGACAGATTGCAGAGGTGAAAAGAGAGGTTCAAGACCAGTCCACCATGATACAATTCTGGCAAATGGCATTTGCAATCAGGTTCAGAGGGTGGACAGAGACAACACACGAAACCCAGAGAAGACTGCGCAGGACTTTTGTAGAGGCCCTGGCAACATTCCTGGGCATGAGCGCCAATGAGATTGAGTGGCATGTCGAAAAAATCTACAGAGTGGGCACCTGGGGGGAAGTGAACAAGCACCAACCAAGGGATGTGGTCATCCACTTCACAACACAGAGGTTCCGGAACCACATCTCTGCCACTTCCTATAACAAGACATTCTACATAGAGGAGCAGGAGGTGAAGGTTCCTGACCACAGAACTGAGATCGCGTGCACTGCAATACTGGTGGGAAACCCCATCAGGAGTGTCACTTTCCTATAAAAACAAGAGACATTACTTGACCTCGGTCCAGAAAGACAAAGACTTCCTCGAAAAGGAACTGAAGTCGGGAGGCCCTCAACCCACCGCGAGAGAAGATACAGATAGACCATTGAAAAGCGGGAGGGATCGAGGCCAATGAGCAAGCCGCGCAGAAGCACAGATCGGGGCAGTGGCAGAGGAAATGAATGGACTACCTCCAGGGGCGAGGGCGCAGAGAGCAGAGAGCAACAAAAACAAGGAGGCAGGAAAGTCTACAGAGGACAGGCTACCAGGCTTCACTACCAAACACACAGACCAGCAAGGCAAGACCTCACAAACCAATATGAGCAACAATCCGGATATCGTGGGAACAGGACCAAAGAAGACAACAGGAGAAATAACAGAAATGGTCTCGCAAAAGTATCCTGCAACAGATGATGGCAACTAATTATTTGACTTGGAATGTGAACGGACTGAACTCCCCCCAGAAAAGAAGGAAAATTCTCCACTACCTGAACCAAGTTAAAAGCGATATAATCTGCCTACAAGAAACACACATCAGAACAGCAGACCAGAAATATCTGATCAACTACAAACTAGGCGCGCACTTTGTGGCAGCGGCGCCAAGAAAAAAGAATGGGATTGTTATATACGTAAAGAAACATGTAATGGCCAAGCTAATAGAGTCCGACCCCCAAGGTAGATACCTGGCAATTGAAATAACACGAGAAGACAAGAAGATTCTAGTAATGGGCGTATATGCACCACATCAGCAACAAGGCAAATTCTACAAAAAGCTACACAAGAAAATAACACAACTCAACTACAGATCTTACATCATCATGGGCGACTGGAACGGGGTCATAGAGACTGCTCTAGACAAAAAAAGAACTGCACCGAACCCACAAAAACACTCCAAGTTGCCTAAATCCTTCTTCGACATGAAGGAGGACCTCGAACTGACAGACGTATGGAGGAAAAGGCACGGCAAAGAACAAGAATTCACCTTCTTCTCTGGCAGACATCAATCCTTCTCCAGAATCGACTTTATATTAACTTCTAGTGACTTGCTAACTTGTCTAAACGTGGTGAAAATCCTACCCAAGACACTGACAGACCACAACCCTGTGAGGATGGAATTAAGACATGGCCCGAAACAGAGGAGGTCCTGGAGAATCAATGAAAGCTTGTTTAGACACGAAGACAATGTGGCGGAATGCAAAAAAGCTATGAAGGAATTCTTCGACACAAATATGAACAACGGAACACCGATAGAAATGATCTGGGAAGGCAGCAAGGTGTACATGCGTGGGATCCTCATAGCCATGAATAGCAGGCATTGTCGCAAACAAGAACAAAAAAGGAAAGAGTTAGAAAATGAGATAAGTAAAAGGGAGCGGCTACTAATAAAAAGGCCAGAGGACAAAGTCACCAAAGAAGGACTCAAGATCTTAAGAAAGCAATTTGACATGTTGATGGCTGACCAAGTTGCAAGGAATATACAATATGCAAAACATAAGACATTCTGCAAGGCCAACAAACCGGGCCGCTGGCTAGCCTACACTATAAGAAAGAAACAGAAATCCCACATAATTGAAAAGATAGAATACAAAGGCAAGGAAGAATTCCGACAAAAAACCATCAAGAAAGCCTTCACGGAGTTCTACTCGGAACTATATGCCGAGGATAAGATACAAGACAAAGAGATAGATGAGTTCCTACAAAACGAAAAGATACAGGCGATTACTGACACGCAAAGAGAAGCCCTGAATGCCTTAATCACAAAAGAGGAAATACACTCAGCGATCACACAACTGAAAGCAGGAAAAGTGCCCGGGACGGATGGGATAACAGCGACCTACTACAAACACCTCCAAGAGGAGATGCTAGAACCCCTCAGAAAACTATTTGCCAACGTTCAAGAAGGAGGCCAGGTCCCACCATCCTGGAAAACAGCCTACATCTCATTAATCCCAAAGGAGGGGAAAGACAACACACAGCCCGCAAACTACAGGCCCATCTCACTACTAAACACAGACTACAAAATCTTCACAAAAAGTTTGGCCAATAGACTAATGACTGTACTACAAAAAACAATACACCCGGACCAAAGGGGATTTATACAAGGACGCCAGATGAAAACCAACGTCAGACAGCTGCTGAACATAATAGAATACCTGCAAAAGCACAACCAGATACCCGCCGCTCTTATGTTTGTGGATGCAGAAAAGCTTTCGACAGACTGCACTGGCCGTTCCTGACGAACTTGATCCGAAAGATGAAAATGGGAGCACAGTTTCTCAACTCCATAACGGCAATTTACCAGAAACAAACATTGTCAATGGAGACTTAACGGACTCATTTAATATAGAGAGAGGCACGAGACAGGGCTGCCCGCTGTCCCCCCTGCTATTTGTCCTAACACTGGAAATTTTACTGAACAGAATAAGAGTGGCAGAGGATGTACAGGGCATACAGATTAAACAGCAAGACTACAAACTATGTGCCTTTGCGGATGACCTGCTGGTGACAATGTCGCAACCAGCACAGTCAGCAAGGAAATTGATGGAGATAATGGAGGACTACGGTAGGGTGTCAGGCTTCAAAGTAAATATACCGAAAACAAAGATGCTAGTCAAAAACCTAGACAACAAAGCAAGACAGAACTTGGAAAGAATAACGGGTTGTGAAATAGTCAAGAAAGTCAAATACTTAGGAGTGGAGATAGAATCAACAAATGCGAAATTGTACAAGAATAATTATGAGGTCCTGTGGAATAAGATACAAGCAGACCTGGAAAGGTGGAAATCACTACGTCTGTCCCTGCTCGGCAGGATAGCGACAGTAAAGATGAATGTATTACCCAGATTTTTATTTCTCTTTCAAATGCTACCCATACTCAAGAAGGATGCGGACTTGGACAACTGGCAGAAGGGCATCAACAGATTTATTTGGGACGACAAGAGACCGAGGGTGAAACTAAAAATCATCCAAGACGCAAGGGAGAGAGGGGGACTCAAAATGCCTAATTTAAAGCTATACTACTATGCAGCAACGTTGGTGGCGGTTAGTGACTGGATCAACATGACAAATGATAGAATTTTGAATGTTGAGGGGCATGGTCTACTATTCGGCTGGCACGCATACTTAGTATACGACAAAAAGGCAGATAGGAACTTCAAGGAGAACCCACTACAAATCCCTTTGTTATGGGTCTGGAACAAATATAAGCACCTCCTACACGACAGAATTCCCATCTGGACGATCCCTGGACACGCAACAGGGGATATGAACACAGCCCAAGGGCAAGAAGTGGTGCCCTACAGTGAACTTATACTGGGAGAAGAAAACGGGTTCCTCTTGAAACCTCAAGCAACGCTAGCAAACAGAGGAATAGGAAGTACCTGGCTATCATATATACAACTACAATCAAGGTGGCGTAAAGACAAGAAGAAGGGCTTCTCCCAGACCGACGAGAATCTAATTAAACAGATTAGAGAACAGGGGATTATGCACATCAAATGAGTGTACAGCATTCTGATAGAAATGGACTCTGAAACCGAGCTAGTCAAGAACTGTATGATAAAGTGGGCACAAGACTTCGGACACCCTATCGCCATGGACACGTGGGAGAAAATCTGGGTGAGGAATGTAGAATCCACGAAATCGCAACACTTAAGGGAAAACTTCTACAAGATGTTCTATAGATGGCACCTAGACCCGAAAAAAATATCACTCATCTACCCAGACTCCCAGCCCAAATGCTGGAGGTGCGGGGACGGGGAGGCTACTTACTTTCACATATGGTGGACATGCAGAAAAATCAAAGCATTCTGGAGGAAGATATGGTGGACACTCCAAACTATTTTCAAAAAGCGTATAGAATTTCTACCTCAGGCTTTTCTGTTAGGGATCACAAAGGACTTCACTACCTCAGAGACAAATTTATTTTTGAACTTAATTACAGCAGCAAGATTGTTGGTGGGACAATACTGGAAGAATCCAGAAATACCGCCTATTGAAGAATGGACTGTGAAAGTAACAAATTTGGCGGAAATGGCGAAAATATCAGCATACTTGAAAAATTGTTCCAATGAACAATTTTTGACGGACTGGAAACAGTGGATAGACTATATCCAAGAGAGACACCAATCAAACAGAATGCAGCTGGCGTTTAGCTGAGGCTCGATGGGAGGAGGGAAGAAGGGTCAACAAACCAAATGTTTACAAAAACTAACACCCAATGTTGAATGTATATGTTCTATAACTAATGCCTCTTAACATAACGTTATGTCCAATGTTGTTCGCTTTAATATTGTTAAAGCAGACTGAATCTCTACCTCAGGATATGAAACTTTTACCTCAGGATCTCTGGCTAGGGACTATAAAAGATTGCACTAGTAATGGGACGAAGTCAATTCAGAAGCGCAAACGAACAATATGCAATAGACTAGACACAGTAGTTAGACCATATATAAGAGAAACACCAACCAAACAAAAGGTTCTCGGAGTATACTTGAAGGGGGAAGGGAGGAGGAAAGAACGTTTACTAAAACAGATGTTTACAAAGATTAATACCTAATGTTGTATGCTATATCCTAGGATGATTGTTTAGCAATAGGATCTTTGGTTTAATGTTGATCACATTAATATGGAACCAGATAAGAGAAACACCAATCAAACAAAGTGTAACAGGAGTATAGTTGAGGCTAGACGCGAAGGGTGGAAAAAGGCTTACTAAATCAGACGTTTTCAATGACTAACACTTAGTATTGTATATCAGGTGCCATGATGATTGCTGCACAATATGCTTTTATGTCCAATGTTGATTGTTTTAATAAAATAATTTTATATTAAAAAAAAAAAAAGAAATAGGGACAGACCCCAGGAATACCACGGAGCATTCACTCTATCACACTTTGGAAGATGCCAGGGGCTATGTTAACCCCAAACTACAGCCTTTTCACTTTAAAGTCTCCCCGGTGCGTCATGATTGTTTGGGCCTCAGCTGTTGCCTCATCAACAGGTAACTGTTGGTAGGCCTGTGCCAAATCAAGCTTAGCAAAGATGCGCCCCCCTTTGAGGGAGGCCAGAATGTGGCTGACCTCAGGCACTGGATATGCATGCTTTAAGTGTACATTTATAGTCCGCATAAATTCGGACTTCTCCATTGGCCTTCAGTGGCGTGACTATGGGAGTTTCCCATGGACTAGAGTCCACAGGTTCTAAGATGCCCTGCTGGAGCAGCTTGTCCAGCTCTGCATCAATTCTGCCTTTGAGGGCAAAAGGCACCCTTCTAGGTTTGATCCGGATGGGTGTGATAGCTGGGTCTAATCGTAAGGCAATGGGAGGCCCCTTGTACGATCCTAGTTCTGAACTGAACACATCAGCAAACTCCTTGCAGACTTATGCAAGGCCTGACGTTTCCAGACTATGCAATCCAGTCACTTGAATCCCAAGGGCCTTGAACCAATCAAGTCCAGTGGGACTCGTGCGATCACCCCCAACTACCACCACATCTAGCAGGGCTTCAAAAGTCCTATGCTGCACCTTGAGCATGGCCTCCCTCTTCACGCTGACTCTGGAATTCTGGAAGTCAGTGAGAATTAAATTTGATGGCCTGAGTTTGACTTGTAGGCCACTTCTGCCTCAAATCCTTTTAAAGGTGTCAAAAGAAATGATCGATAGAGTGGACCCTGTGTCCAACTCCATCGACAAGGGAACCCCTTGCAACTTCACATCAATGTGAAGCTTTTTTTTAAGTGGCCTATGAATTCTTGTCCTGAAAATGCTCCTGCATGATACGTAGAAACCCACCCTGTGTTGGCTGGGGACCCTGGTACCTTTCTGAAGCAATTCTTCCTGAGACCAGACCTTCTGGCGACCCAAACAGATGGAGGCAATGTGGCTTTGCCTGCCACATGCCCGGCAAATGGCGGAGCGGAATCTGCAATCAGAGCACTTGTGGCGTCCTCCACACCTGAAACACCGCAGGGAAGCTGGGGCCTTGTCTCTGCACTCTTGAAACTTCTTCTCCTCTGTCTGGTGCAGCCTATCCACCTTCTCTTCAGGATCCTATTCTGAATCTTCTCGAGCGACGTCTTGATGGATGGAAACTGTGGTTGGAGGATTTCTGGTGAGCCACAAGGCCTTCACAGCACTGCCCACTGCTTCTTCAGCTGCAATCTCTCTCAACTTTTTTGGCAAAGATCTTCTGCTGCAGCTCACGACTTCTCAAGCCACAAACTAAACGATCCCGGAGCCTCTCTTCCAGGTCCTTGAACTCACATGATCTAGCGGCTTGTCTTAAGGCAGCAATAAAGTCCGCAGCAGACTCACCAGGCTTCTGGTCCCTCTGCTCGAACACATGTCACCATGCAATCACTGAAAGTTTAGATTCGAAGTGTTTACGCAGCATCTTCTTCAAATCAGCATAGGACACTGACTCCAAAAGTGCTGGGGCAACCAGATTCTCTACTATATCAAATGTCTCTTGTCCACAAATACACAGCAATGTAGTCGCTTTGAGGCCATCCTCTCTTATCTGGTTTACCCAAAAGTAGTTCTCCACTCGGGCCACATAAGAGTTCCAGCGTTCCGGGTGAGAAGTATCAAAATCTGACAACCAGCCTATCTTTGACATCATAACAGCCTGGAAACTTCGTCAATGCCTTTGCTGCAAGCTTCTCAGAAGGGATCCCCTTTGCCAAGCTCACCTCCAGCATTTTCGTACTGGCAGGTGAGTCACACTCTCCGGATGCCGAACTTCTTCGCTTCAGGACTTCTGGTGGTGAGTCCTATCTTCTTCTGTTGTTTTTTCTTGCAGCGATCCCACCTTCGTCACCAATGTTCTGTTCCCGAGTCAAAGGCATTGAGACGAAGCAAGTAACAAAAAGCAAGTCTTTATTAAATTTTGTCAACAGAACAGAGAACAAAATGGCGTGCAGGCTTTTTATAGTATCCTTGCAAGGACAGCGTCAACCAATCAATGCAAGGCTGGAGATAGCCAGTCTGGTCCCGGGCAACCATGTGGTCTACCCAGGACTCTCTGCAGCATTTCCTGAGCCTGCTGAGTAATTCGGTAGGCCCAAGACATAACATTGGCCTTCAAGGTTTACTGACCATGTTCTCAACATTAGATTCCATTATATTTCACCAGTAGTTATGATTGGCACCTTCAAGACAAGGGAGTCATCTAGACAGACTACAGGCAACTGAGAAGGAACTGACTGGGCTCCTATCTCTATAGCCAGGCAACCTGGCTTCTGGTTGTCTATGGGGATTCTCAGTCATCCAGGTCATGGTTGTCCCAAACTTGCTTTTTCAAAAATCAATTGGACTTTGTTTTTTTCTTGAAGACATTTTGCCTCTCATCCAAGAAGTTTCTTCAGAGCCACCATACCTTTCAGCTTGATTCTCCACATTATCCCTTCATCTCTAACCACTTCTGCCACCTTCCTATATTATTCCTTCCATCAATTTCTTCTTTGCTGCTACCTCTGCATATTGGTATGAAAGTTGATGCTGGCTTTAGATGGAGTTTGGTTTCTACTACTTATAAAATGTCAGGCTAAATAATTTAAAATATCAGACATTTGATCTTGGAATTGAAAAGTAGTTCATTTCTAATTATGAATTGATTTTAATTTTATGTTTGATGCAAGACTTTTGAATTAAATTTAGCTATAAAAGCATTAGGAAAACAGAAGTACTTCTGTCAATTCAATAGGCCAACATTAATAAAGAAAAAGTAAACTCTGATGTCTGCATGACTTAAATTTAGTCATGTTACAGTTACAGCTATTGTGTTATCTATCAGTGTAATCAGTGCATGAATACTCAGTGGTTAAGATGCTGAGTTTGTCAGCTGGAAAGCCAACAATCCAGATATTGAGACTTGAGCCCTGTGTGATGGGGTGAGCTCCTGTTATTCATCCCAGCTCCTGCCAACCTAGTAGTTCAAAAGTAGGCAAATGCGAGTGGATAAATAGGTACCATTTCAGCTGGAGAAGTTACTGCATGCTGGCCACATGATGATGGAAACATCTCTCAGATAATGCAGGCTCCCTTGGTTGAGAATCAGAGATGAGCACCTTCCCCTCGAGTCATCACAAGTGGACAGTGTAATGGTATGTTAAGAATGACCTTGAGGGATATAAGTAAGAGATGCAGCCTAGATAATGGAATGATAAAACAATATTGACTCTGAAGAAGGAGAGATGCTGATAACATTTCAGAAATAACCCTTCCTAATTTTGGGGAGATAAAAGTGAAGGAGAGGAGGGATATTTTTGGATTTGCAAGATTCTGTTAACGAAACCTTACAACAAATATAAAGCTAATATTCCTGGTTGTGCTTTTTATCTGGACAACCTTATAAGGCTGATATTAATCTTGCAAGTCTGAAAATACCACCCCTGTCTCTGTCACTTATTTTTAATATCCTGAAAACTAGGAAGGGTCCCTTCTGAGACACTTTTTCCACCTCTCTTACCTCAGACTCAAATTTCATATACCATTCCAATCAGTGTACTAACAAACTCCTGAGATCATACATGAGTTCAGTAACTTGATTACAGTTACATGGGCATTTTGTGTAGCCTCCCAGAATTCCCTTTAAAACAATAATATGCATATGGTAGCACTGCAAAGTGATGTTAACCAGCAGTATATGTAGTGCCCTCCACAATACAGAATGGTCCGTAGTAGTAATGGCATTTCCATAAGGACACTCTTCCAAACAGTGGGATTTAACTTTGTATTTATTTATTTATTTATTTATTTATTTATTTATTTATTTATTTATTTATTTATTTGTTCGGATTTGTATGCCGCTCCTCTCCGAAGACTCGGAGCGGCTCACAACATATATATATAAACAATTGCAACAAATCCGAACAACATTAAAAATACAAACCCCATACATACTCATCAATCACACCACAATCAACAATCATCCCCAGGCCTGCCGGCAGAGGTAGGTTTTTAAATTCTTTCGGAAGGCCAGGAGGGTCGGAGAAACGCGGACTTCAGGAGGTAGTTGGTTCCAGAGGGTGGGCGCCGCAACAGAGAAAGCCCTCCCCCTAGGGCCCGCCAGATGACATTGTTTCGTTGACGGGACCTGGAGGAGTCCGACCCTGTGCGCTCTCACCGGTCGTAGAGAAGTATGTGGCAGAAGGCGGTCCCGTAAGTATCCTGCTGTCTTCACCTTTATATTGATAAAGGATTTATATTTATATTGAGAAATTGCAGATACTCTGTACTTTTACCCCCTTTCTTTGACTAAATGACTTATTTACTTGCATGTCTCCATGCAACAGGCTTCCTACTATTTAGATTGATATTCTCCAGACTGCCATTAATGCCTTCCCTTCTCAATTCACTTTTTTTGTTTTGACCTTGACCTGAACAGTTCAGATTCTCACCACAAGAATCTTGATTTCTCTCCATAAAGTAGGATAGCAGAGTACAAGCTTTTGATTGTAGATAGACTTGACTTTGGCTTTTCTATAATTTATATTATTTCCTAATTAAGTTTATTTTCAGATCCTTTCATGCAGGCCCAAGGGGCCAGATTAAAGCCAAATGATGCCCTAAGCATAATGTTATACCTAGCCTCGTTCATTGCTTAATTGATGAGACTTAAAAACTCTGTAAATGTTGAAATCTAAAGTTGAGTGTGGCAATGAAACAGTTCAGATCAAGGTAGCTAGGGGCGAAAAAATCCCCTATGGTGCTCTCTTTGCCTTGTTGCTCTAAGCCAGCGGCTCTCAACCTTTTCCGGGGCTTGACCCCAGCCCACATCGCGCATGCGTGGTGCGACGAGTACATCGCACATGTGTGGTGCGACGGGCGCATCGCGCATGCGCGGCGCGACGGCCCGCATCACAAAGGGAAAAAATGGCGGACCAAAAAAAAATGGCCAACCAAAAAAAAATGGCGGGCCCGCATCGTGCAAAGGCCTGCATCATAAAGGGGAAAAAATGGTGGACCAAAAAAAAATGTCCGACCCAAAAAAAAAATTGCCAACCAAAAAAAAAAATAAAAAATGGCAGGCCCGCATCGCACATGCGCGACGTGATGGCCCGCATCGCAAAGGGGAAAAAAATGGCGGACCCCCCAAAAAAATGGCTGACCAAAAAAAAGGCAGACTGCGGTGTTTGGCGACCCCCGTGAAATGGTCGTTCGACCCCAAATGGGGTCACGACCCACAGGTTGAGAACCGCTGCTCTAAGCCAGCGGTTCTCAACCTTCCTAATGCCACGACCCTTTAATACAGTTCCTCATGTTGTGATGACCCCCAACCCCCCATCCAGCTGGCCAGGGGGTATCAAAAACTTGACCCAAAAAAAGGAAAAAATGGGAAAGTATAGGTAGTCCTCGACTTACAACAATTCGCTTAGTGACTGTTAGAAGTTACAACAGCACTGAAAAAGCGAATTATGTTCATTTTTCACACTTATGATTGTTGCAGCATCCCCAGGGTCATGTGATTTACATTTGGATGCTTGACAACTGATTCATACTTATGACATTCACAGTGTCCCAGGGTCATGTGATCAATGGCCAGGGGGCGTGGCCAGCTGATCACTCAGGTTGCAGAGTGCCTGTGGGGGGGGATCTGTGGGTCTCTAGGATGGGACTGGGGTGGGTGCCTGCCTTCCTTCCCTCCCCTTGTCCCTTCCTTCCTTCTTTTCTTCCTTTCCTTCCCCTTCCTTAGTCTCTTCCTCCTTCCCTCCCTCTTTCCCTTTGTCCCTTCCTTCGTTCCTTCCTTCCTTTCCTTCACCTCCTTATTAGTCTCTTCCTCCTTCCCTCCCTCTCTCCCATTGTCCCTTCCTTCCTTCTTTCCTTCCTTTCCTTCCCCTCCCTTTTAGTCTCTTCCTCCTTCCCTCCCTCTCTCCCATTGTCCCTTCCTTCCTTCTTTCCTTCCTTTCCTTCCCCTCCCTCTTAGACTCTTCCTCCTTCCCTCCCTCTCTCCCCTTGTCCCTTCCTTCCTTCCTTTGCCTTCGACTTCACTGAGGAGGATAGAGAACATTTGCCTGCCACTGAATTAGTTTTCCCAGGGAGGGAAATAGAAGAATTAAACCTGATAGAGATAAACAAGGAAGATGTTCTTGCATGCCTTTCTAAACTAAACGTCAACAAATCGCCGGGTCCAGATGGCATCCACCCTAGAATTCTCAAGCTAAATATATAATCTTTCTCTAAGATCAGGCCCTGTACCGGAGGATTGGAGGGAAGCAAATATAACCCCGATCTTCAAGAAAGGATCCAGAGGTGATCCAGGAAACTATAGACCAGTCAGTCTAACCTCAGTTCCAGGCAAACTGATGGAAACCATTATTAAAGATAAAATTACAGGGCACATAGAAAAACAGGCATTGCTGAAAGAAAATCAACATGGTTTCTGCAAAGGCAAATCATGTCTTACTAACTTGTTAGAATTCTTTGAGGGTGTAAATAAATACATAGATAAAGGGGCCCCAGTTGATATTGTATATCTTGACTTTCAAAAGGCTTTTGACAAAGTTCCTCATCAAAGGCTCCTAGAAAAGCTCTCCAGCCACGGAATTAGAGGACAGGTCTTGTCCTGGATTGGTAACTGGCTAAATTGTAGGAAGCAAAGGGTGGCAATAAATGGACAATTCTCCTGATGGAGAGAAGTGAGAAGTGGTGTACCCCAAGGTTCAGTTTTGGGACCTTTACTTTTTAATTTATTCATTAATGATCTGGATGTAGAAGTAAATAGTGAGGTAGCAAAGTTTGCTGATGACACCAAATTGTTCCGGGTAGTGAAAAGTGAAACTGATTGTCGGGAGCTCCAGAAGGATCTCTCGAAATTGTGTGAGTGGGCAACAAAGTGGCAAATGTATTTTAACCTAAACAAGTGCAAAGTTATGCACATCGGGGCAAAGAACCCCAATTATACTTACCAACTGATGGGGACCAAACTTTCTGAGACAACCCAAGAAAGGGATCTTGGGGTTTTGGTGGACAGCTCAATGAAGATGTCAACCCAATGCGCAGCAGCAGTTAAAAAAGCAAATTCCATGCTTGGCATGATTAGGAAGGGAATCAAAAATAAGTCAGCAAGTGTTGTATTGCCTCTGTACAAATCGATGGTGAGACCACACTTGGAGTACTGTGTACAGTTCTGGTCATCGCACCTCAAGAAGGATATAATGGAACTGGAAAAGGTGCAAAAAAGGGCAACAAGAATGATCAAGGAAATGGAGCACCTCCCTTATGAAACCAGATTGCAACGCCTTGGTCTCTTCAGCCTTGAAAGACGGCGTTTAAGGGGTGACTTGATCGAAGTGTATAAAATCATGCATGGGATAGAAAAGGTGGATAGAGAAAAATTCTTTTCTCTATCACACAATACTAGGACAAGGGGGCACTCCCTAAAGCTCATAGGTAAGAAAGTGAGGACAAATAAAGGGAAATATTTCTTCACCCAGAGGGTCATTGATTTATGGAATTCACTTCCAGAAGAGGTCGTGACAGCTGTCAGCCTTGATAGCTTCAAGGCAGGGTCAGACACATTCATGGATGCCAAGTGTATCGGTGGTTATTAAAACGGATGTCCATGTGCCGCCTCTATGTTGGTTGAGGCAGGCAGGATTCCTTTGAGTACCATTTGTTGGGGGTCAAGGGAAAGGGAGGGTTTTGCCTTCTCTTTCTGCTCAAGATCCCCATGTACAATTGGTGGGCCACTGTGTGACAGAGAATGTTGGACTCGATGGGCTTTGGCCTGATTCAGCATGGCTCTTCTTATGTTCTTATTGTCTAAAAAGTAAAGTTTACATTTTCTTTCCCATTTTGGAATAAAATTAGGAGGGGGGCAGTTACAGAGCACCAGTTATGCCCCAGGAAATTAGTACTAGTTTCTGCATACCTCTGTCAAAATTATCCTCCTTACTCTTTGCATCTTTGGCAAAGAGTAAGGAAAGCTTAAAAATTTCTTCAGCCCACTTTGGCAAAATGGGTTGAAGCATTTTTTAAGTCTAGAACAGACATGTCAAACACAAGGACTGGGGGTTGGATGCAGTCCGCAATGTGGTTTCATGTGGCCACGAAGCCATCCTGGAAACAGTGAGGCCACTCAGGAGCCAATGTACAATTATGTGATGGCCATCTATGCTGAAACGCATTCAGTCTTAGCTCCACAAGACCGTCTGGAAACTGTGATGGACCGGTCCGCCATGTCACCCCCCTCCCCGTCACCCTTTGTGAGGAATGAAGAAATGCACCATCGCCTGGAAGTGGCCAGCAAATGGCCCTTGCCTAGTTCACATATCTGGCTTGATGGGCTCTGGGGGAGGGGTTTCAGCAGGCAGCAGAGCGCTCTCCTCACAGCGCCAAGAAGTTGAGTCAGGCGTCATGAATTCAAAAAGAAGCACACTGCTGCTCAGCCTCAGCCTGCCTGATTTCAGCAGGCAGCAAGGTGCAAAGTTGCCCTGCTCAGCCTCTCAGCGCTGTGAAGAGAGCGCACCACTGCCTGCCGAAACCGGGCAGGCTGGGGGTTGGGTGGCATCATGCTTCTTTTCAGATTCACACTGCCTGGCTCAGCCTCTCGGCACTGTGAGGAGAGCGCTGTCTGCCGAAACCAGGCAGGCTGGGGGCTGGATGGCATTGTGCAGGTAATGTCGACTCTCATGTTACTCATGCATCCCCTCCCCCAAAGCCCACCAAGCCAGATATGTGAAGTAGGCGAGGGCCATGTGCTGGCCATTTCCAGGCGATGGTGCATTTTTTCATTCCTCACAAAGGGTGATATGTCCCCAGCTGCATTTCTTACCTGTTTTTCTCCTTCCCTCATCTCAAATATTTTCCCACCACTCTGTTCTTAGGAAGGAAGGAAGGAAGGAAGGAAGGAAGGAAGGAAGGAAGGAAGGAAGGAAGGAAGGAAGGAAGGAAAGGGAAGGGAAGGGAAGGGAAGGTCTGAGGAAAGTCCTGCCTTAGTCCTTCCCTGCTGCCCTTTCACCATCCCCTTGTCCCCTCCTCCTGGCCTATCCTGGGGGTCTCCCATCCTATTGCTAAGGAAAGCTTGGATACAAAGCCAGGTCTCCTGTCATGGAGAGGGAGTGGGCCTACCTCTGACTTTGCCCTCATACCCATCATGAGCAACCCGGCTAAGGAGAGCAAGCGCAGCAGCAGCAGCCTTGAGGAGGAATTAAGTGCAGCTGGGCACCCCCTTGGGGTAGTGGGGCTGGGCCTGGTGCTGCAGATGCTTGAGGGCCAGGCTGGGCATGTGACCTCTGCTGCCCAGGGCTCTGGGCAGCCCGCACCACCATCCAGCCCCCCCTCGCATGGCATTGCATCGCATGATAGTGGACCAACATTTGTCACAAGAAAGTACATCAATAAAAAGTTCTCCTTCCTAGTAATCTATTGATTCCTGGAATCAGCTGACCTCAAGTCAAGTCTTCACCTGATTAAATTTTTATGTAGCTGAGGCACTATGGCTGTTCTCCAGCTGCATTATTTGCTGCCATCTCCTAATGAACTGGCATCTCTTATATTTCTCCAGTGAGCTAAGATTAATTTGGAGACTTTAGATATAGCCTAGCAACCAAAAAGGAATAGTCAAATAGTCAAAAGAAACTATATAGATTGCAATATCCGAATCAAGCTGTACTACAGAATAAAAGACTCCAGGCAAATACAATTTCCTCTAATAACTGCCTTTTTAGTATCCCAAATTACTTTTTTTTTAAATAAAATTTTTATTGATTTTTATAATTATAAATAACAAAAGAGAGAAAAAATCACATTAAAACAACTCAATTGAATAAAAACGTTTACAACTTTTTCAATCACAAGAACAAAACATAAAAACTTAACTAAAATAGTTAAGTTAACTATGGGTATTGTTCTGCAGCACCCCCCCAACCACATCCCCCTCCTCCTTTCTCCCTACCTCTACCTCTATCCACTCACCATCTCTACCCCCACTCTCTCCTCCCCCTCATACCACCTCCCTACTTCCCTCAACCTTCACTCCTCAGTCTCATCCCCTCCAGATGTGGTGCAAGGTGCCGCAGAGCAACCCATCCTTTATCAAATATCATGTTACAGTTGAGAAGATTATAGAAACCCCTCCACCCCCCCACCCCCGACTTCCCAAAGTGAATACAGGAAAAAAAACACAAGAAAACCCACTAAACTACACCAAAATATTATATAAATCCTATTAAAAATTTAACTACATTTTTCAATCCAACATATAAATATTTAACTATATACTAAATACAATTTCTTAAATTTTGTATATAATCTATCCATTTTTTCCAATCCAACATATATTTTTCAT